>CP106734.1:39481736-40681736 GCA_025506655.1 Gossypium rotundifolium
TTGGGACACCGAGGTTTGGTACCTCATAGCGACTCGTCCCAGTGGCTTAGCACCACAGTGGGTTGGCCCCACATTTGATATTACGGGATCATCGCCAGTGATTTGGTATCACACGTGGGTTGGCCCCACAGATGGATTATTCGTGACTTTGGGTCACTAGTGGTTTGGCACCACATTATTGGATATCGTGACTTTGGGTCACCAGTGGTTTGGCACCACCAGTGGTTTGGTACCACACGGGGTAGAAAAGGAGTTATGGATGGCTAGGTTGGGTGCATTATTTAGATTACTTGGTTATGAATTGTGTAAGTATGTTGCATTAATCGGGGGAAGGATTTATGCACTGAGTCTTGGTGACTCACCTTCTCCCTTATCTTTTCAGGTGATTCGTAGATTGCGGATGAGGAGCCGGATGAACTCGAGGAGGCCATGCAATAAAAATTCGGTTTTACATGAACTTCGATTTGGGTACTTTATTTTATTTTAATTTGGTTTTCGTCTTTATTTGAAATTGTAATAAGGCCTCTTTAATTATGTTTTTGGATTATTTATATGCTTTGGACTTGTTTTAAACATGGCTAAATAAATATCATGGTTGATTTAATAATTGAGCCCAAAGTTTTCTAAACTATAAAAACGCAATGGTTTTCAAAATCTTACCATTGGGTAATATAAATCGTTTGATAGTAAAATTTCAACTTAAGTGTTTTTGACAACTTAAATGATTTCCAAATTGAAGTTTCTACACTCAAATGCAAACGGTTTTCAAAGTAATAATTCGGGTTTTTCTTAAAATGACATAAATGTTTTCTAACCTATGGATTGACAACTAAGTTTTAAAAGATTTATTTACTAATTTCAAAGTAAATTATCGCTTTTAACTTGTTATACACTGCTTTCTACAAATATAGAACAACAAAGAGTTTATCACTAAAATTTAATCGGAACTCAATTTTCTTCAAAACGTTTTCCTCTATGGCATGCCAGATTCGGTCATGGCATATTGACCGGGTTTGGGGTGTTACAAAGGTAATTATTTAGATAAGGGGAGACACCTATGTTTTCATGCTACAAAATGTATGACTTAGAATTGTTTGAATCTTTAGGAGTCTTTGAGTTAAATTATCCATGTATGAATTATCTGTGAATTATGATGAGGCATTGTTGATAGGAATTGTGAATTCTGGAAAGTTCATTTTAATTATAAGTTGATAATTTTGATTGAGGACAAGCAAAAGCTTAAGTGTGGGGGTATTTGATAAACCATAAAAGTAACATATTTTAGGCCCACATTTAGTATGCTTTTGGATGATTCAGCCCTTGATTTATGTAAAAAGGTGCTCTTAATCCTTTCTTTTCATGTTTTTACTCAGGAAAGCACCCGAGGATGAAAAGAACAAGAAACGGGCTTAAAATGGGCCAATTTGGGCCAAAGAGGATATCGACATGGCTTGGACTTCAAGCTATACGGCCGTGCCTCGACAATTAACTAAGACACGGCCATGCCATGATCTACATGGCCATGCCCCAATCGACAGAATCGAGACACGGCCTGAAAATGATTTACACGGGCGTGTACCATGGCCGTGCCCCTGCCGTGGGAGAGAGTAATTTCACTCAGATTTGGATACTTTGAGGCAAAGAAACACATTCCAAAGCCTATTCAAACACCGAGTAGAAGGTATACTTGAATTGGGACACTTAGAGGCCAAGTAAAGCATTCCAAAAGTCTATATAAACACCCTAAGTGTAACGTGAAAGAGGGGGTTAGCTAGGCCAAAGAGCCGAGCCAGAAGGGCCTGATTTGTGGGAATTACTCGAAGATAGCCAGTTGATCCATCTCAATGAGTTAGAATTCTACTCAAGACGGCAGATCTCTCCTTCAATTCCTTCAGGGGGTTTTAAGGATTTCTTATGTTTTGTTTTATCTTTTCTCTTGAGATGTTTTCTTTATTCATTATGAACTAAACCCTTCAGATACCTGAAGGGGATGAAACCTAGATGAATCTTGTTATTGATTTCTAAATTATATGATAAATAATAAGTTTGTTCTTAATTATGCATGCTTAATCCAAATCTGATATGCTTAGGAGGAGGAGGAATAGACCCTATTTAAGAGTAGAACTACCATAATTGAGCGGAGTTGATCGCACGCCTAGAGATAGGGTGACGAGATTTTGTCAGATTAGGGTGAAACCTAATATGGGAGTACATAGATAGATTTACTGCTATTCTAGGGGGTTATTATAAGAGAACGAGAGTTCCACTAATTAACCTAGGGTTAGATGTTATTCACCTCGAGAGAGCATTTAATAAACGTTAAGGAGTCTTACGGATCAAACTAAGTGAATAAATCATATGGTTCAGTGTTAAGTGACAAGTGAAGTCTAGGTGGATTCTTCCTTAGGGTATCGTCGTGATCAATTGAGTTTTCTTCAAGTTATTTTCCAAGTCGTTCTTTTTGTCTTGTGTCTTTAGCTTAGTAGTCGCTAATTTAGATTAAATCAGCCAATCACTCCATATTTTAGGCTAAATAATAAAAAGAAAGTGAGTATTAGTACTTTTAGTTCCTTTGGGTTCGACAATCCGGTCTTGCCTAAGCTATACTACTGTTCGATAGGTACACTTGCCTTTCATTGTCAAAGTTAGTTTCTAGGTTCGATCATTTTCTTTATAAATTTTAAAACTCGACGAAACAACGATTAGACATCGTAAGTAATTTAATTGTAACAGTAATATGTAGCTTTGAATTCATACAAACTTACCTCGATACTGGAAAATAGATATAGATGTGCAATTTAGTCCACAACTTAGTTCTTGCCTCGATTTTGGTCCGGGCTTCGTGTTTCTTGATCTATAATAACAATTAAACTTTTTTAATACTTACATTGACTAAATTGACTCATAATTCATATTTTGGAAAAAATTATAATTTTGCCCCTAAACTTTCACAAAATTACACTTTTACCCCTAGGCTCGTAAAATAATTGTCATTCAACTTTCTTGCATTTCAAGCCTAGCCGAATCATATTCTCTAATATAGAAACTTTCAATTTTTACTGTTTCACTCATGTATGACCATTTTCATAACTTTTGCAATTTGGTCCTTACATGGATTTTTCATGAAAATCACTTAGGAAAATATGTTTATCCTACATCAAACTTTCATAATCTTCCATAAAAAATTAAAATACATGCATGTCATACATCAGAAAATTTTTTAAACATAAACCCTAGCTCAAATTATAGCTAGAAATAACTAAACCGAGCTACGAGGATTTCAAAAATACCAAAAACATTAAAAACGGACTAGGATGCACTTACTTTGAGCTTGAAAATGAGAAAAACCCTAGCTATGGCTTCTCTCAAAATTTTGGAAACTAGGGAAGAAGATGGATACCATTTTTTACTTCTTTTTCCCTTTTTAATCTTTTATTTACCAAATGATAAAAATGCCCTTAATGATTATTTCTTGAGATTTTTCCTTCCTATGTCCATTTTTGTCCATCTCAACATATAATGGTCTAATTGCTAAATAAGGACTTCTAATAATTTTTATAATTCTATTTCATACTTAAACCTTCTAGAATCTCATATTTTCTAATCCTTACAATTTAGTCCTAATGGACAAATTGTTCACTAACTAATACAATTCCTTCATGAAATTTTCACACAACTATGCAATTACTTCATAAGCTTTATAAAATCATTTAAACACATATTTCTTCTTCAGATTTGTGGTCTCGCACCACTATTCCAACTAGGCCCTATGTCAGGCTGTTACAAGAGACATACGGCCCTGCTTTAGCTCTAGGAACTCTTTACGTTTTTTATCTATAAACTGTTGACTGATATATTTCTTCCAGAATTCAGCTTGAAAGAAATCCTAGGTTATTTTTTCTCTCGAAACCACAGATTTTAATGTTTTCCACCAATGATACGTCGTATCTCTCAACAATGAAACAGCACATTTTAAGCATTCATCAAGAGTATATGATAATTCATCAAACACTCTAATAGTATTCTTGATGGGCACGAAACTAACTAATATTTCGACAAAGGCAAGCGCACCTATCGAACAGTAGTATAGCTTTGATGAGTCCGGAATATCGTATCCTCAAGGACTAAAATTACTAGTAATAACTATCTTTTTATTAATTAGCCTAATAATTTAGTGGATTTATTTTAATCTAAAATTTAACTAACTAACTAACTATGAACGTGACAGAGAGAGAGTGAAGAAAGTAATCGAATAAACCAATAAATAAAAACAATACCCAAGGAAGAATCCACCTAGACTTCACTTATTATTCTGACTCTGAATTAACCGATTTATTCACTTGTCTTGATCCGTAGAAATCCCTAAATTATGTTAATATCTCTTTCGAGACCGAAAACAACTGACTCTAGGTTGAATAATTGAAATCTCTTTCTAATTAAAACCCCTATCGTCGCATTAACTCGATCTATGGATTCCCTTATTAGATTTGACTATAATCCGGTAGATTTATGTCATCCTATTTCTAGGGTTGCAATCAACTCCGCTTAATTACGTGAGATCTACTCTTAAACAGGGACTTTTGCTCCACTGAATAAGCACATCAATCCTGGCTTAATATCTTGAAAATATTAAAGCAAGGGTTAAAAACACATAATTAAGAACAAGAACAAATATTTATCATGTAATTCAGATAATTAAATAATAAGATTCATCATAGGTTTCATCCTCCCTAGGTATTTAGGGAGTTTAGTTCATAACGTAGAAGGAAAACATCTTAGAATTAAGAAAACAACAAGACATAAAGAACCCAAAAACTTCTAAAGAACTTTATGGAAATCTTCAATCTTGGAGTGAATCCGCTTCTGAGATGATTCCGACGGCTTCCTTCAAGTAATTTCTTCGTTCTACTCTGCATGTTCCCTTAGGTCTTCCTCTGGCGTATTTAGTAACACTAAAAATTGGCTTTTTCCACGTGAAAACAAAGTAGGGTGCGACAGGGACACGGGCGTGTGCTCAGCCCGTGTGAGGGTGTTCAGGCCGTGTGATAATTTACGTGGCTCGCGATTGACACGGGCTGGCACAGCGGCATGTGTCCAACCCGTGTGGTTCACACGGGCATATGCCCTGCCCATATGGTTTTGCCTTTGGCTGTATGGATCCTTAATATGGCCCATTTTGCCCGATTTTGGTCCATTTTCCGCTCTTTTCGCTTCCCTATGCTCTCCTAAGTATAGAAATACAAATTTAAAGGATTAGGAGCATCGAATTCACCAAATTTCATAAATAAACATCCAAAAACACGCTAAGCATGGGATTATAATATGTTACTTTTATGGTTTATCAATTCTTAAGCCAAAATTCAGCTTGCTCTACATCATCATCAACTGTGGCCCTGAACTCTTTGGCCCCGTATTTTCAAATTTTATCCACAAGAGGTTTACTCAATCAGATCGGATCTGAAACTTGTGGCACTATAGAAACTTGCGGGGGTAGAGGTTGCTAAGCAGCCAGATTCTTTCGAACGAACTCCGTAAATCACACACTCATCATTTGGAAGAAGGCATGATTTGCCTCTCCCTCGTGACTATTACCTATTAGCCTAGATTCAGCCGGCGCTGTCCCTTTAGCGGGAGCAGGCGCATTACTCTCAACATCATTAGCAATTGCTCAATTGAGATCCATTTACTATATAAAAACACATTTTTAACTGTCAGGAATCATCACACTATCGCAGAGATATATATATGGCATGTATAGCTAGACTCTCACACGCTACGTTAGTCCTAGAATCGACTAAACTGTAGCTCTGAACCAATAAGATGTAACACCCCTAACCCGTAACCATTGCCGAAATAGGGCTAAGAGGCATTACCAGACATATCAAAAATTTTACATTCATTTCACAACACAAGATACATCATCATCATATAATAACAATACATATACATAGAGTCCCTTTAAAAGGTCTACGAGACCTTAAACATGCATTGGGAAGGGGTCGGGACTAAACCGGGCACATATAAAATTTTTTCAAAAACTTAACATTTTTCAAAGTTACAGAGGTCACACGCCCGTATGCGCAGGCCGTGGCAAAATAGGGCATACATACTGACTTATCGACATGGCCAAAGACACGCCCGTGTGCTTGACCCGTGGGCAACACTGACTTAATTCACACGGCCTATCACACGCCCGTGTGTCTGGCCTGTGTGCGAGTCTGACTTATTTTAAACTACAATCTTAAGAGACACAGTCGAGACACACGCCCGTGTGCTCAACTGTGTGGGCAACTATAGGCCATTTGCAAGGCCAAATTGCCACCCAAATTTTGGGTCACACCTACAAGCATCAAGCCATTCTAAAATCATATCTCAAATGCATCCAAAACATACATTTAAACCACCATTTCCATCAACCAATTCAAGCATGAAACATACAATTTCCATTTTTACCAATTCATACCATAATCATCATTCACATAAACCACATATACACATTATAACCATCATTTTCACATATCCAAAACATATATTAAAAGAATTCAACTATCAAGCCATATCACATGGAAAGATCTATACATCTCAAAATATTCCATAATCACTATACATGCCATATACCAAATATACAACTTCCAAAAGTACCAAAATAGATGGCCGATAATGTGATTGAGTCGCTAATGATCCCCAGATCTGAGCTAGCTTTAACGATACTGTAAAAAAGAGAAAAACTTCGCACAGTAAGCTTTACAACTTAGTAAGTTCGTAATATAACACAATTAATTCAACAATCCAAACTCAATATGCAAAATTACCAACACCTAGTTCAATTCACCTCAATACTCAATCTTTATCCATATCAATTCCTCACTTCCATGCATATATTCATGAACAAGTACTTACCAAGCTACTCAATCTAACTCTTTCCATCATTCATTCACATAACTATCCATATATCTCATACACAACTTCATCAACCACATAGGTTCTAAACGTACCTGTACCGTCACATATTTAATTACCACATTTACCATTCAATGCTCCAAACTATTACTCATTCGATCCTCTTTAAAAATTTGATAAATTTGCACACTCAGTGTCATATAATTAGCCGAAGCCACAATATTATCACACACTTAGTGCCATCACATTAAATAGATAATTTCTTAATATCGCATACACAGTGCCAAATAATATAGTCGATGCTTTCTTTACCTCGCACCGATTACCACTGTATCGATTCTGTTTAAGCACACTTAGTGCCATATAACTTAAAAATCACCTCTCACATTTTCAAATTCCCTACTCACATTTCCATTCATTTCAATACATAAGAACATTGTTTAAACAACATGTATTATACACGAACTTACCTCGGATGTAGAAACACGATACAAGTTGATCAATCGAGCACCTTGTTCTTGCCTCGATCTAAGTCTGAATTTCTCTTTTCTTGATCTATGCATATTCAAATTTAACCCTTTCATTCATAAAATCATTCAATTTAATCCAAATACACATATTTAGGTCATTTTACAAAGTAGCCCTCATATTTTCACATTTTGACATTTTAGTCCCTATTTCATAAAATCATCAAATACACATAAATTTATTACACACATGCCTAGCAAAATTTTCCCCTAGTTCATATAAGCCCACATATTTCATTTATTTTACATTTTAGTTCTTCAATTTCTCATTTTCACAATTTAGCCCAAAATAGCCAATTTCATCAAAAATTCAAACACAAAATATGTTAATCTATCACATATCTTTCATATTTCATCATCAACTATCACAAAGCTTAAGAATTCATCAATGGAATTTTACCAAATTACCAACAAAATCAAAAATCGATGGAAGAAGATGAGAATGGCTATTAAATTATTTTTGTTTTATTAATATTAACTTAATATCTTAATTACCATTTTAAACTTAATATAAAACATTTAAATTCCACTAATATAAGCCCATTTTTGTCCATCCAATCTATTAATGGTTTAATAACAACATAAGGACTTCTCATTTAATAAGACATGACAATTAAGCACTTAAACAATTAGCACACATCTTTTGCATTTTATGCGATTAAGTCCTTTTTCACAATTCTGCAGACAATCGAAAAAATTTTCATACAAAACTTTCACACATACTGTAAACACAGAAAATAATATTAAAATACTTTTTTACCTCAAATTTGAGGTCTCAAAACCACTATTCTGACTAGGGTCTGAATCGGGCTGTTACAAAGACAACATTTGTATAGTGAAAAATGTTGGATATTCACCGATCATAAAAGCCTAAAGTACTTGATGACTCAAAAGGAGTTGAATTTAAGGCAACGAAAATGGTTAGAGCTGATAAAGACTATGAGCTAGTGATTGACTACCATCTAGGAAAGGCGAACGTGGTCGTTAATGCCTTGAGCAGGAAATCCTTATTTGCATTTAGAGCCATGAATACACAGATGACTTTGCTAGATGATGGTTCCATCCTAGCTGAATTGATGACTAAACCGATGTTTCTCCAAAAGATTTTTGAAGCTCAAAAAAGTGACAGTGACTTGCAAGCCAAAAGAGTTCAGTGTGAGTCGGGTGTTAAGTCATATTTTTGCATTAATTCTGATGGATGTTTGATGTTTTGAGACCGAGTCTGTGTACTGAGAGATGATGAGCTTATTCAAAAAATTTTACATGAGGCACATAGAAGATGTTTATCTATACATCCAGGCAGGACAAAAATGTATAACAACTTGAAGAAATGGTATTGGTGGCTAAGTATGAAGAAAGATATTTCTGAGTTTGTGTTAAAATGCTTGATTTATCAGCAAGTGAATGCTGAACACCAAGTACCTTTGAGGTTGCTTCAGCCTATTATGGTTTTTGAGTGGAAAAGGGACCGTGTTACTATAGGCTTTGTGATGGGTTTACCTATGACACCAAAAAAGAAAGATGTTGTATGGGTCGTAGTTGATAGACTTACGAAGTCGACCCATTTCATAGTAGTACTCTTTGATTATTCATTTGATAAGTTGGCAGACTTGTATGTTTCATGGATTATAAGACTACATGGAGTACCGTTGTCGACTATATCGGATAGAGATCCGAGATTCACATCACGATTTTGGAAAAAGTTACAAGAAGCCTTGGGCACAAGGTTAAGTTTTAGTATAGCTTTCCACCCACAAACCGACGGATTGTCAGAGAGAGTAATATAGATACTAGAAGACATGCTCTGATGCTTTGTTTTGGAATTTCAAGGTAATTGGGAAAAGTATTTACCTCTGGTAGAATTTGCCTACAATAACACTTCTAGTCGGGCTTGAAAATGGTGCCTTATGAAGCATTATATGGGCGTAAGTGCCAAACCCCCTGTATTGGACTAAACTCAAAGAGAACCAGATTCAAGGAGTCGATTTAGTCAGAGAAACTGAAGAGAAAGTAAAAGTGATTCGTGATTGTTTAAAAGATGCCTCTGATAGACAAAAGTCCTACGCAGATCTGAAACGGAAAGAGATATAGTTTCAAGTTGGTGATAAGGTATTCTTAAAAGAGTTTCCATGGAAGAAAGTTCTCAGATTTAACCTAAAAGGCAAATTGAGTCCATGTTTTATCAGACCGTATGAGATTACTGAGAAGATAGGGCCGGTAGTTTATCGTTTGGCTTTACCGTTTGAGTTGGAAAAGATCCATGATGTATTCCACATGTCTATGTTACGTCGCTACTGATCAGACCCTTCGCATGTGATTACACTGACAGAGGTTGAAATTCAACCTGATATGACTTATGGAGAAGAGTCGGTTAAGATTTTGGCACGGGAAGTCAAACAGTTAAGGAATAAAATTATAGCTCTTGTAAAAGTATTGTGGCAAAGACATGGGGTAGAAGAGGCTACATGGGAGCCTGAGGAGGCTATGAGAAACCAATATCCAAACCTTTTTATCGATAAGATTTTCGGGGACGAAAATCACTAAGGGGGAAGAATTGTAACATTTTAATTTAGGTCCTAGTCAGAATAGTGGTTGTGAGACCACAAATTTGAGGTAGAAATATGTGTTTTATGGCTTTTATGAGGTCTATGGCATGCTTACACGATTGTGTGAAAATTTCATGAAGAAATTTTATAATTTAGTGAACAATTTATCCATCAGGACTAAATTGCAAAGATTGGAAAATATAAGATTCTAGAAAATTTAAGTCTGAAATAGCATTAGAAAAATTGTTAGAGGTCCTTATTTCAAAATTAGACCATTATATGTCAAGATGGACAAAAATAGACATGGGAAGGAAAAATCTCAAGAAAGGGGCCTTAAGGGCATTTTTGTCATTTGGTTAATAAAAGAATTAAAAGGGAAAAAGAAGTCAAAATCCGTGTCCATCTTATCCATGCTAGCCAAAAATTTCAAGGGCACCATAGCTAAGGTTTCTTCATCTTTCAAGCTTGATTGTAAGTACCTCCTAGCCCCCTTTTTAATGTTCTTTATATTTTTGAAATCCTTGTAGCTCAATTTAGCTATTTCTAGCTATATTTTGAGCTAGGGATCATGTTCAAAAATTTAACCATGCATTACATGCATGTATTTTGATGATTTATTGAGGTATATGAAAGTTTGATGTATGATAAACATCTTTTTCTAAGAGATTTTCATGAGAAACTCGTAAAAGGACCTAGTTATAAAAGTTATGAAAGTTGTCATAAAAGTGTTAATTAGTGAAAATTTTTGAATGTTGTAGTTATTAAAATGGTTCGGGTAGGCTTGAAATACAAAGAAATTGGATAAAAATCATTTTACGAGCCTAGGGAAAAGTGTAAATATGTGAAAGTTTGGGGGTAAAATTGTAATTTTGCCAAAGTATGATTCATGGGTTATTTTAGTAAATGTGATTATTAAACAAGTGAAATTGTTATTATAGATCAAAAAACACGAAGCCCGTACCGAAACCGAGGCAAGAACAAGGTGGTGGACTAAATTGAACAATTCCACATATATTTTGGTATCGAGGTAAGTTTGTGTGAAATTAAAGTTACATAATGTTATTATGTTTTTAATTGCTTGATATTATGAGAAATGAATATTATTTCTATGAAATTGATTAATGATGACTCGATGAGAGTAAAATGAAATTATGTTAAGTTGAAGTCCCGGTTGAACATTAGGAATAGCAAGGATACCATTGTCACAACATGAGACAAAGAGGGTCCCGTATAAGACCATGACTGGGACATGGTCTCAGCACCGAAGAAAGATCTCGTGTAAGACATGTCTAGGACATGGCATCGACATCGATATACGATCTCGTATAAGACCATATTTGGGATATGGCTTCGACATCGAGACATGAGATCCAGTGTAAGACCATATCTGGGATATGGCATTGGCATCGTGTTACATGTATGATGAGATTGAGTATCCTTCGATATTCCAAGTAGTTCAACGAATAAAGAGCTAAGTTTATGTTAAAGATGACAAGAGCAAGTCTATGTTCAAGAGAATAAAAGTGCTAAAGTTATGTGATGAAGTGATACAGGTACCCATAAGTAACTTATGAGCAATGAATGCAAAAATGTGAAATGTGATTTGGTAAGAATAAGCATGAGTAAGTTATGTTCATGTGCTTGAGAACTTGTGTATTATTTAGTGTGATGAATGGATGTTATCATGAGCCTTTATGTTGCTATTTATTTCATGCAAACTTACTAAGCTTTATGCTTACCCCTCTCATTTCCCTTTTCCTTGTAGTATCGCCAAGCTAGCTCAGGGATCGTAGGATGTCAGAGCTTGGATCACACTATCAACTACTCTTTGGTATAGCAAAGTTTGATTTATTTTGGGTATGGCATGTATAGGAATTTGGTTATTTTGTAATATGTCATATTTGTTAGCCAATGTGATGGCTATTAATACTACTCATTCATTTTGTAAATGGTCATTGGAAATTGGCCAATACTTGTTAAGTTTTATATAGTCAATGATGATGAAATTCATGAAGAGTAAGTCTATGCAAATTGATGAATTATGAGCAAAGTATATACATGATAAATGTAGTATGGATATCTTGATTTTGGAGAATAGAAGTCTATTATGACTATGTTAAGTGTTGCATTGAAATGGCATAAATTTGGTTGTTTTTCAGGGTGGCAATTGGCTTGGTAAATAGCTTTATAATTATCCACACGGGTAGACACACGGGCGTGTGTCTAGGTCGTGTGTGATACACGATCAGCCCCATGGGTGTGTTGATAGGTCGTGTGTCCCCTGCATCTAATTTGTGAAAATTCAATTCATCACATGGAACAGCACAAGGGCGTGTGACTAGGCCGTGTGCCTCTAAGTGTTTACTGACGTCATAAATAGAATATCAAGGTTTTCACACACAGGTGAGGACACGGGCCTGTCATGGCCATGTGGGGGACACGAGCCATAGACATGGGCGTGTGCCTGGCCGTGTGAAAACCCCTGTAGGTTCGAAATGAAAAATAAAATCCACATAGGCTAGGAACATAGGTGTGTGTGACCACACGACCTACCCACACAGGCGTGTTCCACTTCACACAGGCGAGTGGCCCTGTTTTAAGCAAAAATTTCCTAAGTGTTCATGAGTTTCCAGTTTAGTCCCGTACCATCCCGTATGTATGCTTAGGGTCTCATAGACCCATAATAGGGACATTATGATTTCAAATGAAAAGTTTTAAGTTGAATTGAAATTTATAGCCCGATATTGTACGATGATGTATGTTAAGTCCGGTAATGCCTCGTACTCGGTTCCAGTGTTGAATACGGGCAAGGGGTGCTACACATCCTTCATACCATACTTAATTCTCATCATTTGCTATATAATAGCTTTTTAAAATATGATGCACATATCATTAAAGCAACAATATTGTTCATTCCATATGCAATTCATGAATACACAATTCATGTGTCTCAATCCATATTTTAATTCAATGTCCCATTTTCATTCCACATACCATGCCATTTCAATATCAATTATAAAACTTTATTATTCATGACCCCTATTAACCCGACTTGGACTCGAAAGGATACACGGCTCTAGCCACTTGTTAATTGAGGCTTAATTGCTTATTTAGTACCTTTACTTTTTCTTTAGTCTACAATTCAACTTTCACCCTATATACAACTTAGTCCTTTTACCTAATTGCTCTTAGTTTAAGCTAATCCACCTAACCAAAACCAAATTAACTACACAACTAACTTTGTAAATATTTTAAAAATATATTTACGAATCCATTTTACAAAAACAGAGACCTAAACATACACTTTTTGATTACCCGTGACTATTGGGTAGTTACAATTCTCCCCCCTTTAATAAATTTTGTCCTCAAAATTTACCTGAAAATATGTGGGGGTACTGAGATCTCATTATTTCTTTTGGTTTCCAAGTTTCTTCCTCAACACTATGACTATGCCATAATACTTTTACTAATGCAACTCACTTATTACGTAACTCTTTTACTTCTCGTGCTAATATGTCAACCAACTCTTCTTCATATGACAAATCAGGTCGAATATCAATATCCTCTATCGAAATAACATGAGATGGGCCTGATCGATATCTTTTGAGCATTAAAACGTGAAAAACATCATGAATTTTTTGTAATTCTACAGGCAAGGCCAAACGATATACAACTGGTCCCACTCTTTTCGTGATCTCATACGGTCCAATAAAACGAGGACTCAATTTCCCTTTTCTGCCAAATCTCAAAATTTTCTTCCAAGGCGAAACTTTAAGAAATACTTGATCACCAACAGAATATTCAATATCTCGACGTTTCAAATCTGCATATGATTTCTGTCTGTCAAAAGCCATCTTCAGTCTATCTCAAATTTTCTTAACAATGTCCTCTATTTCTTGAATTAATTCCAGCCCGACCATTTTTCTTTCACTCAATTCCATCCAACAAACAGGTGATCGACACCTATGACCATATAAAGCTTCATATGGAACCATTTGAATACTGGATTGAAAACTATTGTTGTATATAAATTCAGCCAAAGATAAGTAACACTCCCAACCTGATTCCAAATCAATAACACAAGCACGAAGCTTATCTTCCAAAATCTGAATAACTCGCTCAGATTGTCCGTCAGTCTGTAGATTAAAAGTTGTAATAAAATTAAGTCGCGTACCAAGAGATTCATACAATTGTTTCCAAAATCTCAAAGTGAACCAAAAATCTGGATCAAAAATTTTTGACATAGGAACACTGTGCAATCTCACAATTTCTTGAATATAAACTTCAGCAAGCTTTTAAAGTGACCAATAGTTCTGACTGCTATGAAATGAGCTAATTTCGTAAGTCGATCAACAATCACCCAAATAGCATTTTTCTTACTTCCGATAAAGGTAACCCCACGATACAATCCTATTTCCGTTCAAGAATATTAATAGGCTAAAGTAATCCAGTAGGAACCTAATGTCCTGCCTTAACTCACTGACAAGTTAAACATTTAGCCACATATTCAACCTCATCTCTTTTCATTCTTGGCAACCAATAAAATTCTTGCAGATTACGATACATTTTTGTTCCTCAAGGATGCAAAGTAAAGGAATTGTCATGAGCTTCGCGAAGTATTAACCCTTTTAATTCAAAAACATCTGGAACACAGATTCGGTTACAAAATCTCAAGCAACCATGTTCATCAATATTAAATTTCTATAACGCACCATTTTGAACCATTTCTCTTTTCTTCATCAACTTGTCATCTTTTAACTATGTTGACTTGATCTGATCAAACATCACAGGTTTAATTCTCAATTCAGCCAACAAACTTCCATCATCACTAATACTGAGCTGAGCAAACATTGCTCTCAATTCAATTGCTGTTTTCTACTCAACACATCAGATACAACATTAGCTTTACCAGGATGATAATCAATAACACAAACAAAATCTTTTAGATGCTCTATCCCACGAAGCTGTCTCAAATTCAACTCCTTTTGAGATAGAAGATTTTTGAGATTCTTATGATCAGTATAAATGTAACATTTCTCACCATTCAAGTAATGTCTCCATAACTTTAGAGCAAAAACCACAGCAGCTAGCTCTAAATCGTACGTCGGATAATTGCATTAATGTGTTTTTAGTTGACGAGACACATAAGCAATCACTTTCAATCTTGCATCAAAACATAACCAAGACCGCTCAAGAAAGCATCACTATACACAGCAAAATCTTTTCTCGATTCCAGTAAAGTCAAAATCGGCACTTCAGTCAACATTTGCTTCAATTTCTCAAAACCTTCCTGACACTGCTCATCCCAGACAAATTGAACATTCTTATGCAACAAATTTTTCATTAGCAAAGCTATCTTCGAAAATCCATTTACAAATATTCTATAATAACCAGCCAATCCAAGAAAACTACGAACCTCTAACACATTATTTGGTGCTTTCCACTGAACAATTGCTTCAATCTTTTTCGGATCAACTATAATTCCATCTGCTGAGATAACATGACCCAAAAATACAACCTCTGATAGCCAAAATTCACACTTATTAAGCTTTCCGTATAACTATTTCTCTCGTAACACTTGTAAAACAATTATGAGGTGTTGTTCATGCTCGAATTCGGATACTCAAGAGTCTCGCACACTAAGTACCTATACCATGGCCCGTAGCCAAATCAAGGTAGTTTATATCCGAAATACTGATATCATGGCCCGAAGCCAAATCAGTCAATATTCATAGCTCTAAGCCAAATAGGTATAACTCGCACCTGAAGTGCAAATATCATGGCTCGAAGCCAACTCAATGTATCCCCTAATGACATGTCACTAGTATCCTAAACTATTCCTAAGGTTCAACCGAGATTTCGAATGTCGAATCATCATTGAATCACTATCAATCATATCCATAGTCTCGTATTTGCAATTTATGCAATATTAAAGCATATGAAATACATTTGTATTAAAATTTATAATATACAACCTTACCTCGAACTCGTACAACGAAAACAATCGTTTAATTAATAACTTTGTCTTTTCCTCGATCTAATTTCGTACGTCATTTTTCTCGATCTATATAATCAAATTTAACTCATTTAATCATTATTCTACTCAATTCAATCAAATTTCATATTATGGCAAAATTACAATTTTGCCCCTATATTTTTGACCTTTTTACAATTTAGTCCCTAGGCTCGTAAAATAAAAATTCGTGAAATTTCACTATACTCAAGCCTATACATTTCACAATTTTTCACATTTATCACACGCTTTTCACATTTTTCAATTTAACCCTTAATTGATAATTTTATCAAAATTTACTTAACAAAATTTGTTTATCTAACAACAACCATTATTTCTCTACCATTAAACATCAAATTACCTCAACAGTCATCAATGGAAAAACTCAAATACTTCAATAGTTTTGCAATTTAATCCCCTAGTTAGCTAGCTTGAGCTACAACGATCCCGAAAACATAAAAATCAATAAAAACGGGAGGAAATTTTTCACTTACATGCAACTGAAACCTTGGACAACAATTCCTTTTTCTCCCATAGAGTATTTTTCCAGTTCAAGGTGAATGGAAGAAAGATGATAGCTTTAATTTTTGTTTATTTTGTCTTTAGTTGGCTAATTACCAAAACACCCTTACCTAATTTTAAAAATTACTCAACTACCAAGCCATGCACATCTACTAACTCATTTAATGGTCAAATTATCACACAAAGACCTCTACATTAAAGTTATATAGCTATTTAAAACCTTTAACTTATAGAAATCAAGTTTTATATTTTACGCAATTTAGTCCTTTTTATCAAATTAATCACTCAAACGATTAAATTTCTTTACGAAATTTTCACACGATCATATTATTAAGCAGTAGACATTAAAATAATAATGAAATAATTATTTCAACCTCAAATTTGTGGTCCCAAAACCACTGTTCTGATTTAGCCAAAACCGGGTTGTTACAACTCTCCCCCTTAAGGATTTTCGCCCCCGAAAATCTTACTAGAAAATAGGTTAGGGTACTATTTTCTCATAGCTTCCTCTATCTCATGACGATGCCATAGAATCTTCACTAAATCTATTCTTTTGTTTCTTAACTCTTTAATCTCACGCGTCATAATTCAGATCGGTTCTTCGTTACCTGACATGTTGACTAAATCTCGACATCTGTCAGAGAAATTATATACAAATGGTCTGATCGCAACATAGATAACTGAAACACATTATGAATCTATTTTAACTTTGATGGTAATTCAAGTCGGTATGTCACTGGCCTTACTCTCTCGATAAACTAATATGACCCAATAAATTGCAGAGTCAACTTCCCTTTGCGACCACATCGAAGAATCCTTTTCAAGGGCGATACTTTCAAAAACACTTTGTCATTGATCTGAAATCCAATATCTTTACATTTCAAATATGCATACCATTTATGTCGATCTGAAGCTGCTTTCAACTTTCACGAATCACTTTTACTTTTTTTCAACCAGAATCACGAATCAATTCAATATCGTGTATCTTTTTCTCACTGAAATCTGCCCAATATAATAGAGTTCGTCATTCACAACCACATAAAACTTCATATGGTGCCATCTTATACTTGACTGAAAATTGTTATTATAATGAATTCGACCGACGGTAAGCAGTTTTCCTAGTTACCTTTGAACTCTATAACATAGTAACGAAGCGTATCGTCAAGAATTTGAATCACTCCCTCAAACTTACCATCGATCTGAGGATGAATTGCAGTGCTAAAATGCAACCGCGTACTCAGAGCTTCTTGTAGCTTTCTCCATAATCGTGATATAGACATCGAATCTCTATCCGAAATAATGGAGACTAGAACTCTGTATGACCTGAAAATCTCAGAAACATATAACTCAGCCAATCTGCCACGTGAGAAATCTGTATGTACTAGAATAAACATGCAGATTTCATCAACGAGCAATAGCAACATAGATTGCATCTTTCTTTTTCGGAGATTAGGGTAACCCTGATACGAAGTCTATTATAACTCTATCTCATTTCCACCCCGGCATCACCATTGGCTATAATAGTCCTGAATGCACTTGATATTTGGCTTTAACCTGTTGACAAATCAAACATCTGAATAAAAAAATCAAAATTATCACGTTTTATACCCAATCCACTAGTACATCTACCTCAAATTACTATACATCTTATTACTCCCCGGATAAACAGACAAGCTACCACTGTGAGCTTCGTGCAAAAATTTTTGTATAAGCTTCGGATTCTTTACACAAATTCTACCTCAGAACAATAATAGCAGTCATCAGGTCTGACCTAAAATTTAGAATGAAAAATCGACTCACACTGTACTCGTTTAGCTTGCAATTTACTATTACATTTCTGAGCTTTTCAGATTTACAATAAAAACATTGATTTAGCTTTTAACTTAGCTAGTATCAAATCATCAACAGACAAGGTCAATCATGTAGCCATCACTCACAAAGTAAACAAAGATTTTCTACTCAAGCAGCTACAACTATATTTGCTTTTTCTCAAAGATTAATCAATAACTACTCACAATCTTTCAATAGCTCAAGCCATCAACGTTGTCTCAAATTTAGATCTTTCTGTGACATCAGATATTTTAAACTCCGATGATCAGTAAGTATGTGAAATTTTTCACCGAATAAATGGTGTCGCCAAATTTTCAACGCAAACACAATAGCGGCCAACTCTGAGTCACGTGTCAGACAATTCTTTTAATTTGGCTTTATCCGCCTATAAACATAAACTACCACTTTACATTCTTGTACTAAAACACATCCCAATCCGTTCAATGACACATCACTGAAAATCACAAACTCTTTACCCGATTCAAGCTGAACCAGAACTAGTGCTTCGATTAACAATGATTTCAACTGTTTAAAACTTTGTTAACAAGAAATCAGACTATTCAAACTTCACAAGTGTGATAACTTTATCAATCAAAACAACTTTAACTCATAATAATGTCTTTCAATTAGAACAACTCTAATAGATATATTTCTGTGTCATGTTTTATAGAACATGAATTCTTCCTATAGACTGTCCGTCTATTTACCCGTGAATTCATAAAATTATTTCCATACCTGAGGATAAACTTAAATGCATATAAGTCAAAATACTTTTCAACTGAATAATCCACTCTAATTAAAATAATTGAGTCGATCTCAACTATCAAATAATAATATTTTTAAGTAATCTCTTCCTCATGTTGTTAGAACAACTCAAACACACAATCTTTCATAATTCCCTCAACCTGCTAGTCAAAATCTTTACAAGCTACACTAGTTCAAACGAAACATAACATCCCATTTTAACTCATTGACCTTAATTAAGGTTACATAAGGAATGAAACCAATATAAAAATTTGAGCTTGATCTTCGATCGTCTATACTTTTGTCCATGTCAACCCCTTTCACGAAAACTAGAAAAATTTGAGATTAGTATCACTATTCTCCCCTAATCAAACTAGAAATTATAACCGTAATATGTATAATTATTTTCGATCACTAAATATCTTTTATAGATGAGCCATGTTTGATAAATTAAACAATAAGAATGATAAGAAAACAGAGATAATGAAATCCAAGATGTGAAGCTATACTGAATTTATGAGAACACAACCCACATTAGATGATAAAGATTTCAATGATATCCCATAGAAAATCTAGAAGAAAAACACAGCTCATACGCACTGGAATCAATTGTGACAGAAGCAATATAATTTCCATATATAAAAAGCATAGCAACAACCAATACAAACAGAATACTACCATCATATGGATTTTACCGTCAAATTCCTACCAAATGTAATGAAATATAAAACCAAAAAAAGATAGAGCAATGTCGATCATAAATCAACCAAACCCACAATGCTTTTTTCTAACAATATGGTTATTTTGCATTCTCATACGATAAGAATCTCACCCGAAAATGAACAGCTACATATACCTCTGAAAATAAATGAACACATAGAATACCCAGAAGAGATCATCATAATCTACTCAACTATAACCACTGAACTCAGATATCTTTACCATTCAAACATGATTCCACTAACTATTACAATCATCAATAATCAATAATCTCACATTATTCCATTCACCAATGAAAATCAATTCAGAAGAATTTCCAGTTAATACATTCTTTAGGCATCATACCTGACTTACAACACAAACAATCATACAATTCGAATCATAATCCTCAACCAATTTTAAAACCATTCACATTCCATCATATAGTCCCTAATACGAGCCTTTGGGTCCCAAAAAAAATTAAAAGTTGTTTGGGACTAAACTGATAACTCAGGAAAGTTTTGGGAAAACATTGAAAATTTTTCAATATACAGGGGTCACATGCCTGTTTGCCCCGGCCGTATGGGCATTCGAAATAGGCTTGTCCTAGCCCATGTCCGACCCCATGTAACTCTCTGACTTGAATCACACGGCCAGACCACATGCCTGTATGTCAAGCAGTGTGCCTCTCGAAATGGCCACACATGCCCGTGCCCAGGCCATGTACTAGGCCGTGCCAAAATTGGAGGGTATACTGACTTGTTCCACACAGCCAAGCCACATGCCCGTGTGTTAAGCCGTGCGAAGCTATTAAATTGATTTTTTAATAGTACCAGGGGACGCACGACCGTGTTACCTAGCCGTGTGTGACATACGGCTGAGACACACACCCGTGTCTCTACCCGTGCGGACAAAAATGGGCTATTTACCAAGCCATATTGCCACCCAACTTTGGATGCACCTACACCAAACCAAATGGCATCAAGACATGGCATAAATAGGCATTTTAAAACAACTCCAACCAAGCGTAATTCTTACCATTTCAATACCAATAACTAACATGCTTATAATATTATGTTTTGCCAATTCAAACCATACCAATTTCACATTCACAAAGCATCTATATACACTATGTTAACTAAGAATTACTTTGCCTAGATCCACAAGCATACAATATCAATTTCCAAACATTATCAATCATAAATGCTAAACTTCAACCAAAAACAATTATGAACCACATCACCAAGGAGCATTAACACATATGATAAACCTCAATTTATACATATTTTAACCCCATGCTTGGCTTATTTTGGATGAACTTTCATTAGATTTGATGAATTCGATGCTCCTAATCCCTTAATTTCATGTTTTACACTCAGGAGAGCTTAGGGAGTCAAAAAGAATGAGAAATGGGCCAAAACGGGACAAAATGGGTACCTTAGGAATCAACACGGCCTAGGCTATCAAACACGATTGTGAATTACGAGCAGGATCAAACACGGCCTAGATCAACGTACACGAGCAGACCATACGGCCATGTGTGGCAAGTAGGAGTGAGCACGGTCTAAGGAATTTAGCACGGGGGTGTTACACGGGATTAGAGTTAGGGCGACAAAAATCTACAGATTAGAGTTAAATCTAATAAGGGAAGCCATAGATCGAGTTAATGCAACAATACGGGTTTTAATTAGAAAAAGATTTCAATTAATCAACCTAGAGTCAGTTTTTTTTAGTCTTGAAAGAGATATTAACATAAATCAGGAATTTCTATGGACTAAGTCAAGTGAATAAATCGTATGAATCAAAAGTAATAAGTGAAGTCTAGGTAGATTCTTCCTTAGGTATTGCCTATCTCGTATAAGTTATCTAAAAGGATTTTCCTAATTCTTTCGTTGTTGTGTTTAATTAGTTTTAGTTTAAAAGAAACCACTCCAATTCTTAGGCTAGATAATAAAAAGATAGTAATTACTAGTACTCTTGGTCCTTGTGGATACGATATTACCGGTCTTACCATAACTATACTAGTGAACGATAGGTGTGCTTGCCTTTATTGTGATCATAGTTAGTTTTAGACACATCAACATAAATATACATATACATACCAAGATAAGCCAAATCACATGGTTATTCACAAACTAAAATACACATCATTTACAAGCCAAATCAAATGGCTAAAATCCCTCATTAACAAAACATGTAGGCTGTCATTAGCCAAAAATGACCTATACATGCCATCATAACCGAAAGTATAAAACCATGAGTACCAAAATAGTCGATAGATAGTGTCCAACCCGAACGAGCTTCCGATATCTGTAAACACAAAGAAGTTTAACACAAAGTAAGCATAAAATGCTTAGTAAGTTCGTAATTCAAAGAAACAAAGCTTATAACTTAAATTTATAAGCAAAATCCTTTAAGTTACCCAACATGTCTTGGCCTTAGCTTAATCAACCTTAGTTTTTCAATTTTAACATCACATAAACTAGCAATTGACTACTAAACCTTATAACATAAGTTTACATTACTTATGTGCATTCTTATATCAAGCATATAGCTAAATATATTTCAATCATCCAAAAACTCATACATTTCCATGCTTTCAATAGAAATTCTAATCGAATAATTTGTCTATCTTTACCTTTTTTTTCATATCAGTTGAACCACAACTTAAGTGGATAAAACAAAGCATATCGCAACTCAATTTGGCCCAAAATACCTAACACGTAATCATCAACCAAGTTTACTATGTATTCATATATCATAAATATATATATATATATATATATTCCAAATATGTAGAATTTAATCAATTTAAACACATCATAACATATCTCATCTTGAACCATCGACCTACCACTTTTTTCATTCACAAGGTTAGATATAAATTTCACAAGTTTCTTTCATTCAATGCTCTTGCGATTTACGTACAAACCTGTGTCATCTCGTATCAATCTCCTACTCATCCACATCTTTGATATAATCGTTGAACCATTCAGAATAGAAGTCAGATTGTAATAGCCTATTTTCAGTGAAATTGAAATAGTGGTTTCGGGACCACAAATCTGATCTGGAAATAAAGTTTATTTTTATTTTATTATATGGTCCATATTATGATAGATATATCATGTGAAAATTTTATACAAAAATTTTTATCGATTGAGTATTTAATTACGAGAAGGACTAAATCGCTTAAAATGAAAAAGTTGAATTCTAGTAGCTATAAGGATTAAATAGCTATGGAATTCAAAAATAAAGGTCCTTATATGGTAATTAGACCATTAATGAAAAGTATATAGATTTTTTGGGTGACTCATTCATGGAAAAATTAGAAAAGATAGGGACTAAATTGGAAATCATAAAAATTAAAAGATGATAATTAATTAAAAAGAAATTATCATTTTATTTTCATGTCTTCTTACCCAAAATTTCTATGGAAACCCTAGGAGAGAGGAAGAAAACTTTCCAAGCTTAAAAAAGGTATGAAATCAAGTCCCGTTTTTTAGTAATTTTGATATTTTTAAAATCGGGATAGTCTAATCTATCTATTTAGGGGATTAATTTGAAAAGTTATCAAGGTATGAAATTTGGGTCATGGATTAATATGCTGAAAGTTGGAAACTTATGGTAGAAAATGAAAGGTTGTTGATAGGTGAACAACTTTTACAAAGTGATTTTTTTATGAAAACATGATTTAGGGACTAAAATGTAAAGTTGTGAAATTTGATGAAAAAATCTAAATTTTTATGAATACATATGCTTTAAATTTTTAATGAGATTTTGATTAGGCTTGGAATAGGGAGTAAATTGCACAAGTTTCATTTTCTGAGCCTAGGGACGAAATGGGAATTTATGGAAAAGTTAGGGGCAAAATGGTAATTTTTGCCTAGGATGTAAATTGAGTCCAAATGAGTATGAAATATGAGAAATTGATGATTAAATCTGTTTATATAGATCTGGACAACTCACATTCGAGGTTAGATCGAGGAAAAGAAAAGGTTTCGGATTAATAGATTACTTACGCGAACGGATTAATAGATTACTTACGCGAACAAGTGTCGAGGTAAGTTTGTGTAACTTAATCGGGCATGTAAATATGTTTAATTGAATGTTGTGTTTGTATGGAATGTGACTTATATTGATGTTCATTACTTTAACGCTATAATGAGAAATTTAATACATGCTTGAATGGTTGAAAAAGGGTTAAGTTCCGTTTGAATATTAAATTTCGATAAATATATGTGCTTTCCCGAAATGCATGAGGTCCTACATTTGTTGCTGACAGATTTAGCTTGGACGAGTAATCCTATTGACCTCATTATAGAAAGGATTTAGCCTGGACAAGTAATCCTGATATAATACCTCTCGAGTATACATTACAATTAGGATTTAGCCTGGACTGGTAATCCTAATTAAGCTCTTCTAAGCATACGTTAAATAAAGAATTTAGCCTGGACTGGTAATTCTGTTATATGACATGGGGTTCAAGGGTGTGTTCATTGATTAAGTGCCCTAATGGGTACTCTTGAAAAAGAATTGATGGGTTACTAAATCGTACACCTCGAGTGTACCACTTGAGCATCCATCGGAACTTCAATGGTTCAACAGAGAAAACTCTTGGCAAGATGAGAGAATTATGAGATGGAATGATAATGTCTTGAAATAATATGGCATGATGAGCTCATCTATGTTTACTTTATGTACATGAAAATTTTGTGACTAACATGTTTAATTGAATGTTTGTATTTAGGAAATTTTGCCAAGTTGATGGAAAACATGTTATTGTATGCTTACATTTAATAAATAGGATCGGTAAGTTTAGTTTTCCATTATTCGAACTTACTAAGCATGTAATGCTTACTCTGTTTTATTTTCCCCTATTTTATAATGCTCGAAAGCTTGCAAAGGTTGGAGATCATTGGAGCATCATCACACTATCCACTAGCTAATTTTGGGTATATGTATAGCGAATCATTTTGGTATAATGGCTTGTATAGGTTAACTTGGCCTTAATCGGCTTGGTAATGATGTTTTGTATCCTAGCCATTGGAATGGCTAGTAATGGCTTATTTTGGTATGATTAAGTAGGCTATTATGATATATTCATATGTGTTATGTTAAGCGCATGTGATCAAATGATTTTAAAGGCTAAGTTAATCCAAGGTAAGTTTATAAACACATATGCATGTAATGATATGTCTTGTTGAATGATGGAGTTTGCTTAATTTAAATGCTAGAAATAGTTGGTATTGGATGTGAGTTTTAAGTGCAGGCCTTTGGTGTGATTTTGGGAGAGAAATGAAGCTTGAAATGGCTTTATTTTGCCCACACGGGCAGACACACTAGCATATGTCTAGACCGTGTGTGACACACAGCCTGGTACATTGGCGTAGGACCACAAATTTGACGTAGTAAAATTCATTTTTATTATATTTTTATGGTCTAAAGTTTTACGGAACGATTTCTTGAAAATTTCGTTCGAAAATTTTGACGTTTGGGCACTCAATTTAGTTAAAAGGACTAAATTGTAAAAAGTTCAAAACTTGAATTCTATATGTTAAAGGTTTCTAATTGCTATAAAATTTTAAATTTGAGGTCCTTAAATGTTAATTAGACCATTGGTTAAGTTGGTGGACAAAAATAGACATGGTTAGGTATGTTTTTAAAGTTTTAATTAAGGGCATTTTAGTAATTTAGTAATTCAAAAGAATTAAAAAGCCAAATAAAGCCAAAATCTTGTCCATCTTCATCCCATGGCCGAATTTTACATGGAGAAGACATGGCTAGGGTTTTTCAAGCTTCCAAGCTCGATTGTAAGTCCGTTCCAGCCCCGTTTTTAATGATTTTTATGTTTTTGAAATCCTTATAACACGATCTATCTATTTCTACCACTAATTTGAAGAAATGTCAAAGTCTAAAATTTTACCCATGTTGAGCATGTATGTATTTTGATGTTTGATGGTGGAAAATGCATGTTTGTTGTTTGTTAAACGACTTTTGCTAAGTGATTTTCGGTAAAAATACTTAAAAGACTTGTTTGTAAAAGTTGTAAAATGAGTAGTAAAAGTGTGAATAAATGAAAAATGTGGGCTTTTATGAGCATGATATAGGTTAGGCTAGGCTTGGGTGTAATGAAATTGAATGAAAATCATTTTACGAGCTAGGGACTAAAATGTAAAATGTTAAAAGTTTAGGGGAAAATTGTAATTTTGCCATAATGTGATTTTGGGCTAATTTGAATAGTATAATGATTGAATAAGTTCAATGTGATATTATAGATCAAGAAAAATGAGGTTCGGACCTAGAACGGGGGAAAATAAGTATGTGACGATTTAGTCTTTTTCTCCATTTTTATGCCGAAGTAAGTTCGTATGTTTAATAAGCATTAAATTATATGTGTATAAATGCTTGATTGATATAATTGTGGTAAATGCTACATTATTGAAATGAAATGTGAATACTATTGAATACGACACTACAGAAATGACCGACGGAGATTCGATACAGCGAAAGTCCCGGTTGAACATTAAGAATAGATAGGATACAAATGTCATGACATTAGGGTTACTGTGATTACGTGTAAGACCATATCTGGGATATGGCATCGACATGAGACTTCGTGTAATACCATAGATGGGCTATTGGCATCGATACAATATTACATGTAAGACCATATATGGGATATGACATTGGTACGGTACTGTATGTATGAGATTCCCGAGTATACTTTAGTATTCCAAAAGGTTCAACGGGAAATTCAACGAGTATGTCAAAGAAGAGAATGAGTATGTAAGTAATTACAAATCAGTACAGGCATGTAAGTAACACCCCAAACCCGGCCCATGCATCATGACCGGATCTGGTATGCTACAGGTTGAATCTTGAAAACTTTACTCTGAAGGGTTTTGGAAAAACTTGGTTTATTATAGCCGAATAATCAATTAAATGTGAAATTTTGGAAATAACTTTAACATTTGCGTTGATTGAGTTTGAAAAGCCCATTTATCATTTCAATTTATATTTAAGACTTTGAAAAAACCATAAGTTTGAAAAAAAACCAACATAACAAAAAAAATAAATCGAAACCTAAGTTATGGAGGCCTTATTACAAAATGTTCCCAAAAAATAAAACTTAAATGAAAACAAAACCGAAAATAGTCTATGTAGATAATAGTTTTAATGGCCCCTCGAGTCCGCCTCGGCTCCCATGTCCACGAACTACTGCTCATCTAAAAAGTGGGAAAATAAAAGGGTGAGTCACAAAGACTCAGTGTGTAAATCTCGAAATCACATGAAAGCCTTGGCCCCACAAACACATAATGGCCCTTGGCCCAGACATAATGGTAACAAAATATTTCATGCAACGTGGCCCATCCCAAACGTAAGAATCCATCCTCTACACACCCCTGCACAACCATCACACCGTGGGATTTCTACAATCAACCCTCCATCCGCTACACACCACGCCGACAACAAGGCCGTCATTATAAAGACCGATCACCATGTGACCTATGTGGCAAAGCCACCGATCGCTTATGCGAACCTTAAAAAATACATTATAGTATTTCGACAGCTATATTGCCTGTCATAAAGACCGACCACTATGGGACCTATGTGGCAAAGCCACCGATCGCCTCGCGACCTACTCCCCTTCCATAAATCAATCAATCCTATCCCATGCATACATACATGCAAGAATCAATAAGCCATTTAAACTGATCACAGAATTTCACATACATCGATACACATAGAGAAGTTTTTATGATTACGTACCTGGCATCCCTTGCCCACCCTTTTTGGGTATTACGACTATTTATACAGCCTCTCTTTTTGGCTTTTAGCCCATATCATACACATATATATTACAATAATACTTATGTGTTAAGGATCTACACACCTGGTTACGGCTAAGACGACACTGTCTATGTCGACACTATCAAAAGCCGCTACAACTGCTAACAGTCTAAGATTTTGTTCTAAAGCCGCTCCACAACCCAGTGGCCAATCTCGCACTGCTGACATTGCTCGCTTCTTAAACTTAGGAATTGGTTTAACAGATCTAATCATCTCCTTTGCCTGATCCATATTTGATTCCATCAAGAGTCCTTGTCAGAACTACTATAACGACATAGGGTTGTTAAACCATATCATATGATTAAGATCTTAAGTACGATAATGAATCTAACGAAAATCTAATGAAAACCCCTTACCTTGAAATCCCGAAATAGATAGGATACTTAGAGATTAACGGTTTTCAGCTTTTGAGATCTGGATGATTCGATCTACTCCGATTTCCCGAAGTGCCGCCCAAAAGAACATGAGATTAGTGGAAATGTCAAACTAAAGATGGCCTATCAACCAACTAGCCATTCGGCTATGGTCTCAAAAAATCGAAAGAGAAGGGAAAAAGAATAGAAGAAATCGGCACTCACCTTAACATAGAGAATTCGGCAACTCCTAGAGAATTTTGGCTTTTAAGAAGATCAGAAAGAAAGGATGATCTCAAGAGATCTATGAAGATTCAGCTTTGATGAAGAAATCAACAGAAGAGAATAGGAGGTATTCGGCTATAGAGATGAGAAGAAAGTTCAGAGTTTCGACCTTTGAATGAAAGTGAAGATTTAGAGATTTCGGCTTTTAAAGTAATCAAAAGAAAAGAAATTGCAGAGAATGACTCAGAGTTTCGGCACAGAGAATGAGAAAGAGAATAGGGTTCAAATGCCAGAATTGACGAGATACCACCCCTATTTATAGAGAATTTTCAGCACTTACTTATCAAAACCCAAAAGTGCCCTTCCTGATAACTAACAATTAATCAAATAGTAGGGAAATTTGGCACCCCTTTGCCATAAAGAAATCAATTTCTTTCCCCCTCTAGGAGATGGTATTTTGGCCAACACTGCACTCAACAGATAACTCCTATCTTTTCTTCTTTATCTTAATCTATTCATACCTTTAGAAGAGGCCTAAATAACACCACCTCTCCCTACTATTATCGGCACAATATCCATATTATCCAAACAAATAAATCTTTCTATTTTAAAGCATCCTAGCCGCCCCCACTCTCCTCTCCTTTGACGCCAAAAATAATTAAAAATAAGTAGGTAATGCGACTCGAACCTTGGATCCCCTTACTGCTTTTCACGCCACTGTCCACTGGGCCACTAGCCCATTTTTGTGTTTTAATACGCGGATAATATCTTTTAAGCCCGGACCTATCTAGCTTTCCACTAAAGTGCCCAAACCGAAAATTTGATTAAGGCCTCAGCCCAAACCTGAGCCCAATCTGAACCCCTTAAACACTCTAATTATCACATTGAACGTAACACACATCAAATGAAAAGGCCCATTAATTCAGGATGTTACAATGTACGTAAAGCTTATAAGCATGGACTTCATGAAATTGTGAGTTCATGATTTCCACGAGAATGATTTTGTGAAAACCTTGTGATTATTAGTCTATACTTGTGATGCATGACATTCATGATAAATTCAGTTGACGATTATGTGATTGGCTTTCGGGCCAACTTGAGTTATGATATAGCATGTTTTATTCATGCAAATTGTGATTTATCAGAAATGAGAAAAAGGAAAGATTGGCATAATTGTCTATTAAAATGGTTATGAAAGTACGGGAAGATATAAGTACACAAGGTTAATGTACATGTTTACTATGAGGTTTGAAATAAGTTGTTAATTGTTGTAATATTTTGCAAAGGAGGGATTACGATTGTTAGACTAATGCCAGGATATGTTAAATTATGCTTATAAGTTTATAGAGTAAAAAATGTGACTGAATAAATTATAATTGTGAGATTTATAGCAATTTGTACTATCTTATGTTTATGTTGTTAGACTTGGTAAATGATTGGTAAGAGTTGCTTATTATTTTCGTACGGACTTACTAAGCTATATATATAGCTTACCCCTTTCCTTTCCCATGTTTTATAGTGTCATTGAGCTAGCTCAAGTTGGAGATCGCTGGAGATCCTATCACACTATCAAGCTACCATTTTGGGTATATATGAATTCAGGCATTTTAAGTCTATGGCATGTATAGGGACTAGGTCAATTTGTTATATGTGTCATTATTAAGTTGGCCATATGTGTTGGTTTTTAATTGTTAATGCTTCATCTTATATATAGCAATGAATGATGGCTTATGCTGATTATAAGTTTATTCGTATGTTAATGCCCTCTTGTGAATGTGAAATTAGTAAGTTTTTAATGGGCTAAGTATGATGTTTTAAGCATGATAAATAATGGCATGAGGATGACATGTTATTGTCTTGCTTGTGGTTTTTTGGCTGCTCTTATATGCTTGAATTTGTGCGATGTGATGTTGTGTTGATGTGTGCAAGTGAGGGTGGAAAATGGCTTGGTGCCTTGTTTTTGTCCACATGGGTAGACACATGGGCATGTGCCTAGGCCGTGTGTGACACACGATCTGTCCCACGAGCATGTGTTCCGGCCATGTGTCCCCTGCACCTCAATTGTTGCAAAATAGAATGTACAGAATTGAGCGCACAGGTAGAGACACGGGTGTGTGTCTCAACCGTGTGTGCTACACGGCCTAGCACACGGGCGTGTAGCACGGCTGTGTGGCACAAGTCAGAGAACACCCTAATTTGAACACGGTCAGAAGCACGGGCGTGTCCCTTAGACCACACGGGCGTGTGAGCCCTACTTTTAGCAAAAAAATTTCTAAGATTTATAAAAGTTTCCTGAGTTCTTGGTTTAGTCTCGAAACACTTCCAATACATGTTTTGGGCCTCGTAGGCTCGCATAAGGGACTTTATGATTGATTATGAACGGTTTTAATTTGGACGCAAATTTTATGACTCAGAATTGTGTGATTGCTTGTGATGTGAGTCCGGTAATGCCTCGTACCATATTCGACGTCAAATACGGGTAAGGGATGTTACATGTCCTCTGCACCTAAATTTTGACAAACAGAATGCTCAGAATTGAGAACATGGGCAGAGACACAGGCGTGTGTCTTGGCCTTGTGAAACCTGCACCTAATTTCGAATTGAATTAATTAACCACACAACCTAGCACACGGACGTGTGGCATGGTCGTGTGGACAAGTCAAAGAGTTACACGGGGTCGAACACGGGCTCCAGCACGGGCGTGTCCCTTAGACCACACGGGCATGTAAGCCCTGCACCTTAGAAAATTTTTGAAATTCCGCGATAAATTGTTAGAGTTCCCGATTAAGTCTTGACTCAATTCTAATGCTCATATTGGGCCTCGAAGGTCCAATCAAGGGACGCTTTGAATAATCTCGATAAATGAAAATTAATTGATGTAAATTATTTGAAAATGTTCTAAAAGTTTCAGAAAAACTCTACAACCCTATTTCAACGACGGATACGGGTTAGGGGTGTTACATGGATACTCAAGAGTCTCGCACACTAAGTACCTATACCATGGCCCGAAGCCAAATCAAGGTAGCTTATATCTGAAATACTGATATCATGGCTCGAATCCAAATCAGCCGATATTCATGTGCTGAAGCCAAATCGGTGTAACTCGTACCTAAATTACTAATATCATGGCCCGAAGCCAACTCAATATATCCCCTAATGACATGTCACTAGTATCCTAAACTATTCCTAAGGTTCAATCGGGATTTCGAACGTTGAATCGTCGTCGAACCACTATCAATCATATCCATAGTCTAGTATTCACAATTTATCCAATATCAAAGCATATGAAATACATTTGTATTAAAATTTATAATATACGAACTTACCTCGAACTCGTACGACGGAAACGATCGTTTAATAGATAACTTTGTCTTTTACACAATCTAATTCCGTACGTCATTTTTCTTTATCTATATAATCAAATTTAACTCATTTAATCATTATTCTACTCAATTCAATCAAATTTCATATTATGGCAAAATTACCATTTTACCCCTATACTTTTTGACTTTTTTACAATTTAGTCCCTAGGCTCGTAAAATAAAAATTCATCAAATTTCACTATACCCAAGCCTAGCCGAATTTTATACATGCTCACAAAAACCCATATATTTTACAATTTTGTTATCACACACTTTTCATATTTTTCAATTTAACCCCTAATTGATAATTTTATCAAAAATTACTTAACAAAATTTGTTTATCTAACAACAACCATTATTTCTCTACAGTTAAACATCACATTACCTCAAAACTCATCAATGGAAAAACTCAAATACTTCAATAGTTTTGCAATTTAATCACCTAGTTAGCTAGCTTAAGTTACAACGATCTCGAAAATATAAAAATCAATAAAAACGGGATAGTCTTTCACTTACATGCAACTAAAAACCTCGGAGAACAATTTCTTCTTCTCCATGGAGTACTCATCCAGAACAAGGTGAATGGAAGAAAGATGATAGCTTTAATTTTTGTTTATTTTGTCTTTAATTGGCTAATTACCAAAATGCCCTTACCTAATTTTAAAAATTACTCAACTACCAAGCCATGCACATCCACTAACTCATTTAATGGTCAAATTATCACACAAGGACCTCTACTTTAAATTTCTATAGCTATTTAACAACTTTAACTTATAGAACTCAAGTTTTATACTTTACGCGATTTAGTCCTTTTTATCAAATTAATCACCCAAACGATAAAATTTCTTTACAAAATTTTCACATGATCATATTATTAAGCAGTAGACATTAAAATAATAATGAAATAATTATTTTGACCTCAGATTTTTGGTCTCAAAACCACTTTTTCGATTTAGCCAAAAACAGGCTGTTACACTTCAGATGCAAACTCAACCTCCCGATCTAGTGGTAATCCTGGTAATTCTTCAGGAAATACATCAGGAAATTCAAAAACAGTTTGAATTTTACTGCACTTGCTTTCAACAAAACCTGAATTGATAACATAAGCTAGAAAAGCTTCACAACCCTGATTAACAAGTTTAGTAGCTCGTATTGCTGAGATGATACGAGTTGAACAGCTTGTTTGAATACCATCTACCTCAATCATATCACTATTTCCACTCTGAACAATAAATTTCTTTTTACAGCAATCCAGAATCACTCCGTGCTCTATAAGTCAATCCATACCCAAAATTATATCAATATCACCAAACGGCATTATTAACAAATCAATTGGGAAGGTGATATTCTGTATCATCAACGGACATCTCTTACACACCCGACCCACTAACACGGATTGTCCCAACAGACTAGACACCACTATTGATACTCTAGACATCTCAGATTTTAAACTTCCCAACTCAACCAATTTAGTATTAAATGTGAAAATCCTGGATCTATCAAAGCATAAACATGTTCTGAATGTAATAAAAATATACCTGTCAACACATCATTAGTATCACCATCCTCACGAGTTCGCACAACATAAGCTCAAGCTGGAGTTCTGGCCTCTAACTGTTGAGTAACAACATCATTTCTCTTTCTATCACCACTTCTCGAAAAAGAATTATTACATATACCTCTGAGAATAAATGAACATATAGAATATCCAGAAGAGATCACTACAAGATACTCGACTATAACAGCTACATTCAGATATCTTTACAATTTCAACACTATCCCACTGACTACTATAGTCATCAATGATCCCACAATATCCCAATCACTAAAGAAATCAATTCAAAAGAAATTTTGGTTAACCCGTTCTTTAAATACCATACATGAATAAGTTGATTACTCATGAATAACTTCTTCCTTAATAGCGACATTGCTTATCCTGAATAATCTTCAGAAAAATCTAATATATCTTCTAGAACTCTCTTTGCTTGCTAACCCATCATCGCTCTGGCCACGATATTACTCATTCAGCTATTGAACTCTTCAGTTTCACACTTGTAAGCTTAATGAATATAAATCTTGTAAATTCTGTTGTATAAGATTATACAGGTGAGGGGGTGAAGGTCGTAAAGCCTCAAAATTTGAATACCATATATACACACATATAACGTAACATTTATCATCAACATAATCATTATAATCATTCGACATTTTAAACTATAAAACAAAAACAAATATATCAGCATCCAAATCCGGACTCAGTTCGACTCAATTATGGCATGTACCTCAAGACTCAATTCCGAGCTCGATTTACTCCGAGAATCGGCTAAACCTGCAAAGTTTTAATACCACTAAATGTAACACCCCTAACCCTTATATGTCGCCGAAATAGGGTTACAGAGCATTACCGAACTTTTCAGATCAAAAATAGACATTACATGTTATTTAACATACATGTCATAAATCAATCATATTGTCCCTTATATTAGCCCTCAAGGCCCAAAATATATGTTAGAAACAAATCGGGACTAAACCGGGTGCTCAGAAAAAATTTTCAAAAACATTAAAATTTTTCAAAGAAATAGGGAAGACACGCCCTTGTGAAAATACCTAAGCATTCTATTTTGAAATTTTAAAGTTGCAGGGGACACATGGCCAAACCACACGCCCATGTGTTAGTCGTGCGTCTCACACGGTCTAGGTACATGCTCGTGTGTCTGGCCATGTGGACTCAAAATGAACCTTAAACATCAAGTTTACCATTCCCTACAATCCCTGCAATCTTGAATACTAAACAACTCAAAAATCAATTGTTCAACCAATTTGAAACAAAATCAAATATCTTTAAAACATGTCAAAATAATCAACCTAGATGTCTAACCAATGTACCCTCATAGGTACCACAATTATATTATCAAAACATATTACTTTAAACATCATTCAAATCAAATTTGTAAAGATACCAAATTCAACCTAATTTTGCCTATATTATGTTCATTTATGCAATAATTTAAAACATGCCATAATATGACCTCAAATATAAACACATATTTATATGTGTATAACCAACCAATATTAACTTATAATCTTATTTAAAATCAATCCACAAAATGATTAATATTTAGACACTCTAGGTACATGCCGACACAAAACGAAAAACATCACCACGTTTGAGTTCGGGATCATTGTTGGATGTTGAATCGGCGATCAAAATTTAGTACTTAACCTGGGCACAGAAAAGAAAACTGTACGCTGAGTAAAAACTTAGTGGTATTTCTATAATCTGAATATTTATATACAAAAGATAATATAATCTGTAAATTTTAATTCTAAGTACAATTGAATATTAAAAACCATATTAATTTATACAATGACATTAGTCGTTAAATTTTTTACTTCATAAATAAATCATTCATATCATACTCAATTCTCATCATTTGCTATATAATAGCTTTTCATAATATGATAAACATATCATTAAAGCAACAATATTGTTCATTCCATATGCAATTCATGAATACACAATTCATGTGTCTCAATCCATATTTCAATTGAATGTCCCATTTTCATTCCACATACCATGCCATTTCAATATCAATTATAAAACTTTATTATTCATTTACCCCTATTAACACGACTCGGACTCGGACGGATACACGGATCCAACCAAAACACACCAGTTTGGCACCCAATGCCTCATCGGATAATTCGAAGTAATAAGTTGACACCCAGTGTCTCATCGACTAAACCAAAGTAAATTGGCACCCAGTGCCTCATAGAATTAATCCGAAGTAATAGATTGACACCCAGTGTCTCATCGACCCGAGGTCGAAGTAATCCCTAAACTCTTCCAATCCTATGGCATGCCAACTATATTTGACCCAGCCTGGTACAGTTAATAGGGTTTTATTTCCCTATTTCAAAAACAATCAATATCCAATATCCACACTTCACATTTCACATTTCACATTTCACATTTAACATTAATCACAAATTCCTATAATTTCAATTCAATATCAAAATGCTAATTACTCGCCTCATAACTTACCAAAAATATTAAATTAAAATATAACAATTAATAATCAGATTAGAATTTCCGAGCTACTCCTCGTTAACTTTATCTTTTCCTTTCTTAGTCGAGGTTTCCGGCACAACGTTAGCTACGAAATTAAAACAATTAAAATTCATCAATACAATACAATTCAATTTCATATTGAATATTTTAATTTTTACTCATCATTTGCCTAAATACCAATTTAGTCCTTAAACCGAGACTAACTTTATTTTTTTCACAATTAATTCTATATTTTCATTCAATTCCCACTTTAAACATTCAATTCCCACTTTAAACTAAATTTAACTCTCTAATTTCACTTAAATCCCTAAATTTTGAATTTTCACAATTTAATCCCTAATACTCAAAACTTATAATTTATTCTACAATTCAATCCTTTTCATTTCTAACTTAAAATCTATCAACTTAGTCCCTAATACTCAAATTATTCAACATAGACAACATCTAAAAATTCAATAATTTCTAAAATTTTGACATAGGTCAAGTAGTATTTAATATCGGGATTCTAAAAACATAAAAATTACAAGAAAATGGACTAAATTGACTAACCAATTGAGCTTTGAACCCTTGAAACCCTAGCTTTCTCCTTTTTCTTTCCCTTTTTCTTTTCTTTCCTTTTTCCTTTCTGTTTCGTTTCTTTGTTCTTTCTTTTTCTATTTTTTTCTATTCTTTTTCTTTTATTTATTTTTTATTCTTTAATTATTATAATAATATAATATAATATATATTTACTTAAATATTAAGTATACATATATTATTATATACATATGTATATTATTTGTACACATGTAATTACTATTACCATACACTTGTTAATTAAGCCTTAATTGCTTATTTAGTCCCTTTGCTTTTTCTTTAGTCTACCATTCAACTTTCACCCTATATACAATTTAGTCCTTTTACCTAATTGCTCTTAATTTAAGCTAATTCACCTAACCAAAACCAAATTAACTACACAACTAAAAATATTTATGAATCCGTTTTATGAAAACGGAGACCCGAACATGCACTTTTTGATTACCCATGACTATCGGGTCGTTACAATTGGTGTTATATTTTTTTTGTTTGTAACTAGAATATTGGCAAAGATCATTGAATGTATGTGTAATTTATGTCCAGATTCAATCGACGAAATTCAGAAATTGATATGTGACTGTTACAAGTTATGAATATATACATATGTTGATTGATGTCTAAGTGAACTTAGTAAAAATCTAGGATACAATTGGCATGTCAATAGGGTCATATGCGCACTTCTGTAACACCCTATACCCGGCCTGGTCACCGAGCTCAGATAATAGGATGCTTTATCGAATGTCACAGGTTCACACACATTCCATACAGTCTCAAATACATGCAACTATCGTCACTTTAGAGGAGTAAAGAGTCTTAAACACTTTAGACAACATTTGAAAATAATTTAAAAACATGCTTAGGAACCATTCGATAAAATTATACGTAGGTATCGATATTCCATCACAGGTATCGATATTTTGGAAGATAAGTATCGATACTAGTAAGAAAATCGATACCAAACTAGCATTCTGTCAAATTTTAAACGAAAGCATTTTATCGATACATGGGCAAAGGTATTTGTATTTTTACCCCGAGTATCGATACTCATGATTGGGTATAAATACAAAATTAGGCTACTGACTTCACAAAGATACAATTCAACTCCGAGGTATAGATATTTCTGTCTCGAGTATCGATACCTCTGCTCAGATTCGCAAAAACACAGCAAAATAGAGTATTAACATGCTCAACATATCTCTGTTCTAACATGCATTAATCATCATAGTATCAAGCATCAAATTTACCAAAAACACAATCCAATGCAACCTCTTTACCTTGTTGATCCAAATCATGGTGATAACAAATAAAAATTATAATAATTACCAAGCAAAATTTCTAGAAGTTCACAATCATATTAAACCAACAAGAACATAATAATAACTAGCCAAAGTTCTAACCATATTGCCTTTATTTCCACTGTTCAATGAATAATAATAATATCACCTACTTAAATACTAAAGCCTAACTTGGATCACTTTCTTGGAATTTCGCACCGCTCACACCTCAACGCTAAATATCTACAATGATTAGAAAGGGTGGGTGAGCTTAAACAAGCTCAGTGAATGTCAAAATAACCACAAAGTATACACAACATCAGAGGTTAAACAAGAACATACTACAACACACTTACAACCATATTCTAACCAAGTTAAAATAACATATTCACCCTTCATTAAAAAATGGAACTAGCATATACTCTTACATGCAATTACACTCAACTCGTATATATATAATTCATTTAACGATAATTAATCAAGACAAAACAATGTAATCATGCTTTAATAACCCACAAGTCTAGCTTGTATATTCACATGCATTTACACACAACATTTTCATATATTAATCAATCAATGATAATTTGGCAACTTGGAAATATGAAACATAAAAGTGGGTTCTATCACCATACATTGGATACACGAATCTCCATCACACCAATAACTCAAAGAGTCTAATATATCCCATAAGCGTACCATAAAGCTAAATAATCTCTAACACACCAACATATCCCGGTGAATGGAGCTGAGCTCACATTCCCTTATCTCTCCAAAACTGTCCCGGGCCTTAATGCCCCAAAAACACAACACAAGGGTGAGTACTCACAATCTTATGGCATGCCAACTATATCAAATGGTTTCATGAGATCACAAGGCCAAATTATCCGCTAATACACAAAATTAATTATTGTTCTCATGCACCCAATCTCTATTCATCAACATCAAATCACTTACAATTTGTACACATAGCACACTTATCGGATTCATATTTAATTGCACTGTAGGTGCCACAATTATGCTTGTTGAGTCATCACATATCCGTTCACATATGAATGCATTAAAAATTAGATTATCACATGCCACATATCAATATTCACTTACTTTCCTGTCACATAAGCAACACATTCCACAATTCGACATATATGTACTTACTGTTTTCTGCACACTTTCATTGCACATTTATATCGCTAACACAACACCATCGCTATCATTCGGCATGTTTAATATACCCACAAATAACACATTCACAAGAGTTATTACAATATATATCACATGTCACATTATCACAACTTAATACTCAATCCACTTCACACAATCACATACTTTTCAAATTAAACGAGGGGTATAAAAAGCTTACACTTGGAACTTAGAGTAGGGGTTTAGGCTACTCCTAAGTTCCCAATTAACACTATGAATCGTGTCTACTAGAAATGATTCCAAACACTCACCGTCCTAGTTGTTAAAAGCCTAAACTAGCTTTTCCTTACCTTTCGCCTTACTCGAAGAAGGTCCTAACGACTCCAAAGCTTCACACCTAATATCCACACAATAAACATAATTAAATTACAGGTATAGACACACCCAATCAATCAAAAATGCATGTCTAAGGTTTCTTCCTCTCGGAACTGAAATTTTTTACTTGGAAATCCGAAACTCAAATATCTTAATCTTTACTCGTTCCCTTTGCCTAAAATCAATTCCAATCATCTAATTATTTATCTAATAATGATTCTCAACCTTCAAACTATACAAAACTATACAGATTCGTGGTTCCGATATTTCGACGTACAAAATTCAATAAAACCTTAGAATCTTTTAACAAAAATTTAAAGAGAGTTTAGAAATATTCTAATCATATCAAAACAAGTTGAAAAACCTTTGAAACATTGTTTTCATTCACAATCCTGAATTTCACCATTAACACCCTAAATTTTGGCTTTTACACAAAACATTTGATTCAATAGATAAAAACTCAATTTAAATAGCTAGAGTTCATCAAAACTTTTAGGAAAATTAAAAATTACCTTCATTGAGAGTAAAACAAGCGTTTGATTGAAAATCCATAAAACTCACAAGTCGAACAATGATAAAATTAATGGTGTTTCTAATGTTTCTCTTTGAATTTGGGAGGGATTTGGTGTTTAAGATTTGATGAAAACCAAAGGATTAGTGTTTGGAAGATCAAAATAGATTAATGGAGTTTAGGAATTTCAAAGGGCGGCACAAATAGGTGAGAGGAGTGTGGAAATAAGGTGTTTTTTTAAAGTTTTAGGATTTTTACCTTTGTGGTACTCTTGATTTTAACCCATTCTTCAAAACAATCCTCGTTTTAATATTGAAGGTCTTTTCTACATTATTTTCAAAAATTGATTTAACTTTCAAAAAGGTATAGTCAAATATATATTTGGTTTTCCATACTTCAAAATTTTTGAGCACATTTTGAGCTAAAATCCCTAAATTACCCTCAAAACTTCTAGGCCCAATTGTAGGATGTGACACTTGTGTACAGGATAGTTGATGATGTGGAGATTATGATGTGTTATTTTGGGATCCAACATTTACTGCAGATCATCGAGTATTTACTGTCTATACGGAGACCTTAGTGTGGTGGAGGTATGTATTTTAATATGTTTAAACATTTGATGCCTATAGGCTTTGCACTACGATGCATTGGTGTGGTGTAGTTTATACTCATACATGCTATCTTGGTGTGGTGTAGTTCACCCGCATGTTCGAGTTTGTTTTACTATCACTGAGGCCGTTGAAAACCATAGTTGTCGATAAAGGTTCTCAATGTCTGAACCAATATCTACATAAGCATTATCCTCAGTCAAAGTGAACCCCTGCAACAACAATCTATACCCGCAACAGACCGTCTAGACACCAATACTCTCCACAGACCAAACTAGATGGTCCTCTTGGCCATGTAGCGAATTGGGAACATTGAGAATCATCTTTGCCTCCTCCGCATGAAATACCGTCAGGACTGGGTTCTCATTCCAAAAATTTCTATTAGAGTTAATAAGATCAGCAATTCATTCTATATTATTCACTCTACTTGCACACACCTTACAAGGAACTTGCATATAAGCCAACAATTATTCTAGACAATAATAAATTTCCCAGAACCTACCTCCCATGGATCCTGTTCTCTAATAAGCCCCTAGCCGACCAAATACCACGCCAAATGAATGAAAGTTGATTTCCTAACTCAGCTCGTAAAAATTCTTTATTCGTAATATAATTCGCTTTTAAAACATGAGAAATAAAAGCACTAAGAATTACAAAAGAGACGCCATACTTGCTTAGCCAATAGAGCTATGTTAAATTTTGCTAAATCTTGAAACCCAAACCGCCCACCTCTTTAAGATCACATAATGCGCCCCACGAACACCAATGAATCCCCCCTCTTACCATGAGATTTTTGCCATCAATATCAAATTAGAATAGATTCCAATTCTTTGCAAAATGAACTCGGTAACAGAAAACAAGCCATAATGTAAGTGAGAATAGCCTGCAAATCAAACTTTATAAACACCTCCTTACCTCCCTAAGAAAGTGTCGTACACTCAATCTATTGATCTTACTCCGAATCATATCTTTTAGAGCCTAATAATTTGATTTCTTATTCCAACTTATCATAATAGGAAGGCCACCAAGTACTTTTCTGGATAAGCCAAATTATGAACACCAAAAGCTCAAGCTACCAAGTGCCTATCAGGCGTAGTCACATTAGCACAAACAAATAAGCAATTTCTCAAAATTCATAATTTGTCCAAAACACTGTTCATGTTCGTTGATGATTCCCTTAATCACGTTGGTCCCTTCAACCAAAGCCTCACCAAAGATGCTATTGTCAACTACCAAAAAAAAAAAAAAAAAAGGGTGCGTTATCTAAAAGACCACCTCGACCAACTCTTCCCCTTCGTAAAAGCCCCCTCCTAATGAGCAAGTCACAACATAGTAGTAAGCTCTCACTACAAATCAAAAACAAAAAGAGGCTTAACCTCCTTGTTGTGGAGCTCTAGATGGGGTAATTCTTCCTCTAGCAAACCCATTAAGCACAATTAAATACCAAATCGAAGAAACACATCGCGTTACTAAATTGATCCATCAACCTACGAAACCCATTTTAACCGGTAAATCTATAACAACGTGCCACTCAATACGATCATAGATTTTACTCATGTCTACTTTAAGAGCAAATGACCTTCTTCACCTCTTTCACATAGGTTTTTTTTTTTTTGTAATTTTTTTACAATTTTTAATATTTTTCATTATTTTTTATAATTCTTATAAATTTTTAGAATTTTTAAATGATAAGGTCACAATGGTATCATCATCAAATATACGATGATTTATAATTCGTAAGATATCCCAACCAGTATTTTTAATGTCCAAAAAATTGAACCAGTGATCAACAGAAACGTTAAGTCCTTATTTGGATAAAAAAGAAGACTTTTAAAGACCAAAGTAGTATATATATATATATACACTATAATGACTAAATGATGCACTAAGCCCTTTACCAAAAAAAATGATGATGCACTAAGCCAATATTAAAAACTTATCAAACTGTAAATCAACTAAGCAACTAAAATGTAATCAAAATTGCATGATATCACATGCAAAATTAATGCACACCACATGCAACGCATGTAAATGATGAATGATATATAAAAGCACAAACATAAATAATATTTTGAACTAACATAGTTCAATTTGTTAAATAAAGGAAAAACAATGGAAAAATTTACAATACATTTATTTTATAATATTATACAAATTCTTTAATTCTGATCTGAAATATATTACTATGATAATACTGAATTATCAAAATAATTTATATTGTTTAATTATGTTTATTATTTTACCTTACATTAATTTAATAAATTAAAATATTAAAACATTTAAAATCATTTGCAATAATTTCGTCGATATAAAAATAAAGTATTATCATATGTTCACAACATGGAATAGGGGATCAAAAAAGGCTAGGAACAACAAACAACTTTTCATATTTTCATTTTCAGCACGTAAATTGCTCTAAAGATCTAAAGAATAAGAATCACAAGTAAATCTGAATGGAAATAGACCAAAACTTTTCAGGAGAGGAAATTACTATTACAGTTCAGGAAAACAATTATTATGCTTTGCTTATTGCACACAACACAGCTGAATTCCTGGATTTCCACCTTCCTTTGTTGAAACGAACTGCTTGGAAATGGCATCTAGCCGATGGATATTGGGACTTTCAACTCAATTTTAGCAATTCAGATTCTAATTTGTTGAAAAGTCAAACTGCAACTCATCTATCAAAATTATGAAAGCTTCAATGGACTTCAGTAATACTATTGAATCATGATCATGAACATCATAATAAGCAAAGCTTTCACACGGAGCAGAGTCGTTTTTTGTATGTAATAACTCAAGCAACCATCAAAATTCCTCAGTTAGGAGACAAATATTGAAATTTGGAAGGTGGGGCTGATATCTAGCCTCTTGACATCCAACCATAAGTCTTGAATGCCACGATTTGTCATTAAATTTAGGAACCATTAGCATCTGTGAAGGGGAGCAGGATATATGTCCAGAGGTTGATATCGTAAGCGATCATTATGAGGCAAAGGTCCCTCCTGTGTATTTTAACAAGTGTATTAAGTGAAGTCAAGTTTGACTAAAACAAGTGAGTTGTTAGACAAAGGTACAACAGGCAGTTAGGACGAAATGAACAAAAATGCATAAACAACTTAGCCAAGGCAACTATATCCCTAAATGATAAATCCAGAAAGGGCTGAACAGTTCAATTCACCACATAAGCAGATGTTTTAAGGAATAATGTCCATATAAAACCAGCACTAGACATGCTAAAAACACTCAATATCACAATTTTTTTTTTCCAACACTTGGATCACTAAAATTGTATTTGTCCATGCCTTTTCAGATCTCTAATGAATTATAGTAGTTGATAAAATGCAAATAAAAATACCTCATCCAAGTTGATCTGGAATGGCTTGACAAAATCCTCAAACATCACCGGAGAAAGTCCCTTAATTTTCTCCTCAACTTCCTACAAGAAGAAACAACTCAATATGGTTAGGAGGGTCAAAACAAAAACCCCAAGCCATGTTATAAGAGTTCCGTAGGTGATACAATAGCCAATAATGGATACCGAAACTATAAATTCCACTTGGATGGATGTAATCTCCAAACCTTAATTATGTGAACATGTCATAATTCAGCAATCATGGCCCACTAGACTAGTGCAGAGTGTGTTTGGATAGAATTACCCTTTAGTAAGGGCTGGCTAATACCATTTGGTATAAATTGCATAATCTCAACATTCTGAACAGCATTTTTTTTATCTATGTTTCCAGAATCATTTTGAGATATCTTTCTACGTGTAATTTCACATACTCTAATTTGGAAAAGCTAATTCATTTTGAAGAAAGGAAAGTTTTTCTTGCCTAATCTCCATTATTTGAAAGAAAACAGCAGAAGATAAAGCAAAGATAATGTATACAATATGAAAAGCAACTGCTAAACCCAAAGATACATCATGTCAAAATTGCAATTAAAATGGTGGTTAGTTCCCATTTGGTCTTCTTTCTTGTTGGAATTCCTAAAATTAAGGATAGATTACTAGGAGATCTTCTGTAAATAGAAACTAATCTTAGTTACTGATTCTTAGGCTGATTATTGTTTTTTTGGGATTGTTTCCTACCTTAGGATAATTTCTCTCTTTATATTTGTAAGCTAACTAGCAAAAAGAATAATATAGAATCTCTAAATTTCTACATGGTATCGAAGCTCTAGGAATTATTCGATTCTCTCATTCATCTTCCTAAAAATCCCTCCGATCTCTCATCCATCTTCCTAAAAATCCCTCTGATTTTTTTCTCCCATGGGTGACCTTAATGAAACCCTCTCTGAAACTGAGATTTCACAAATATCTCAAAATATTAACCAGGGAATCAATCAAAGTGATCTTAATTCTTCACTTATGATCACTAGTCATCGACTAGATGGGAAGAATTTCCTACAATGGTCTCAATCTATTCTTATGGTGATCCGTGGCCGAGGCAAATTAGGATACATCAATGGAGACCCTCCACGACCGAACGTAGCTGACCCTACTTATGCTACTTGGGAACTCAACAACTCCATTGTTATGGCATGGCTGATTAATTCGATGGAATGCCATATAAGCCGAACCTATCTCCTCTTCAAGACTGCAAAAGACGTGGGATGCAGTTAAAGAAAACTACTCTGATCTTAGAAACACTTCCCAAGTATTTGAGATCAAACTCAAGTTAAAAGATATTCGACAAGGGACACTCGGGGTAACTCACTACTACAACAATATGAAAATCTTGTGGTAGGAGTTAGATATGTACTATGAGGTAGATTGGGGTGAAGGCTTAGAACACACTAGGTTTATGACTCACCTCAATAACGAACGTCTCTATGAATTTCTAGCTGGACTGAGGCATGAGTTAGATGAGGCCCAGGGCAGAATTTTGGGCAGATCACCTCTCCCAACTATTGGTGAAGCTTTTGCAGAAGTGAGAAGAGAAGAAAAACATCTTGTCATGATGGGAGAACCCAAACCGATAGTCTCTTCTGAAAACCAGCCTACTGAATCTTCTGCTCTCATCTCCAAAGGTCTACAGACACAAAAACCACGTGCTGGAAATGATTCTGGATCGAACAGACCATGGTGTAGCCACTGCAACCGTGTCGGTCACACAAAGGAAAAATGTTTTAAACTCCATGGTTATCCTGATAAAAAACAGAAAGATAAGAAAACTGCCCTGCTATCCTCCAATGCTGCAGATGATATGCTCGATGTTTGCCTGACCAAAACTCAACTCGAAAATCTCCATAAGATACTTAGTACCTCTACTGGCCATGGGTCTCTAGCCACTCAAGGTACTGCTCTTAATATTGCCCTTGAATCTAATAACCAATCCTCTTGGATACTAGATTCGGGTGCCTCGGATTACATGACAGGTAACTCCACTTTGTTTCAAACCTACACCACTTGTCATAACAAGTCTCGAATCCGCATAGCTGATGGTTCACACTCACCTGTGGCTGGAGTAGGAAAAGTAAAAATAACAGAGAATTTTTCCCTTGATAATGTTCTACATGTCCCAAACTTGTCCTGTAATTTACTTTCAATAAGTAAACTTACTAAAGATGGAAAAATGCTTGCTGAATTTTCTGGAATTGGTTGTGTAATACAGGAACAGAAATCGGGGAGGATGATTGGCACTGTTAAAGTTGTTGATGGATTATATGTTTGGAATAAAGACAGCATACAAGGGGGATTAGCTCTATCTACTTCAAAAGAGGAAACTATTATGCTATGACACCGTAGGTTAGGACATCCAAATCTCTTGTATTTAAAAAAGCATCTTCCGCTGTTATTTCGAAATAAAAGAATAAATTCCTTGAAGTGTGAAATTTGTGAATTGTCCAAACATACCCGTGTACCATACCCTTTAAAACTATATACCCAGTCCCAACCTTTTTCATTAATCCACAGTGGCTTATGGGAGCTAGCCGAGTGAAAAACATTACAGGTGCTAAGTGGTTTATAACATTTATTGATGATCACACTATGGTCTGTTGGGTCTATCTATTAAAAGAAAAATCTGAAACACCCAAAGTCTTTCAAAATTTTCACTCAATGGTTCGAACCCAATTCAACTCTACCATCCATACTCTCCACACTGACAACGGAAGAGAATACTTTAATTCTGTCCTAAGTCCATACCTTTCAGACCAAGGCATCATACACCAGAGCTCTTGTCCTGACACTCCTCAACAATACGGGATTCCTGAGAGAAAAATCGACATCTCCTTGCTGTAGCTCGGGCCATAATGTTCACCATAAATGTCCCAAAATACTTATGGGAAGAAGCTGTCCTTACTGCCTGCTCCCTCATAAATCGAATGCCATCAAAGTCCTAAACTTCCAAACACCTCTAAACACTCTTCTCAAATCATTTCCTCTATTTTGTGTTCCTAACCTTCCAGCAAAAATATTCTGTTGCAAAGCCTTTCTCCATAATCATCAACCCAATCAATCCAAAGTTGACCCTCGCGCCCACCCCTGTATATTTGTTGGGTATTCCCCCACTCAAAAAGCCTATAAATGTTACTCACCAACTTTGCGCCGTATGTTTGTCTCTCGGGATGTTACCTTCTTTGAAACCGAATCATACTTTGTGGCTTCTCATCTTCAGGGGGAGACTTTTAATGAAGATGAGACCCTTAATACTCTCCTCATCATACCTCACGACCCTACCACCACTATCACTAATAAACCTACCCTTAATTTAGATAATGTTATTGTTCCTACTATGCCGCAAGAAGCTAGCACAATCCTACCCGATAACACCACCATCACCGAACAGCCCCCTGATCAAGGAAAGCAGCAAGAGCAGGTGCCCGAACTACAGGTTTACTCCCGACGAAATCGCCGTCCTGAAACTGATATAGCAGTGCCAATTGCATCTCCAACCGACTGTTCTAAAAATGAAGTCTCACCTCCATCACCATCCATCTATCTTCCAATTGCAGTGAGAAAGGGCACAAGGAGTTGCACTCAACACCCTATTTCTTGATTTGTATCCTATGGAAACCTATCTAAGTCTTATAAAGCTTTTGTGACTAATGTCGACTCTGTAAGAACTCCAAAAACTATAGAAGAAGCACTTGAATCAGCTGAATGGAGACAAGTTGTGATGGAAGAAATGGAGGCCCTCAAAAATAATGAAACATGGGAAGTTTCGGACCTGACTAAAGGAAAGAAAACTGTAGGCTGCAAATGGATTTTTACTACTAAATTCAAACCTGATGGCCATATTGACCGATACAAGGCTCGACTTGTGGCTAAGGGATTCACCCAAACTTATGGGCTTGATTATGAAGAGACATTTGCATCGGTTGCCAAACTAAACACAATTCGGGTCCTCCTATCTCTCGCTGTCAATCTTAATTGGCACTTGACTCAATTGGATGTTAAAAATGCTTTCCTCAATGGGGAGTTAAATGAAGAAGTATATATGGACTTCCCACCTGGATTTGAAGAAAGCAAGGGCCAAGTGTGTAAATTGAAAAAGTCATTGTACGGGCTGAAACAATCTCCAAGGGCGTGGTTCAGTTCATTTGCAAAAGCTATGATGAGCAAAAAGTACACTCAAGGACAGGCAGACCACACCATTTTCTACAAGCACTCGGAACAAGGAAAATGTTGCATTCTCATTGTCTATGTGGACAATATAATAGTGACAGGAGATGATACAAGTGAAATTGGGAGGTTGAAAGAATTCCTTGGAACAGAGTTTGACCTTAAAGATTTGGGGAATCTTAAATACTTTCTCGGCATGGAGATAGCAAGGTCTCAAAAAGGTATTTCCATCTCCCAAAAGAAATATGTTCTCGATTTGCTATCAGAAGTTGGTTTGATGGGTTGCAAACCAGCTGAAACTCCTATGGAGTTTAATCTTAAGTTGGGTACTGATGAGGATGGAGAAAAAATCGACAAGGGGATATATCAACGGCTAGTAGGGAGACTTATCTACTTAGCTCACACTCGTCCAGACATTGCCTTTAGTGTGAGTGTTATAAGTTAATATATGCATGCCTCAAGGGAGAAGCACCTAGAAGCTGCATATCGAATACAAAGGTATCTAAAAGGACTCCTGGCAAAGGCCTATACTTCAAGAAAAATGACAACAGAAATGTGGAAGTCTATACTGATGCTGACTAGGTAGGTTCTATCAATGACAGACGCTCTACCAGTGGTTATTGTAGCTATGTTTGCGGTAATTTAGTGACATGAAAGAGTAAAAATCAGTCTGTTGTCGCACGCAGCAGTGCAGAAACAGAGTATCAAGCACTAGCGCATGGTATTTGCGAAGGAGTTTGGATACAAAGACTTATGGGGGAACTAAAAGTTCCTTATACTAGGCCTATGCAGTTGTATTGTGACAACCAAGCTGCTATCAGTATAGCTCACAATCCTGTGCATCATGATCGTACCAAACATGTTGAGATAGATCGTCACTTTATAAATAAAAAAATACACTCAGGAGAAGTGTGTGTTACCTATCTACCTACCAGACAACAGATTGCAGACGTGTTAACAAAAAGCTTGAACAGAAACATGCTTGAGGGAGAGTGTTGGAATTCCTAAAATTAAGGATAGATTACTAGGAGATCTTCTGTAAATAGAAACTAATCTTAGTTACTGATTCTTAGGCTGATTACTGTTTTTTTGGGATTGTTTCCTACCTCAGGATAATTTCTCTCTTTATATTTGTAAGCTAACTAGCAGAAAGAATAATATAGAATCTCTAAATTTCTACATTTTTTTATCAGGAGTAGCCGGCCACTTGAATTTAAATGCCACATTCTAACCAAATCATCAGCAAAAGTTTGGTCCTCATTCTCAACAGGAACCTAATAAGTTTTGAGGAAAGGCCAATTTACTTTCAAAACTGAAAATTTTTAACGTTTATCGTGGATGAAATTATGCTTGCGAAAAGCATCAAGACCCTAATCTAACCAATGTATACGCCAATTGCTTTGATAACTAAGAATGTAAAACTGATCTCAACAGAAAGGTTAAAAGAAAATACACAGACAATAGTTGCCAAAGTATAGGAGGTGGTCGTAATGGAAATTCAAGTATTTATCTCAAGAGGTCTACAGGAAAAAATGCAGTACGATAAGCCTCCGTCTCATGAGGTGCTTTACTACCAGATCATACTATTAGTTCCATAACATGAATATATATATAGCAATATACTCGCACGCCTTATGTTCCGATCTTATAATCGCCTTGTGTTCCTATCTTATAATCTTACTTCTTTGCTTTCTGCTTCAAATGTTGTACGTTGTTTACATACAAGTAATTTCTGGGATAGGATGTCAACAATACACTTTGAGAATGGGCAACCATGGGATTTTCCATGATCATATGATAGAAAAGCATACATGCAACATGAAGATGTAGCTACTGAACTACAGCAGTGAATCAGCAGTTTCCACAAAACTTAAAAGGCAATAAAAGAGACCAAAAGAAAAGTATAGAGGATCAAGGACAAAAAAGTGAGTTGATGAAAGGCCTCAACTGAATATGATTTATCCTAAGAGTTAATCCCAAGAACATTAAAGAATAATCACGGACAACACAGCAAAATTGTCCAACTTTAAATCAACCAATATATGGAATAGGTGTATTTTAGCATACCAATCCTGTGATTCTTGACTTTTCCAACAGTTCCTTTGCAATCATATCCAGTATATGCCTGTTGTCTTTCAAAGCATTTATTGCAAGCTCTTCAGTCTCTTCAATGTACTGCATGAACAAGCATCATAATTCCAATTGAAGTTAAAAAGTCCAAAAACTAAACACATCCTTCATATTTATACTTAAAAGGAAAAAATAAAGCATTTCAATGCCTGTTTAACAAACAAAAATCATACACTCACAGATACCTTAAAGGCATGCACATCTGTTTATTGAGATTTATAGGTGTCGAATATCTATTTTGAAGTGAAACCAATTTGTTGGTAAAACTAAACATTGTCCCTAGTATGGTAGCACTTTACATGTTAAGAGTAGGAATTTTTTAAGCCAAAACTCCATCCTAATTCAGATAAATTTCAGACAGTTCATCAAGTAATCAAATGATTCAGCTCCACCAGAATTTCATATTCATCCTACGTGAATATAACAGCAGTGACTATAATTTGCAATCAGACCTCATTGCAGCAGGGGTAGACATTCTTTCTTCATCTTTCATATATACATACAGATGTGCATGTGTTTAGATTAAAATATGTATGAATAGTTATGGCTTAATTCAAGCCAAATCGCTTGCTCACTGCTTCAAAGCTACTTCATGCCAGTTCTTACATGTAATTACATGAATGCATATAGTTAAGTGGGCAATTGCAAGAACAAATGCAGTACTCATTTTGAGGTAGCTGTCACAAGATCATATGTTCTGTGCATGCATTTGACAATACCAATTCATCATGCAGAAGAGTAATCATTTTGGCTGCAAAGAAGTAAAATCTAAGAGTAAGATAGACGATGTTACCACTTATCAAGCCTGTCAACTAACTAAAGATTTGAAGAGGAGGGGGGGGGGACAGATTAAAAGATATTTCACCATATTTTGTTCTTCACTGATGGGAATCAGATTATAAAGAAACAGATATTTGTTACTACTGTGCAGGTAGTAGCACCTACTACTAATAGACTAATGGTACATTATCACAATAGCAAACAACAGATATAGAAAGACAGAGCAAGCTAAAATTACCCTTGTCAACTCTCGACTAAACAGCTCAGATACTTCAAGTGTCATATTGGCAGGAATTACATGAGGATCATCCCACTAGCAAAACAAAGGAGTAGGGAAAAATAATTAGTTAAAAAGAAATAGGATGTTTCTATTAAAATTTACAACTTGAGAGTTGTACCCTATATTTTATTAATTCACCATCTGGGCTATCTGGTCGATCTAACAGCCCCACTCTTTTGGTTAGTTGAGTAAGCCCTAACCTTGCATTTTGTGGACTGATTACCATTTCCCTTGCAATCTGAAGAGACACATTCAGTGAGAAAAAACAAGATTTGAAGGGTACTTTTCATATAAAAACAAAGACATAGGTCATTGTAAATTTAAGACACCCCGAAGTGCAATTAGTTTAGATACTTACATCCTTAAGAAAAATTATGATGCAAAAAGAAGGCACATCTAAAATTATAAATAAAAAACACTCTTATTAAAGCTTCGATCATACTTCAGACATGATTTCTTGGAGAAGAAAACTATAATTATGATGTAAAAATAAGGCACATCTAAAATTATAAATAAAAAATACTCTTATTAAAACTTAGCTCATACTTCAGACATGATTTCTTGGAGAAGAAAACTAAAACAAATTTCCCTCTTAATGCCTGAAAGGTGAGTTGTGACAATGTAAAATGCCACGAGGCTAACCCTGGGTAAGAGCAAAAGTCAGAGACTAAAAGGTTGAACAAGAGTCATAAAAACAATATAAACACAAAACAACCTATCTGTCTATGTTCTTACAGAAGTAAGCATCCATGTTCATGAGTCAATTTGATCTAGTCCTTAGGGCATTTGTGTATAGTGTCCCCAGTTGTGACTCAAGACATGCTATGCTTATGCAGCTGGAAAAGCTTCTAAAAAGACTATCAAGATAAACTACGAATAAAATCAGTGCTTAAGTTTGAGATACCAAATTCAGAAAAGAACTAGATCATGAAATCTTTGTTTGCTCCATTTCCATAACACTTTCTCATTAATGCAGAGTGGAACAAAGGTAAACCTAGCCCACTAACTTAGACGTCAGATATCATCAATTTTAACTCCTAGGCAGTGGTATGGCAGCAGGTACCTCAACTAGCTTCTCAACTCAGATTAGTTTGAACCAGTGCAAGAGAAAAGACAGGGAGCCAGATAAATAAATTAAGGATTTTGAAATTCCATTTAACTTAAATAAAACATTTCTTCATCTCTTCTCAAAGCTACCTTTTTTTCTGATTCCTTCTAACTAAACCAAATCAGTGCAGACACCTGCCTCAAGCTTTCTTAAGGTTCCACACAAAGTACACTATCATTGAGGCAGAAGATACTGGCAAAAGACAAATTATCCTGAACTCATATTCAACAGATTTCAGAAGAAAGCTTTGACTCCAAAATTCACCAAATCAAAAAAAAAGGAGAGAGAAAGGGGGGGGGGTTTAGTGGCGAGAACATGCTACCTTGACAAGAGTAATATTTGTAAATTTTCCTCAAAATGAGCAATGCATTTAAACTATGCTATCAAAAAGCAAATGCTATAAGGCAATCACCTTTGTTATCTTTTCCAAATCATCCCTTCCACCATCAGTTATGTCATCACCAAACACAACACGTTCAGCACAACGTCCACCATGGGCTACCACCATTTGCATTTTCATGTAACCAAATGTTGTATAACCTTGGTTAACCATGTCTTCACGGGGGTAGAATACAGATATTGCCGTTTCCTATTCATGTTGGGAAGAAGAAGAAGATAAAATAACAAAGAAAGGAAAATAAAAATAAAAAGTACATAACAAACCATCAAATAGAAACCAATTGAGGATAAAACATTTCTACCTTGCCACCAGGCAGGAGCTGAGAAAATGCATGCCAATCAAATCGAGGAAACAAGTGAGCTAAAACTATGTGCCCAGCTTCATGAACAGCCAGAAGTCTCTTCTTTTCAAAAGATACCTGTATTATGTCAACCAAAAAAACCAGAAAAATAAGCTAAAACATTCTATAATACAAAATGATCAGCTTCCTTTCATTGTCAAATTTCCAATAATCAACAGGAAGTAATTTAGAGGGCAATAGTAGTTATTCCACCAGCTTCTACTACTCCACCAAATGATTACACTAGGAGATTTTCATAAAACTTGAAAATCCTTTTCCAATTTTTTGTGACATGCTTTTAGTGCTAGCCAGTTTCAGGCTTATAGGAGATCTTTCCCTGAAATTTTATAACCAGTAATCATATCTCTAGATGTAAAAATGCACCCTTGGAACAGAAAATATGAAAATCGAACTTCTTAAAGTCTGTGGCATATTACAACAAAAGGTTGCAAAGTTTGTCTGATAGCACTATTTAAGAATAGTAGATTTCAGCACTTACACTTGCTTCACATTTTTGTTGCTCTTCCTCTGTAAGGAGTACACCCATACCTTCAAGCAACTGTTTATCTAACACATCAATAATATCTTGCTGGGAGATCTTAGAATGCCCTTTTCTCACCTGCAATACGATATAAATGTAACAGAAACCCAAGGCCGAAGGAAACAACAAAAAATAACTTTCGCTCAGATTGCACTAGGGGTCACCACAGTAGTCCAAAGGTTTTCAAACAAGCTCCAGCACTAAGAAGCATGGACACACACAAAAACAGGAAACTGGCGTGTGCTACCGTGTGGTTTGTACATAGGGTGTTGGATTTAGTTCCCGTGACCAGGGCTTAATTCCTGGTAGCCTCACACACACACAACAACAAAAACAAAAGAAAGAGGCATGGACATAGCTACATCAATTAGTGCATGAACATGGGACAATATTATGGTTATATACACGTCTATATTATTTAAAATTTCACAGTTTGGCAAAAAGAGAAAACAGAAAACAATATACATAATTGAGGGTATGTCACTATTAACAAATGCTTAAAAGTAATTTTATTATCATGCATAAATTCTCCATTGGTTTGATCTTCAAATTTATCTAAACCCAATTACTTTTTTCATCTAAAACCTCCAGCCCAGAAGGCGTGAAATCTTTTGACCAAGAAAGCTCACTTGTACCAAAACTTTTAAAAACTTGTGCCTCACTAGTTAAACTCATCTTTTCTTTCATAGCAGCTGTCACAAGCTGCTTTTGAACATCATTGTATCACCTTTCACTCCTTTATTGCATCAACTATGCTGTGTTCAGTTCTACTATGAACCTTAGCTATGAAGATTGATGCATGAGGCAAAGCCAAGGTATGACTAAACAGTCATCACAATCGCTCTCTCTTTTCACTAATATGGTGGCAATAATTATTTCTTGCTTCACCAGCAAATAGCATGGCCACACTGTGTCTGTCTCATGCTGGAAAACAAAATAATCTTGTTATTTAACAGCTTTGGCATCTTTGGTAGTATATACATCTATCCAGCCATGTTAGACATTTAACCAGATTTGACATGGAAATGTAAATTGAACCATGTCCATATTTCACAGCTTCATAGAGGGGCTAACCTGAAAACTAGGATTACCAAACTCAACTCCTCCAGTGTCCCAATTTACAATTGACTGATTTAAACAACATTGACAACCTGCTTTCTTTTACCAAATCACAGCTCTATTCCTAGAGACTAACGAATATGATCAACTTAGGAGACAAAGCATCTACATATTTCCAGGCAACTACAGAGAGTGTAACATTTTTCCTTTTTGGGGCTAAAGGTTGATAGGATTTGGGATTTATTGGTTTCTACATGATTTATATTTTGGGTTTGTTGAATTGTAAATCATTAAGTTGGACAGCATGTAACTTTAAGGAGGTTAAGAAAAAATTAATTACTCATTTATATTACAACAAGCATAATAATTTATAATGGTAGTAACAATCAGTATAACATTCCTAACAATTAAGCATTTGCAAACATGAAACAGCTATATCCGAAAGAAAGCTGTCATGAGGGCTAGATACATAACTGAGAGTAGACTAAAAACATATACTTCTGTTGGAATTCCTAAGCTTAAGGACAGAAAACTTACCTTATTACTAGGAGTTACCTTGTAAATAAAAACTAATCTCAGTCACTGATTCTTAGGAAGTTACTGTTTTTTAGGGATTGTTTCCTTGATTGTGATAATTCCTCTCTTTATAACTGTAAACTAATTGGCAGAATAAAATAACCTTTTGTCTAAGTTTGTTCAACTTCATTAGAATCATATGTCAAAGCAATTATTTTTGGATTAATGACAAAATGAGTACTTACCGACATTATTGCTGCTTCATTGACAAGATTCCGGATATCTGCCCCGGAAAAACCAACCGTGCGAAATACAAGCTGTAGTGGGATGAGATAAGACAACGGTTAGCCCAAAACCAAATTAGTCTTTTTAGCATTCAAATTCAAACACTTAGTATGTCTAATTGAAAACTGATAAGCCATATTGTACACATTACTGCACCAAAAAGGTGGCACTCCATTTTTCTAAAGAAGAACTCTGATCTACACTTAAAATTCATATTCCTTCTCTCTCTGTTTTTTTTTTTTTTTTCCATTTTCCTGAAATACCATTTTCATTCTAACAGCTAACATATTTTCTCTCCTCATTTTTACATTTATTTAAAAATTGCATTACTTCAAATTATTTGTCTATTTAATCCTTCTAAACAGAGTGTGGATTGTGCAACTGTGCAATCATATACCAATGGGGTCTTAATAATTACGATAATATGAGAAAGCAGCAGACGAAAAATCTTGTTCAATCAAATTACACATCAACCTTTATTTCTCAAAAACAATTACACAAAGACATACTTGTTTGCTTGTCCCTTTCACTAGAGTGAAGCAACACAATCACCCAAATAACTTCACCTATATATATTGGTAAAAACAGCTGCCTAACTCATAGGAGTTAAAAAATGTTTACATAATAAACATTCTTCAATGATTTTTCTCAGTGCAGTAGATGCAGAAGACAATATAAAATCCAGCAGAACCTATCCAACTTAAAGAAAAATGGTGATAATGCTTGAGTTAGTGGCAAGCTCAGTAAAGAAAAAGAAAGAGTGATTTTGTAAATTTGCTAACTACTAGATTTGTTTATCCCCTTAAAATAAACTTCAGAAGGCAGCTTCCATTGCCTTCTCACTAAATTTCACAAAGAAATAAAAGCAGGTCAGAGAATATTGTAATCAGACCAAAAAAGATACAACATGAAGATTCTAGGTATATCTTGACCAATCTCAGCAGCTTTTGAACCCATTCTTGAGCATGCCAAGAGTTGTGACTAGTTATGAAGACTGATATGCTTCAGGAAGGCCGAACAAGGGCTCATTGGTGATGTACAAGGTTAAGAAAATGACATCAAGTGCATAATTGATGGATAATAGAGCTTACTAGTGAACTAAGTGGTATGTATTTTACGTCAATTAGCTTTGGACAATGCCTTGTCCTTGTATAGAATTGGGCCTCTTTGCTTAATGCCAGTTAGTTTTAACCTTGTAGGTTGGGTGCTTTAACACATAATCGGACTTTATAAAAGCATCAGATAAGTGTTACATGCAATGATGATGATGATGATGATGATGATGATGGTAAGAAAATTTATCAACAGCAGATATGTTATCCCTTTAATCTATAGGTGCATGATACATGAAAAAAGAGTTGGATGAACTTGAGCAAATTTAGGAAAACACATGAATAAGAAGTTAAGAACAGACCAACCACTTTACTTAGACACATGCTCAAATTGCATTAACTTACCTGTTCAAAGTTCACATCTTCAGCTAGCAGCTTTCCTGCACTATGCACACCAAATATTTGCACTCGTTGCTTTGCATCTGGCAAGCCAATGTATAGACGGCGATCAATGCGTCCAGGGCGAACAAATTCAAGGTCCAATTCATCTGGCCTATTGGTGGCGCAGATGAATATCACTGCTTGTCTGAGCGAAAACCGATCAACACCAGTTTTTTCCTTCCTATATGATGTAAAGTTCAATAAGAAAACTAATTTGCAAGCATGAAAAGGCCTGAAAAAAGTAGCTTAGTCTGCAGAGTCAACAAAACAACAAAATACAGAGCTCCTTTCAAGAATTAAAAATATGACCATTTTAGGACTCAAACTGATTTAACCTTTGACCAGATGCTCTAGTACAGCACCAAAAGAGAGTATTTATCATTGTTCATTAAGTAAAAAGAAAAAAGTAAGGAAAAGTGAAAAATATTAACTAGAAGTCCAAAAATACACATCAGCTGAACAAACTCTACCAAGTCAGTCCCACCACCCTGAAGGCCCAGAACTCATAACAAATCAATCTCTGTTAAAATGATTAGAATGTTTATTAATCTAAAAAGAAAATGAAAACAAGACACTTAGACGAGATGAGCATGGAAATTTGAAATAAACAATAATGAGTATTACTAAATATTGTTTAAGAATTCTAATTATTCTCCAATAAATCCAAAGGCAAACAAGTAGCTACGAGAGCAAATACTGGCATATGCAGTGACAAAAACTAGTACACTTACTCCCCATCAAGCTGAGCAATAAGTGCTTCAAATGTTGCCCTTCTGCGTGGATCTTTTCTTGCATGCCTTCCAGCAATGGCATCAATTTCATCAACAAACACAAATGCAGGTGCCTGGAACAAAGGATATGCATGTAATTCTGATAAGTGGAAAACAACTAGAGTAAGGAAATCAATAATTATTACAAGGGAATTAGAATGAGAATGCTGGCATATTCGAACTGCTACTTGAAAATAACAATGCTGTCAGTACTCAGCAAGCAAAATTATGAATGCAGAGAGGATAAATTCCAGTGTAGCATTTGGTTTTATTTAACCAATGTGTTCAACAAAAGCCATATCAGAATGCCAACAGAACCTTTGGAAATGAAAGTCCTCATGGTCCTTAAAAGATCAAGAAACAATTGGCTGAAATTTTAAAGAGAAAAAAAATAAAGGTAACTTCCTGACATCCATTATTCGTGCTAATAAATCCGGGAGAAGGAACATTATAACCTTTAAGGGAGGATGCTCAGTTGACTTTGATCAGTGTCCCTACTTCTTACCACGAAAGCTGTTCTCGTTGGTATTACAGTAGGCCTCGCCTTTCCATTAATAATATTACGTTCTTCTATGGCCAAGAGAGAGATGAATATAGAGTGTGATATATGTATTAAAAGAAGAAAAAGCACAATCAATTGCCAATAACCAGTTCTAACTAATCTTAGGAGATTTTACTGTCTAAATTCTCAAGATTCTTTTTTTTTTTAAAAGACCAAATGCTCAAGAAATAATTACTAAGTTTTATGAAGCCTTCTATCTCTTATCCAAGGACTCATAAAAGGCAAAGAACTTTTTATCATTATCCATCAACATTAATCAAGTTTTTTGCCGCAATCCAAACTGTCTTTCTTTTAGTAACTAAGACTACTTAAGGTAATTATGACACTAAATTATGAATAAAAGGCAATCATGAATAGAAAGAGATTATGATGCTAAATCGTGATGCAGTCATGGATTACAAAATATTGTGTTATTTAAAATTTTGGTGGTTGGCGCAAATACTGGAAGCAAGCAGAGTAATTGTAGTCCTACAAGGTAGTAGAGACAATGTGGGGATTGGCAACTAGTGTATGATAAAATTTAATCATTTTGAGATAATGCAGAGTTCAGATGGTGCAAGCTGTGAAAGATGGCAGAGCAGCGCATGTGTTGAAAACTTTGGAAGTCACTCTTGATGGTTGTTCTCATGAAAAGGTGGCGAATGAAGAGTATTTGGTAGAGTGTCATACAGTGCCAAAAAGAATTAACTGTTTTCTCTTGTTTCTAGAACTTTTGGAAGAATAAAAGGCGTCTTTCTTCTATTTTCCACATTAACTCAAACCTTTTTTTCTGATTTTAGAAACTAAAAACATCAATTTTTTTTAACTTTCTACTTATTTTGAAGCATAAAAGATATTTTTTTCCATTTTCCATGTTAACCTTTTCTGATTTTAAAAATTAAAAAATCAATTTTTTAACTTTTTACTTATTGTTAATTAAAAAGAAAAACGAAAAGGGCAAATTACAACAACATCAGACAACCACTTTATTCATTAATTATTCCAATTATGATTTTGCTTCACCACTCTATTTCTTAAAACATTTGAGAAGCTATTCACGGAGTATATTAGGGATGAAATTCGAAAGAGCTATTTTAGGACTGCACCTGGAATCCAACTGATTTAAGTTTCAAGACAGTTTACAGAAACTTCAATCAAGTCAAACCAAGAAAGCTTTAGTATCAATTAGTTTTCATGCTTTCGATGTGTAAAGTAGTTCCAAATCACCAGAGCAACCAGATTCCAACAGCAAAAAATGAGCTCCGAAATGTCAATAAATAAATGAGCCAAAATGGAACCGAAAATTAACAATTTTTTTCAAAATTGAAGGGGGGATAAAGGAGGAGGCTTACATTTCTCCTTGCTATAGAAAACATCTCATTGATCCTAGCTGCGCCACTTTTTTCACTATCTGTAAACTCTGCACCAGAAGCAAAAACAAAAGGCAACCCACTTTCTTTAGCTAGTGTTCTAGCAAAAAGTGTTTTGCCTGTCCCAGGAGGTCCAGAGAGAAGTACACCCTATCATGACATACCAATGACATGCTTACCTTAGTATCCAATCAATAGTAGAAGACTGAGAAAACATCCATCGAGTATAAAAAGTTTACCCTAACAAACTGAACGCCTTTTTCATAGTATTGCATAGGATTTCCCATGTAAATCATCAGCTCATCAAGAAGATCCCAGACATCACCACCCAATACCACTTCTTTGTACATGGATTTTGTTTCACCAACATCTCCAACTGGCTGAATAAGTACAAAATGAAATCAGAATTTAAGAATGCGAAGAATTTGACAGCAGGGAAAAACAAAAGGGAAATTTGAAAATTTTACCAGAATGAAGTTTTCCGCATAAGCCATATCAAATAGTTGGTTATACTTTTTGTAAAGAAAACGCTTAGAAGTGATATGGAGAAGCATTGCAGACTCCCTAATTAACCATAAAATTAATAATCCAGGAACTAGTGCAATCGCAACTTTCATAAAATAATGGATCTGTCGCTTCTGAAGGAGGTCTACTTCAACTCCAGAACTTGAGATTATCTCAAATAAGTGAGGATCAAGTGGAATATCAACCTGCCAAAGAGGTATGGCAACAAGAAATTTTATGAATAGGATATGTATATATAACTCTGTTTCAGAAGCAACAAGAAAGAAACATCGTACTTACGATATATTCTAACGGAAAACCTTCTTTCATTGTTACATACAATCTTTTCAAGTCCTCAGTGAACACGACAGCAGCAACCTGTTTTTAAAAAGAATGCATTATCAAAACTTCCTCCACTGCTATTCTGGTATCCCACAAAAATCATACATTAATAATTGTTTTAACAACAAATAATTATGTTACTACCATGCATTTTATCCCCTGAATTTCGTGTCACAATGTACTGTAAAATTCAGAGTAATTCTCTGTATTTTCTCATATTGATACAATAGAACATATTTACATCTTTATACAAACTATATCTCTAATTTAAGAAACTCTAAGATAGGAAAGAAAACTAATAGAGAATAAGAGATTGTAAATATCTACAGATCCCTTGACTAAGGAATAATGATTCCTATAGAATCCCTTTAATAAAGGCATGATAATTCCTACACTCCCCCTCAAGCTGGTGAATATACATTGTATAATCCCAGCTTGAATAGGAATTTATTGAAAACAGGCTTTGGCAGCCTTAGTGAGAATGTTTGCAATCTGTCCTTCTGAAGGAATGTAGGAAAGAGTGGCTGTCCTTTTGTTGACTTGGTCAGCAATAAAATGTCTATCAATCTCCACATGCTTTGTTCGGTCATGTTCGACTGGATTCTTGGCAATCTGAATAGCAAATTGATTATCACACAAGACTTCAAAGTGATCCTCCTGATTAGTGCCAAGTTCATTTAGTAATTTAAGTAGCCAAATTCCTTCGCATATTCCCAAAGCTAGTGCTCTAAATTTAGCTTCAGCACTACTTGAAACAACAGATTGTTTTTTACTTCTCCAAGTTGTAAGGTTACCCCAAACAAAAGTGCAGTAGCCACTAGTGGATCTTCTTTCAGTGAGGTCTCCCGCCCAACTAGAGTCTGTAAAAATCTTAACATTTCTGTCTTGTGTCTTCTTGAACATTAAGCCGTGTCCTGGAGTTTTCTTCAAGTACTTGAGAATTACATTTCTTCTTCACGCCATATGCTCTTCATTAGGATTAGTCATGTGTTGACTTATCACATTTACAGGAAAGGCTATATTTGGCCTCATCAAGGATAAGTAAATAAGTTTCCCAACTAATCTCTGAAATTTCTCTCTGTCTACTAAAGACCCATCTTCTTTGTTGAATCTCAAATTTGCCTCCATTGGTGTATCAGCTGGCTTACAACCAAGAAAACTAGTTTCTTTGAGTAAATCAAGTACATACTTTCTTTGATTAATCACAAGTCCTTCTTTTGATCTTGCCACCTCCATTCCTAGGAAATATCTTAGCTTTCACAAGTCCTTGGTTTCATATTCCCTGTTTAACAACTCCTTCAAACTGCTGATTTCTTCCTCATCATCTCCAGTAAGAATTATGTCATCAACATACACAATTAGGATAGATTTCTTATTTGTAAAAGTTACCTTGATGAAGAGTGTATGATCGGCTAGGGACTGCTTGTAGCCGTTTTTAAGGATGACTTTAGTGAACCTCTCGAACCAAGCTCTGGGTGATTGTTTTAACCCGCATAGGGACTTATTGAGCTTGCATACCATGTTGCTACCTTCAACAGACTTTAAGCCAAGTGGAAGTTTCATATAAACTTCTTCCTCTAGTATGCCATCAAGAAATGCATTTTTTACATCAAGTTGGTGTAGTTTCCAATCGCAATTTACAGCCAAGCTTAGGAGTTCTCGAATAGTGTTAAGCTTCGCCACAGGTGCAAAAGTTTCTGTAAAATCTATCCCATATGTTTGCGAAAAACCTCTGGCCACTAGTCTAGCTTTGTATCGTTGGATGCATCCATTGGAGTTGTACTTTACAACAAAGATCCACTTACATCCAACAGCCTTTTTTCCTTGAGGAAGGTCTATAACTGCCCAAGTGGCATTTTTCTCTAGAGCACAAATTTCCTCTTCAACAACCCTTCTCCATTTAGGATCCTTTAGAACTTCAGCTATGCTTGTGGGAAGTTGTTCTTTATCCAAGGTTGCTGTAAATGCTTGAAAAAAGGCATCAACAATTATAGCCAAAAATTTTTCAATAGGATGCTTGGTGCCTTTATCTAACCCTTTTCAAATAGCAATAGGAAAGTCATCTAGAGTAGTAAACTTATTGATTTCTTCTTCCATTTCAAAGAATCGAACCCAAATCCAATTCTCGGCAAGAATCGATTGCAAAAGCAATGATCGTGGATATTTTCCTTTTCTTGTATAGACACGAAGTCGTTTGGGTGGTGATGTTTGTTGAAGACTTTCGATGGGAGTAGGTGTCTCATATTGATACAATAGAACATATTTACATCTTTATACAAACTATATCTCTAATTTAGGAAACTCTAAGATAGGAAAGAAAACTAATAGAGATATGATCCCTTAGAATAAGAGATTGTAAATATCTACAGAATCCCTTGACTAAGGAATAATGATTCTCTGAAATCCCTTTAATAAAGGGATGATAATTCCTACATGTACCCACTCCATTTTTTTTATGTTGGATTCACACTTTCTAAAATTTGGAGGATTTCTATACAGCCATCTAAATCCTCACCCCAAAAAGCAAATAAAGGGAATATGCTTACGAAGATGCACGTGCAAGTGCAAGCGCATTGGCAATGCACATGCTTACATACGTACACGGCAGATGAGCACACATGTCTGCATACAAATATATATGTACACAGACACCACATATTCAAAGGTTGCAAGTACCATATTGATAACCAGCATTCCATTTCTCAGAAAAGTTGTACATACTGGTACAATGCATTTTGATATACCATTTCAGTCTTATGACATATATAATGAAATGAATTTCAGACATTTGTTTATACGCATGAAATGAAAACGGGAAAATTAACTCAAGTTACAACGCATGAAATGAAAACAGGAAAATTAACTCAAGTTACATAATTCAAAATAGTTTGAATAATATTAATAACAGAGAGAATATAAATGATATTCTCTTTGATTATAACAATACCAAAATGTAAATCAACACAGTATCATAGTCCTCTAAACAATAATCAAAATAAAAAATCTTAAACAAAAGTAATTGAGAAATTTGCCACAAATAAAATCTTCTTGCTTAGTAAAACTGAATATACAGGTGAAGACATTTTAACATTTTAGTGGGCAAATGCCCACCCATTCACCAAGCACCTAGAAGATATAACTGGAAGTGAAAAATGCGGAAGCTCTTAATTTCTAGAATAAGAAAATCATACAGCGCTCATCTTAAAGACAGAACACCAAGCTCGGTTTGGAGTAAACACAAAAGGTATATGTTTTATTATGCATGACCACTGGAATTTATTGACCCATTCTGCCCATGTTTCTGCAGTATCAGTTTTTATGTAGGTCCTCTTTCCCTCCACATGGGCTTTCATTTTGCCAATCTCTCAACAACTCCTTACCTTTCTGAGAGGAAAATTGAAGTAATTTTACTGCTCTACAACACAGATCTCTAACTATATAATTCCTGGTGTTTGCAGCTTTTGCCTTTTGGTATTATAAGGCAGCTATTCTCAAGTGATTTTATGAGATCTGTAGCATTAGATTTTGAAAATGAAAAACATAATAAAAAACCACAGAAGGTTTGCTCTCACTGAAACATAATGCTTTGAAACAAGCCAGTACAAAGAAATAAACTGAGACTGAGAGGTACATAAACAAAATGGAATGTACCAGCATGTACTCTCATCTAGACAACTATGGTATTAATGTGTGTATGAATTTTGAGGGTAACAATATGAAATTCACCAACGAAATTCAAAATAAATTCCAGTTAGAAGGTATGGAAAACAATAAAAAAAAATATTCAAGCAATGGAATTCAAGAAGCATGCTAGTTATTCCCCAAAAAGTGCAAGAATAAACAAGACGGGACACCAACTTACCTCAGAGGACTCAAGTTTTTGAAGAAAGTAAGTGTAAGGTAGTTTAGGACGATAGCGCCACCATCTCTTAGATATCCATAGAGCTCTAGTTCCCTGTGTTTCTGTTACCTTTTCAACTACATCCTTGCGAAGGCTATTTTCCACCTCTTTCATGTCAAATTCAACCACATACTTGGCATTTATGGAATCTAATTGCTCAGATAACTTTTCCTTTCTCAGGATCTCTTTCCAAGCTTGAAGCCTGTCACGCCATGTTCCCATGCTATCTGGAACTTCACCTGCCAGAGCAAGCATGAATAAAACAGGGTGTCAATAAACACAAAGGGAAAAATATTCAGACATTATAGATAGATAAAATTCAAGTCAAATACCCAAAAAACCGACATGACTTTAAGAAAAACACTTGTCATAATTAACCACAAGTTATATACCTGACATGCAGAAAATACTAAAGCAGGAAGCCAGTTACAACTCATGTACTGGAGACGAACTAAGGTAAAATACTAGAATGAAAAGTTTCCATTGAAAAAAGAGAAGACTCAAAACACAATGCAAGAGAATTTTCTTCCATAGAAGCAAATAAAAGCCTTGCATTAATGATTGATGGCTATGTACAAGCATACATATTAACTGACCTGAAATGCCTAACTCTTTTCTCAGCTCCTCCTTTTCTTCTGCATTCAATCGTGCATCACTGTCAATAATTTGTTTCACATTCTCCTTAGAAGACTCTGGATCATCGTCCCACGCATTTTCTCCAACATAAAAGCTATCGTGAATAAGCATTCCATTCGGTCCTTCAATGAATTTCTTCAATTTGAGGCCTTTGGGAGTTATCTTCCTCCATAAACCCTTCTTAAACCTGTAATTACATGAAAGCTAGAGATATAAGAATTAATCGAAAGGCCTCCATGCTGCCAAATCTCTGTGTTGCCTTTCCATTTTCAATGTTTGTATCACAAGAAAGAACACAAATTAACAAAGCTCAGAGACAATAGAACTGGGAAAGAAAAATAGATTACAGGCACATGTGAGTATTTATAGGCCAAATAAATGCTTCAAATAACCAACAATAGACTAAACATAAGATGCAGGTTACTTGTTACTCAAAAACAGTAGATATAGATAAAATGATTGGGAATAGTATATGTGCAGAAGATATCACTTGCATTGCCTTCAAGAATTTAGTAATTAAAGAACACATTCTTTTTAACACAACAAATCACTTACTTTCACAATTATGTATGAGTATCTAGACCTTTACTCAAAATGATACTGTGCATTGTCCGAAAATAGACTCATAGACAGATTTTGAGCAAAATCTTTATATTATAAAAGATTGATATTTTTGAAAATCCCTAGACACACAAGAAAGTAACCAACTTACTTCAAAACCAAGAAAATAAATAAACAATAAGCAGAAAAATCTAAAAGGTTTAATATCACGAAAATTATATAGGAGGAGATTGAACTTCCATTAAAATATGAACTTAGATGTTGGTTGAGTAAAAAATCATGCAGCAAAGCACAACTAGATAGTCATGCCTGGTATATTATTAGAAAATAAAGAAATTAGTAAACTGCAATTGTAATTGCAAGTAATAAAAGACATGCATTTACTTTCTAATATTATTAGGAGATGGCTCAGGAATCAAAGCCTCCATATAAGCCTCTGTTAATTGTTTTCTTTCTTGATCTTGTTGAGGAGCTCGCACAACAGCATACAACTTTTGACAAGAAATTATTGCAACAAAAATATAGAGGATCAAAGCAGTTATCCGTTTGAGCTCCCAATTTTTTAAATCCTGAAAAGAGTTAACCAATTATCAGCTTTAAAACAATGAAATGGTCCAGGGAAAAAAAATAGAAAAGCAGAAAGCTACTGTAAAGTGGTACACAATGAACTATATCCTGAAACTCGACTTCCTTGAGCAGGCAATAGGGTAACAATTAAAGAGCAAGTAGAAAGGCACTCTAGCACTATTCCCAATCACTATTAAAGATTGCTACAATATTGTTATGTTGGTTTATTTTCAAGGAAAATTAATTTTTTAATTCAAAACCATAGCCTGAAGATGCACTGAAATCATCGCATTTGTTGCCTATCAACTACATTTGACCTTTTACGATCATGAAAGGGGGAAAAAACTATATTTTCCTTTAACATTATATTCTAACTTATACTATGCGTCCAACAGTTGTTCGGCAGTGAATTTACCATTTACAGAAGTCCTAAGTTGGAGAACAATTTTATATAGAAGCAAATGAAGAAAAGAATTCCAAAAAGAAAAGTCAACTGAGGCAAATTTCAAGACATGGTGGCAAAAAATCCAGAAAGACTCCTTATAAAAGCTTGTAACAGCCTAATGATGCACATTCCTTCTAGGAACATGTTAGCCTTTGGTGCTCTATTTGGTTAGCATACATTGTGTCGGTTCAAACAACAGCAATAGACCATTACCGGGCATAGCCAAAACTTTCGAAACTAGACGGAAGAGAAACTGGATTGTAGAGACTAGTCATATCTTTCCATGGATAAGATTTGTTTACGACATTTGCAGGCTTTGTGATAATGATAATTCAGTAGCTTAAACTATTATGGATTTCAGTAGTTATTTATTAAACTATATTTAATTTGTAATTCATTAGTTATAATTTTTTTCTAAGAAAATGCAATAGCCAAATAGGAAAAAGAAACAAAGCAACTAACCTTCCAACGATCCCACCGATTCCAGCTAACAAACTCGGGTAGCAACTCAGTCCGTAACCGATTGAATTCACCCTCGCCCTTCCTGAGCCCTTGGTTAACTCGCCCCACCAACTCACCAACCCTCACATTCGCCTCATCCAAATCAAACCCCGTTTCCTTCTTAACCGACTCCCCAAATTTGGACCAGAACTTCTGGGAGCCGAGGCGGAGCCAAGAGAAGGCATTGGAGCCAGACCCACTGGGATTGGCAGACGAAGAAGAAGCTCTGATTTTGAGCCTGCGCCTTGTAGGGAGCTGATAGAAAGTGAGGGTTTGAGGGGTTTTAGAGGAAGAAAAGAGAAGAGGGGTTTGGGCGCAGGGGATTGAAACCTCCATCCAGAGTTGTTCTGGCACGGCCGCGCGGGGGGGTTGAGGGTTTATCTAAACTAAATGTGAAGAGTGTAAAATGGCACTCTCTATTTCTTTTTTGATTGGACCGTTGTCCAGTCCTGTGACACGTGACATGCAGGGGAGTTTTCTTTTTTTTGGTAAATTACAGTTTTTTTTAAACTACAAATATAATCAATTTTATCATCTTCAAATTATATCTTACTGATTTATATTTGAAATGTTATGCTTTAGTCAGTTATATTATTATTTTATTACGAAGTGATCAGTTTACCATTAAGCTTCGTTATCTCTCTATCAATAATTCTACGTGACAGTCAAATAGATTTTAAATACAAACTTGGATATCTTATGTGGCAATCTAAATTAAATTTATTTAATTAAAAATATATTTTCATCTCAATAATTTGACATCTAAATTGATATTTAAAACTCATTTCGACTACTACGTAGGCTACCGTTAAGAAGGTAAGAGAGTTTAATAGTAGAGTGATCACTTCGTAACAAAATGATAACTTAAGTGACTAAAACGTAACATCTCTATAACAGCCTCATTTGTTTGTCTAGATTTTACTTGTTATAGAAAGATAATCGTTGTAAGCATACCATAGAATTCATATAGTGAATTTTTATCAAATAAAGAAAGCGAGAATTATTTTCAAAAAAAAAAGTGAGAATCAAATCAACAAAATTAAAAGACATATAATGTGTACATATATTATTACTTTTATGCATCTTTTCTTTCACATAATTAATTATAAAGTTAAATGTAACAAGTTCAATTAATCAATATGGGTTATGAAATAAAATTAATTAATTTATAATAAGTTACTAATTTCAAGGAATCAATTCATAAGTTTACGATGTTCCAAGTTCATAGTAGAATATTTAGTTAGGGAACTTAATAGTTTCTTGAATTGATATTTTTAATTCCACTTGTCGAAACTATTTTTTTATTCGAGTTTTGAAAAATAGGAATCGACTTTAAAAAATATGGAGTCGCCACCAATCCTTTTTGTTTAGGTGTGATCAGATCACCTATAAAATAAATTTTGGTCTACGAATTTCAAGAAGAAAAAAGGTTCGGGAGTCGGTTACGTGCGAGGAAGGATTAGCACCCTTGCCACACCCAAAATTGGTACCAAATTGATTAATTAATGTCCTAATATTGAAAAGTTTGAAATGATTTTGAAATTTTGTTCCTTTTTTATGATTTTAAATAACTTCACTGAATATTGAGATTCCCTTGTTCCGAAGGAATAGAGTATCACATTCAGCACGATTGGACACGACAATCTGAGTCATCGAATTCAAGATCATCCCCAAAATTCTTCAAGCACATGTATTGAAATTTTGAAAGGGTATTTGGTTATTTGGACAAACAGAAAACCACAACCCAACACGATTGAGCACGATCTCTTCGAATTTCCAAACGCACAAATATTACCTTATTTTGAAAATATGGACAAAGTTTGAAAGGATATTTGTTTATTTGGTCAAACAAAAAACCACACCCAGCACGATTTGGGCACGATTTCTTCGAATTTCTAAACACACGAATATTATCTTATTTCGAAAATATGGGCAAAATTTGAAAGGATATTCGTTTATTTGATCAAACAAAAAACCACACCTAGCACGAGTGGGCACGATTTCTTCGAATTTCCAAACGCACAAATATTATCTTGTTTTGAAACTTTAAGTAAAATGATTTTAGAGCTCAAATAGTATTGAAACATGATGTTTTTGAATGAATATAATACTATGGCATAATAACATACAATATGGAGCAATTATTTACAAATGAAATATAATGCTATCGAATCTCAAGCAATAAATAAATATAAAGCGAGAATTAAAACATACATAATAGCAATAATTATCAAACATTAGATCAATGATAAGCAAAATAATAAGAATAATAAAATACTTACATCAACAATATTACGAAATCAATAGAATAATTTTAATATTAATTATGCAATTCTTTAAGAAACATAAAATATTTGAAGTTAAACATTTATATAATAAATAAAAATATACAAATGATATATAAAAGTAAGTGGGATAAATAAATACATAATTTTAAAATTAGATCTTTAAATGAGCAATTATATTTATATAAATTTAGAATAGAATATATACATAGATAGATTTAAAAGGAAATACATGCATAAAATAACATGAAATTAATATAAATTATATCTATATAAAAATATATAAAATTTAAGAAAATAAACCAGATATAAAGAGAAACGAATAATATCTTGCATGATTTAAAATATATAATATGTAATATTAATTTTAAAAGAAGAATAATTAAAAATAAAAAAATAATTAAATAAAATAATTGAAAGACCATATTGAAATTAGAACAAAGTTAGAGAGCTAAAAAATAATTTAAAGAAGAAATCGAAAAAGGATTAAAAAGCCATGCGCGTGAATTAAAAGTGACTGAAAATGCTATTTACCCAAGCTATTAAATGCTGCATTTAAAGGAGGATTAAATTAAAAACGGCGCAAACTTTTTGGGAAAAATTAAAATAAAATAAAACTTAATTTGCATAAAGAATTTAAAGCGAAAGGACTTAAATAGAAAATAACCCATTTTAATAAAACACGCGGATCCCATGGACATCTGGTCGGGTCAAAACGGGTCATCCTATACGACGTCATTTTGGAGCAATTTAATCAGACTTTAAACGACGTCGTTTCGTTCGATTTAAAAGGTTAATAAAACCTAAAAACTAATCAGAGACTCGGTTTCCCTCTTTTTTCCTTCTAAAATCTAAACCCTAGCCGCCTTAAAAAGGACAAAATCAGAGCCCCTCCCTCGCTACTCTGCAGATTCAGAGGACTGCGCCGTTCGACCACCAATCCGCCATTGTAATCGACATATGGTGGCGCTTAGCGATGCCCTCCTGCCCTTGCTTAGGACCAAGACCCAAAGACCATGTGATTCCAACCTGAAATCCCCGTCTCAGGCTTCGATTTCGGCAAAGGAGACGAGGGCTCCGATGGTCCCCTCTGCGAAGGTAACCCCCCTTTTCTGTTCGTTTATTCTCTTGCTTTAAAAACAAAAATTAAAAGAAAATAACTAAAATAGAAAGCCACCTTTTTTCAATTTCTTTCTGTATTCTCTATTCTGTTGTTCGAAATTGTAAACCCCTTTTACATCTGTTCGCTTTTGTTTATATAGCCGGAAAAAAATTAGAAAATACAATGCTATTTTTTTCTATTTCTCTCTATTTGTTGTTGCTTTGTTGTGTTGGTTGTGTTTGCTGTCTTTTGTTCTCTTGCACAGGTGTATGATGCATAGTGGAGAAGTACAAGGCCATACGAGGCTATTGCGCGAACATGGCGGTACGGAGCTGTTGCAGCGCTGGAGGCTTGCATGTGGGATTGTGGCGCACAGGGGAAACCTTAGGGTTTCCGAAGCTTCAATATGTTCTGGGCCATTCGGGCCCGCTTTGTAAATTGGGCTATCTGCAAATAGTTTGGGCTCGGGCAGATTGGGTTTATTGGACTTTAATATTTCGGTTGTTTTTGTAAATTTGGACTGTCTTTAAAAGACTTTGGTTTTTTTTTATTGGTTTTTATTTAGTCTAATTTATGGTTTTTTTAAAAATGGGCCAGGTGAAAATTGGGTCTTACACCACTCATTGAAGATTGTTTTTAGTTAATAAAATATAATTAATATATTTCTTCAGAGAAATTTAATTATTTTATTGAAACAATATTTTAATTAATGTTATTTTATTTAATAAATGATAATTATGAATGTTGTTATTATAAATAAAAATTGTTATAAACAGTACAGATTGTATTAATCTTATATATACTCACCGAGTTGGGAATAATAGAAAAAAAAGTAAATAATAATAATGATAATAATAGTGAAATAACTTGAGATAAAAGGAGTGAAAATGAGAGTAAAAAGAAGAGAGTGAATAAATAAGGAAAATAATAAATGAAAATTAAATTATTAATATGGCTTTTCTTTAATTTTGGTTGTAAAATCTTTCAAAATTTCAAACTATTTCATTAAGTCACTCAATTAGGTATTCAATTTGTTAAAATATAACAATAGTAATGAAATGATTCTTAACCCTTTTTTTTTTTGTTGTATTTTTCTACATTGGATGTAATAAAAAATTTATTATATACTATGAATCTTATTACATGCATACACAGATTTAAAACATAGATAAATATAGTAAATTATAGATATTAAAATAAAAACATATAAAAATATTTAAATAAAGTTTTGATTAAATAGTAAAATTAATTAAAATTTTACTAATTCAATAATTTGATTGAATTCAAATCTCATCTCATATAAATAATTTTTTATTACTTCTTGTTAAAGTAAAAAGATTTTATAAAATAATATTTTTGTAATTTACCTAATTAAGTCTCAACTCAATCAAAAAAAAGTTAAATACAAATATAAATTATTAAATAAACTTAATAAAGTCTGTCGAAACCATTTTTTGTAAAAGGGGTTGACTTTGATTTTGAAAACGAAAACGAACATAGGAGTCGCCACCAATCATTTTTGATGAGGTGTGATCGGGTCACCTCGTAATTCAATCATTTTAATAAAAGTTTAAATTTATCAAAACGACGATTTTTGGTCTACAAAATCCAGAAAACGGGTTCGGGAGTCGATTACACACGAAGAAGGATTAGCACCCTCATGACGCCCAAAATTGGTACCTAATTGATTATTTGATGTCTTTATGTCGAAAGTTGAAAATTTGGAAAGAATTTAAACTATGATTCTCATGTTATTTTTATTTAAAATTTGCTTGAAATAGGTCAAAACATTGGAGACCTTCTTATCTCGAGGCAACTAAACGTCATATCCCGTAAGTTAGGACATGACACTTCGAATCTTTGAGAATAATTTGGCCTTTTCGCTTGAAATCTCATGTGTCTTAATTTTTAAAAGGATATTCAATTATTCGAATTCAACAAGAAAAATCAAAATCCCGTAATTTAGGGCACGATTTTATCGAATCTTTCAAATACGAAACATTGCCTCTTTTTTTTTTGAAATTTTTATTGTCATGTTTGGATAAAAAATAATGATATAAAATATTACGGTGATGAATGACAGTACAAAACGATGATATATGAATGAAATGTCACGTTTAATAAAATGGCAGTAATGAATATGCTAATGAAAACAACATACGATAATCACATAATGTACATTATTTTAACTACTATGAACAATCAAAGAAAAATAAAATAAACTACCCATGATGTTAATAATAATATTAGTGACTAAAACAATGCACAAAGGAAAATACCAACTTTTGAACATTATAAGGACAAAGAAATATATACATACACAAATAAATATTGAGAAAAATGATTTGAAATATTGAGAATAAAATATCAAATAAAAACAAATAGGAGTGGTGCAATTTATAATAAAGTACAATAGATAACAATAAATAATAATAATAATAAAATAAAGTAAAGAATACAATAAAAGGGATAAATTACTTTAAAGTCCTAAAAAGTAAAGAGCAATAAATAAATAAAATAACAAATAAATAAATAACAAGTAAAATAATATACAAAAAAAATAAAATAAAATGAATCCATAAATGAGTGCAGATTAAATTGCAATTAAAATAAAATTGGGTGCCCCAAATTATAAAATAAAACATTAAAAGGGACTAAATTAAAATAAAAATAAAATTAAGGATTCGGATTTAAAAAGAAAAAACGAATTAGGGCCCAATGTGACGCGCGTGAAAAGGGGAGGGACCAGATAGGGAAATATCCCTTTTTTTCGAAACTCAGCGCTCTAAATTGGGCCAAAACGAAACTGATGCAAATATTAGGGTCAAATTTAAAGATAAAAAAAAGTTGATTATAAAATAATAAAAAGGCGGAAGGGCCAAAAGCGCAAATAGCCATTCCGCTAAAAAAACACGTGGATCCTAGGCGGTTCGGAACGGGTCTGTCTGACCCAGCTCAAAACGACGTCGTTTTTGCGTTAAAAAATCTGAGTGAAATGACACCATTTCACAGACCCTATTTAAAGCCGAAATTTTTAAAAAATTCATTTTTAGTCAGTTTTCTAAAAAAAAAAAGAGAGCTCTCCTTTTTTCTCTGTAGGGGCTCTCACTCTGGCCTGGGGCTCCGGCAAGCCTTCGCCGTGGCTCTGGCAAGCCTTCGTCGTGGCTCCGCCGTAATCCCGCCATGGCTCTGCCATATACGGCAGTCGGGAATATGAAAAAATCATTTTTTAGCCCCCTTTTATCCCTTTCTTTTTTCACAAAAAAAATTAAATTCGATTTTGATTTTAAAAGAATGATATACGGAACCAAAAGTATGTTCTCCCCGTTCCTTTTTCTTGAATCCACATCAGAACCCATAGGGGTTCTTGGGTATTTAGACGCCGGCGCTCGACGAAGGGGAAAAACAAAACGACAGGTATTTACTATTTCTTTTTGGTTTATTTCGAGGAAAAATAAAATATAAAAAAGACACCTTTCTCTATTTCAAGCTTTGTATCTTCAGAATACATTTATTTTTTCTAGAATTTGATATATGCTCTCTGTAAAATACATTGATGTTGTTGCTGGGCTTATATAGCCGAATAAATAATATTATATGCTACATCTTTTGTTGTTTACTGCTCTGTTGCCTTGTTCTATTGCTTTGTAGGTGTCGGAAGGAGGTCAATGGAAGCATGCTGGGCTATTTTGGTGCAAGGGCGCAGGCAGGTTGAACCTTAGGCGATGTACACGCTGAGGGCGCACATGGAGGGGGTACGGCGCAGAGGAGGCTTAAAAACCCTAGGGTTCCTGAGTTGGTTTAATTTTCAGGCCTACTGGGCCAGTAGGAATTGGGCTAGAGTAGTTAGGTTTGTGGTTTAATTTTGTGTTTGTAAATGGGACTGTTTAATTATTGGACTATCAATTTATTTTGGTCTTGTATTTTGATTTTGGCATTGGGCCCGGGTAAAATTGGGCTATTACAAAGTCATTACATTAAAAAAAGATTATCGATTAAAAAGGGATTAAACGACAAACCCTCAACCAAAAATCCATTATCTTCTTTAATCCCCACCATTAATATCGACCTGTCTTTCGTTGGGATCCTTTTGGTTTTTCTTTGTTTGATTTATAAGATTCGTGAAATATTTGGTTTCAATTTTTTTATATATGATTTTTTTGGCCGACTGACTTCCTCATCTTCTTAAGTGAGAATGGATATTATGTTATTATGGCCTGAAATGTCCATTATAGACAACATGGAAATTGAGTATATATCTTAGTGGAATGTAGTGAATGATATGATAATGTAATAAAATGCAAATTTTGGAGGTTCATAGAAGTGAAACGTGGTATGTTATTTTAGTGCAAGTTAACTTCTCAAAGTTGTATAATGAAATGATTTGTTTGGTTTGAACAATCATGTCTATGTCATTTAGTGAGAATTAAGACAATATTGGACTAATATAACATTCTACAATAATAATAGGAATGAATTTCATCATGTATGTGCCAATCCTAAATATAGATATTAACATATTTCGTTACAAAATTCCCCAATCATCACTACACACATCAATAAAGTGTTTCCAACATTAGCGTTTCGAAAAACAAAACTTTGGTATTCAAGAAAATCGGTCAATCTTCTATTGTAATGGAATGGGTTTGGCTTGGTTTTAGAAGGTCACCATTCTTCTTCCCAACAACAATTTGGTGTTGTTGTACCATTTGCTTTCTTCCTCTTCTACTTTAATACTGGGCCTTTTTCATCAATGTTAATATTGGGATGTCGAAACTTACAGCATGGTTGGTTTGTCAAAATGGCCATTCCTGTAACACCCGTATCCATCGCTGAAATAGGGTTATGGGGCATTACTAGATCAACGAAATAATAAACTATTCAATTCATACATCAATGCAAACATAATCTAATTTCATTCAAATACATTCATAAGGTCCCTTATTCGAGCCCTTGAGGTCCTAAAAATACTATAGAAATAGTCTGAGACTAAATCAAAAAATATTTGAAAATTTTAGGAAAAAGTTAAAAAATTTGGACTACAGGGGTCACATGGCTGAGACACACGCCCCTGTCTCATGCCATGTAGACATTCAAAATAGGGACATGCGGCCGTGTCCCAGCCCGTGTCCATGCCCGTGTAACTCATTGACTTGGGTCACACGGCCAATCCACACGCCCGTGTACCGAGCATTGTAACTGCCTAACTTGCATGCCTTGAACCTACAGGGGACACACGGCTAAGACACACAGCCGTGTGGCCTTAAAATGAACCTTAAAACACAAGTTTACCATTTCAAATTTGCTTGGACCTTAAGAAACTCAAATACCAACCAAAATACCAATTCAAAATGACATTAATCGAGCCAAGAACACACCAAAACCAACCTAATAAGTGCCTAACCAATATACCCTCATTGGTACCACAAGTGTATACAATAATACATCAAAATAAACATCAATTGAATTCATCAATTCTTTCAAGCAATACCTAATCAAAATACCCATCAAAGGTACCACAATTACAACATTTCATTTATATATACCATTTATACTAGCATAAAAATTATACATCATTCTCATGTAATATGTAAGTTGGTTATTTGCACAAAATATCATTCATAATATTTACATAAGCCAAACAATAACCAAAACCACACAAGAGCCTATATATGTCATATAATTTGAATTAAACGTTCCAAAAACTACAGAGATGAACTGGATAGTGTGACTTGAGTGCTGATCCGATCGTCCAACCTTTCAAGAATCTACAATGACATTAAGCAACACAAGTAAGCTTAATGAAGCTTAGTAAGTTCGACGTATTAAACGATAAATCTTATCGAAGCTAATTATAATAATTCTAACAATAATAATCATCCATGAGAACTCCCTATCATTCACAATTTCAATCAATAAATTCATCTATGTTTAGATCAATATGGAATAAGTAACATATCTTTCAAATTCATTAAACAGATTACCTTACAGTGATTTTCCATTCGAAGAACGACTTACGGGTAAGAGTGCATCATTAGAAGACCGAACACACCAGACAGAAGCTCATAAGAGCTGATCTAGCCAAAATACTCCAAATAGAAGCTGATAAGAGCTGGTCCACTCGAAATAGGCCAACAGAAGCTCATTAGAGCTGAACAGAAGCTCATAAGAACTAATCCACCCGAATCACGCCAAATAGAAAGTATAACGCGAGAGTTCACAACAAATGCTGTGTAACGACCACATTTTGATTTGGAGTTAGGTACAGTGATGGACCGGGTTAGGAAATAGTGGAGAAATTTTGAAATTTACTAAATAGGGATTTTTAGTATTAAATTAGGAAGTATTTAAACCCGATAGGAAATTAGAAAATATTTTTGAGATAAAAAAGATTTAAATAGAAGCTTAGGCTAAATTGAAAGAGTATCAAAATTGTTGTGGTGGAAGTAGGAATTCAGAAAGTTAGGAAATACATAGTGGTAGTAGAAAGGAATGAAGGATTAAAAAGAAATTTAACCAAGTGAAGTATGAGTCATCCTAGGAATTATAAAAGATGAGTTGGGATAAAATGGTAAATAGCCAAGTAGATATTTTAAGGTGTAATGATGATGGGTAAAAGTGTAAACATGGATGGCTTGAGTACTTATTAGAAAATTGACCATTTAATAAAAAAAAAAAGTGAGATATTTTTAGTGGAAATGTGTAGAAAAGTGGAGAAAAGATGAAAGATATCATCTTTTCCAACATACCAACCATCACTCACACCCAAATCTATCCAACTTTTCTTTTATTTCCTTTCATGTCCTTCCTCCATTATTGAACCATCCAAGCTCCAAACTTTCATTTTTCTTTGAAATTTCTTTAGTAAAAGCTAAAAAGAAGACTAGTGAGCCACTTTATTTCATGAGTAAACTTCCATAGATGGGTTAAAAGAGAGAAATATATGAGTTAGGGTTTTGGGTTTTCAAAAAGTTAAGGTAAGGATTATGGAAATTCTCATAACATACATGTTTATTTTCATAATCTAGCATAGAAAAGTTATTTGATTTTTAGTTTTAACTTGTAAATGTTATTTGTTGTTATGAAATTGAAGAAAAAGAGAAGAAGTTTGAGGACAAAAGTGGAGGGAAAGGAAAAGAAGTGGCTAGGGAGTAAAAGAGAAGAAAAACTCATCATCCAAATTTTAGTTGTAAGTACTTCAAGTAGTAATTTTGTTTAAGTTATGTTAATTAGGTAATTAGGTAATTATGCTAATTAAGTAGTTAATTACTAAATTAATGATATCATAGTAAGCATTTAGTAGGGTAAATAATGTAAATGTTGTGAATGTTGACTTTGGTGTAACATTATATGATGTATTGTGGTGATAATGAAAATGACTAAACCGAAAGAAATTAAAATATGTTATGATATTATGAATATGTGGAAAGTGAGTTTAAATAAAGTGATGTAAAAATTATAGTGTTGTATGTGGTAAAATGAAGAGAATTTACAAGTTTTAGTGGTATTATTGTGATCAGGACTAAATCGTAAAAATACGAAGTTATATTATTTTTTGTCAAGTGAATGAATAAAAAGATTTAATAATAAGAAAATCCCATATAGACAAGTCCCGAACTATTGGGATATTGATGGCATGCAATTAAGGAAAAATTAGCACACTTATCCTATTATTTCGCACTTCTGTGCTTATCATTGTAAAATTTGCACTTTGGTGCTTATCGAAATTATTTTGCACTTCGGTGCTTATCTTTATTTGCACTTTGTGCTTAGTGATATATGATATGCATTAACAATGCATTATCGATTTATTTCCTTATATCCTAAGTGTTCAAGTAGTCTACATTGGGCTACAGTGTTGTAATTCGACTATTATTAATTATTGGGTTACTGTAAGTAATGGTAAGTGTGATTTTCAAGAAAAATATATTAAACTTTAGGAACTAATTTGATGAAAATTATATGTCTATAAAATAAATAAAATTTTATTTTATGTTATTATTAATAGTAGATTTAAAAAAAAATCTTGAAGTACTTACTAAGTCTTCACAGACTTACCGCGTTAATTCTCTAACGCATAGGTGAAATAGATCCGGTTGGGATAATATCGAGGTCGTGTGCATCCCATTTCATCACCATTCCATGAGGCAAGGTTGTATGTATGAATTTTGAGGTTAGGAAGGCATGTACATAGGTTCTTGGTATACGTGAATGTTAGATGGACTAAATTGCAAACTTTAGAAACCTTTTTATTTTAGTGATCTAATGGTATATTTTGTTAGCTTTTGAAATAAATTTATAATAGCTTAACATATGCATGCATATATGATGTTATTATATAGATTTTGTGGTGAATTTTAATGAGTTTGAGGGTAATTGAATTGGTTTGGAAGTGTTTGAATGCTTTGAATTAGTGCAGGGGCCTTTTTAGGAATTTTTCCAAACTGTTTTTGTGTCACCATAACCAAAATGTATCGATATCTTGACCTAAAAATCAACTTTTTTTTTTAGAAACAGAGAGCAGTTTTGGTATCTTTTTTGAGGTAGATATCAATACCTTCATCAAAACTTGAATTTTTGGAATTCTAGATGCTATTTTGGTATCGTTTTTGTTTAGCAGTAAAGATACTTTTCATAAAATATCGATACTTTTTTTTAAGTATCGATATTTTTCCCCTATTTTGAGTAAAAACAATTTTTAAATCATTTCTAAACGCAAACAAATATCCATTAATAACCTCGATATTTATATTAATAATTTTAAGTTAAATAAGTTAAAACACTATGTATGAATGATTGAATTATAGAATGTTTAGCCAAAATCACTTTGGCGCCAAATGTAATAGTTTTATATGTCATCAAATTAACCATTTTTCTCAGGTCAATATTTTATCCAAATATACTAGGCCCTCAAACAGTCCCTAATAAATATCAAATTCACTATTAAACCCTAAAATTTTAATATTTTCACAATTTAATCCTAAAATCAAAATCTAACAAAAATCAATTTACAAATTAATCAAATAGCATAATCAAAGCTCCAAATACATGGTATTCATAAAAAAAAAATTCAATATTCATCAATGGAAACTTCCAAAATTTTTAACAGAATAAAAAATGAAGGTACGTGCTAACTGGACCTAGTTGCAATGATCTCAAAAACTTAAAAATTACAAGAAACAGAATTAAAATGGACTTACATGCAAGCTTCTATGCTCAACCGATTGTAAAGCTTCCAAAAATGGTGAAAAATGCCTTAGGTTTCGGCAAGAAGATAAAAAGATGATAATTTTAACTTTGTTTTATTAAACATTAATTTATTTACTAAATTACCTAATTACCTTTAATTAAAATCTTTTAAAACCACAATATAAAAACCCATTATGGTCTATTAATAATCAAATGGGCTAATTATTATTTAAGCCCATTTTCTTCCATAATTAAGCTATTAAGTCTATGGAATTCAAGATTTACTAAATTTTGCACGCTTTTTTAATTTAGTCATTTTTTTAATTAACTATCTAAACATTAATATTTCTAAACTATATTTTAATTCGACTATAATGACTCTATAAATATTCTAAAAATAATATTTATGAGTCGACACGATGGAAATTTGTGGTCTTGAAACCACTATTCTGTCACCATTGAAAATTGGGCTGTTACAATTCCATTCTGTCCCTATTCCACGCACTATAGTGTTATATCTACTTGGTTGAAATTTAACTGTCGAATCAATTATTCCATACAGACCCTATTACGTGTGAACATTGCATACTTATTTAGAGGGTTGGGCTCTAAATTGCCTATTCAATTCCTCTCGTAATAGCTCTCTCTTTTTTTAAGACAAAAATCTCCTCCCACCTTCGCTCATCATTCTGGTAACACTAGCAAGAGATCTTCTTAGGTTTTGCATAAAATGCATCAAAAGACTCTCTATTTTTGGGTTTTGCGTGTGGTGGAAAATGTGAAGAAATCAGTGTCAGAGGCGAAGCTTTCAAAAGAAATGTGCACATCTCCTGCCATGCATCCCGGCAATTGTAGGAATGGAGAGGCTCTAATCAACAATGACATGAATGTCGGGAAGGGCGAGACTTCTTCGGCTACTGTCACTATGGCAGTTGTTAGATTTGTAAAATAAATCTGAAATAAAACTTAATAAACCAGGATCTATCATGTCAAATCATCAAGAATAAATGAAGAATAAAACTAAATGTGGAAGCGTACCTGAATTGTAACACCCCAAACCCGACCCAGAAGTTAGGCCCAAATCTGGTGTGTCACATTGAAGAAAACGTATAAAGGATTTGTGATTCGTACTAAAATAAGTTTTGTTAAAATCAAGAAAAACAAGTTTGATTTGAGACATTTGATAAAATACTACTAACCTCGAATATTGATTGATAAATCGTTAGATTTGAACTAATAATCTTATAAAACGTGACTTTTGAAAAACGACGTTGAAAATTCGAAGAAGATTTCCGTATTAAAAATATTTGTAAAAATTTTATTATAAAATCTATTTGTTAATCGATTTTGGAAAACCTTTATCATGATTTTAGAAAATCCCATTTAAAATAATTTGAGTAAAATATAAACACGTCAAGCATAAAGCAAAATAAAATAATCCAGAGGCCTTATTACAAATAAAACCCATAATAGCAAAAGTAATAAAACGAAATATGTAATTTAATAAAGTTCAAAACACCAATTTCTGAAATATGGCCTCCATTGAGTCATCCATGGCTCCAAGTCCTCGTCACTAAGCATTACCTACAAGGGTTAAGAGAAAAAGGGGGGTGAGTTACAAGAACTCAGTGTGTAACCCACTTACCATTATTCACTGGGCCAAAAATCCCATTAAGCATTTATTGGGCCAAAGCCCATTTATAATTATAACATAATAACATGTATATAATATGCATGTGTTATGTAATTTCCCAACCATACCTAGTTTTCCATCCGCTACACACCACCCGTACCAACCAACACACTTGTGGGGAGCTTTAGTCACCCACCCCGCCAACACACCAAACTGGGCATTAAGCCATATATCAAACTGGGCATTAAGCCATATATCAATTTGTGGACAAGCCACCAGAATTTTGTAGCAAAGCTACCAGAACTTCTCTTCATCAAATATCCCAACCCATGCAAATCATGTATATAATATGCACATTCAAATACTACAATCCATTCATATAATTATTACAAACATACAGTCCATTATAAAAATTTTCACAATCTGGCCCATATCACATTTCGACCCTTATAACTCATATCATATTTGGCCCATATATCAAAAATCACATTTGGCCCACATATCAAATATCACATTTGGCCCATATATCAAATATCACATTTGGCCCATATATCATATATCATAATTCAGCCCATTAAGCAAATACATATTTCGGCCTATTAACACTTTACAAATCGGCCCAATAGGGGCATTTCCGTAATTCAGCCTATAAGGGCATTTTCGTAATTCGGCCCATAAGGGCATTTTCATAATTCGGCCCATAAGGGCATTTTCATAATTTGGCAATCGTACCCGCTAAGGGTATTTCGGCAATTTACCCTCTAAGGGTATTTTGGTAATTTCGTAACCAAGGCTTAACTACTAATTTGGGGCATAAAAGTTTAAAACTGTCCATCTGCGTCATAATGACTAAATTGACCATAACTCGAGTGAGGAATATCGAAATCTAAATCCGTAAATTTTTCTTGAAACTAGACTCATATATCTCCTTACTACAATTTTTCTAGAATTTTTGGCTTAACCATTTAGTACATTTTATTCCTTAAAATTTCCCTTGTTTTACTATCCAACAATTCTGACCTCTCTTACCCAAAATTCAAATATCTCATTGTACAGTTTTCATATGTTGTTCCCACTTGTTTCTATTGAAAATAGGCTCACTAAGGAATCTTTAAATTTAAACTATATCTCTTAATTCACTTTGTACAATTTTGTACGATTTTTCCAAGACACATTAGGGAACCACAAAATCATTTAGAACCAGTCTCACTAAAACTAATATATCTCAGAATATAAAATTCCTTTTCCTTCTCTGCTTCTTCCTTATCAAAATAGACACAATAAGCTTTGATTTGATATCTTATTCACTTATTAATTCCCTTTCTCCTATTTTTCATGATTTTTCAAAATCACGTCACTGCCACTAACCAAAATTGTTTTATTACAAAAACATGGTTACCACTATGAACCTACGCGCCCCCGAGTGATCCCAGATGCCGATTTCCCCCTTTTTTTTGGTATTTCGACCAAATCACAGAATATCATACAAAATTTCAGAGATATGTGAGATTACACACCATTTCAAACATGTTTTCGGAAGGTACGGGATTACACACCTTGATTTCGATTTCTTAACAAACCACTCGTCGTTGACCTAGAACAATACCAACAAAAAGTTAGCCTCGGATTTCCAAAAGATTTCATATCACTTAACACTTGAATCACTTACCACTATATCCGAAGGTAGAAATATATCGAGTGATTTGTCCTCTAAAACATATAGTCGATTAGTCGAAACTTCAATCCGATTTGCAACATAGCCGAATATAGATATAACGAAAAATCCAAAAACGAACCCCCTTACCTTATTGATATTGGATCCAATTACCACCGTTTGACTTCGGCTAGAACAATACACGGTCTCCCACTTAAAGCACTATGAAAAGAGAGTGATTAAAACATGAAGAAGTGGAGGATAACACCATTTTCGGTTACGATCATGATTTACAACCGAATAGTGATAATTACTTATTCGGCTAAAGAGAAAAGGATATGATCATAGAAAAGAATTCACTTACCGATTTAATCGAAGAAGGAAAGTCATCTCAAACGAGAAAGAATTTATGGAGTGATTGTGGATTGTGAGTTTCGGCTATGGAAGAAAATGAACAAGAATAGTTTCGGTTATGAGGGTATGGATTAGAGGAAAAAGATAGTAGAGTTGGTGAATTTCGTGAAAAGAAAAGAAAGGTTGAGAAGGGGTGCTTATCAAATTTCGATTTTCAAGAGAAGATGAATGAAAATAGTTTGGTCACAATGGTTTGGTACCTACGGCAATAAGAAAGAATTAAAGAAAAGAAATGCTCACTAATGGCTTGAAGTTTCGGCAAAGATGAGAAGAATTTTTGAGAGAAAAGGCATAAAAATGCAAGAAGGAATTTGACCAACCAAGCACCAAAGTTTCTACCAAAACAATAACAAAAATTCGGCTACCCCTCTTACACCCAAAACCGTCTACATACATAGCCAAAAAGGGTCAACATTTTGCCACCCATACTTTCCATAACATCTTCTTTGAAAAATGCCACTTGTTCCCCTTACTTTCCCCTTTTTCATGATTTCTTTCCTCACCTTCATTCTTTCCTATTCTCTTTAGCCATCTTGCCATAAAAATAAAAGTCCACCTTGCCATAATTACACGCTTGGCTGACACTTAGGGAAAGAGTGCAAAAATAATAGACAAAATTTGCACACAAAGGGATTTGAACCTCTTCCCTCAAAGTCCTTCACTTAATGCCATAACCTCTTTACCATATGATCAATTATGCTAACCATTTACTTATTTATTTCAATAAGCCTTGAAGCTACTTACCATCTCTCCTTAAAGTGCTAAAATACCAAATTTTTCCTAAGGCCCAATTAAACCCGAGACTTCATAGAAACCCCGTAAACTCCAAATTCACTTAACTAACAAGTCCAATTTGCAATAATGCCATTCTTTTGTTCTCAAAATTTTAAACATTCTTACGCCCACGGCCCATTGGGCCCAATCCTACTAAGCCTAATTTCGGGATGTTACATGGATCCATGAATTCCTTGCAGTTTTACCGAATTTTGGGGATTCGATCTTCCAAATTAGCACACAAGAAATTTGGAGAATATATGCTCTCTCTTTCCTAATGATGGGATATTAGAAAAGATATCTTGTGTATAATTTGGGGACCATAACCCTAATATTTATACCCTTGGCGTATAAGTTCTAATCAAATTCTAATTAGCCCATCATTAATTAGAATTTGATTAGAAGAGTATCTACACATATTTGACCCATACTTTATTTAATAATTAAAAGCCCAATAAAATTCTAACCAAATTAGATCACTTTTAATTTGGGCTAACCTATCATGATAGTAAATAATAACATGTAATTATCATTATTATATATGTGATGTCCAACTTTTCCAACAATCTCCCACTTGGACGACATATATATACTAATTACTTTATAATTACATGTCATTATATAACCTTATGAGCTCAAAATTTTACTATCATATCCAAAAGGTATTCCGACGATCTCGTCCATTAATTATGTTAACATAGAACCAAGGCGACTTTCGTTACATATATCGTAACTAAATCCATCCATGATCACGTATATTAACACAACCAAATGACATAGATCAAGTATGGATGTTTAGCATGGAAATTACATGCAATATGATCTAAACATGTCTATTTCCAACTGGTCCTCCTTAGTGAGATCAAACCTTACCAAAATCAGAGTGTGAATAAACCAAATAAACTTTATTTCTGCAGAAAATAAATTTAATAACTAAAAAAGTGTCTATAACATAAAAGAATTTAAAAATACAAACTCCCACTAAAACCAAATATCCTTTAAATGACATTACACCCACATGAGCAATGTGCTCTTGTAAAACCATAGGTGTAGCTCCTTAATAAGCGGATCCGCAATCATGGGGTTTGTCCTAATATGCTTTATAAGCACCTAACCACTCTAAACTTTTACTTTAATAAACAGGAACTTAAAGTCTATGTGTTTTTACTTTGATGTGCTCCTGTTGCTACTGGAATAAAAGATTGCAATTTGTTTTGACAATTTGCACCTTAGTGAAACAAATCTTATATCCATATTCCATCAAAATCGGATTCTATATACCTGATGATCTCTAACTGATTAGACCTCCGATATGTGAGCATGTAATCTTTTGTTCTTTGAAAATACCTTATACCCCTCTTGGATTCTATCCAATGGTCTAAATCAGGGTTGCTTAAAATATCTGCCTAACATCCCAATAGTGTACACAATATTCTAATGTATACAAACCTGAATGTACATTAGACTTTCCACTGCTAAAATGTAAAAAATCTAATGCATTTTTTGTAATTTCGAAATCATTCTTAGGGTATTGATTGAGGCTATACTTATTATTAAGAAGCAGTATGCCATTAACATATAAAACCAGAAATATGTACTTACTCCCATTAAATTTGTGATACACACAATCATCAACAATATTCATCTCAAAACCAAACGAAACAATTATTTGATGAAACTTATGGTATCATTGACGGGAAGCTTGTTTGAGTCCATAGATGGATTTTGTCAATTTGCAAACCATATTCTTTGAGTTTTCCAACTCAAAATTTTCTAGTTGCACCATATAAATTGTTTCTTCAATATCGCCATTAAGAAACGCAGTCTTAACATCCATCTGATGTAACTCAAGATCAAAATGAGCAACAAGCGCCATGATTATCCTAAAGGAGTCTTTCGATGAAACTGGAGAGAAAGTCTCTGTAAAATCAGCATCTTCTTTTTGAGTATATCCTTTAGTTAAAAGAAGCGCCTTATACCTCTCCACATTATCATTTGCATCCCTTTTGGTTTTAAATATCCATTTACAACCAATTGGTTTTGCACCTTCAAGTAATTGGACAAGTTCCCAAACTTTATTGTCTCGCATAGACTTATACTCATCTTTCATGGCATCAATCTACTTTTGAAAATTAGAACTTTTCATGGCCTGATGAAAGTTGATTAGATCATCTTCCATCATTCCATTATCATCCTCATGTTCTTGGAGAAATACAACATAATCATCTCAAATAGCATTTCTCCTTTCTTTTGTGGACCTCCTTAATGGCACTTGTTCTTGAGGTTGTTGAGTTTGTTCTTCTAGAACAATTATCTCATTTTGAATAGGGAGTTGTTCAACATTATCTTACAGAGGTTCTGGATTCACTTCTTGATCAATGATAGGTATAAGAACCTGAACATCGTCAAAAGTGATAGTAGGAACTGAGTTCGAATCCAATTCCTCCTCAAAAGCAATGTCTCTAACCTTATTTCTCCCCTAAACTCAACATCCTCAAAAAATGCTGCAGTTTCCGTCTAAAAAATATTCCTTATTATTGGATCATAAAACTTATAGCCCTTAGATCGCTCAGAATTTCCTTAACCCTTAACTTTAAAGACATCAAAGAAGTCAGAAGTTGTAACACCCCAAACACGGCCTAGAAGTTAGGCTCGAATCTGGCGTGTCACATGGAAGTTTTTTTTTCTATTCAAAACCATATTTTCGATTGTTAAAAACTTGTTTGAGAATTACAGCCTCTTTGTTAAAACCCAAAACACTTAAGCAATTATTATCTACTTGAAAACATAATTATCTTTAAAAACCTTTTTGGATGCGAAAACATATTTGGAATAACAATTTAAGAAAATATGTCGTTTGGAAATAGAGTTGCAGAAGCATTTTGAAAACATTGCAAAACGTAGATAAAATACAAGTATTTTTGAGAGGTTGGATGATGAGTCGAAAATCGAAGTAGTGGACTTTAAAATCAGAACTTTTGAAAATGACGTTGAAATTTTGAAAGTGAATCTGAGTTAAATTATTTGTAAAAGTTTGCTATAAAATCCATTTATTAATCAATTTCGAAAACCATTATTTATATTTTTAGAAAATTCCTTTTTAAACAATTTAAGAAGAATAATAAAAACATCCCAAACATAAAGTAAAATAAAAATAGTCAAGAGGCCTTATTACAACTTTAAAACCCGAAACAATAAAAGTAATCAAATAAAACGGAAAGGTAGTTTACTAATATTCGAAAATGTTATTTTCGAAGCATGGCCTCCACCGAGTCATCCATGGCTCCAAGTCCTCGTCACTGAGCATTACCTACAAGGGTTAAGAGAAGGGGGTGACTTACAAGAACTCAATGTATAATCCACTTACCATTATCCACTGGACCAAAATTCATTAAGCACATATTTGGGCCTAAGCCCACATACAATAATAATAAATGTGTCTTATATATATATAATATGCATATGATATGCAATTCCCAAACCAAACCTAATTTTCCATCCGCTACACACCACCCATACCAACCAACACACCAGTGGGGAGCTTTAGTCACCCACCCGCCAACACACCAAAAGTAGGCATTAAGCCATTTATATCAAATTTGTGGACAAGCCACCACATTAACAGAATTTACATGGCATTGCCATTTTTCATATTTGTGGCAGAGCCACCAGATTTATATAGCATAGCTACCAGAACTTCTCTTCATCATTATCCCATCCCATGCAATTCATGTATATAATGCATAACAAATCACAATAATTTATTCGGATATTTATTACAAAAGTACAGTTCATTATAACAAATTATCAATTAGGCCCATATAGCAAAATATTAGATTGGCCCATTTAGCAAAATATCAGATTGGCCCATTTCTCAAAATATCAGATTGGCCCAGTTATCAAAATATCAGATTGGCCCATTTATCAAAATATCAGATTGGCCCATTTATCAAAATAACAGATTGACCCATTTATCAAAATAATAGATTGGCCCATTTATCAAAATATCAGATTGACCTATTTATCAAAATATCAGATTGGCCCATTAACACTTTAGCAAATCGGCCCATTAGGGGCATTTCCATATTTCGACCCTTTTAGAGGCATTTTCGTAATTGACAATTTACCCACTAAGGGTAATTCGATAATTCGCAATCCGGACTTAACAACTAATTTGGGCATAACAATTTAAATCATCCATCTGCGTCGTACTAACTAAATTGACTATAACTTGGGTTAGGAATCTCAAAATCTAAATCCGTAAATTTTCCTTGAAACTAAACTCATATATCTTCTTACTAAAATTTTTACAGAATTTTTTTCTTAACCATTTAGTACAGTTTATTCCTTAAAGTTTCCCTTGTTTCACTGTCCAACGATTCTGACCTCTTGTACCCAAAATTCAAATATCTCACTGTATAATTTTCATATGTTGTTCCCACTTATTTCTATTGAAAATAGACTCACTAAGGAATCTTTACATATAAACTATAACTCTTAATTCACTTTGTACAATTTTATACGATTTTCCAAGACAGATCAGGGAGCCACGAAATCATTCAGAACCAGTCTCACTAAAATTAACATATCTCAGAATATAAAATTCTTTTTCCTTCTTCGTTTTTTCCTTATCAAAATAGACACAGTAAGATTTTATTCGATATCTCATTCACTTTCTAATTCCCTTTCTTCTATTTTTCGTGATTTTTCAAATACACGTCACTGCTTCTAACCGAAACTATTTTGTCATAAAATATGTTTACCACTACGATCATACGCACGCCCGAGTGATCACGGATGCCAGTTTCCGGTTTTTTTGGTATTTCGACCGATTCACAGAATATTTCATACAAACTTTTAGAGAAGTGTGAGATTACACACCATTTCAGATATGTATACGAAAGGTACGGGATTACACATTTTATTACGGGATCCGTAACACGATACTCTTCGCGGCACCTAAAAGTACAATCGGTCAAGAATTAGTCCAAACCCAATTTACCACTTCAACCAAATATTTCAATTGATTAACAATCTATATCACTTACCAACAATCCGAGTCTCTTATTACAAGGGATAGATCGAGCGATTTAGTCCCTAAAAATATAATCGATTAGTCACGACCACTATCTCGTTAAGCAAAATAACCTGTCAACGAAAAGATCCAAAAAGAACCATGACGAATCCCTTACCTTAACTATATTAGTTTCGATTTCTAACGATTGTACAATGGCTACGGATGAGTCAAAGTTTTGGCCTTCCATTATAACTCGATTGATCAAAGGAGTGAGTGTCAACACAAATGAGTAGAAATGATTAAAAGAAATGAGAAGATGTATCAAGGTGTTTGAAGTGTTTCGGTCAACACCAAAAGAGATATGAACAAAAGAGAAATGTGAGTATTTCGGCAACAAGAAGAATGGTGAAAGATGGATTAAGGTTTCAGCACCCAAGGAAGAAGTGAAGAAAATATGCTCACTAATGGCTTGTAAATTCGGCACAAAGCAAAAGAAGGAGTTTGGAGAAAAACACAAAGTAGTGCAAAAGTGATTTTTGCCTAACAACACCAAAACTCTACCAAATGACCAAGCAAAATTTAGCTACCTCCCTTTCCCCCAAAATTGTCCACATACATAACCATAATGGTCAAAAGTTGGCCAACCATACCTTCCATAACACTTGCCTTGAAAAAGGCCACATGTTCCCCTTACTTGCCCTTTTCTTTTGATTCCTTTCCATCCATTTTTCCTTACCATATTTCCTTAGCCACCTTGCCTTATTAAAAAGTCCACCTTGCCTTATTTTCTTCCTCAATCTCCTCTCCATCACCTCAATCTCCTCTCCATCTCTATGATTTCCTCTATGAATCTCTCCACTTGTCCCCTTATCATCTCTTCTCCTTTTTGGGAAAAAATAAAACTCCCTTGCTTTCCATGAGATTCGAACCCTAGTTCTCCCATCAGCCAATTCACACCACTTGCCACTAAGCCAAAAGCTCCTCTTGTGCCTCCTAAATGTACCCATTTATTCCTAAGTCCTACTTCCATCAGCCCTATCCACTAAAAGTCCAAAAATGAAAATTTTTCCTATGGCCTAACTTGAACCCGAGACTTCATAGAAACCTCGTAACCTTCCAAATTCACTTAACTAATAAGTCTAATTTGTAACAACACCTTTCTCTTATTCTCAATTATTGTAAACAGTTCTACGCCCAAGGCCCATTGGGTCCGATCCTACTAGGCCCAATTTTGGGATGTTACAATTCTACCCTCCTTAAAGAAAATTTTGTCCTCAAAATTTCCAATCAACTACTAAACGCATCGCTCTAAACACACCACTATGCTTTCGCTGCGCACTCTAATCTAAATAACACTAATGTACTTTTAACATAATCTTGAATCCTCTTTCACACAACCAAACATCTAACCACAGAAGCAAGCAGATATCTACCACTTATAACTAAAATTTTCTACATTCAATCATCATGTCCAACCAAAACATACCTGACTTGATGGTGATGAAATAATCCCGAGCCTTATGCGCCTTAGACCCGCATCTCAAGCTTGCTCCCGACCTCCTCTAGCATTCACCCAAATGACACCATCCGTAATAATCGCAAACTGGAAAGTTTAGACGTGTCTTGACACTCTTTTCAGAACGAGACTGCGACCCTAAAGAACCGCAATCTCCTTTCTTCTTACAGTCCACGCACCCAACTCGAAGTACCTCACCGATTCTTTTAACCTCCTCCAATACTTCTTTAACTAACTGAGTCAGCTCATCAACCCCGGCTTGATCATGAGATTCCGTTTCAGCCACTGGTAATGCTAACGCCTCCCTTTCAGAAACATGCCTCGGTGCTGAAGATCTATCCCTAGCACTTCGGCCTTTACCACGTCCACGTCTTCTAGCGCTCATGTTCACTAAGTCGATATAATCTGATTAAGAGTTTTATGAATCATTATGCTATTTTAGTATTTATTAAACAATATTTTATGAAGTATAGGAAGTAAAGTTGTTTTCGCAAACGCATCCTATAGTTTCAATCTCTATAGTTTCAATACCTAAAAAGTTCTAAAGTATTCCTACAATCATATCACAATAATCATAGTTATATAATGATAACAGGCACTTACTTGACTTGGTGCCGGGTACCCATGGTGCCATACTTCCTTTAGAACATGCATTTATAAATTAAAATTCAAATAGCTTTGGAAAAACACTTTTGAACCCAAACAACAGCCGAGTTTTGAAACTGAGCTCTGATGAGCTCTGATACCATAAAATGTAACACTCCAAATCTGGCCTAGAAGTTAGGCGCGAACCTGGCGTGTCACATGGAAGTTTTTTTTTCTTTTCAAAACCATCTTTGCGATTGTTAAAAACTTATTTGAGAATTATAGCCTCTTTGTTAAAACCCAAAACACTTAAGCAATTGTTATTTACTTGAAAACATAATTATCTTTAAAAACCTTTTTGGTTGCGAAAACATATTTGAAATAATAATTTACGAAAATATGTTGTTTGGAAATAGAGTTGCAGAAGCATTTTGAAAACATTGCGGAAACGTAGATAAAATACAAGTATTTTTGAGAGGTTGGTTGATGAGTCGAAAATCGAAGTAGTGGACTTTAAAATCAGAACTTTTGAAAATGACGTTGAAATTTTGAAAGAGAATCCGAGTTAAATTATTTGTAAAATTTTGCTATAAAATCTATTTATTAATCAATTTTGAAAACCATTATTTATATTTTTAGAAAATTCTTTTTTAAACAATTTAAGAAGAATAATAAAAACATCCCAAACATAAAGCAAAATAAAAATAGTCAAGAGGCCTTATTACAACTTTAAAACCTGAAACAATAAAAGTAATCAAATAAAATGGAAAGGTAGTTTACTAATATTCGAAAATGTTATTTCCGAAGCATGGCCTCCACCGAGTCATCCATGGCTCCAAGTCCTCGTCACTGAGCATTACCTACAAAGGTTAAGAGAAGGGGGTGAGTTATAAGAACTCAGTGTATAATCCACTTGCCATTGTCCATTGGACCAAAATTCATTAAGCACATATTTGGGCCTAAGCCCACATACAATAATAATAAATGTGTCTTATATATATATATATATATATAATATGCATATGATATGCAATTCCCAAAACACACTACCCGTACCAACCAACACACCTGTAGGGAGCTTTAGTCACCCACCCCGCCAACACACCAAAAATAGGCATTAAGCCATTTATATCAAATTTGTGGACAAGCCACCAGATTAACAGAATTTACATGGCATTGCCATTTTTCAGATTTGTGGCAGAGCCTCTAGATTTATGTAGCATAGCTACCAGAACTTCCCTTTATCATTATCCCATCCCATGCAAATCGTGTATATAATGCATAACAAATCACAATAATTTATTCGGACATTTATTACAAAAGTACGGCTCATTATAACAAATTATCAATTAGGCCCATATAGCAAAATATCAGATTAGCCCATTTATCAAAATATCAGATTGGCCCATTTATCAAAATATCAGATTGGCCTACTTATCAAAATAACAGATTGGCCCATTTATCAAAATAATAGATTGGCCCATTTATCAAAATATCAGATTGGCCCATTTATCAAAATATCAGATTGGCCCATTAACACTTTTGCAAATTGGCCCATTAGGGGCATTTCGATATTTCGGCCCTTTAGAGGCATTTTCGTAATTTGGCAATTTACTCGCTAAGGGTAATTCGATAATTTCGCAATCGAGACTTAACTACTAATTTGGGCATAACAATTTAAACTGTCCATCTGCGTCATACTAACTAAATTGACTATAACATGGGTTAGGAATCTCGAAATCTAAATCCGTAAATTTTCCTTGAAACTAAACTCATATATCTTCTTACTAAATTTTTCCGAATTTTTTCTTAACCATTTAGTACAGTTTATTCCTTAAAGTTTCCTTGTTTCACTTTGTCCAACGATTCGACCTCTACCAAAATTCAAATATCTCACTGTATAGTTTTTATATGTTATTCCCACTTATTTCTATTGAAAATAGACTCACTAAGGAATCTTTACATATAAACTATAGCTCTTAATTCACTTTGTACAATTTTATACGATTTTTCCAAGACAAATCAGGGAACCACAAAATCATTTAGAACTAGTCTCACTAAAATTAACATATCTCAGAATATAAAATTCCTTTTCCTTCTCTGTTTCTTCCTTATCAAAATAGACACAGTAAGATTTTATTTGATATCTCATTCACTTTCTAATTCCCTTTCTTTTATTTTTCATGATTTTTCAAAAACACGTCACTGCTTCTAACCGAAACTGTTTTATCACAAAATACGTTTACCACTACGATCATACGCACGCCCGAGTGATCACAAATGCCGATTTTTGATTTTCTTCGATATTTCGACCGATTCACAGAATATTTCATACAAACTTTCCAAGAATTGTGAGATTACACACCATTTCAGATATGTATACGAAAGGTACGGGATTACACACCTTATTACGGGATCCGTATCACGATACTCTTCGCGGCACCTAAAAGTACAATGGGTCAACAATTAGTCCAAACCAATTTACCACTTCAAGCAAATATTTCGATTGATTAACAATCTATATCACTTACCAACAATCTGAGTCTCTTATTACGAGGGATAGATCGAGCGATTTAGTCCCTAAAAATATAATCGATTAGTCACAACCACTATCTCGTTAAGCAAAATAACCTGCCAATGAAAAGATCCAAAAATAACCATGATGAATCCCTTACCTTAACAATATTAGTTCCAATTTCTAACGATTGTACAATGGCTACGGATGAGTCAAAGTTTTGGCCTTCTACTATAACTCGATTGATCAAAGGAGTGAGTGTCAATACAAATGAGTAGAAATGATTAAAAGAAAGAGAAGATGTATAAAGGTGTTTGGAGTGTTTCGGTCAACACCAAAAGAGATATGAACCAAAGAGAATTATGTGAGTATTTCGACAACAAGAAGAATGGTGAAAGATGGATTAAGGTTTCGACACCCAAGGAAGAAATGAAGCAAATATGCTCTCTAATGACTTGTAAATTCAGCACAAAGAAAAAGAAGGAGTTTGGAGAAAAACATAAAATAGTGCAAAAGTGATTTTTGCCTAACAACACCAAAACTCTACCAAATGACCAAGCAAAATTTAGCTACCTCCCTTTCCCCCAAAACCGTCCACATACATGACCATAATGGTCAAAAGTTGGCCAACCATACCTTCCATAACACTTCCCTTGAAAAAGGCCACATGTTCCCCTTACTTGCCCTTTTCTTTTGATTCCCTTCCATCTATTTTTCCTTACCATATTTCCTTAGCCACCTTGCCTTATTAAAAAGTCCACCTTGCCTTATTTTCTTCCTCAATCTCCTCTCCATCTCTATGATTTCCTCTATGAATCTCTCCACTTGTCCCCTTATCATCTCTTCTCCTTTTTGGCAAAAAATAAAAATCCCTTGCTTTCCATGAGATTCGAACCCTAGTTCTCCCATCAGCCAATTCACACCACTTGCCACTAAGCCACAAGCTCCGCTTGTGTCTCCTAAATGCACCCATTTATTCCTAAGTCCTACTTCCATCAGCCCTATCCATTAAAAGTCCAAAAATGAAAATTTTTCCTATGGCCTAACTTGAACCCGAGACTTCATAGAAACCTCGCAACCTTCCAAATTCACTTAACTAATAAGTCTAATTTCTAATAACGCCATTCTCTTATTCTCAATTATTGTAAACAGTTCTACGTCCAAGGCCTATTGGGCCCAATTGATCTCTGCAAAATAGTCTAGTTTTAATATTTATAAAAGAGTGATTGAACCTATAGACTGACTGCGACAACGATAGAGGCAAGCGTACCTATCGAATAGTAGTATAGCTCAGGCAAGAATATCTTATCGAACCCAAGGAACCTAAAAGTACTACTACTCACTTTCTTCCTACTATTTAGCCTTAAATATGGAGTGATTAATTAACTTATCTAAGACTAATGAAAAACTTAAACTAAATGCAAAGACAAAAGAATAAACTGGGAAAAGACTTTGGAAAACTCAGTTGATAAAGACGATACCCTCGGGAAGAATCCACCTATGACTTCACTTATTATCTAACTTTCAATTCATATGATTTCTTTTACTTAGTTTGATCCGTGAGACTCCCTAACCTATATTAAACCTTCTCTCGAAGCGAATAACGTCTAACCTTAGGTTAATTAGTGGAACTCTCATTAATAACCCCGTAAGGAAGTAGTAAATCGATCAATGGACTCCCATATTAGGTTTCACCCTAATACGGCAAAATCTCGTAACCCTATCTCTAGGTGCCCGATCAACTCCGCTTAATTATGCTAGATCTACTCTTAGGCAGGGTCTATTCCTCCTCCACCTAAGCACATCAGATTAAATTAAGCCACATAATTAAGAACAAACTAAGTATTTATCATATAAACTAATAAATCAAATAACAAAACCCATCATAAGTTTCATCCCCTTCAGGTATCTGAAGGATCTAGTTCATAATAAAATAAGAAAATATCTCAAGAGAAAAGATAAAACAAAACATAAGAAATCCCTAAAACCCCCTGAAGGAATTGAAGAGGAGATCCTCCATCTTGAGTAGAATTTCGACTCTTCGAAATGGATCAACTGGCTATCTTCGAGTAATTCCCTAAACGAGTAAAGCTCGAAGAAAACTCTGCTAAAACTGCGATCCTGTTTGACCTGCAGAACTCCCTTTCCAAGTTGCCTCCTAAGGTGTTTATATAGACTTTGTGATGCCTTACTTGGCCTCTAAGTATCCTACTTTAAGTCTAATTCCTAATGGGGTGTTTGAATAGGCTTTAGAATGTGTTTCTTTGCCTCTAAGTATTCTTTCCCGAATGAAATTACTCTTTTCTGCGACAGGGGCACGGTCAAGGCACGCCCGTGTAAGTCGTGGTCCAATCCGTGTCTTGATTCTGTTGATTGAGGCACGGCCGTGGCACAGTCGTGCTAGTCGAGGTTCAGGCCGTGCTTTGGGTCTGTCAATTGGGGCACGGCCATGTAAATTAGGAACAAGCCGTGTTGGGCTTTTTGTCGACGAGGCATGGTCATGTAAATCAGGGTGTGACCGTATGCAATCTAAATATTGGGGCAAGACCGTGTAAAAGGAAGCCCAGGCCGTGTTGACTTCTTGGGTTGGCCTAATTGGTCTGTTTTAAGCCCGTTTTACGTTCTTTTTATCCTTAGGTACTTTCCTGAGTATAATATATGAAAAGAAAGGATTAAGAGCACCTTTTTACATAAATTAAGGATAAATTCATCCAAAAGCATACTAAATGTGGGATTAAAATATGTTACTTTTACGGTTCATCAAATACCCCCACACTTAGGCTTTTGCTTGTCCTCAAGCAAAATTCTCAACTTACAATTGAAACGAACTTTCCAAAATTCATTCCCATTGACAATGCCTCATCATAATTCATAGATAATTTATACATGGATCATTTTGCTCGAAGTGCCCTAAAGATTCAAACGAAATAAGTCATGATTTTGTAGCATGAAAACATAGGTGTCTCCCCTTATTTAAATAATTACCTTTGATTCAAAACCGACAAGGATTGACATCCTCACTAAAGATTCACTCAAAGCACTCAAAGTGTTTAAAGATCAAGAAAAAGCGCTCAAAAGTCGAACATGGAAAGTTAATCCCATAGGCTTGCCTGAAAATCAAATCTCCACTACTGTATATGAGATGATAAACAGATCAAAAGGTCTTTTTTAGGGTTGTAATGGGGCTTGGGTTAAAAGGTGTGGATAAAAGCTGAATTAGAGGGTTAAAATCGAGATTGAATTGACTAATTACCTAACCTAAAAATAATGAACTAAATATGAATATTTACATCGAATGAAAAGTAATAATACCACTATTGATAATTACTCTATAATAAAGAGTATTTTCTTCACTTTAAAATTTGATAATACTTAATCTGAGCTTCTTCTTCAATAATTGGAGTTTAATTGCTCTAAGCTCTTTTATACTACTAATATTGAATAAACTTGGATTTTTTTAAGAACAAACTAAGTAAAACTTAATAGAAGGAACTTTGATAATTGAAATAACCTAATTTGGCAATTGATCAAGTTAATTCTTGATAGAGGGGTAGTCAAAAGAATGTTGATAACAAATACAAAGGGATTTTGGGTTAATATTAGTGGGTGAGTCAATAAAAAGGTTGTTAGGATTCAACGGGGTTCACTAGGGGTTAATTTGTATTGGTAGGCTTTTTAGTGGAGTGAATCAGGTTAAAACCTAGGTGCCTTTATCATCTCAGTATATCAAATCATTAATGTGGTCTCGACATGCATAAAGGAGGCAAGTTCTAGAATAACAATTCAAAGTTGACACACCCATAATCAATAAAAGTGAGCATGAAAAATAATATATGCTCTACAAGGCTCAAAATCTGACAAAAATTATGGGTGTTTTGACATCAATCCTTATAAATTTTGAACTTCAAGGTGATACTCAAATTCATTTCAACGACCCATCAATTTTTTTTTTTAAATTTTAAAAAGTAGACTTATCATGCTCGATTCTCTAGTATCCTTCAAATTTAATCATCAATGCACAATTAACCATAACTTACTCTAAAACATATCAATAAAAATCATAAATCATAGAAATTCCATCCTAATTAATAGTATGAGAAACTTTACTGCATAATTCAGGAATTTTCAAATAATACTATAGTTAACCCCCCACACTTAAGATGTACATTGCCCTCAATGTACAAAGATAGATAATAGCAAAATAATCATAAAATCATAAGATGAGGAGAGAAGTGAACTTCCTGAATTTTGGATGAAGTCAATGAAAAGAAACCGGATAGGTTTGGAGGTGAACGTGGGGAAGTGTCTCGAGCCATTTGAAATTGAATCCTCGAAGTAGCCATCCTAATTTATTGTATCCTAAGCTAAATCCAAATATCGTAAAGAATAAGGGAAAGAAAATAAAATAAAGAAAGAAGGAAAAAAATAATAATAATGAAATAAAATTAAAATAAAGATAAAAATAAATAATGGAAAATGAAAGATAACTAGAAAAGGGGGAATGAGGTTTAAATAGAGATGTAGCCTGTGTGTAGGGATTTTATTTTGGGCGCGTCCAAGGTGTTCGGGCACGGCCGTGGATGTAGTGGCACACCCGTGTCTTTCTTCACACAGTCATTCAATACGGGTGTGCTCCTCTCGTGTTCGATAAGTCAGAATGTTGGCACGGTTGGAAGGCCCAGTAGTGTTGAGCTGTGCTTAACAAGTCAAGAACCTCAAGACAGAGCGTTAGCGCAGGCGTGGACTATTATAGCTACCCGTGTTTGGGAAAAGAAGTCGTGCACGATTTCTGGCACGCCCATGATTCATCCTTTGGCTTTCACACGGCCACGGGCATGCCCGTGTGTAGGGCCGTGTGGCCTAGAAATCTGCCCTTTGGTTAGTTTATGGTTAGGTGCTAAAAGGAAAAAATAAAAATAAAAAAATAAAAAATGTAAAAATAGGGTTAGTGCTCGGGTTGCCTCCCGAGAAGCGCTCGTTTATAGTCTTAAGCTAGACTTTACCTATCATTCGTATGGTCATGGTGGTTTGAGGAGGTGAAAATCCTTTCTCATGCGATCACTTCGGTTATGGATATATAGTTTAAGTCGAGTAATGTTTACCTCAAAAGTGTTGAATTTGGGTTTGCTTACCTCGACTATGCCGTATAGGAAGACATTAAGTACCTCAAAAGTAATTTCTTCGTTTGCCTTGAGGTTTGAATTGGTGATTCGAGGGTCTTCCAACAATACCGGATCCTCTATTTTGATGTGAGTTTTTGTTCCTATCAGCTCGTTTGAGGTCTCCTTTGGTTTTACTTCGTGCGGTTCCTATTCCTCTTTGATTTGTGTTTCTTGCTCTTTTAGTTTGTCAACCCTAAGGCTTTGTTCCTTATATATTTCTTCTTTGTTGGCACGAGGTCTAGGATCTAGCTCATCTAAGTGATTTCGTGATGCTTCCTGTAAAGAAGGTTGAACCAAATGATTATCAATAGAATTAACGTTCGTACATTTATTACTCGATGTCCTAGCTGAGTTGAGAGCTTGAAGAGTGATTGTTTCGTCGTCTACACGAAGTGTGAGTTCACCGAATTCTTCCTCTATGTGGTCTTTCTTTATTGCATCGGGAAATGGCATACGAGGTTGGTACTCTGTAATTTCTGATTTTGGTAAATCATGGTACACCTCAACCTTACCTTTTCTTACCACAGGATCTTCCCTTGGGTTTGGATCCACTAACAATTCACTGTTATGAGCTTGTATGGCTTGGGGCCCATGATTTGGCTCAAGTTTGTAGCCTTGTGGTGTTTTCTGTGGTGAAAGTTGAACAATTTGATTATCAACTAAATTTACTTTCTCACGTTCATCACTTGATGTCTGGCCAAGTCAAAAGCTTGTAGGTGATTGATTCGTCACCTACACGAAGAATGAGTTCTCTGTCTGAACATCAATTTTAGTCTTGGCGATTGCTAGAAAGGGTTTTCCTAAAATTAAAGGAATCGTGTTGTCCTCATTCATGTCTAAAACAACAAAATCTACTGGGAATATGAATTTATCAATTTTGATTAGAACATTTTCTATTATACCCCTAGGAATTCTGATAGTTTTATCAGTTAACTGAATGTTCATCCTAGTTTGTCTGGGTTTCCCTAGACCTAGTTGTTTAAACAATTTATAAGGCATAACATTGATGCTTGACCCTAAATTAGCTAACGCATTATCAATAGATAAACTACCAATTAAACATGGAATTTTAAAACTCCCTGTGTCTTTTTGTACGTGGTAGTCTTACGTAACATTCTTGAGCATCTTGCATTTAATTCCATGTGGTGCTCCTCATCTAATTTGCATTTGTTTGTCAAGAGCTGTTTTAAAGATTTCCTCGAGTCTGGCATCTGAAAAAGAGCTTCAAGAAGAGGTAAGTTAATATGTAATTTCTTTAAGAGTTTAAGAAACTTACCGAACTGTTCCTCTGAATCATCTCTTTTCATTGCTTCGGGATAAGGTATGCGAGGTTGGTACTTCTTGATTACTGATTTCGACTTTTCTTGTGTTACCTCTACCTTACATTCATCTACCTTGGCTTTTTATTGGGTTCATCTAACCTCTTACTGGCATGAGCTGTGATAGCTTTATTTTGCTCCTTTGGATTGATCTCAGTGTTATTAGGTAGACGTCCTTACGGTCGTTCCGACATCAACTTTGCGAGCTGTTCGATCACATTAGTGGCTGCCTTGACTAACTTAGTAAGTTCCCCGAATCGGTTCTCGTTGCTTTTACTTGTTTTCTTAGTTTCTTGGAGACGATTTTCTGTGTTTGCCATGAATTTTTTCAGCATCTCTTCAAGATTTGGCTCCTCTTCTTGTTGGTGAGGTGGTTGTTGAAAATCTGGAGGAAATTTCGATCTTTGGCTATTTTGATCATCCCACGAGAAATTGGGATGGTACTTCCAACCTGCATTATAAGTGTCACTATAAAAATTATTTTGATATCTAGAATAGTTACCTGTATAGTGAGCTTGCTCGTTTTCCATGCCATATCCGTAGGGTGGGTACTCGAGGATTCGCCACGCCTCCTAGATTTAAATCATATTGTATTTACGGATGTACTGCGAGGACTATACCAATCATCAATCTTTTATTCATTATCTCTAACGATTAGATAACTTTGGTGACCACGTCGAGGTTGAAAACACTGGTTGCTTTAGTAGGAATTGCCCCTATGCCTTGCCACTGATAATTATTCAGTGCCATCTTTTCCATAGACTAAAATTTTCTACCAAAAGCAAAATAGAGAAAAAAAATTAGCAAAGTAAAAAGAAATAATAATAAAGAATAATATAATAATAAATTGCAAATAAAAAAAATTGGCTAAAGTAATAGAAATAGAGTTTTCTTAATATTTTAGTGTCCCCGGCAACGGCGCCAAAAACTTGTTCGCTGTAAAACAGTCTAGTTTTAATATTTATAAAAGAGTGATCGAACACATAGATCGATTGCGACAACGATAGAGGCAAGCGTACCTATCGAGCGAGTATAGCTCAGGCAAGAATATCTTATCGAACCCAAAGAACCTAAAAGTACTACTACTCACTTTCTTCCTACTATTTAGTCTTAAATATGGAGTGATTAATTAACTTATCTAAGACTAGTGAAATACTTAAACTAAATGCAAAGACAAAAGAATAAATTGGGAAAAGACTTTGGGAAACTCAGTTGATAAAGACGATACCCTCGGGAAGAATCCACCTATGACTTCACTTATTATCTAACTTTCAATTCATATGATTTCTTTTACTTAGTTTGATCCGTGAGACTCCTAACCTATATTAAACCTTCTCTCAAGGCGAATAACGTCTAACCTTAGGTTAATTAGTGGAACTCTCATTCTCTTATAATAACCCCTAAGGAAGCGATAAATCGATCAATGGACTCCCATATTAGGTTTCACCCTAATCCGGTAAAATCTCGTAACCCTATCTCTAGGCGCCCAATCAACTCCGCTTAATTATGCTAGATCTACTCTTAGACAGGGTCTATTCCTCCTCCATCTAAGCACATCAGATTAAATTAAGTCACATAATTAAGAACAAACTAAGTATTTATCATATAAGCCAATAAATCAAATAACAAAATCCATCATAGGTTTTATCCCCTTCAGGTATCTGAAGGATCTAGTTCATAATAAAATAAGAAAACATCTCAAAAGAAAAGATAAAACAAAACATAAGAAATCCCTAAAACCCCCTAAAGGAATTGAAGAGGAGATCCTCCGTCTTGAGTAGAATTCTGACTCTTCGAAATGGATCAACTGGCTATCTTCGAGTAATTCCCTAAACGAGTAAAGCTTTGGCAGAAAACTCTGCTAAAACCTGCCGCCCTATTTTGGCTTCTGCCGAACTCCCCTTCCAAGTTGCCTCCTAAGGTGTTTATATAGACTTTGTGATGCCTTACTTGGCCCCTAAGTATCCTAATTTAAGTCTAATTCCTAATGGGGTGTTTGAATAGGCTTTAGGATGTGTTTCTTTGCCTCCAAGTATCCTTTCCCGAATGAAATTACTCTTTCCTACGGCAGGGGCACGGTCAAGGCACGCCCGTGTAAGTCGTGGTCCAACCCGTGTCTTGATTACATTGATTGAGGCACAGTAGTAGGCACATGCTAGTCGAGGTTCAAGCCGTGCTTGAATTCATCAATTGGGGCACGACCATGCAAATCGAGAACAGTAGTGTTGGGCTTTTTGTCGATGAGGCACGGTCGTGTAAATTAGGGTGTGACCGTATGCAATCTAAATATTGGGGCACAGCCGTGTGAAAGGAAGCCCAGGCCGTGTCGACTTCTTGGGTTGGCCCAATTTGGTCCGTTTTAAGCCCGTTTTACGTTCTTTTTATCCTTTGGTACTTTCCTGAGTATAAGATATGAGAAGAAAGGATTAAGAGCACCTTTTTACATAAATTAAGGATAAATTCATCCAAAAGAATACTAAATGTGGGATTAAAATATGTTACTTTTACGGTTTATCACCAATCCTACTAGGCCCAATTTCGGGATGTTACATGATCGTGTCAAACAGTCGAGCTTTAATATTTATAAAAAGAATGATCGAACCTGTAGACTAACTATGACAACGATAGAGGCAAGTGTACCTATCGAACAGTAGTATAGTTTAGGCAAGAGTATCTTATCGAACCTAGGGGAACCTAAAAGTACTACTACTCACTTTCTTTCTATTATTTAGCCTGAAATATGGAGTGATTGGTTTATTAATCTAAAAACTAATGAAATACTTAAACTAAATGCAAAGACAAAAGAACGAAACTTTGGGAAAAGACTGTGGAAAAACTCAGTTAATTACGACGATACCCTCAGGAAGAATCCACCTATGACTTCTCTTGTTATCTAACTTTTAATTCATATGACTTCTTTACTTAGCTTGATCCGTGAGACTCCCTAACCTATATTAAACCCTCTCTCGAGGTGAATAACGTCTAACCTTAAGTTAATTAGTGAAACTCTCGTTCTCTTATAATAACCCCCTAAGGAAGCAGTAAATTACTCAATGGACTCTCATATTAGGTTTCACCCTAATCTGGCAAAATCTTGTAACCCTATCTCTAGGCTCTCGATCAACTCCGCTTAATTATGTTAGATCTACTCTTAGGAAGGGTCTATTCCTCCTCAACCTAAGCACATCAGATTAAATTAAGTAATATAATTAAGAACAAACTAAGTACTTATCATATAATTTAGAAATCAAATAACAAAATCCGTCATAGATTTCATCCCCTTCAGGTATCTGAAGGGTTTAGTTCATAACCAAATAAGAAAACATCTCAAGAGAAAAGATAAAACAAAACATAAGAAATCCCTAAAACCCCCTGAAGGAATTTAAGAGGAGATCCTCTGTCTTGAGTAGAACTCCGACTTCTCGAGATGGATCAATAGGCTATCTTCGAGTAATTCCCTGAATAAAAGCTCTGGCATAAAACTCTGCCCAAAACTTCTTGTTTCGGCTTCTGCCGAACTCCCTTTTTAGTTGCTACCTTGGGTGTTTATATAGGCTTTGAGATGCTTTTACTTGGCTCCTAAGTATCCTAATTCAAGTAGAATTCCTCCTAGGATGTTTAAGTAGACTTAGGAATGTGTTTCTTTGCCTCCAAGCATCCAAATCGAGTGAAATTGCTCTTTCCTTGGCGGGGGCATGGCCATGGCACACGCCTGCATAAATCGTCTTCAGTAGTGTCTTGATTACATCGATTGGGACACAAAGAAGTAAATCGTGGCATGGCCGTGTGAAGTAATTTGATTTAGGCACGACCTTGTGACTTGAAGTCCGGTCGTGTCGAATTCTTAGGTTGGCCCAATTTGGTCCATTTAAGCCCGTTTCGTTCTTTTATCCTTAGGTGCTTTCACGAGTATAAGACATGAAAAGAAAGGATTAAGAGCACCTTTTACATAAATCGGGGATAAATCATCCAAAAGCATACTAAATGTGGGATTAAAATATGTTACTTTTACGGTTTATCATTACAGAAGTGATGTCATTTCAACCTTACCGTTTTTTAGCAAAACGTTTCTTAATTTCGTCAAGGAAACCTTGGTCTGAGTAATCTTTTCAGATTCTATGCCCCTAAACGCTTCTGAAATGCTGTGCCTCATGATCATTAGACTCTTGCAATTTGAACGATCCCACCTCTCAAAATCCCTTTTAATATAGGGGTTGCTTTCTGCAGTGAGAGGTGCAAGTAGTTCTTTCCTTAGTGTAAGGTCTATTTTTATACAACCAAGCACTATAAATAAGTGCCCTTTCCGTTCATTGAAATTAGTCCCATTAACCATGGGTATAGAATTTATATTAGTAGATATTGTGGCAGTAGAATATGAATTAGCTGAATATAGAATAAAAAATAAATAAAAATAAGCTCACATCAATATTCATAAGTAAACAATAAATTCAGGATAATGGCTAATCCCATCTCAAGATACCAAACACAACATTAATATCAAGTCTTTGGACGAGAATATTAACGATGGCGGTACTCTTGTTGTAGCAATCAAACATTGACAATAAATTATGTCAAACAATTAATTAATCTTGGACTAACTTATTGCTCACATAAAATACCTTATAATTATCACACATTTATCACCATAGATGTCGTTGAAATTCTGCCAAATATTAACTTACCTTTGAGTCAATTAATAAATGCATGAATCACGAAAATATATAATCATCCTAATATTTCAAATAAACTAATCTGCACAAAAGACGTTACTTTGGCGACATTTTGTTTCAATTAATTTATTTAAAATATTAGACATTCTTAATTAAAAGCCAAAATATGAATTTATTTGTTTCAAAATATCTATTTTAATTTCATCTTTCAATCAAATTAAAAGATAATAGTATATATATTTATATATATTTATCCCAAAACAACATGCAATGATGTTGGCAAAAATAATAGTTGAATAAATCATAAACCATAAATAACCTCACATAAGACTTCAAATTTAAACCAAAATAATTTGAATAAAGGTAAACCTAATCTTAATATATCGGACACTCCATTAATATTTTATCTTTGGACAAAATATTAACTTGTAAGTGATATCTTGGTGTAGTAATCAAACATAAACAATAAGAACATGTCGAACAACAAATCTTCCTTTGGGCCGATTTATTACTCACATGTAAAATCGAATAATCGTCACATGTTTATTACCATAGTTGCACATGTAATATTATTAACCTTCATTTGGGCCGATCAATATTAACATAACTTAAGTTACATGCACATAAACTTTTATATTTTAAAACAAAATAATTTATACAAAAAAAAATCACTTTGGTGACTTATTGCTTCAATTAAGTTATTTTAAAAAATATATAAACATACCAATATTCAAAATTAAAATTTCCCCAATAGTCAAATTTCAAAACTATATTTTTTTTATTGCTTTATAAACTCCTAAATAACCCCAAATAAGGTTGTCTTAATAATGCAATAAAAGACCGAAAACCTTAATTTTTGACTATTTCTTCTTCTTTTTTGTTCCAAAACCATATATATCAAAACCAAACAGAAATAATGTAGAGGTTCAAAGCCAAATAATTAACAAGCACATGTATTCATAATTTTGGCATGGATAAAAACACCAAAGCAATTCACGCATATACATGTATTCATAATCAAATAGAAAAATTACCTGAATTTACCATGTAAATTCAAAGTTGTATTATGATTAAGCAGATATTCACATGAATACTTGAAAATAAAACTTCAAGTCAATATATCTCGAAATAAAATTATAATAGTTGACATACCCCATAATTCATACCATAGACCATATCATCATAATTTAACCAAATATTTGGAACCATAAGATGCCAAAACTTAAGATTATAGAACTAAACTTAAAACCAAATTATTTAAACACATATTATGATTAACACCAATTTGTATCAAAATCTAATTTCATCATAATTAAACCATAAAAATATAACCCGATCGACTTGCCTTACATATCCCAAGTAAATCCAAATTCAAAATATATGCTTAAACTGAATAGTATGAGAAGAATAAGCATATAAACTCAATAATAAATAATATATTTTATCAACTATATATTGAATTCAAGAATTAATGATTATAAAATTGAATTCAATTGTACAATTGTTGAACCGAATTTGAATAAAAAACGATTATAATGAAACCCTACAATTGAATTGATAAAAAAATTAAAACTAACAAATATTACCATCAATCTTAAGGATTTAATATATATAATGAATTCATTGATAAACAATCGGTATATAAGAGGCACTTTACTCAAGCAATTTCTTTTACCAACCATATACCATCATGTTAAATCACGAACATAATTACTAAAGTGTCTCCAAAACAATATATATATATATATATATATATATAACCGTAAAACTGAAAAACAAGCGATTAGCGATTAACAATCCATCTATTGATATAATCAAAACCTTCACACTTTTTAAATATATATTAAAATTGTATAAACAACATAAAATCCTCGCTTTTTTAATTCTTAATTAAAATCATAAATCTTTCTAGTTATACTGAAAATTAAAACCTTAAAACTTTATTTAAAACTTTAAAATTTTATTTAAAGAATCAAAACCCAAAAATTTATCGGGAATATCAAAGATTCAACATAATATATAATTAAAATATCAAATCCATAAAATTAAAAAGAAAAACAAATCAATCCAAAATAATAAAGAATCAATTCATTCTCAATGATTCAACATGACAAACCTCTGATACTACTTGTTAGATTTGTAAAAAAATTTGAAATAAAAATTAATAAACCAGGATTTATCATGTCAAATCATCAAGAATAAATGAAAAATAAAACTAAATGCGGAAGCGTACCTGAATCCATGAATTCCTTGCAGTTTTACCAAATTTTGGGGATTTGATATTCTAAATTAGCACATAAGAAATTTAGAGAATATATGCTTCTCTTTCCTAATGATGTGATATTAGAAAATATATCTTGTGTATAATTTGAGACCATAACCGTAATATTTATATCCTTGGCATATTAGTTCTAATCAAATTCTAATTAGCCCATCATTAATTAGAATTTGATTAGAAGAGTATCTACACATATTTGACTCATACTTTATTTAATAATTAAAAGCCCAATAAAATTCTAACCAAATAAGATCACTTTTAATTTGGGCTAACATATCATGATAGTAAATAATAACATGTAATTATCAGTATTATATATGTGATGTCTAACTTTTCCAACAGCAGCACCTATAGTTGATAGTTAGTTCTTGTTTTCAGCTATTTTTTATTGGCATAAATATTGTTATTTGAGTTTAATTTCAGTTAATTTGGATTTGCATTTGAGTTTTTAGACATTCTTGATTCTTGAATTTACAAGTGTCATTTGAGTGATTTTGATTCTTTATTCTTGAAGCGTTTTTTTTGGCTTTTTTCTTTTCAATTCATGAGTGTCATTTTGACTGAAATTGGATTTGGTTATTTTAAAGGTTCAGTGTCAATTGCTTTAGACAAGGGGAGGAGTTCATTCTCTACATAGAATATTGGCCAAAAACATAATCCAAATCCTGAGACTTCTACACCTTGGTGCAAGCTTTCATCATAGTCGGCGCTAGTAAGTTCAAACATTTCTAAAGAAAATTTATCTTCTGTAGCAGTTAGTCTTTGTTTAATTGATTGTTGACATATAAAGCATTCTCTCTTATATTATCTTTTCAATCATAATCTTCTCGGTATATTTAAGCATTTCGTGTTTGCTAAATTTAGATTTCTAAACTACTGGCAATCTTTCTAAGTTTTGACTTAAATCAAAATTCTAATAATATTTGTAATGAGTTTAGCATTTTTGTCAAACTACAGAATCCTAATGTTCCCATTTGCACATCAAATTTCACAATTGGATTGAGTAGACACTACAATTTCTAATTAAAGGACTAATCCATTTCTTTGCAAGATAAAACACACTAATGTATCACTTCCATTTTACACTTAATATGTTGCTTTTGTTGGATTGTTACAAAATTAAGAATGCTTCTGCAACGAGGAATTTGACACTTGACTCATGTGATCCTGGATTCTATCTCTCTCTAGATGCTTTAGCTCTTTGGATTTAGGGTTCTGTTTGCTTTCGTCTTCTCTTGTTTTCAATGTTTTGTTTGGGAAGCCATTATTTTTATATTCTTTCTTTTTTTTTTGGACATAAACTCCTTAATATGTAATTGTAGTATGAGTACTCATAATTTGTCAACATGATCAACAAGAAGGAAGTGGAGTAGCCATTTTAGAAAGTATTGGTGACGATTTATGCGTCTATGCTTGTTTTGTTATCTCCTTAATTTAATTTCACTTTATCTAGATATTTTAGCAGCTTATAACTGAGGTTGCATTTAAAGGTTCAGAGGTCCAGAATTTCATAAGAAAGTTTTTGCAACTAGAGATGTCAGGAGATCCATCAACTGTTACTGGGGCTACTATTTTGGCATCATTTTCAAGCTTGAAACCAGATTTATCCCACTGGAAATCTCCTTCTCAAGGCACAATAATATCTGGTACATTCCAAAGGTGCCTACTTAGTTTGTTGTTCATGATGCCACAAATGTTGATCTTGACGGCTTGGAAGGAAATTCAGCTGCTAACATAGGGATCGATAAAGCATCAGAGGTTGGAGCAATCACCAAAAATCTTCCTCTGAGCTTCAAATGTTTTGGCAACCATTTCTTAGTTTTATGTTGTTAAATTCTTTCTTTTCTTGAATCCGTGTGAAGGGGGTTTGAAAAATAATTTGAGATGTAGGTTATTTTGCAATTGACCTTTTCGAATACGTACAGGGCTATCAAGAAAGCCTACCAGTTCTGCTTATAAATATAACCTTATCTTTCTATTTATGATTTCCTGGTTGCCTATGCTTAAGAAAGGTAATTTGAAAATAAAATTTGTTTATTTTTGGATTAGATTGAAGCCGCGATAACACATATTTCTTACTGATGTTGATCTAGTTATTTTATGAAAGTTTATTTTCAGTGGAAAGTCCTTTTTCTAGTAATGAAGGAAACTGGGTTTAAGATTTCTATATTAGGATGGAGCATTAATATCAAATATGTTAAATATTTTAATATAATTTAATATAAAAATAAAAATATTTTAATATAATTCAATATAAAATATTATTTCCAAATTTCAGAAAATATAAAATAAAATGAAAGATTTTAATATAATTTATTATAAAACATTAAATTAAATTAATATAAAATATATAATAATAATCCTATTAACATTTAATAATAGTCATATTAAAATTTAATAACAATAATAATTTATCTAAAAAAAATTCTGCTAAGGGTAGTCGATTATTTCTAAATTACACAAATTCCTAAGCCTAAGTTAGTATGTATGTATGTATGTATGTATCAACCTACAGATACATCATACAAACAAGAATTTCCACCTTTGTAAGAATTTACCCAACAGGGGTATACACATACTCCTAAAATTCCTTCCAAACTACAAACTAATGAATCAGGAAAACCTACAAAAGTTAGTGCTGCAGAAGATGCTCTGAACTAGCAAACTGAAAATGCCATAGCACAGAACAGGGCTCTTAAAAAACTAGATTCAAAAGTCTCCCATCTGGATACAAAAGTTTCAACAGTAGAATAAAAGCTAGATGATAACTCCAAGATGGTGAAAGACTTAATTGTTCTCCTGCAAAGATGCCTAAAAAAAGTTGCTAGAGAAGCAGTTGCTCTAGGACAAGACTTCTTTTCCCATATTGCACAAAGGGATAAAGAAATTCAAAAGCTGAAAGATCAGATTAAAACTTTGAAGGAAAGAAGACAAATTCCTCCTCCAGAAATGTGTCTTAAAGATTTTGATGCAGAATTTTTATTATTTCCCTTAATCAAGAAGAGTAGTCCTCCACCAGATGAAACTTTCATTAAGTTTCCTGCAGTTCCTGAACAGAAAAAACCAAGTCTCCATGAACTTCACATGCAGATAAAGAAGAAAATGGAGAAAGAAAAGAAAGAAGCTGAAGAAGAAGAAATAGTTGAAACAAAGAAAATTCAGGAGGAAAAATCTTCCCAACATGAGTCCAAACAATTGGGAAAAAGACCTATAATTGAAGATTCACTACCATCTTCTCCTCCCTCAAAGCAAACTTCTAAATCCTTGATGATTCAACACCAGAAGAATCCTTTGTCATCCTTTTTAAAGGATTGTCAAGAAAATTTGGTACCAAGAATTTCAACCATCCAACTATCAGGAGAAGAAAATAATTCTCAGATAGAGCCATCGGCTACTGAAGTATCAACAAACTCTTCTTCAAATTCCTCTTCAGAAGATGAATCAAGAGCAAATTTTCCAAGAATTACTCAAAATCAACCAAAGGTTGAAGTTACTTCTGATGATGAACCAATGACAGATGCAACCTAACAGAGAGAATCATCATCCCAAGTCCCAAAAACTACAAAAGGTTCATCCATTGGTCGGATGAATTTTACACTTGATGACATTCCACTAGAAAAGTGGCCACCGTAATTCAAGAATTTCACTATTGGCTTGACATCAGAAAGCTTACTGAAGAAAGCAACTACAACATTCTCTTGGAATTTGTTTCCAGATTTACAGGAATGTTAAGAGATTGGTGGAATTCAATTGATCAAAATTCACAAATGCAGTTCTTGGTTCTTCAAGACCTGAATACTCCTATCCAAATCATACATCAAAATTTTTTTGGCAATGCAGATGATTTGCTCTGTAACACCCCAAACCCGGCCCGGACGCTACGACCAGATCTGGCATGCTAAAGGTCGAATGTTAAAGTTCAAATTCTCTGGTTACTTTGAAAAACATGGATTTGGGAAAAAATAATTTTTCGGTAGCATTATGTGTTGGAAACTTGCTTTGTTGGGTTTGAAGATCTCAGTTTGTTTTATTCCGATATCCGTTAAATAAGTGCTTTTTTTATGAAAACCGTTGTTTTGCGTTAAGCATGTTTGAAACCCCCATTTTTAGTACTTCTTATGATTAAGTCCTTAAAATATAAATTTATAATCCATAATCGTTAACCACTAGAAACCGAGAATTTAAGCTAAGAGGCCTTATTACATGCTAACAAAAATAAACCCAAAATTAAAAACTAAAGAAAAACGAAAATAAGTTTACTTAAATAAAATACTTTATGGCCCCTCGAGTCTGCCTAGGCTCCCGTATCCACGATCTACTGTTCATCTGAAAGGTTAAGAAAAATAAAGGGTGAGTCACCAAGACTCAGTGTGCAAATCCCTGAACCACATAAACGACTTGAGGCCCACAATCGCATACTGGGCCTTAGCCCAAACATAATGATAGTAAAACAAGTACATTTGATATGACCCAACCCAACCTAAAATTCCATCCTCTACACGCCAACCCTTACCAGCCATCACACCACGGGGATTTCTACAATCAACCCACCAACCACTACACGCCATTTCGACAGCCATGCTGCCAGTTATAATGCCGATCACTATGTGACCTTAAAATCAAATGTGGCTCACCATGTGACCTTATAATCAAATGTGGCAGAGCCACCGATCACTAAGTGACCTATTGAGCATGCTCTTCCCCTTCATCATATTAACCCCATCCCATGCATACATACATGCAAAAGCAAGAACAATATACCATCTACAAGATAACAGGTCATCACATACATCGATACACATAGAGAATTTGCTACGTTTTCATACCTGGCATCCCTTGCCTAACCCCTACGGGTTATTCGACTGTCCATACAGCCTTTTCTGGCTTTTCAACCCATAATAGGTATAATACAGAAATTAATGTGATAAAGATATACACACCTAATTACAGACAAGATGATACTTTCTATGTCGACACTGTCAGTAGCCGATACGACTACTAACGGCCTACGATTTTGTTCTGTAGCCAGTCCACAACCCGGTGGCCAATCTCTGACGGTAGACACTGAACGCTTCTTAAACTTAGGGGTTGGGTTTACGGGTCCAATCCCCTCCTTTGCCTAATCGACATTTGATTCCATCAAAAGACTTTATCAATTGCTACCGTCATAACATATGGTTGTTAATCCATAACATAAGGTTAAGATCACGAATACGATAAACGAACCTAACGAGAACCTAAAGAGAACTCTTACCTCAAAATCCTGAAAGAGATAGAGTTCAAAGACTAGCAGTTTTTGGCTTTTGGGATCTAGATGATCCGATCCACTTCGATTCCCAAAATGTTGCCCCAAGATGAGAACACAAGAATAGTCAAAACGTTCTCAAAAGATAACCTCGCCACGCTAATTAGCCTTTCGGCTTTGGCCTCCAAAAAAATAAAAATCGAAAGAGGAAGGTGAAATATGAAAGAAATCGTCACTTACCTTAACACCAAAATATTCGGCAATTCCTAGAAGGTTTCAGCTTCTGAGAAAATCAAAAAGAGAAGATGATGCAAAGAGACCTATGGAGATTTGGCTTAATGAAGAATTCGACAAAGAAAAAAAGAATGGACAGAGACTTTCGGCTTAAGCATAGAAGTGAAGATGAGAGAATGGGATTAAGGGTTTTCGGCTTTAGCAGAAAATGAGAGAAGAGATTAAGAGAATAAGAACCCAAGTGTCAAGATGAAGAAGTACTCCTCACTTAAATGTAATTTCAGACTTACTAAACAAATGCCAAAAATGCCCATTTTGAAAACTAAAAACCCATCCTATCAACAGGGAAATTTCGGCACCCTTAAGCCACTCAAAATCGATTCCCCTCCCCCTTAGAGTTGGAAATTCGACCACCACCCTGATCAGCTGATAACTCTTAAAATTTCTCCCTTATCATCATCTGATCATTCATCCACAAGTGGCATGGATAACGCCATTTCCTCCTCCATTTATCAGCACATTATCAACCACATTATCCGCATTATCCACCTCAATCAGTTCCCTAATTTCAAGCATTCAAGCCGAACTCCACTGCTGCTCCCTGCTAACGCCAAAATTAATCAAAATGAATGGGTAATATGCGACTCGAACCTTGGACCTCTTCACGCCACCTTATAGCCCCTATGTGATGCCACCTTCCACTGGGCTACAAGCTCATTTTGTGTCTTAAAGTGCAAATTATACCTTTTAAGTCCTAACCCTACTGGCTCTCCACTAAAGTGCCCAACAACAAATTTTTGCTAAGGCCTCAACCCAACTCCGAGCCCATTCTAGACCCTTAAAACACTCTAACTAGCATATTAAGCACAACAACACATCACAGCACATCAAATGCAAAGCCCCACAAATTCAGGATGTGACAGTTCTACCCTCTTAAAGAAATTTCAGCCTCAAAATTACCTAGTCAGAACATATACGGGTATTGCTGCCGCATTGATTCCTTTGGTTCCCAAGTAGCCTCCTCAGAACCGTGATTTGCCATAAAACCTTAACCAACGGAATCATTTTCCTTCAAATACTTTGACATCATGATCCAGAATCTCCACTGGTTCCTCCTCAAATGGATAGGTCAGGTCTTACTTCGATTTCCTCTACAGACACCACATGAGATGGATCTGAACGATAGCGTCTTAACATAGAGACATGAAATACATCGTGAATCTGGCTTAATTCTGAAGGTAGCTTAAGCTGATAGGCTATCGATTCCACTCGTTTCAACACCCGATAAGGTCCGATGAATCTGGGACTTAATTTACCTTTCCGTCCAAACTTTAGCACTTTCTTCCACGGTGACACCTTTAAGAACACCCTATCACCTACTGCAAACTCTATGTCCTTACGCTTCAAATCAGCATAGGACTTCTGTCTGTTCGACGCTTCCTTTAATCGAGCCCGAATTAACTCAACCTTCTCCTCCGTCTCATTAACCAATTCTGGCCCCAAAATTCGACGTTCCCTTAACTCCGTCCAACAGGTAGGAGTACGACACTTCTGCCCGTACAATGCTTCATAGGGCACCATCTGAAGACTAGACTGGTAGCTGTTGTTGTAAGGAAACCCCGCCAACGTAAAAACTCTTCCCAACTACCCCTGAAATCAATGGCACAACCTCTCAACATGTCCTCTAAGATCTGAATTACCCGCTCAGACTGACCATCGGTCTGAGGATGAAATGCTGTACTATAATCTAATTTCGTACCCAACGCTTGATGCAACGCCTTCTAAAATTGCAACGTAAACCTCGGGTCCCTGTTCGATATGATTGATACTGGTACTCCATGTAGCCTCACTACCTCCGCTATATATAACCTAGCCAATTTCTGCAGAGAGTAATCGGCACGTACAGGTGTGAAATGAGCAGACTTCATCAAATGGTCAACAATCACCCAAACTGAATCTTTCTTAGTAGGCGTGAGAGGTAGCCCACTAACAAAGTCCATTGTGATTCTTTCCCATTTCCACTGTGGAATCTTCACCGGCTGCAACAACCCTGATGGTAACTGATGCTCTGCTTTTACCTGCTGATAGGTCAAACACTTACTCACAAATTCGGTCACCTCTCGCTTCAGGTTCGGCCACCAGAATTGTTCTTGCAAATCCCGATACATTTTACTCCCTCCAGGTTGCATAGCGTATGGACTACCATGCGCTTCTAGCAAAATCTTACGCCTTAATTCAGGATCTTTCGGCATGCAAATTCTTCCTCGAAAACATAATAGCCCTTCTTCATTCACACCAAATTCTGTTGATCCATCACTTGATCCTACATGAAACTTCTCCTTTAGCAACTCATCGGTCTGCTGCTTCTCTTTAACTTGACTGACCCAAGAGGGTTTCACTTAAAGTTCAGCTAATAAACTGCCATCATCGTATAAACTGAGGTGAGCAAACATTACTCTCAAGTTAGAGATTACTTTACGACTTAGAGCATCCACCACCACGTTAGCTTTACCGGATGATACTCGATCGAGCAGTCATAGTCCTTTAACAACTCGATCCACCTCCTTTGCCTTGATTCAACTCCTTCTAGGTCAAAAGGTATTTTAAGCTCTTATGATTGGTATAAATGACAGATTTTTCTCGTACAGATAATGTCTCCAAATCTTCAAGGCAAAACCACTACCATCAATTCCAAATCATAGGTGAGATAATTTGATTCATGCGGTCTTAACTGTTGAGACGCATACGCAACAACCTTCCCACCTTGCATCAATACGCATCCTAACCCCGTGTGTGAAGCATCACGGTAAATCACGAACTCCTTTCTGGCCTCTGGCTGAATCAACACCGGAGCTTCCGTCAATATCCTTTTTAACCTCTCGAAACTTTCTTACTGCTTGTCAGACCAAGCAAACGGAACCCCTTTTCGCAGTAACTTAGTCAACAGTGCCGCAATCAACGAAAATCCTTCAACAAACCTTCTATAATACCCAGCCAGACCAAGAAAACTCTGGATTTCTGCTACAGACTTAGGCGGCTTCCAATCCAACACCGCTTCAATTTTCCGAGGGTCAACCCTAATCCCCTCTGCCTACACAACGTGGCCTAGAAAAGTAACTTTCCTTAGCTAAAATTCGCACTTACTGAATTTGGCATACAATTGCTTCTCCCTCAGAATCTGCAAAACCACGCGAAGGTGTAAATCATGTTCCTCTTTCGATCTTGAATAAACTAGGATGTCATCTATAAATACCACGACAAACCGATCCAAGTAGGGTTGGAACACTCGGTTCATCATGTCCATAAATGCTGCTGGCGCATTGGTCAATCCAAATGGTATCACCATGAATTCATAGTGACCATAGCGAGTCCTGAAAGCCGTCTTCAAATCGAACACAATGTTCATGGTCTGTGGCCACTATCCCTCGGGCATAGCGGCTAAGGCGTAAGAATTTTGCTTTATACGCAGCCACCGACCTACTTCCCTGAACCAGATTCAGAAATGCTTTACACTGCGCATCCACATAACTCGACCCGATGTATTTACTCTGAAACACCGTTCTGATGAAATCTCAGGTGATACAGTCAGCCACCGTACCATCCTTAACCGTAAGCCACCATTGTACGCTTCATCCCGCAGGAGAGATACAACCCCTTTCAATTTTTCCTTTTCCGTGAAATCAAGATCATCCATTATGCGCTCAACTGCCTCCAACCAATACTCACCAGATCGGGCTATACCGAAATTCCCTAAACATTTCGCCCATTGGCTCTAAGTCGCTCAACACAAATTTTCGAGCTCCCACACCCATGCTCGCCTAACAACTCTCTAAAACACAGAACATCGCTTTGAGATGCGTTATCATCTTCAACCGTCTGGTCCTAAAATTCTGCCTCCGCAGCTGGTGAAACTAGCATCTCCTCTCCTGACCCATGGCCAGATCCTACTGGTTCTGACACGACTATCCTGCCCCTACAACGGCCACGCGCAAGACGTCCTCGTCCCCTTGTACTCATTCTACCGATTCACTTTTATCTGATTAAAAGTTTTATGGATTAATAATTTCTTTCACTGATTAATAACGAACAATCTAATGGAAAATAGTTTCAATAGTAGTTCTTTCGAATTTGAAATTATATCTACAAGGTTCAATCTCAAGTTTGTATCTCCTAGTTCTAGGAACCACATACATTCAACATACATATGCATCCCAAGCAGAGTATCACATAAATGCATCAAACATATGAGTAACATCCATAAACTCACTTTTATCATATAATAGTATTTTTGTCATTTCACTACCCAGGGGTATTTTCGTAATTCTACCCTACAGGGGTATTTTTGTAATTTCACAAAATAGGGTATCTTGGTGATTTTACAAAATAGGGGTATTTTAGTATTTTCGTAAAGTAGGGGTATTTCGATAATTTTTACAAACCTAGGGTATGTCGATAATTTTCACAAACCTAGGGTATTTCGGTAATTTTTACAAAGTGGGGGTATTCTGGTAATTTACAAAACTAGGGGTATATTAATAATTTTACAAAGATAGGGTATTGGGTCTCTTTCGAGTTTTAATTATGAACTTTGGCCCGTTAACAAGTCCTCGTGGCTAAGGTGAATAGACACTACGCACCAGGTAGGATTCTAGCAAAGAGGAGGTGGGCCACTAGGACCGCTTAAGTACCAAGCTCTCCCTGAATCCAATACTAGACATGCATATGCCTATTGCCACATCCTAACCCAGCAACTTGTTCACGGACATGTTTAGTCAGATTAAGTCTTATGAATTTGAAGAGTTTTTTATACTAGGCCTAAAGTCCATCAATTCCTAACATACAATTCTACATCCTCATAAAGCCCATCAAACCCAACATGCATACCTTATCAAGAGTTAGAATACTTACCTGTGTGGATCAGGTGCCGCTAGACTCAAAGGCCATATCTCAACCTAAAGCATTTTTCTTAAATTCTCATCAATCTATAAAATACTACTGGACCCATTTCACAGCCCGAGCTTTACAACTGGGCTCTGATACAAAAAATGTAATACCCCAAACCCGGCCCAAATGCTACGATCAGATCTGGCATGCTACAGGTCGAATGTTAAAGTTCAAATTCTCTGGTTACTTTGAAAAACATGGATTTGGGAAAAAGTAATTTTTCGGTAGAACTATGTTTTGGAAACTTGTTTTGTTGGGTTCGAAGATCTCAGTTTGTTTCATTCCGATATCCGTTAAATAAGTGTTTTTTATGAAAATCGTTGTTTTACATTAAGCGTGTTTAAAACTCCCATTTTTAGTACTTCTTATGATTAAGTCCTTAAAATATAAATTTATAATCCATAATTGTTAACCACTAGAAATCGAGAATTTAAGCTAAGAGGCCTTATTACATGCTAACAAAAATAAACCCAAAATTGAAAACTAAAGAAAATCAAAAATAAGTTTACTTAAATAAAAGACTTTATGGCCCCTCGAATCTGCCTCGGCTCCCGTATCCACGATCTACTGCTCATCTGAAAGGTTAAGAAAAATAAAGGGTGGGTCACCAAGACTCAGTGTGCAAATCCCTGAACCACATAAACGACTTGAGGCCCACAATCGCATACTTGGCCTCAGCCCACACATAATGACAGCAGAACAAGTACATGCGATATGAATCAACCCAACCTAAAATTCCATCCTCTACACGCCAACCCTTACCAGCCATCACACCGTAGGGATTTCTACAATCAACCCACCAACCGCTACACGCCATTTCGACAGCCATGCTGCCAGTTATAATGTCGATCACTATGTGACCTTAAAATCAAATGTGGTAGAGCCACCGATCACTAAGTGGCCTATTGAGCATACTCTTCCCCTTCATCATATTAACCCCATCCCATGCATCATACATGCAAAAGTAAGAACAATATACCATCTACAAGATAACAGGTCATTACATACATCGATACACATAGAGAATTTGCTATGTTTTTGTACCTAGCATCCCTTGCCTAACCCCTACGAGTTATTTGACTATCCATACAGCCTTTTTCGGCTTTTCAGCCCATAACAGGTATAATACAGAAACTAATGTGATAAAGATCTACACATTTGATTACAGACAAGATGATACTTTCTATGTCGACACTGTCACTAGCCGATACGACTACTAACTGCCTACGATTTTGTTCTGTAGCCAGTCTACAACCCGGTGGCCAATCTTTGACGGCAGATACCGAATGCTTCTTAAACTTAGAGGTTGGGTTTACGGGTCCAATCTCCTCCTTCACCTGATCGACATTTGATTCCATCAAAAGACCTTATCAGTTGCTACCATCATAACATATGGTTGTTAATCCATAACATAGGGTTAAGATCACGAATACGATAAACGAACCTAAAGAGAATCTAAAGAGAACCCTTAGCTCGAAATCTCGAAAGAGATAGAGTCTAGAGACTAGCGGTTTCTAACTTTTGGGATCTAGATGATCCGATCCACTTCGATTCCTAAAATGTCACCCCAAGATGAGAACACAAGAACAGTCAAAACGTTACTCAAAAGATAACCTCGCCACGCTAATTAGCCTTTCGGCTTTGGCCTCCAAAAAAAACTGAAAGAGGAAGGTGAAATATGAAAGAAATCGTCACTTACCTTAACACCAAAAGATTCTGCAATTCCTAGAAGGTTTCGGCTTCTGAGAAAATCAAAAAGAGAAGATGATGTAAAGAGACCCATGGAGATTCAACTTAATGAAGAATTCGACAAAGAGAAAAAGAATGGACAGGAGACTTTCGGCTTAAGCATAGAAGTGAAGATGAGAGAATGGGATTAAAGGTTTTCGGCTTTAGCAGAAAATGAGAGAAGAGATTAAGAGAATAAGAACCCAAGTGCCGAAGATGAAGAAGTACTCCCCTCACTTAAACAGAATTTCGGCACTTACTAAACAAATACCGAAAATGCCCATTTTGAAAACTAAAAACCCATCCTATCAATAGGGAAATTTCGGCACCCCTAAACCACTCAAAATCGATTCCCCCTCCCCCTTAGAGTTGGAAATTCAGCCACCACCCTGATCAGTTGATAACTCCTAAACTTTCTCCCTTATCATCATCTGATCCTTCATCCACAAGTGGCATGGATAATGCCATCTCCTTCTCCCTTTATCAGCACATTATCAACCACATTATCCACATTATCCACCTCAATCAATTCCCTAATTTCAACCATTCAAGCCGAACTCCACTATTGCTCCCTGCTAATGCCAAAATTAATTAAAATGAATGGATAACATGCGACTCGAACCTTGGACCTCTTCACGCCACCTTATAGCCCCTATGTGACGCCACCTTCCACTAGGATACAAGCCTATTTTGTGTCTTAAAATGCAAATTATACCTTTTAAGTCCTAACCCTGCTGGCTCTCCACTAAAGTGTCCAACAAAAAATTTTTGCTAAGGCCTCGGCCAAACTCCGAGCCCATTTTAGTCCCCTAAAACACTCTAACTAGCATATTAAGCACAACAACACATCACAGCACATCAAATGTAAAGCCCCACAAATTCAGGATGTGACATGCTCAATCTGAAACGGCAAGATTTTTTAAAAGAAAATGTTGTTCTTATAACAAGAGAGACATGTCAAGGCATTTCAAAGTTATGACTAAACTGTTTTGTTCATTAGGACTCAATAGTAATATCAAGCCAGCAATCCTTGCCTCAATTCTAGATCCTCTACAAGTTGCAGTGAATCAAGTTCTCCAAAGAAAAAACAAAGACATTCTGAGTCTCACAGTTGGAGAAATTCAACAGGAAGTTTTTATTGCTCTTGAAGATATTTGCAACAGAAATTTTTTTAAAGATTATCTTTATGGAGATAAAAGGATTGACAAAGCTTGTGATGATTCTTATTTGAAGTTCAAATACCGAAAAGATCGATCTTTTGTATGCGAAACCAAAAAGAAAAGGCATTTGAAAAGATCTATCTTCAGATGCAACAAATACTCCGGAATCTCAAGAAAATGGAAACCAAAGTGGAGATATTTGAGAAATAAAAAATCAGGGCAATTTGCAAAAAACTGTCCCAACAACAAAAAGGTGCAAAGATGATCTAATAGATTCAAAACAAGGCTAGAATTCAAATCAAAAGAGATGATGATCTTGAATCTCTTTTCTCGATAATGATGAACCAACAGAAAAGACCATATGTGCTATTCCAACTTATTTTCCAGACAATGATTATGATTTTTCAAACTCATCCATCTATATGATGACCGCTATGCAAGCACAATAGACCCAGCACCAAGCAGCTGCTGCAAAGGATAGTACTGGTGCCCCAAGTTCCAGTGAAGATCTATTTAGACAAATATAGTAAGCTTCTTATTGTTATTGCATTTCTTGATACTGGAGTTGCTGCTACAATCATGAACCCAGATGTTCTTCCATTAGAATGGTGGATACCTCATACAGCATTCTTCAACTCACCAAAAAATTATCCATTTGCAACATACTTTAAAAGTAAGCCCATTACTATCCAATTTTTCCCTAGTTGTTTTGTTCAAATAATTGTTCTTGGATCCAAGCTTCCAGGAAAATATATTGTCATTGGATTTGATCTTTATTCTAAAGCCCAACGCTTGAAAATCCTTCCAAATGGGCTTAGATATAAAAATCAATTCTAACCATTTGTGCTAGTACCTAAATTATTGACCTTTCAGTTAGACAAGATATCCCAAATAGTCCAAAAACTCAAAGACCTTGCTTGTGCAGATTCCCATACTGGATTTCTCTTCAAATGCTCAAAACCCTTTGTGGAAAAATTCTGATTTCTTTATTTCTTTACCATTTAAGAAGAATGAAGACATAAATCCTACAAAAGCCAGCCATCAAGAAAAGAATCCCGAACATCTCAACCTTGCAGAAAAGGAATATGAAGATCTTCAAAACCAAGGATTAATAGAACCCCCAGAATCACAATGGACATGCGAGGCATTTTATGTCAACAAAAGGTCTGAACAGATAAGGGGAAAACTCATATTAGTAGTAAACTATGAACCCTTTAATCTCTTTCTTCAGGACGATAAATTTCCACTACGAAACAAGAAAGCATTGTTTTCCAGCCTAGCCAAAGCTAAAGTCTATTCCAAATTTGATCTCAAAGCTGGATTTTGGCAATTGGGAGTTATTCTAGAAGATAGGCCAAAAACGGGTTTTATATTCCAAATAGACACTACTAATGGAAAGTAATGCCTTTTGGACTAACAACAGCACCATCCAAATTTCAAAAGGCCATGACCAGGATTTTTCAGCCAAACATGAATAGTGCATTGGTTTATATTGATGATATTCTTTTGTACAGCCCAGATGAGGAAATTCATTCCAAGTTGCTTGACCAGTTCGGTCAGCTCGTATTCTAATATGGAATAATGGTCTCTGAAGAGAAAATGCACATCAACAAGTCATAAATAGAATATCATGGAATGAATCTCAAAGAAGGAAAGTATTCTCTAGGGCCACACATTGCTAAAAAACTTCTTGATTTTCCTGATGAAGATTTAACTAAGAAGCAAGTCCAACAATTTTTGGGAGTTGTTAATTATCTTAGAGATTTCATTCCTAAAATCTCTAAATACATTAACCCTCTCACCAAGATGTTGAAGAAAAATCCACATTCGTGGAGCATGACTCAGACCAAAGCATTTCAGATACTGAAAGAAAAGTTACAACAACTGCCAGCATTACAGATCCCCTCTGATGGAAAAAGAATCCTTCAAATAGATGCAAGTGATAAATATTAGGGGTCCATCTTATTTGAATAACTTGAAGGGAAAAGACACATCTATGGATTCAAAAGTGGAAAATTTACTGATGGAGAACTTCATTACCACTCCACATTCAAAGAAATCCTTGCAATCAAGAAAGGTATTTCAAAATTTAAATTTTATTTAATTGGATACCATTTCTTGGTTGATATGGACATGTCTTCTTTCCCACAAATGCTTAAGTTCAAACAAAAAACGGTTACACATCCTCAGCTCTTGATATGGGTTGAATGGTTTTCTAAGTATTCCTTTGATGTTAAACACATTACACATTAAATGAAAGACCAATGTTTTGGCAGATCTTTTAACCAGACCAACAAAAGAAATTATGACATTCAAAACTTTTCAACCCAGGCCCATAATGATGTATAGACCAGTAACCCCATCCTCTTCAAAATCCTCTGTACAAGCTTTTCCCATTTCACCTAACCTAAATCTAGATTTTCCTCCAGAAGTTATGAGGTTGGTTGAAGAAAAAAACTTTCCATCAAAAAACCAAAGGCATGATGTTTGAATATCAACTCTAAATTTTTAAAAATTTTGGAGGTCTTGTTCTTAAATCATTTGGTGTTCATCTCGATTATCCTTTTATTAATCTTACCAGATGGATTTGTTTCACTAAAGTCCAAGAAGAATTAACATGGTTCTTATGGTATTTTACTGTAACAGCTTGATTTTGGGCCTAGTCGAAACAGTGGTTTTGGGACCACAAATTCGACGAGGAAAATATTTATTTTTATTACATTTTTATGGTCTAATATTTCACGAAATGGTTTCATGAAAATTTCATTCAAAAATTTTGACGTTTGGGCACTCAATTTAGTCAAAAGGACTAAATTATAAAAAGTGCAAAATTGAGTTCTACAAGTTAGAGGTGTCCAATTGTTATGAAATTTTAAATTTGAGGTTCTTAAATGATAATTAGACCATTGGATAATTTTTTGGACAAAAATGGACATGAAATAGGTGAAATAGAAAATTTTTAAGTTAGGGGCTTTTTGGTCATTTAGTAATTAAAATGAATTAAAAGCAAAATTAAAAGCCAAATTTTACTCCATATTCAACCCATGGCTGAAAATTGCGTGGAGAAACCATGGCTAGGGTTTTTCAAGCTTCCAAGCTCAATTGTCAGTCCGTTCTAGTCCCGTTTTTAATGATTTTTACGTTTTTAAAATCCTCGTAACAAGATCTATCTATTTCTACCAATATTTTGAGATATGGTTGAAGTCTAGGGTTTTGAAACATGATGAATATATGTGTATTTTGATGTTTAAAGGTAGATTATGCATGTTTATGGTTTGAGAAATGACTTTTACTAAATGATTTTTGGTAAAGATGCTAAAAAGGACTAATTTGGAAAAGTTATAAAATTTGTCATAAAAGTTTGAATTAGTTAAAATTTTAGGCTATTTTAGTTATGAAAATGGTTCGGATAGGCTTAAAATACAATGAAATTGAATGAAAATCATTTTACGAGCCTAGGGGTAAAAGTGTAAAGATGTGAAACTTTAGGGGCAAAAATGTAATTTTACCATAATATGATTTTTGGATCACATTGAATAATGTGACTAATAAATAGACAAAATGTGATATTATAGATCAAAGAAAATGAGGTTTAGCCTAGAACGGAGGAAAATAAAGAATGTGACGAATAAGTCATTTTCACCGATTGTGCTACCGAGGTAAGCTTGTATGTAAATAATGCATCATTTTTACTTACGTTTTCATATTTTGATAAATGGTATGAATTGTGGCTGAATATTTTATATAATTTACAAAATATCGACAAGTGAGAAATTTCCCGATTGAACCTTAGGAATAAAAATGGATACGAGTGACATGTTCACTAGAAACCTATGTGAAATCTAAGTGAAATAAGTGATCCAGGTGTTGGTCCGTACGTTTTACCTGTGGCTGAGTTATCCGACATGTTTACGGATACTCGATAACTTATGTAAGTAGCACCGTGTAGTTTCGTCATGACCGACAGCTTGTGTGAGCAGACCCGAGATTGTGACTATGTGAAACGGGTACTGGTCTTATGAGTTCTACCAGTGGCTGGGTAATCCGGCATGTGTTGCAGATACCTGACAGCTTGTGTGTGCAGCATTGAGTAATTACGTGTGATTGATAAACCAGAAAAGTAACATATATTAATCCCATGCTTACCATGTTTTTGGGTGATTTATTATATAATTTAGTGAACTTGATGTTCCTAATCCTTTAATTTCTTGCTTCTATACATAGGTAAGCATAGGAGAGAAAAAGAAGAGGAAAACGGGCCAAAATCAGACAAAACGCCTGCTTAAGGATCCACACGACCAAGCCAATCCCACACGCCCTAAGCACATACCCGTGTGAACCATACAGGCTGGACACAAGCTCGTGTGCCAGTCCGTGTTGAATTCGAACCATGTCAGATTTGCACACGGCTTGGGCATTCTTACATGGGCTAATCACACGCCCGTGTACTTATCGCACCCTGCTATGTTTTCACACAGAAAAAGACAATTTTTAGGTATTTTGAGTATTCTAAAGTCTATATAAACCGACCTAAGGGGGACGCAGAGTAAACGAAGAAATTACTCGAAGGAAGCCGTCGGAATCATCTCGGAAGCAGATCCACTCCAAGATTGAAGATCTCCAGTTGAATTTCCTTCGAAGTTTTATTGGGTTTTTCATGTCTTGTTGTTTTCTTTATTTTGAGATGTTTTCCTCTATGAGTATGAACTAAACTCCCTAAATACCTGGGGAGGATGAAACCTACGATGGATCTTATTATTTAATTGTCTGAATTACATAATAAATACTTGTTCTTATTCTTAATTATGTGTTCTCAATGCTTGCTTTAATATTTTCAGGGTATTAATTCAAGTTTGATGTACTTATTCAGTGGAGCAAAAGTCCATGTTTAAGAGTAGATCTAGCATAATTAAGCGGAGTTGATTGCAACCCTAGAAAGAGGACGACATAAATCTGCCGGATTAGAGTCAAATCTAATAAGGGAATCCATAAATCGAGTTAATGCAATGATAGGGGTTTTAATTGGAAAGAGATTTCAATTAATCAACCTAGAGTCAATTGTTCTTAATCTCGAAAGAGATATTAACATAATTTAGGGATTTCTACAGATCAAGACAAGTGAATAAATCGTTTAATTCAGAGTCAGAATAATAAGTGAAGTCTAGGTGGATACTTTCTTGGGTATTATCTTTATCATTGGTTTATTCGATTATTTCCTTCACTCTCTGTCACGTTCATAGTTAATTAGTTAGTTTTAAATTAAAAACAAATCCCCTTAATTATTAGGCTAAATAATAGAAAGATAGTTATTACTAGTACTTTTAGTCCTTGTGGATATGATATTTCGGACTCACCATAGTTATACTACTGTTGGATAGGTGCGCTTTCCTTTGTTGATATTTTAGTTAGTTCGTGACATCATCAAGTTTTTGGCGTCGTTGCCGTGTAACGCCCAAATTTGGGCCTAGTAGATTTGGGCCTATTGGGTTGTAACGCCCTAAAATCCTGAAACCCTAATTTCTATGCACTAAAATGGGTTTGTATGAGTATCACTTAGGGTAATAATTTTAAGGTATTATCGAGATTATTTGAAGTCTTAGAGATAGGGAAGACCATATGGAAAAAAATATTTTTCTTGCTTTAGTGGACCCTAGTCTTAGGCATTAAGCCTCTTAAGCAGATTAAGGAGAAAATAGGACACAAATGGGCTTGTGGTCCAATGGCAAGGTGGCGCCACTTGGGGAGCTACAAGGTGGCGTGAAGAGGTCCAAGGTTTGATTAGTGGTAAGGTGTTTTTGGAGTGTTTATTTTGCATAGTAGACAGCTAGAGTTTTGTGGAATTTGGACTCATTTGTTGAAGTGCTTGAATTGGTCTTGTGAGCTGATAAAGGAGGGAATTTCGGATGAGATAAGGGAGATATCATGGAGAAAAATTAGGAGATGAGAGGTGGGAAGAGTTGGTGCCGAATTGGACTGTGGGGGAAGGAAGGATTCGACTATTGGCTATAAAAGGAGGTGCGAATTCCTTTTAAAGGTTCCTTGGGTTCCATTACATTTCTTTTTCTCCCCCTTAGCCGAATTCTTCCATTTACCAAAAAAAAACTCATCATTCCTTTGTCAAAATTTTGGTTTTCTCTCTAGCCGAATTCCCCATACCTTCTCTTCTTAAATTCCTTCTCTTATTCACCTTTAGTTTTAGTCGATCACTTCTCCTCTTCTTCTCCCTATTGGTGCCGAATTGTTTCTGTCACCATACTAATCTCAAAAGCCGAATTTAGGCCGTAGGATCGAAAGTGGATTTGGTAAGTATTCAGTTAACCTTTCTTGTACATTTTGCTCAAAGCCGAAAGGCTATCTAACTGTCCTGTTGTTAACTCTGTGATAATAAGAATAAGATTCAAAGATCGCAAGCGTGGTAGGTAAGGATCGTTAGCAAGTGGTAAATGTTCTCGACTCAGTTATGGTTTAGTGGATGGCTGAATGTAAGTATGGTCTATAGGGGTGACTTATGTGGAATATGAGTCACTTGTTTTGACTATATATGTTTGAGTGAAGATCTAGTGGATATTCGCGAATAGTATCTAAGTAAGGGCTACTAGAACATGCGACACGCGGTAAGGTTACGGTAAGGCTTCGGCTTTTGGTAAATATTTTGATTAAGTATGGGTGATTGATTGAAGGTTGATTGGTTGTAGGTTCAAGACCAAGGATAGAATAGCACATCGCAGTAACCAGGTGTGTACAAACACTACACACACATGACATCGGCAACGCCGAAAAGCCAAAAAGCTGAAAGTGGCTAAATGGGCCCAGTGGGCCTTAAGGCTAAGTTTGATGAAATTGATTGATTTAGTTATATGAATTGAGCTAGACATGCATGTTACATGATCTGGAATTATTTTGGGCCTAATGGGCCATATGAATGAGATTAGGGCCTAATGGGCCATAAGAATGTGATTTGGGCATAAAGGGCTTTATGAACGTGAAATGGGCTTGATGGGCTTGATGGGGATGTAGACAAGTATGTTAGGGTTTAATGGACTTTAAGCCTAGTTCGGAACAACTCTTAAATCGTATAAGACTTAATCTAATAATTAAACATGTCCATGAACAAGTCGCTGGGTTAGAGTGTGGCAACATACATATGCATGTCTAGGATTGGATCTGGGGAGATCTTGGTACTTAAGCGGTCCTAGTGGCCCACCTCCTCTTCTCTAGAATCCTACCTAGTGCATAGCGTCTGTTCACTCTAGTCGTAAGGACTTGTTAATGGGTCAAAGTTCATAACTAAAACCCAAGAGGGACCAAAACACCCCTGATTTGTAAAATTACCAAAACACCTCTTATTTTTAAATTATCAAAACACCCTTAGATTGGAAAATTACCATAATACCCTTAGTTTGAAAATTACCAAAGTATCCTTAGATTTGTAAAATTACTAAAATACCCCTAATTTGTAAAATTATCAAAATCCCTTGATTTGTAGAATTACCAAAATGTCCCTGATTTACAAAATTTCTGAAGTGCCCCTATTTTGCAAAATTACCTAAATACCCCTATAAGGTAGAATTACGATAATACCCCATAGGGTAGAATTACGAAAATACCCTTGATTGTGAAATGACTAAAATACCCCTATGTGATGAGTATAAGTTTTATGGATGTTACTTATGTGTTTGCCGCATTCATGTGATATTCTTTTTAGGATACATATGGGTGGGAATTATGGTACGGAGGAAGAATTTTAGGATCACATAGTCGCTTGACGACCGTAGATCCACCGGTGGCTTTACGCCCATTATATGATTAGCAGCTTTGCTGCAACGTTGAATAGTGCCGTTGTGAGTACTACCATTGGAGTTTAGCGGAAAGGTAGGTTGAGCTAGAATTCCCCACAGGTGTATAAAGTTGGAAGGGAAATGGAGTGTAGCGGATGGATTTTTGGGGAGGGTTTTGCATAATCTTGTTTCCATGTGATATGATATGATATAAGGTCATTGTGGGCTAAGGCCCGAGACCACCATCTTTTATAGGGCTTAGATCCAGTGTGATAATTGTATATTGAATTGAATGCCAAGGGTCGTACACACTGAGTTTCGAAACTCACACCCTCCTTATTTAATGTTTCAGGTGACGCTCAGTAGATGGCTTGACGTGGAAGGGGACTCGGAGATGGCCACTTTGCAAGTCAATTAGAAGTTTTGTTTATTTGTTTCGAATGACTTTAGTTTAAATACTTTATTTTCATTGGTTGTAATAAGGCCTTGTATCTCTAATTTGACGTTACTTATGGGTTTTATTCTTATTTTCGCTGCTTAATTTATATTTTAACTTAAATAAATTTCTAAAGTTTAGCAAGGTTTTCAAAATAACTATAACCTATGGGCTTTTATTTAAAACATGGGCTTTCTTCATAACTTTTCAAGTTACTTAGATTTTGGGATTCTAAATCTCAAACTTAAGTTTTCCGCTAAACAAAGTCGTTTTGAGATTTTCCTTCAATGTGACATCGCCAGACTCGGCCATAACGTCCGGGCCAGGTTTGGGGGTGTTACATGCCGGTTCTAGAATATTAGGAACATTTAATTTTTATTACTTTAGCCATTTTTTATTTTCTTCAATTTATTTTTTGTTTTTAGTTTATTATTTGTTTCTAATTTTATTTCGTTTTGATTCTGGCAGGTATCTTTAGTTTATGACTAGAAGAAACCTGTCAGGACCTCTATTACTTGATAGCGAAATTGAACGCACAGCTCACAAAAATTGTAGAGAAATAAGGTGAAGTCTACAGTATATAGAGGAAGAGCAAGAGGACGATACCAAAATTACCAAGGAGATGGCTAATAATCAGAACAATCTGCTACCTCCTGTGGTTGCCGCGAATCCTATGAATCAAAATCCTGCTCTTCGTACTATGTACGATTATGCTAAGCCCAATTTAATTGGGGCTAAATCGAGTATTTTTAGACCTGCTATTGCTGCAAATAATTTTGAACTGAAACCTAACATTATTCAAATGATTCAACAGTTTGTTCAGTTTCATGGTTTGCAGGACAAAGACCCAAATACTCATTTGGCTAATTTCTTAGAATTTTGCGACACTTTTAAAATTAATGGCGTTTCTGATGATGCCATTCGCTTACAGTTATTTCCCTTTTCATTAAAGAATAAAGCTAAATAGTGGTTGAACTCATTACCATGAGGTTCTATCACTACTTGGGAACAAATGACCGAAAGTTCCTATTAAAATATTTTTCGCCGGCTAAAACGGCAAAGTTGAGGAATGATATCTCTTCTTTTGTGCAGATGGATTTAGAAACTCTTTATGATGCATGGGAGAGGTATAAGGACTTATTGAGAAGGTGCCCTCACCATAGGTTACCACTATGGTCACAGGTTTAAACTTTTTACAACGGTTTGAACCCCTCAACTAGGTAACTGATTGATGCAGCCTCCGATGGGACTCTGAATAACAAAACACATAAAATGGCTTATGAGTTTATAGAGGAGATGTCACTGAATAATTATCAGTGGCAAGTTATGAGGACAAAACCTATGAAAGCAGTGGTGTTTTTAATGTTGACGCAGTCACCATGTTATCAAACCAGGTAGAGCTCTTAAATAAAAAGATTAATGGTTTATCTGGTTCTAAACAGGTACATCTGGTGATGCAATGTGACGCAAATGAAGGAGGGAACCATTCAGAAAATCGATCCTACAACCTTAGCACAGAAAACGAACAAGTCAACTATATGGGTAATAATTCTAGACCTCAAAATAATCCCTATAGTAACACTTATAATGCAGGTTAGAGGAACCATTCCAAGTTTTCTTGGGGCGGTCAAGTAAATCAAAGACAGCAACCTCCTCCAGGCTTCCAACAACCACCTTACTAGCAAGAGAAAAAGCCAAACCTTAAAGAGTTGCTGACGAAATTTATTTCGGTGTCAGAAGCCCATTTTCAAAACACTGAAACCGCACTTAAGAATCAACAAGTGTCGATTCAAGGACTCGAAAACCAGATAGGATAGCTTGCTAAAATGATTTCAAAAAGACCACAAGGTAGCTTGCCTAGCAACACCGAAACTAACCCAAGAGAGCAGCTTTATGCAATTATAGTTTGAGATGAAGAAGGGTTAGTTGAACCTAAACCAAAACTAAGGCAAGAAACTGTGGTAAGCAATGGTAAGGTTGACGTAAGCCAAAATAAGCAAGATTCGATCGGTAAGGAATATAAACCTCGTGTGCCATATCCAAATGCGACAAGGAAGGAACACGCAAATGAACAATTTGGTAAATTCCTTAAACTGTTGAAAAAGTTGCATATTAACTTACCGTTTATTGAAGATATTTTGCAGATGTCCAATTCATTAAATTTTTAAAAGAGCTTTTAGCAAACAAGCAGAAGTTAGATGATTCGTCGCATGTGGAGCTGAATGCAGTTTGCTCAGCCATTCTATAGAATAAACAACCCAACAAATTGAAGGATCCAATGAGTTTTACTATTCCTTGTTTAATTGGTAGTTTAAATGTAAATAATTCTTTAGCTGATTTAGGGGAAAGTTTTAATGTCACGCCTTACAAAATGTTTAAATAGCTAGGCCTTGGGGAACCCAAACAAATTACGATGAGCATTCAATTAGCAGATAAAACCATTAGATTTCCTAGGGGTATTGTTGAAGATGTACTCGTAAAAATTGATAAATTCATATTCCCAATTGACTTTGTTGTCCTAGACATGGATGAGGATAGTGATGTCTCTTTAATTTTAGGATGCCCCTTTTTAGCAATTGCTAGAACTATCATTGATGTTGGTACATGTGAACTCACACTTCGTGTAGGTGATGATATGACAACGTTCCAAGCTCGTGATTCGGTTAAGACATCAAGTAAAAAAGGCAATTCTATAAATCCTGTTAATAAGACTAATCATGGGATTCAACCCTCTTTACAAGAAACTCTTTCGAAAAACACAAATGAGCCACGTTTTGGTTCATGCGCCAACAATGGAACCATCCATGAAAGACAAATGCTACAGATAGATGAACTAGATGAATGTCGGACTTATGTCAAAGAGGAACAGAAGCAACACTATGTCGAGCTTAAGGATAAAACCAATCAATTTAAGGTTGGGGGCCAGTCAAGGAGAGAGTAATTTCAACTCCTCAAACCACTATGATGATGCGAATAAGAGGTAAGTCGAGCTTAGACTCTAAATAAGCGCTTCTCGGGAGGTAACCCAAGCACTAACCCTAATAATTAGTTTATTTTTACTTCTTTTCATGTTTAAATGCAGGTTTTTTACCCACACAGCCTGGATACATAGGCATTTCCTTTGCTGTACGAAAACAGGGCTAAAAGTTTCCCAAAAATTGACAGAGACACGACCTTAAATTAAACCACACGGGCATGCAACATGGCCATGTGAAACCTGGAGTAAATTTTTTTAAATTTTAAAACAAGCCAGAGAGTTACACTGGCAAGGCACACGGCCGTGTGCGAGACACGACCTGGCAACAAGGGCATGTGGGAGGTCACACGGGCGTGGGAGAAGCGAAGGATGATATACATGGCCGTGCGACTTGGCCATGTGAACCACACGGCCTGGACACACGGGCGTGTCTGAGGCCGTGTGAAGACTGGGCTATTTTTTTCCCTTTGACGAACATGGGTTGAAAACAAGCCACAGGGGCGTGTGACACGACCGTGTGGCCCAACAGGGACCCTCACACAACCGTGTCACCCCATAAAAACCCTAACCCCTTTTCTCTTTTCTTATTTTGTCTTCTTGTTTTATCTTATTTCTATTTTTATTTTTATTTTATTTGTCTTTTATGTTTCATATTATCTTTTTAAGACTTGTCTATTATATTTTGAACTATATTTTAGTTATTATGGTTGTTCCTAATCGAGTAATCCTTTAATATTCTCCACCAGTTGTGTTTATTTTCTTAATAACTTGCTCAGAATCATGCACTACATTTAGCTTTCTCTGCAATTCCGCTAGTCACTAATTTGAGGACTTCATCCAAAATTTAGGGCAGTTTCACTTCTCTCCCTCTCTTATGATATTCTACTTATACTGTCATTATATATATTCATACATTGAGGACAATGTATATCTTAAGTGTGGGGAGGTTATTTATATGATTATTAGAAAATCCCTGAATTATATCTTGTTTTTAGTAATTTTCTCGTATTACTATTAGAATGAATTTTTATTGATTTATGATTATCATTGATGTGTTTTAGATTAAATTCATAGGTAATTGTGCATTGATTATTCAAACTTTAAGACATTAGAGAATCAAGCATGATAAGTCTATTTTCAGAATTAAAATTTGTTAGGTTGTTTCCCTAGATTTAAATATTACCTTGAAGTTTGAGATTTGCAAGATTGACATTAAAAACCATAATTTTTGTGAGATTTTGAGCCTTTAAGAGCATACACTTTTCTTGCTCACATTATTATTGGTTATGAGTGTGTCAATATTGATTTATTATTCTAGAACTTACTTCGATTATGCATGTCAAGCCCACACCCGTGATTTGATATACTGAGATGATAAAGGCACTTAGGTTTTAACCCACTTATCCCATTAAAAGCCTACCTTCATAATTAACCTTTAGTGAACCCCTTTGAGCCTAATAAACTGTTTCTTGATCTACCCTTAATATTAACCCATAACTCATCCTTTTTGATTCATTGAGAATTTATCTTATTATATTGACTCCCTTTTTGTCGAGATTTGATTTGGTTAGTTGCCTAACTATGTTCTTTTGTTTCAATTGTTCAAGTTTCTCTTAAATTATATGATAAAAAAAGAGAGTGGAAATATTTATATTATTACTAGTTCTTTAAGTTTGAACCTAAGTAATTAATTTCATTTTCTGAGAGAAGCTCGTGATTTTCTTTAATTTCGATTGATGTACTTTTTCAATTTTGTTTATTTTTCTAGTAGGTAATTTATCAATTCAATCTCGATTCTAACCTTCTTCTTCAGCCTTTATCCACACCTTTAACCCAAGCCCCATTACAACCCTTTGAAGACCTTTTGATTTGTGTATCATCTCATTTATAGTGGTGGAAATTTGATTTTCATGCAAGCCTATGGTAATAACTTTTCATGTTTGACTTTTGAGTGCTTAATTTTTGAACCTTAAACACTTTGAGTGATTTGGGTGAATCTTTAGTGAGGATTTCAAATCTTGTCGGCTTTGAATTAAAGGTAATTATTTAGATAAGAGAAAATACCTATGTTTTCATGCTTTAAAAATATGTGACTTGTATTGTTTGAATCTTTAATGCTCTTTTAGTTAAATTATCAATGTGTGATTATTTATGAATTATGATAAAACATTATTGATGAAAATTATGAATTGAGAAAGTTTAATTATAATTGTGAGTTGAGGATTTTGCTTGAGGACAAGCAAACGCTTAAGTGTAGGGATATTTGATAAACCATAAAAGTAACATATTTTAATCCCATGCTTAGCATGTTTTTGGGTGATTTATTATATAATTTAGTGAATTTGATGCTCCTAATCCTTTAATTTCATATTTCTATACTTAGGTAAGCATAAGGGAGCAAAAGGAGCAGAAAACGGGCCAAAATCAGAAAAAAAGGGGCTATCTTAAGGATCCACACGACCAAGCCAATCCCACACGCCCTAAGAACATGCCCGTGTAAACCACACGGGCTGTACACAAGCTCGTGTGCCACCCCGTGTCGAATTTGAACCATGTCAAATTTGCACACAGCCTGGGCATTCTTACATGGGCTGATCACATGCGTGTGTCCTTATCACACCTTGCTATGTTTTCACGCAGAAAAAAGACAATTTTTAGGTATTTTGAGCATTCTAAAGTCTATATAAACACGCTAGAAGAAGACCTAAGGGGGACGCAGGGTAGAACGAAGAAATTACTCAAAGGAAGCCGTCGGAATCATCTTGGAAGCAGATCCTCTTCAAGATTGAAGATCTCCAGTTGAATTTCCTTCGAAGTTTTATTGGTTTTTTCATGTCTTGTTGTTTTCTTTATTTTGAGATGTTTTCCTCTATGAGTATGAACTAAACTCCCTAAATACCTAGGGAGGATGAAACCTACGATAGATCTTATTATTTAATTATCTAAATTAAATGATAAATACTTGTTCTTGTTCTTAATTATGTGTTCTCAATTATTTCTTTAATATTTTTAAGGTATTAATTCAAGTTTGATGTACTTATTCAGTGGAGCAAAAGTCCTTGTTTAAGAGTAGATCTAGTATAATTAAGCGGAGTTGATTGCAACCCTAGAAATAAGATGACATAAATCTGTCGGATTAGAATCAAATTTAATAAGGGAATCCAAAAATCGAGTTAATGCGAAGATAGGGGTTTTAATTAGAAAGAGATTTTAATTAATCAACCTAGAGTCAGATGTTCTTAATCTCGAATGAGATATTAACATAATTTAGGGATTTCTACGAATCAAGACAAGTGAATAAATCGTTTAATTTAGAGTCAGAATAATAAGTGAAGTCTAGGTAGATACTTCCTTGGGTATTGTATTTATCATTGGTTTATTCGATTATTTCCTTCACTCTCTGTCACGTTCATAGTTAATTAGTTAGTTTTAAATTAAAAACAAATCCCCTTAATTATTAGGCTAAATAATAGAAAGATAGTTATTACTAGTACTTTTAGTCCTTGTGGATACGGTATTCTAGACTCACCATAGCTGTACTACTGTTTGATAGGTGCTTGCCTTTGTCGATATTTTAGTTAGTTTGTGACGTCATCAATGACCGACAGCTTGTGTGAGAAGACCTGCGAATGTGAATAGCTCGAGAACGAGCCTATGTGTGATAAGTGATGTGAAGTAGCTTTGCCTAAAAGTGTGGCACTATGTGCAATATTCCGATGTATCCGTTAATATTCCAATGTGTTCAACAGGAAATGACTAAGTGTAAATGATTGTGATTATGTGATGAATGAGTGCAGGTACATGTGTATATATATATTCATGAGCAATGTGCTTGATATGTGATCAAACTTTGGTAAGATTGATGTGGAGTAAGTATGACTATGAAGACTTGTAAATAAGTATGACTATGAAGACTTGTAAATATTTGATAATGACTAGCTATTGGAATGGCTAGCTATGGACATGCTTGGTGTTATGTGTGTGTAAATGAAAGTTAATACAAAGAAAACATGAAAGAGTAAAATTAGAAATAAAACAATTTTGGATAGCAGCAGTTGTGTGACTTTGAAAAATCACCAAAAATGGTGGAAATTGAATTAGAGGTTAAATAAGATATGAAATTAAATTTCTATTTTCATATAAAAGAAACGGTGTAAGCAAAGGAATTTCACATTCTGAGATATTTGAATTTTTGTAAGACAGAGTCAGAATGATTTCGGAATCCCCTGTTCTGACTTGGGAAAATAATTAAAAATTGTAAAAAAATAATTATGGGTTATAATTTATATTCTTAAAATCTTTAATGAGTCTATTTTCAAAATAAATAAATGAGAATATCATCCAAATCCCGTACGAGGAGATAATTAATTTTTAGTGAAGAGGGGTCGGAACTGTCGTATAGCAGAACAGGGATGAATTTAATGAATAAACTGTACTTATTGGCTAAACCAAAAATTCTGAAAATTTTATGGTAAGAGGATATGTGAGTATAGTTTCAGGAAAAATTAGCAGATATTAATTTTGAGTTCCGCAGATCAAGATATAAATAATTTAGTGACTATGACTCGAGTAGATAGCTTGAGATGAACGTGAGTAAATAGTGGAACTATGTACAATTATGATTGTATTATATTGAGAACATATTATGAGGATTGGTAAAAACATATTAATTAATTGCTTATTATTTACATGCTAGCTCACTAAGCTATATAGCTTATGTAACACCCCTTACCCGAGACCATTGCCGGAGTCGAGTATGAGGCATTACGAGACTTAACTTACTAGATCAGGGCATAAAAATTGAAACTGTCCATCTGCATCATGTTCACTAAATTAACTATAACTCGAGATACGAGACTCTAAATATAGATCCGTAAATTTTCCTTGAAACTAGACTCATATATCTTCTTACTATAATATTTCCAGAATTTTTGGTGTGGCCAATTAGTACAGTTTATTAGTTAAAGTCTCCCCTGTTACACAGTTCGATAGTTCTGACCTCTCTTCACTAAAAATCAATTATCTCATAATATACAATTCTTTTTCCTACACTGTTTCTACTATTTTTGGTGATTTTTCAAAATCACGTCACTACTGCTGTCCAAACTGTTCCCCTTCATATAATTACATAATTTCTTAAAATAACTATCAACTAGGCATTACATAACATCCAAAACATGTTCTTAATTAACCATTTTAATAGCTAATCATTACCAAACATTTACAAGCCAATATTAAGCCATATCATAAGGTCATAGACACAAAATGGCTAAGTCCTTATACATGCCATAACTTAAAACATTAGTCACAAAATACCAATATAATCCTTTGATAGTGTGTAACGATCTTCGACATCCTTACGATCCCCGAGTTGGCTTGTAAAACTATGAAAAGAAAGAAAGGAATGGGAGTAAGCGTTAAGCTTGGTAAGTTCGCATGTAAATAAATAACAACATTCTTAATGCATTATCATATTCTTTTCTTACCAAAATTATTTAAGCCTTTAACTAAATATACTTAAGTCTTAAATTCTTACATGTACCTTTTTAGCTTGAACTCATCTTACCTTTCCTTTGGTATACTCTTTGAATTTTCCCGTTGAACCACTTGGAATACTAAGGATATGCGGGTACCTTTCCTTGTGAAACTTAACCATTGCCATGTCTTGACATGGTCTTACGTGGTATCCTTGCCTTATAAACTCACCAATGCCATGCCTTGGCATGGTCTTACATGGGACCTTTTCCTTATAAATTCACCAATGCCATGCCTTGGCATGATCTTACATGGGACCTTTGCCTTATAGTAACTTATCAATGCCATGTCTTGACATGGTCTTACATGATTTCCTTAAACCCTAATGTCATGACATTTGTATCCTACATATTCCTAAGGTTCAACCGGGACATTCTGAGATTGCTTCTTCGTCAATTCATGCTTGAGTCTTTAAATGATAAATTTAAAGAATAAATATGTGAATGCTGGAATTTAATAGTATCAAATGTAAAATAATAGAATATTGCATTTATTTACCGCAAACTTACCTCGAAACAAAATACGATAAACTATATCGATTTAGCCCACTATCTTTTTCTTTCCCCGATCTAACTCCGGATTTCGTTCTTCTTGATCTATAATAGAAAATTTAGCTTATTTAATACTCACATTTATCAAAACAGTCCTTAAGTCTAACTTTGGCAAAATTACAATTTTACTCCTAAACTTTTACATATTTACACATTTGCCCTAAAGCTCGAAAATGATACTTTATCCCTTATTCTTATTTTTTGTGACATATTGATCATTTTTCCCTTCTATGACAACATCAAATTCTCACTCTAACATGTACTTATAAACATTAGGTATTTTTACCGATTAAGCTGTTTTACTCGTTTTCACTTAAAACCACTTAGCAAAAGTTGTTTAACATAATTTCAGACTTCATATTCTATCATAAAACATCAAAATAAACACATTTCATCTATGGGTATTTGTCAAAATATGAACCCTAGCATGAATTATTGATAGAATAAGCTAAACTGAGCTACCGGGGCTTCAAAAATGTAAAGAACATTAAAAACGGGGCTTGGAATCACTTATTATGGAGCTTGGAAGCCTGAAACAAACCCTAGCTATGGTGAACACTTGAAAATTCAGCCTAATGAAGAAGAAGAGCATATTTTGCCATCTTTTTCCCTTTTTAATTTCTTTTTATTACCAAATGACTAAATTACCCTTCATTAAAAACTTTGGTTCTTTCTACCTATATATGTCCATTTTTGTCCATGAAAATATAATGGTCTAATTACCATTTAAGGACTCCTACTTCAAACCCCATTTCAATCAAGTACTCTATAAATTAGAACCCTATTTAGCAATCATGCAAACAAGTCCTAATAGGCAATTTAAGCATAAAATCAATAAAATTTCTTATCAATACTTTAACACATGTATTTAATCACTCGGTAAATCATAATAATTTATCGTAATAAACTTTTATAGCTCAAATTCATGGTTTCGCAACCTCTGTTCCGTTTAGGCCCTATTTCGGGATGTTACATTTCTCTCCCCCTTTAGGGATTTTCGTCCCCAAAAATCTTACCTGTAAAGAGGTTTGGGTATTGTTTTCGCATAGTCTCTTCGGGCTCCCATGTAGCCTCGTCTATCCCATGCCTATTCCATAATACTTTCACAAGTGCAATACTTTTGTTCCTTAATTGCTTAAGCTCCTGAGCTAGAATTTTTACCGGTTCCTCACCGTAAGTCATATCTGGTTGAATCTCAACCTCTGTTTGCGAAATCACATGCGATGGATCTGAACGACAATGACGTAGCATAGACACATGAAGCACATTATGAATTTCTCTAACTCAGTCGGCAAAGCTAACCGATATGCCAATGGCCCAACTCTCTCGATCACCTCAAACGGTCCAATAAAACGGGGACTTAATTTGCCTTTCTTGCTAAATCTGAGAACTTCCTTCCAAGGGGATACTTTCAAGAATACCCTATCACCAACTTGAAATTCAATTTCTTTTCTTTTCAAATCTGTATAGGATTTCTGTCTATCTGAAGTTACTTTCAAGCAATCTCTAATGACTTTTACTTTCTCTTCTGTTTCTTTGACTAGATCAACCCCATAAATCTGATTTTCCTTAAGCTCTGTCCGATACAAAGGTGTGCGGCATTTACGTCCATACAAAGCTTCATAAGGTGCCATCTTCAAACTCGATTGATAACTATTATTATAGGCAAACTCTATTAACGACAAATATTTCTCCCAACTACCTTGAAATTCCAATACACAACATCTAAGCATATCTTCAAGTACCTGAATAACTCTTTCCGACTCACCATCAGTTTAAGGATGAAAAGCTATACCAAAACTCAACTTTGTACCTAAAGCTTCCTGCAATTTCTTCCAAAATCGTGAAGTAAATCTCGAATCTCTATCTAAGATAATTGATAACGGTACTCCATGTAGTTTCACAATCTTTGAAATATACAACTCGGCCAACTTGTCAAGTGAATAATCCATACGAACTGGGATAAAATGAGCCGACTTCGTTAGCTTATCAATCACAACCCATATTACATCTTTCTTTCTCGGTGTCGAAGGCAATCCTGTCACAAAATCCATAGTAACTCGGTCCTATTTCCACTCGAGAACTAATACAGGCTGCAATGAACCTGAAGGTACCTGATGTTCGGCCTTTACCTACTGACAGATCAAACATCTAGAAACAAACTCTGATATATCTCTTTTCATTCCTGTCCACCAATACATTTTTTTCAAATCATTATACATCTTTGTACTACCTGGGTGAATAGACAAAGAACTACTATGTGCTTCCTGTAAGATCTTTTGAATAAGCTCATTGTTCTTTGGTACACATACCCTGTCTCTGAACATCAAACAACCGTCAGAACCGATCTAAAAATCAGACTCTACACCTAGTTCGCACTGAACTCTTTTGGCTTGCAACTCACCATCATCCTTCTGAGCTTCACAAATTTCTTCAAAAAATGTTGGTTTAGCTCTCAACTCAGCTAAAATAGAACCATCATCTGATAAGGCCAAACTAGTATGCAAAGCTCTCAAGGCAAATAACGATTTTCTACTCAAAGCATCAGCAACAACGTTTGCCTTACCTGGGTGATAATCGATCACTAGCTCATAATCTTTAATCAACTCTAGCCATCTTCTTTGCCTCAAGTTTAGATCTTTCTGAGTCATCAAGTATTTCAAACTTTTGTGATCAGTGAATATTTGGCACTTCTCACCATACAAGTGATGTCTCCAAATTTTTAATACAAATACAATAGCAGCTAGCTCTAAATCATGTGTCAGATAATTTTTCTCATGTGATTTTAACTGTCTAGAGGCATAAGCAATTACCCTTCCTTCCTGCATAAGTACACAACCTAGTCCATTTAAGGATGCGTCACTGTAAATCACAAACTCTTTACCTGGTTCTGGTTGTACTAAAATAGGAGCTTTAATCAATAATGCCTTTAACTTGTCGAAAATCTGCTGACTTCTCAGTCCATTCAAATTTGACATCTTTCTGTAGCAATCTTGTCAATGGAGTAGCTATCATGGAAAATCCCTCTACAAATTGTCTATAATAACCGACAAGACCAAGAAAACTTCTAACTTCTAATACATTCCTGGGAGGCTTCTAATCAACAATGGCTGAAATCTTGCTCGGATCAACTTTAATACCTTCACCTAAGACAATATGTCCAAGAAAACAAACTTTTCGTAACCAGAACTCACTTTTGCTAAACTTGGCATAAAGCTGATTATCTCTTAAAATCTGTAAAATTATTTTCAAATGCTCTGTATGCTCAGTCTCATCATGAGATTACATCAAGATGTCATCAATGAACACAACTACAAACTTGTCCAATTAAGGTCTGAAAATTCGGTTCATTAAATCCATGAAAATGGCAGGAGCATTGGTTAAGCCAAATGGCATCACAAGAAATTCATAGTGACCATACCTAGTTCAAAAAGTAGTTTTCGGAACATCTGACTCTTTAACTCATGAATCGATAGTATCCGGATCTCAAATCTATCTTAGAGAACATAGTGGCTCCTTTCAATTGATCAAACAAATCATCTATTCTAGGCAATGGATATTTGTTCTTGCTGGTTACCTTGTTAAGCTGCCGATACTCTATGCACAATCTCATGGAACCGTCCTTATTTTTCACAAATAACACTGGTGCTCCCCATGATGAATAACTAGGTCTTACAAAGCCTTTATCAGTTAATTCCTATAACTGAGCTTCCAATTCTTTCAATTCTATTGAAGCCATTCTATAAGGAGTAATAGAAATAGATGTGGTACCTGGAATCAATTTAATACCAAACTTAACTTCTCTGATAGGAGGCAAACCTGGTAGTTCTTCCAAAAACAAATCAGGAAACTCATTTACCACAGGCACTGACTCAATTTTCAACTCTGGATCTTTAGCATTCAACACAAAAGCAAGATAAGCTTCACATCCTTTCCTTAAACATTTCTGAGCAGACATAATAGAAATCATGGAAATTGAACTACATGATTCATCTGAATTAACCCGAAGGATCTCTCTATTTTCACATTTCAACTCAATAAATTTCTTTCCACAATTCACTATCACATCATGTGCAGTTAACTAATCTATACCAAGAATCACATCAAACTCATCAAATGGCAATAGCATGAGATTAGCCGGAAAACAGTAACCTCTAATCATCAAAGGGCAATTTTTATATACTTTGTTTACTAACACATGTTGACCTAATGGATTTGATACTTTAATCACAAATTCTGTAAACTCTATGGGCATTTTCATACTAGGCATTAATTTCATGCAAACATAGGAATGGGTTGAACCTGGATCAATCAAAGCAATAACATTAACATCATGAAGAGAAAATGTACCCGTAATTACGTCTTGGGAAGATGCCTCTTCACAAGTACGGATAGCATAAGTCCTTGCGGTGCTCTCTAACATCCGATCTCACCGCTTGTGTCTCTAAATGTACCTCTACCGCCTTTACTCGGGATTTCTCCGAGATCCGCTCAGAACGGGGCATTGCTTGATCTTGCACTCGGTATTACTTCTCTTTTAACCATTTTGGGACACTCCCGAATGAAATGATCCGGTGCACCACATCGGAAACAACCAGTCTCAGTTGCTCGACATTGACCTGGATGATGTCAACCACATTGAAGACACTCGGATCTATCAGGCTGAATACTACCAACACTCGCAATCGAAGTGGTTTGAGCTTTTGAATCCATAAATCTTCCACCTCTGTTTTGACTAGAATACCTGGCTGAAAAATTAGATCTCGTAGAGAACTCTCTAGGCCTCTTGGATGTAGATTGAAATGACTTGCTCATCTGTCTTTTCTTCGTGTCTTGCATCTCAATTTCAGCTTTACCCTTTCTTTTTAATAACTCTTCTGCCTTACAGGCTCGTTCAACTAAAATAACAAACTCTTTTATCTCTAATACACCAACTGACAGTCGGATATCATCATTGAGTCCATCCTCAAATCTTCTGCACATGATAGCCTCTATAGACACACACTCTCGAGCATAATTACTGAGTCAAACAAATTCATGTTCATAGTCAATCACAGTTATCTTACCCTGTTTTAACTCAAGGAACTCTTTTCTTTTTTGGTCAATAAACCTCTGACTTATGTATTTCTTACGGAACTCCTCTTGAAATAAATCCCAGGTAACTCTTTCTATCGGTACTACTGACACAAGTGTCTTCCACCACTGGTAGGCTGAATCTCTAAGAAGTGACACCACACACTTAATACATTCTTCCAGTGTGTATGATAACTCATCAAAGACTCTGATAGTGTTCTCAAGCCAAAATTCAGCTTTCTCTGCATCATCATCTTTGGTAGCCTGAAACTCTTCAGCCCCTTGTATTTTGATCTTGTTAACGAGTGGTTTCTCTCTTCTGACTGTATCTGCAACTAGGGAAGTTACATGAGTGGTCTGAGGATCGTGAGGGGGTGGAGGTCTAACAGACGGGTTCGTACGAACGAACTCAGTAAACCATTCATTCATAGCTTAGAAGAAGGCTTCTCGAGCCCCTCCTCCCTGACTAACTGTAATGGGCCTTTCACTACTATCTAGTGGCACTGTCCCTTCTGTAAGAGCGGGCGCATTACTCTCTACATCATCTGCACTAGCTCGTTCGAGATCCATAACTATAAAAGAAAAACATTTTAAAATCGTCAGGAGTCGTAACACTATCAAAATATAAGTATGGCATGTATAGTTAGACTCTCACTCATACTGAATATTCTGAGAATCGACTAAACCCTCGCTCTGATACCAATAAATGTAACACCCCTTACCCGAGACCGTTGTCGGAGTCGAGCATGAGGCATTACTAGACTTAACTTACTAGATCAAGGCATAAAAATTGGAACTGTCCATCTGCGTCATGTTCACTAAATTAACTATATCTCAAGTTACAAAACTCGAAATATAGATCTGTAAATTTTCCTTGAAACTAGACTCATATATCTTCTTACTATAATATTTCCAGAATTTTTGGTGTGGCCAATTAGTATAGTTTATTAGTTAAAGTCCCCTGTTACATAGTTCGACAGTTCTGACCTCTCTTCACTAAAAATCAATTATCTCATAATGTACAATTCTTTTTCCTACATCGTTTTTTTATATAAAAAAAGACTCAATATTCTTTAATTCTATATCTCATGCACAACCTAATTCTATTTCTACTATTTTTGGTGATTTTTCAAAATCACGTCCTTCAAGGTTATCAAAACTGTTCCCCGCATATAATTACATAATTTCTTAAAATAACTATCAACTAGGCATTACATAACATCCAAAACATGTTCTTAATTAACCATTTTAATAGCTAATCATTACCAAACATTTACAAGCCAATATTAAGCCATATCATAAGGTCATACACACAAAATGGCTAAGTCCCTATACATGTCATAACTTAAAACATTCGAGTCACAAAATATCAATATAATCCTTTGATAGTGTGTAACGATCTCCGACATCCTTACGATCCCCGAGTTGGCTTGTAAAACTATGAAAAGAAAGAAAGGAATGGGAGTAAGCGTTAAGCTTAGTAAGTTTGCATGTAAATAAATAACAACATTCGTAATGCATTATCATATTCTTTTCTTACCAAAATTATTTAAGCCTTTAACTTAATATACTTAAGTCTTAAATTCTTACCTGTACCTTTTTAGCTTGAACTTGTCTTACCTTTCCTTTGGTATACTCTTTGAATTTTCCCGTTGAACCACTTGGAATACTAAAGATGAAACTTAACCATTGCCATGTCTTGACATGGTCTTACATGGGACCTTTGCCTTATAGTAACTTATCAATGCCATGTCTTGACATGGTCTTACATGATTTCCTTAAACCCTAATGTCATGACATTTGCATCCTACACATTCCTAAGGTTCAACCAGGACATTCTGAGATTGCTTCTTCATCAATTCATGCTTGAGCCTTTAAGTGATAAATTTACAGAATAAATATGTAAATGCTAGAATTTAATAGTATCAAATGTAAAATAATAGAATATTGCATTTATTTACCGCAAACTTGAAACAAAATACGATAAACTATATCGATTTAGTCCACTATCTTTTTCTTTCCCCGATCTAACTCCAGATTTCGTTCTTCTTGATCTATAATAGAAAATTTAGCTTATTTAATACTCACATTTATCAAAACAGTCCTTAAGTCTAACTTTGGCAAAATTACAATTTTGCTCCTAAACTTTTACATATTTACACATTTACCCCAAAGCTCAAAAATTATACTTTATCCCTTATTCTTATGTTTTATGACATGCTGATCATTTTTCCCTTCTATGACAACATCAAATTCTCACTCTAACATGTACTTATGAACATTAGGTATTTTTACCGATTAAGCCATTTTACTCGTTTTCACTTAAAATCACTTAGAAAAAGTTGTTTAACATAATTTTAGACTTCATATTCTATCATAAAACATCAAAATAAACACATTTCACCTATGGGTATTTTTCCAAATATGAACCCTAGCATGAATTATTGATAGAATAAACTAAATCGAGCTACCGGGGCTTCAAAAATGTAAAGAACATTAAAAATGGGGCTTGGAATCACTTACTATGGAGCTTGGAAGCTTGAAGCAAACCCTAGCTATGGTGAACACTTGAAAATTCGGCCTAATGAAGAAGATAAGCATATTTTGCCATCTTTTTCCCTTTTTAATTTCTTTTTATTACCAAATGACTAAATTACCCTTCATTAAAAACTTTGGTTCTTTCTACCTATATATGTCCATTTTTGTCCATGAAAATATAATGGTCTAATTACCATTTAAAGACTCCAACTTCAAACCCCCATTTCAATCAAGTACTCTATAAATTAAAACCCCTATTTAGCAACTTTTGCAAACAAGTCCAAATAGGCAATTTAAGCATGAAATCAATAAAATTTCTTATCAATACTTTAACACATGTATTTAATCACTCGATAAATCATAATAATTAATCGTAATAAAATTTTATAGCTCGAATTTGTGGTTTCGCAACTACTATTCCGTTTAGGCCCTATTTCGGGATGTTACAACTTACACACCTTCCTTTCTTTTTCCTATAGTGTCACAGATACTAGCTCGAGTTGGAGGTCATCGGAGATTCTATCACACTAAGAAGCTATGAATTGGTATCGATGATTTTTATTCTAGCTTTTTAAGTCTATGGCATGTATAGGGACTTGGTCATTTGTGTACATGTTATTATGAGTTGGCCTAGAATATTGGCCTATGCTAATTGAAGGTCATTGTTGTATAAGGCCATTTGATGTGGCCAATATTTGTTATGTTATAAGTCTATGATGAAGCATTACATGGATGTGCATGCTTGTTTGGGTTGGATGAGTGAATGTGTGATAATTATGTGTGGAAAATACTAAATGTGAATGGTTGAGTAAGTTATATGCTATGATTAGTTAAGTGTGTGGTTGTGCATGATGAATGTGATTTATAAATGGTGTACGAATGCCATGATGTGGTTATTGAGATGCCTAAAAAAATGCCATGTGTGTGCTGATAAACTTGGTATAAGTGTGCAAGAGTTTTTGGATGGAAAAAGGCTTGGTAAATAGCCTAACTTTCATCCACAAGAATGGTCACACGGCCTAGCACACGGGTGTGTCCCAAGCCACACGGGCGTGTGGCCTTATTTTGTGGTAAAATTTTCTAAGTATTTTAAAGTTCTTGGTTTAGTCCCGGACCATTTCCAAAGTATGTTTTGGACCTCGTAGGCCCAAAATAGGGACAATATGATTATGAATGAAAAATTTTTAATTTGAATGGAAATTTATGACTCAGAAATGATCGATTATATGTGATTAAGTCTGGTAATGCCTCGTACCCTATTTTGGTGACGGATATGGGTAAGGGGTGTTACATTTACTCATCTTTATCATATAGCCATCCGGTTCTCTGTCTTAAACCTCAAATATTTCCCGCGCAATGCAATTCATGGAAATATCCAGCCAGAATATCAAAATATTTTCACATTCTTAAGCTAGTTTCGTACTCTTGATTAGTGGTTGAATATGATTACAAATAAACAAATGAGAACTCCTGTATATGAAGCTGTGATAATTTTCTATAAACCACAATATTTTGTACAGTGTGGATGAGCTACACAATTAGTTTCTTTCCCAACTGCTTGGATTCATAGAATCTATCTAGATGAAGTCACATATTCTAATAATGAATACAGAAGCCTACAGAAATATCTTTGCCAGCTTAATCGAACAATCCCATTTGAAATCTGGCCTCCTCCAAATATTGATGCTCCCTGGGATACTGTGCCAGATGGCCCTTATTATAGACAAATTCTTCAAGTGCTTCAAGAATATAAAGATGATATTTCAAACCCCACTGAATGGTCCCAAGAGTATCCTATGTATTGCAACCAAGTTGAAATTGAAAGGGTAATACTTCATAGCAGCTCAATCTAAGAAGATAAGTACGAAGATGAGGAGACGTGTAAAGACAACTACAGTGAAAACTCTATGGATAGTGCACAACTTCCTCATTCCAATGTCAACAGTTAAAGTACCTTAAAGGATTTTCACTTTTACTTTAATACTTTTCCTTTATAAGCATGAGTGTATACTATTAGGAATCTTTACTTTTTTAAAGATAAGTGTGTACTGTAGCTATGTTTGTCGGTTTCTATCTCTTCTATCTATAAAAGGAGATATATTTCACATTGTAAGGCATCGAGCTTCCATCTAATAAAAAATTCAGTGTGTTTTATACTATGACTTTCTAAAGTCTTTCTTTTCTTTTCTTTTCTGAGTCTAAGCAAGGATAAGGAGAATCATGAATTTTATAAATAAGTTTTGAAAACATTCTCTGTGCTTGCCATTTATTGGGTCCTGCATAACAAAATTCAAACTTAAATTCTAGATATTAGTTTATTTTAATTCAAGAAGATGTTTTGAATTAAGATTTTATAGCTAAAATGGAAAACCTGTTAAATGGACATGTGAAAGGCTTGTATTATGGCATAGCATACCTGCTATTTAATCTTGACTCTTAACTACCTTCTTGCGTCAACACAATTTGTTACATTACCCCTATTCATAATAGCCTCAAGAAAATCACACTCCACCGCTTATATATTGCTTGAGTTTCAAAGCAAAACCGCTACAATGTTATAGTGGGTAGAGGTGTGCATGGGCAGGGTCGGGCCGAGTTTTGGCCGGGCCCAACTAAAAATTTAGGCCTATTCATTGGGCTCAGGTCGGGCCTAAAAAATAGGCCTAAAATTTTACCCAAGCCCGGCCCATATAAAAATGCTAAAACTTGGGCTAGCCTACCCACTCAGATTAATTTTATAATATTTTATATAATTTTAAATATATATAATACATCAAAATACTAAAAAATCAAAATAAATATTTTTCAACAAATTGAAAATAAATTTTAAAAATATGTAGACTTAAATAACATTAAAATAGATGCAACTTAACAAGCAAATGCCTCTAAAATAAAAACAAAATTAACAAATATCTTTAAAACAATAACAAAATTAATAATAAAATAAGTTTTATATAATATCTAAACAATAACAACAAAATAATAGAAACATAATAGTAAAATGGTAGTAAAATAAGGAGAAAAATAATAAGAAAATATTATTAAAAAATAATTTTTTTTCATTTAATGAATTCGGGCTGAGTCGGGTCCGGGCAAAAAATGCCTTACCTAAGCCCGGCCTATTTTTTAAACGGGCTTTATTTTTTTGTCCAAACTCATTTTCCAGCCTATATTTTTTCTTAAATCCCCCCACATTTCGCGCAGACTTTCAAGCTGAGCTGAGCCCTCCCGGCCCATGCACACCTTTAGTGGGTCACGAGTTCCGATTAATTAAATGAGTAAAAGCGGGCAGCCATCGCAATTTTACAGCGCTTGTATTTCAGAGTCTTCACCGTCTACTCTGCGGTAGCTTAATTCCGATTGGTCTTTTTACACGGCTACCTTGCGGTCTGGTTTAATTCTCTGTTAATTTTTCTCTTCATTTCTCGGATCTTTTGCCTATTTTCATTTTTTCCTCTCTGTTTCTTATCAAATGTCGCATGCCTGATCTCTGTTTTTCTTGCCATCGATACTAGATCCAGTAAGTGTTAGATAGCCCGATGGATGCCCAGATTTCGATCAACAACGCGCTGATGTAAGAATTCAAGTTTCCTCAATTAATACTTGTAATCTTTGTTTATTTCTGTGATGTTCAGTTAGATTTCTTCATCAAATAGTTTAATTTTGCAAAAAATATATGCAGATTTCATTTTTTTTATCTATCCATTTTATTCGGTAAAAGACCTGCAAATGCTTTGAAGAAAAGTGGGGGAAGAAAAGAATTCCTTATAACCTAAACGAGAATAATCTGGAAGTTTGCTTTTTTTTTTTTCTTTTGAAAAAAATAGTTATCATGCATTTATTTTTCATATCTTCTTCAAATTCAAAGAAAACTTTGCTTTCTGTTGCGTATGAACTTAAATTTTTTTGAACACATTCAAATTTGAGAGAAGAGATGGGTTTGAACTCAACCTAAATACCGACTTATAAACTCTTACTTGTAGTTGTTGGGGTATGTTTTAAATTTAGAAAAAAAAAATATTTAAGATATCTTGTTTCCTTGAACAAAGCATTTTTTATTTCAAAAGGAATAAAATCGCGCGCGAGCCATGCCAGCTCTGAATATGAAATCGTTGGGTGATCGCACGATTAAGGAATGAAGGCCGCCGTGTGTGGACATGGTTAGGAAAGCTGGCTGAATTTTAATAATGCACAACCGACTTACTCCTCCTATAAATACTAAATAGGTTCCTCATGGCTTTGGCCGTCCTTTGCAAAAACTACATGATGTGTCCCTTTTTATCGTCCCGTTTTCAGTGTTCAATGGAGCCGTCGAAACGACATTTCATTTTGCGTAAAAAGCCAAAGGTATGTAGGGAACTCTAAACTCTTTTTTGCAGTTGTGTTTTGCCTTCATTATATTTTCCAGCTTGTTCTAACACATCATCAACAGTCAAAGGTTGTAACATGTTACCCAAAGAATTTAAAGCAAACATGAAATAGTTGTCTTGGTTAAAATTGATAAGATCCTCAACTTTAGATTTAGAATGAATTTACGTATATATTTTAAGGAATGTGATGTAAAATTGAAATATTAACTTCATGTAGCAAATTATCTATACAAAATCCATGGCATATAGGTAGATTTATGTAAAAGTAGAATTCTTTAAAGACAAAATTTCCCTGAATGATTGATATTACATTAAGAAGTATTTTATGCCATGCAATTTTTTCTACTAGAAACAAAATTTAGGGTTTGCAACTTAATTTTTTTTTTAAATTTATTGTGAACTTTAGTTTCATTATTTTTGGTAATGTCTTTGCTTTAAAATGATACAAAATTTAGTAATTAGAGATTGATATTCGTTTTGTTACTTAAATTTGCTCTAAATTTTGAATTATGTTGGGAATTAGAGAAAGATTAAGTCAACAAAATACATGAAGTGCTTTGAAAGGTTGAAAATGGATATGAAAAAGATCAGCAAAGAGCAGCAAAGCATCAAAGAAGGGCAAGGTCAAGTTGAAGCAAAATTCAATGCTATCGAACAAGAATGCAAGCAGCTTCGCGACGAAATTGATCTAATGATCCGATGCAGTGCCAACACTCAAATCCGACTCGGCCTGATGTTCAGTATCCTCAAGGCAAGACAACAAGCCGATTTCGGCACTGCTGCTCAATTAACTGGAGTACTCCGGTAATGATTTTGTTTTTTTGTTCAATGGATAACTTTTAATTAATGCAATTTTGCTAAAATTAATTTCAATATTTTTCCAGTGGAATTGTGGGCAGAGATAATTAGTTCAAAAGTGAAGAATCTGGAGTCCATACAGATGTGCAGGGCAAACATGTGGTTACTTAATGGACTAAATGTGAGGTGTTAAATGTAGGAAAGTCATGTTGATTAGATTTCAAGCTTTTTTTCTTGTATCATTTTTAAGCTATGGAGTTGAATAAAAATATTAGACTTGGAGGGTTGTTCCGAGTATGGTCAACACAAATTCTGGCATTCTATAATAAGTGTAAAAGATCAAAGTGTGAGTTTTATTTATTTGTGTTTTTTTGTTGGAAGGAAGGAATTTATTGAATAGAAATTACAGCTTAAGGCATAAGAAATGACACAGGGTGACGGTATAGTATAGCACCAAAACCACTCGTTGCTCAACACCTCTACTCATCATTAGTTAATCATTGGTTTTTTTAAAAAAAATAAGTTTTTTGGGTGTAGTCATTATGTCCAATAGTACCAGTATGTATTTTTAAAAATACTCATATTTCTTATAGATATTCATGGTGAAAACAAAAAAGAAAAATAAGTTTTTTTTATTTTTTTTTATTTTGTTGCCTCCACCGTGTTAAGTGACACTATTTTTTTTATTCGCCGTCGTATTAAACGATACCGTTACCAAATTTTAAAAAAATTATTTTTTGTTGTCGTCGATGTATTAAGAGGCATCGGTGACCATTTTTACAAAAATTATTTTATATGGTTAAAAAAAGAGCAAGGAAATCCGGGCTAAAAGAAAGAGAAGCCCCAATGACAAGATGCAATAAAAAGAAGCAGAAGAAAACAAAATGGAAAAAGAATATATATACCTAAAAAAGTTATTTGCAAGAGTAGAGAAATGAAGTGTAAAATCTCCACTCTTAAGAAAATATATTGAGAAAGAAAACTGGAAAACTTAAAAAAATTTGGACACTAGTTAACAAAACCGATAAGGTCAAAAAAGAAAGTAAATGAACAAGGCGAAGTTAGAACAATTTTAGAATCGGATGAAATTTTAATTTTTTATAGTTTTTATCTTTATAATTTGTAAATAATTAAATCGAATTTTTATGATTTTAGGAGGGCCAAAGTACAATTTTATCTTTACTAATTTAAAATTTTTTAAAAATTTTAAAAATTTAAATAATAATTTTACATTTTAAGGAGTCGGGCCATATCACACTGGCTTTGCCCCGGGATTGATAAAAGTTGTCAACATTTTACATATTTTCAGGATTCAAAAAAGTAATAATTGACATAATTAATGCAATTAAGTCTAGAAAATCTGGAACGAAAAAACATTAATTTCTTCTAGTACACCACTTAACGTAACTAAATTGTATTAATTATGTTAATTATTACTTTTTTTTCTTTTTTCTTTTTAATCTTGAAAGCCTTTCCCTCTCTCTCTCCCTCTCTCATTTTTCATTTTTGTTTCAGAAAAGGGTTTATCAGAAAAAGTTTCAACAATTCTCTCCCTTTCTCATTCAAACTTACTTTTAATCTTCTTATTAATCATTCATTAATAAACTTAAGAAATTTTTCGAAGTTAAAACAATGGGTCTCTTTGTCTTCCTATCATGTCTTCCTCTTCTCTCTTTCAAGCTCAAATTTTCTTTTGTTTTTTTCTTTTTTTAACTTCCTCAAGCTATACCTTCAATCTTCATAACTCATCATTTTTATAACTAAAAAATGCATTCAATCAAATCCAAAAGTTACCAAAGAAACCAAATCTAACCTCCTTTCATCTTCAATGGAAGACCTCATTTTCCTCGTTTGACTTGACGTTCTTTCTTTACCATTAATTCATGTGTCGTTCATTAACCTCCCTTCATCTTAAATGGAAGACCTTCTTTTTCCTCTTTTGACTTTCCTTTCTATCTTTACCATTAATTCATGTGTCGTTCATTTGCTCTTTTACCTGGAAAATTTGGAAGTAAAAAACATTAGTTTCTTTTAATACTCTTTCAAGTAACTATTCCATGTATATATTTACCTAGAAAATTTGGAAGTAAATTCACCGGATTGGGCAAGTCTTTGGCATCCATCTCGGTCAATATCAATGCTCCTCCAGAACAGGCCTTCTTTACAACATAAGGTCTTTCCCATTTTGGCCTCTATTTTTCTCTGAAATCCTTTTGTAAAAGAAAGATCAGGTTCCCCTCATGGAATTCTCTAGGATAAACCTCTTTGTTATAAGCTTGCATCATCTGACCGTGATGGATAACTTTTAACCTTTTCTTCGATTAGGTTCAATTGGCAAAAATGCTTCCATTCCATAAACCAATGGGTAAGATGTTGCCCCGGCAAAAGTCCTGACCAACGTTCGATAATCATAGAAGATAAATGGTAACTTCTTTATGCCAATCTTTACAAGTCTCGGACATCTTTCCTACAATTCTTGTTGTTTTTTTGTTCTTTTTTTTTGGCTGCCTTTGTTGCTCTATGATATGGCGTCTGATCTTTGAACAGACTACAAACTTTTGACATTGTCCTTTTTGGCTTTTTTTTCGGCGCCTGATCTTTTTTTTTTGAAATTTGATAACTGTCGACTTTGCAATATTGGCATATGAAGCGACATTCACCCTCTTAGTGAAGAAAACGGCAACCACGATGATGAATCAATATCGGCTAGAAGCTTTTGACGAGATCGGCCCATAATATCCATTCCCCACATATAGAACATCTGTGAAGAAATAGATGAGGCACATAAGTCTTGTATTCCTCAATTTGGCATTTACGACATAACGGAAGTAATCTCCCTTTTATGGTGGACCAATAGTACCCGCACCTTATAATTAGCCTGGCTATTGTAAAACCATTAGTATGTGTCCTTCTGACATCCTTATGGACCTCTTTTAAGATTTCAACGTACCCGCATCTTAGTAGTCCAGGTATGTTCTGATATGATAGTGCAAAAACATATTTGAATTCTCGAAAATAACTCAATGATGTCTTGCCTTATTTCTGTGGTGAGCTGGGCTTCGATCTTCACACCTTTCCTTGGCTCGCAATGTACACTGACCCTATGTAAGGTAGGATCTATTTTTCATCATGTTCTACCATTCTTAACAAATCAGAAGATAGGTTACAATCTCTGTCATCTTCAAAGTCCTGATATCCCTCTAGACTCATATATTACTCGAAAGGAGACTCTGAGTCAGTAGCAGCGTTGCTTACATCGTTGATATCTATAGACCTTATTGTAGGTTCGAAGAAAGATTCCAAAGAATAAATGATTTAAAGAATGATTACTTGTATGGTCATGAAGAATGAAATAATACTTGAAAGAAAGTCCAAATAACAAAAAAAAGAAAAAAAACTAAGAACAATTGTTTGTACAGTATGAAATGGAAAAAATAAAAGAATATTTGCTCAAAAAGATGTATTTTATTGAAATAAAAATTCCGGACACAAGCCTATTTCACAAAAGGGTTCTTATTGCCTTTAGGCTTAAGGAAACAAGCGTGTTTTGAATATTGCTCTAGATCAACTCTAAAAAATACAGGGATCTCTTCCACAGTCCCATTGTTCAAAACACTCCATGTATGCAAGGGCTTGGAAACTTCGTTCCTCGGTTCCCTCTCCACTATATCTAAATTAGGGATAACAGGATTAGCAGGGTTATCTCCTGGGTTAGATCCTGAGCCAATTTGGAAATTCATGGGTACCCCAGTATTAGCTTGACCTTTTTGAGGGCTAATTGTAACAGATGACCTTTGAGGAATGCTTCAGGTTGTGTTTGTGCATGCGGTGGGGTAAAACCCGGAAGGTAATCCTCATTATCTTCTCCAGCATTAGTCATGGGACTTTTTCCTTGTCTATTGCCCTATTCAGTAGCTGTGTCATTTGAGCCACCATATTCCTTTGGGCTTCCATCATTTGTTCCCTCATATCTTGTTGGATGTTTGCCAACTGCTCTTGCAGCTGGTCTTTGCATGTCTCTTTGGAACTGTTCGAGTCTTTGATCCATGTTTTTTTTTTTCAGATTAACTTTTCTTCTTTATCTCTCTTTGATAACTTCAACCAATTAAGGTTCTTCTATAAATTTAAATGCATATGATGTGATGTAATGCAAATCCATGGAATGAATGCAAAAGAAAGAGAGGCGTTGATTCTGAATTCAATTCCATTAGAACAACTTTTCTAAAAAGTAAATTTCTTTACATAAAACGGATTACATATGCGGCCTTGCCCTCATATTCCAAGCAAAAACATCAATCCCCTTCTTCACAAAAGGTCAAATCCTGCAAACTTCTAATAGATGCCTCCACTAACTCCTTTTTGCTTGGGCCATGACTCATTACTTACTTATCCTCGCAATGCTTGTTAGCCTCTTCAAGAAAGCCGAGATGTGGTGATTCTCGAATAGTCTTTGTCAGCTTAAATCCTTGGGCAATTGACAAACCGTAATATGAACATATTTTAATCCCACATTTAGCATGTTTTTGGATGGTCTATCCCTTTAATTATGGAAATATGTGCTTCTAATCCTTTGTTTTCATGTTTTATACTTAGGAGAGCACCGGAGGATAAAAAAATGAGAAACGGGCTGAAAACAGAGAAAATAGGCCAAATTACGAAATCGACACGGCTGGGCCTAAGCCACACGCCTTTACCTCCTTAAAAAACTCGAACACGGCCTAGCTCTCGAAACACACAGCCGTGACTCTTTCACAGGTTCAACCACGGCCTTGCTACGATTCACACGGGCGTGTGCCATGGGCGTGTCCTTGACGTGACCTATTTGAGTTCTATTTAGAATAGGGTACTTAGAGGCAAAGAAAGCCATTCTAAAAGCCTATATAACCCTAGAGGCCAACCTTCAAGGGGGCGTTCAGCTAGACGTTCAGCTAGGCCAAAGAGCCAAGCCAGAGGGTCCGAATTGTGGGATTAACTCGAAGAAAGCTAATTGATTCATCTCAATAAGCCGGAATCATACTCAAGACGGAGGATCTCTCATTCAATTCCTTCAGGGGGTTTTAGGGTTTTCTTTATGTTTTGTTTTATATTTTCTTCTGAGATGTATTCTTTTATAATTATGAACTAAACCCTTAGATACTTGAGGGGGATGAAACCTAAGACGAATCTTGTTATTATTTTCTGAGCTGTATGATAAATACTTGATTTGTTCTTAATTATGTGTTCTTAATTCTTGCTTTAATATTTCAGGATATTGATTCAAGTACTGATGTGCTTAGGCAGTGGAGCAAAAGTCCCTGTTTAAGAGTATATCTAGCATAGTTAAGCGGAGTTGATCATAACCCTAGAAATAGGATGATGAAAATATGCCGGATTAGGGTCAAACCTAATGTGAGAGTCCATAGATCGAGTTAATGCAATTCTAGGGGTTTTAATTAGAAAGAGATTTCAATTAATCAACCTAGGGTTAGACGTTGTAGCCTCGAAAGAGGTATTAATATAAATTAGGGAATCCTATGGATCATGTCAGGTGAATAAATTGTCTGGTTCAGAGTTAAATAACAAGTGAAGTCTAGGTGGATTCTTCCTCGGGTATTGTCTTAATCAATTGGTTTTTCCCTCAAGTATTTCCCCAATTCATTCTTTATGTCTTAGCATCTTTAGCTTAATAGTTAGTTAATTTTAGGTTAAACAACAATTCCTTTAATTCTTAGGTTAAATAATAAAAAGAAAGTTAGTATTAGTACTTTTGGTTCCTTTGGGTTCGACAATCCGGTCTTGCCACTAAACTATACTACTGTTCGATAGGTGCGCTTGCCTCAATCGTTGTCACAGTTAGTTGTTAGGCTAGATCATTTATTATATAAATTTTTAAGACTCTAACACACGATCAAGTTTTTGGTACCGTTACCGGGGAACTGAAATATTAAGAAAGCTCAATTTTTATTGCTTTAGCCATATTTTATTTTATTTTTCAATTAAATTTTATTTTTATTTTTAATTTTCTAATTTTCTTTTTCTTTTTCTTTTCCTGGTAGGTACCTCTAGTTTATGACTAGAAGGAACCCGATAGGACCACTACTTTACGACAGTGAAATTAAAAGCACAGTTCGCAGAAACCGAAGAGAAATAAGGAGACACCTACAATACATGCAAGAAGAGCAAGAAGATAAAATTAATACAAACGAAGAAATGGCTGAAAATAATCCGCTACCTCCAGAGGTGGCCGAAAATCATGCTCCTCAAACTATGTATGATTATGCTAAACCTAATTTAACAGGAACTGAGTCAAGTATTGTTAGACCTGCTATAGCTGCTAATAATTTTGAACTTAAACCTAACACTATACAAATGATACAACAATTTGTTCAGTTTGATGGTTTGCAAGATGAAGATCCAATAATCACTTGACAAATTTCCTAAAATTTTGTGATACTTTCAAAGTTAATGGCATTTCTGATGATGCCAACCGTCTTTAGTTATTTCCCTTCTCTTTGAGGAATAAAGCTAAACAGTGGCTAAATTCTCTTCTACGAAGATCAATCACTACATGGGAACAAATGATCGAAAAATTTTTATTAAAATATTTTTCGCCAGCAAAACAACCAAATTAAGGAATGATATCTCTTCTTTTGTGCAAATGGATTTAGAAACACTATACGATGCATGGGTGAAATACAAAATCTATTGAGAAGGTGCCCACACTATGGATTACCCTTGTGGTTACAGGTCCAAACCTTTTATAACGGTGTGAACCCTTCAACGAGACAGCTGATTGATTCAGTAGCCAGTGGAACCCTGAAAAACAAAACACTTGAGGCGGCCTATGAGTTTATAGAGGAGATGTCACTGAATAACTACCAGTGGCAAGTTACAAGGACAAGGCCAACAAAAGCAGCCAAATTTTTTGACCTCGACGCAGTAACCATGCTATCAAATTAGGTAGAACTGTTAAATAAAAAGATTGATGGTTTATGTGGTTCCTTGCAGGTACATTCAGTTATACAGTACAATACGAATAGAGAATGGATGAACAATTCAGAATATCTGTCTTACAACCCGAGTCTAAAAACGAGCAAGTTCACTATATGGGTAAAAATTTTAGACCTCAAAATAACCCTTATAGTAGTACTTACAACCTAGGTTGGAGAAACCATCCCAGTCAAAGACAACAACCCTACCCACAAGAAAAGAAGCCAAACCTTGAAGAGATGCTAAAAAAATTCATAGAAGTGTCAAAAACCCTTTTCCAAAATACCGAAACGATATTGAATAATCATCAAGCATCAATTCAAGGGCTTAAGGATCAAATTAGACAACTAACTAAGTTAGTCTCTGAAAAGCGACCTGAAAATTTAACTAGTGAAAAAGAGCATGTGAAGGCAGTTACACTAAAGAGTGGAAATGAGTTGGTTGAAACAAAGAACAAGACACCATACAAAACTAATAAGGAAAAAGTTGAGGAAGCAAATGAAAAAGTAATTCCAGTACGTAAAGAAATTAAACCACCGATACTATACCTAGCAAAGTTGAAGAAAGACCGCTTAGATGCACAATACAGTAAATTTCTTGAACTTTTTAAACAATTACATATCAACTTACCTTTTGTTGAAGCTATTTCGCAGATGCCGACATATGCAAAATTTCTAAAAGAGCTTCTAACAAATAAAAGGAAGTTTGAAGAGATATAAACAGTGGAACTTAATGAAGAATGTTCAGCCATCCTCTAAAACAAGCTGTCAACCAAATTGAAAGATCCAGGAAGTTTCACTATTCCCTGTTTAATTGGTAGTTTAAACATAGAGAAAGCACTAGCTGATCTAAGTGTCAGTATTAATTTAATGCCTTATAAAATATTTAAGCAACTTGGTCTCGGGGAACCTAAACCCACTAGGATGAGTATTCAGTTAGCTGACAGATCTGTTAAATATCCTACGGGAATTATCAAAGATATTCTGGTAAAAGTTGATAAATTTATATTCCCTGTCGATTTTGTTGTGCTTGACATTGATGATGATGTTGAGGTGCCTTTAATTTTAGGATGCCTCTTTTTAGCTACTGGCAGGGCTGTTATTGATGTAGGTGGTGGTAAACTTGCGCTAAGGGTAGGTGACGAAGAAATTATTTTTCAAATTTATGATATTATGCGATATTATAGAGAACAAGATGATTCCTGTTATTTTATTGATGCCATTGATCATATTATTCAAGATTCTTTGTAGGAAATCATACATGATGACACGATGGAACTATGTCTTACCCAAAATGAGGGGGTAGAAGACGACACCGATGAGTTGAATTCTAATACATATTCCTCTAGACAAAAGAAAGAAGAAGAAATTGAAATCAATGATGAACTAAAACAAAAACCCTTCATTGATGAGCCACCCAAATTAGAATTAAAACAGTTGCCAAAATATTTAGAATATGCATTCATTGGGGACAATTCCACACTACCAGTAATCATCTCTTCAGAACTGGAACCCAAAGAGAAAGACGAGCTGCTACAGGTACTAAAAGAGCATAAAAGAGCCATAGCTTGGAAAATTTCTGACATTAAAGGGATAAGTCCATCGTTCTGCACCAATAAAATTTTAATGGAAGATGAATATAAACCATGCGTGCAACCTCAAAGACGATTGAATCCTAACATGAAGGAAGTTGTTAAAGGTGAGGTAATTAAACTTCTAGATGCTGGAACCATTTATCCTATTTCTGACAGTACTTGGGTAAGCCCTGTGCATGTTGTTCCAAAGAAAGGAGGCATGACTGTTGTAACCAACGAAAAGAATGAATTGATTCCTACAAGAACAGTTATAGGTTGGAGAGTTTGCATTGATTATAGGAAGTTGAACGATGCTACGAGAAAAGATCACTTCCCTCTACCATTTATTGATCAGATGTTAGAAAGATTATCTGGGCATATGTACTACTGCTTTCTAGATGGGCTCTCTGGCTACTTCCAAATCCCAATAGCTCCTGAGGATCAAGAAAAAACAACATTTACATGCCCATATGGTACGTTTGCTTATCGTAGAATGCCTTTTGGATTATGTAATGCTCCTGATACTTTTCAGCGCTGCATGTTAGTAATCTTTGATGAACTAGTGGACGATATTATGGAGGTATTTATGGATGACTTTTCAGTATTTGGTAATTCTTTCCATCTTTTCCTTAAAAATTTAAAACGAGTTCTAACGAGATGAGAGGAAACGAACCTTGTGCTGAATTGGGAAAAGTGTCATCTTATGGTTCGAGAAGGGATTGTGTTAGGACATAAAATTTCTAGTAAAGGGATTGAGATAGATAAAGCAAAGGTTGAAGCCATAGAAAAATTACCCCCACCTAGTTCAGTCAAGGCTATTAGAAGCTTTTTAGGATATGCTGGATTTTATAGAAGATTCATTAAAGATTTCTCTAAAATAGCTAAACCTTTAATGAAATTACTTGAAAAAGATGTACCTTTCAATTTTGATCTGGAATGTTTAGACGCATTTAATATCCTCAAAGATAAATTAATAAATGCTCCAATTATAATTGCACCTGATTGGAACTTACCCTTTGAACTAATGTGTGATGCGAGTGATTTTGCAGTAGGTGCAGTTTTGGGACAGCGAAGAGACAAGCACTTTTAGCCAATTTATTACGCTAGTAAGACATTAACAGTCGCACAAGATAATTACACCACCACAGAAAAAGAATTGCTAGCTGTGGTTTTTGTTTTTGATAAATTTAGACAAGACTTGATATTATTTAAAGTTTTCATTTACACTCACCATTCAGCTCTTCGCTATCTTTTAACTAAATCTGATGCAAAACCTCGACTTATAAGATGGATTTTACTCTTACAGGAATTTGATTTGGAAATTCAGGATAAGAAAGGGCTAAAAATCTTGCTGTAGATCATCTTTCTAGGCTTGAAAACCCACATATCAAAGAGCTCGACAAGAGTGAGATAAACGACTCATTTTCTGAAGAACAACTCTTTTCTATAACCGACTCTGAGGTACCTTGGTTTGCAGATATTGAAAATTACTTAGTTGCTAACATCTTACCAAAAAGGTTAACACATCATCAAAAGAAGCAGTTCTTTGCTGATGCGAAAAACTATTTTTGGGAGGATTCTTTTCTTTTCCATATATGTGCAGATCAAGTAATTCGGAGATGTGTTACAAAAGTAGAAGCAAGCAAAATCCTAGACCATTGCCATTTAGGACCTTCAGGAGGACATCACAGCGAGATTAAGACAGCAGAAAAAACACTCGAATCAGGTTTTTATTGGTCTACTCTATTCAAAAATGTCAACAAGTATGTTGCTTCATGTGATAAATGCCAGAGGTAATATCTCTAAACGTGATGAAATACCTCAAACATATATGCTATCATGTGAAATATTCGATGTATGGGGTATTAATTTTATGGGTCCATTTCCTAGTTCATTTGGAAATAAATACATCTTAGTAGCAGTAGATTATATGTCAAAATGGGTGGAAGCTCAAGCTTTACCTACTAACGATGCTAGAGTAGGAGTAAGGTTTCTTAAGAAACTCTTCTCTTGATTTGGAACATCCAGAGCAATTATTAGTGATAGGGGTACTCACTTTTGTAATACTCAATTTGATAGAGCCTTAAAGAAATATGGAGTACACCACAGAACAGCTACCCCTTATCATCCTCAAACTAGCGGACAAGTGGAAGTAGCAAATCGAGAACTTAAACGTATTTGAGAGAAAATAGTAGAATCAAATAGGAAAGATTGGCATTAAAAGTAGATGATGCTTTATGGGCCTATAGAACAACCTTTAAAACTCCCATAGGAACATCCCCATACAAACTTGTCTACAGAAAAAGTTGTCATCTACCATTTGAGTTAGAGCACAAAGCTTTTTGGGCTATAAAATTTTTAAATTACGATATTAAAACTGCAGGTGAAAAAAGGATGATGCAGTTGAACGGCCTTGATGAATGGCTAACTAATGTCTATGAGAACTCACAACTATATAAGGAGGCAACAAAACGACGCCATGATACTCGTTTAAAACAACCAAATCAATTTGAAGTAGGAGATTCAGTCCTGCTATACAATTCAAGGTTAAAATTGTTCCATGGAAAACTGAAATCAAGATGGTTAGGTCCATTCGTAATCAAAACTATTTTCCCTTAGGGCACAATAGAGGTAACTCATCCAAATTATGGCACATTCAAGGTAAATGGTCAGCGACTGAAAATTTATAATAGTGAAGGCTTTAGGGATATAAGAGAGGAGCTTTAGCTCTGTGAACTTTCACTTAGAAATAAAAATAGGAAAAGTCTAGCTTAAGACTTTAAACGAGCGCTTCTCGGGAGGCAACTCGAGCACTAACTTACTAATATTGTATTTTCAATTTCTAACACCTAACTACAAACTAACCAATTCAGAAAAGCACAGGTTTCCCTACCATATGGCCTTGCACACGGGCGTGGCCATGGCCATGTAGATACCATGAACAGGTATATGGGCGTGGCAAAGATGGTACAGAAATAGGACAATAATTTTCCCCAAGCCACGGGCTCCGACTAAATGACACGGTCGTGCGACATGGTCGTGGTCGAAACTGCCTAAAGACCACGAGCTGAGATAAATCCATACGCCCGTGTACTACGATCGTGGCCGATACTGATTAATTGGCACTGGCGTGTCTCTAAACTGTGGCCGATTCTGAATAATCAACACGAGCATTCGACACACCCGTGCCTCAAGACTGTGGTCGACATTGACTTTCGAACACGGGCGGAAGACCCTCTCCACGGGCGTGGGAGAAATGACCGTGTGGCCCAACACGCCCATGGAACACGGGCGTGTGACACCATTAAAACGCGCCTAAATTTAAAAATCTCAAAAATATAGGCTAAATAAATAGAACACGGGCGTGCCTCCTAACCGTGTTCCCTACCCCCTATTTAAAGCAACGAATGCCCGTCTCCCTCAAACCCAACCCTAGCCATTTCTCTCCAAAACCACTACCCCATTCCGGCCACCAGCAAATCCTCTCCTCCATTGACTTTCCCTATCCCTTATCTCTTTCTTTCTTTCACATACACATAGAAAATCAGTCCACGCCCGTGCCGTCGGAATACACACCCATCCAAAAACGCAACACAGCCGTGTTCCCCCATCTATTTGCAGCACACGCCCATGCATCACCCCTCAACGCCCGTGCTCTGACCACTACCCCAACCGCGCTGCTTTTCTCTAAAAACTCCACCGGTCATCTCTCCTTTTTACATTTTCCTCTATTAAACTATTTTATCACTAGAATTTTACTTAGTATTTAGTTAGTTCTTTCTTATTGCTTAATATTAGCTATATTCACTATTAGATTGATTTATTCATTTAGTCTTTGTTTAAATAACGATTAGTACTTATACAAAATGTTAGTTGTTTCTTATTGTGATTTTTGTCATTGTTATATTTTTGATAATTTTAAGTTATTAAATGTTATGCAATATACCTTGGCTGGAAATGTTACTTGAATTGTTGAATATCGATTATTTTCAGGACCATAATGTCATCGTCTCGAGGCAAGAAAACTGTAGTCCCTAGTTCCAAAAAATGAAAGGGACCCGATACGTCATCAGTCAGCGCATTCACCGAAGTGCGCCACCCATTCTTACAATTTCCTCCAAGATCCCAGGAGGACTTTTATAAGATACTTCACGCACGACCCCTCGGTGCAGGGAGGTGTATTGATTGGGCTACTTTGGAGCAGGTCCAACTAGCCGACGACGTACGAGCTCTCTTAACTAACAGATCCATGGGACCAATTCTTCAATATCATCGAGACCACATATCTAGAGCTCACTTTGGAGCTCTGTTCCACATTCCATCTTCAGACGGTGATGACACGCCACAATGACCCCGGTACAATCCAATTCCGTCTCGGAGGCATTGTATGAGAACTGAATGTACCGCAATTTGAGGCCGCATTGGGACTCTATACCGATAAATTTATGGAGGAACATGATCTTTCGGACCTCCATCGCCACATCCATAACTCCTCGGTGAGATGTTGGCACAATATAGCCCCCAACTCAGACAATTATGACCCTAGTCGCTCCAAAGCGACAGCTCTCGCCCCATCCTTACGATACTTACTTGCCATTTTAGCTCACACATTGACAGGAAGACGAGAGAGCATTGGGGTCGTTAACACACATGACGCCTACTTCCTATGGTGCATGACAAACGGGCATATTTTTGACCTAACCTATTTCATAGCTCATGCCATTCAACATCAAACGGAGCAACATAGAAGATGGGTCATATCTATTGGACCATACATCACACACTTGGCTCGATATTTCAGGCTCCTCAACACCGCCACTCAGATCTCCTCACTCACACTGATAGGTCAGATGTCCCCACAGGGCATCTAGACGATGCTACACATAAGGATGATCCAACGTCGACGTGGGACCGATCTTTCCTAATATTGAATAGCACCTACCATTGAAGAGGAGGATCTTGAGGACATTACTGGCAATGTCCCACACCCACATGAGGAACCACAACCGAGCCATTGACCAGTTTATGCGGCTACGTCACTTTCGGGCATCTCTGTACGTCTCACTCAGTTCGAGCATTATTGTACTCAATAATTCAATGACACCACTCGACGATTCGATGGCATTGGGGCGACTCTTTAACAGATTTTTCATCACTTTCACATATCGCCGCCTCCACCACCTCGTGATCCAACCAATGATGAGGACTTTTGAGTCCTTTTTATTTTTTAGCTCTTTCTTTTTTATTTTATTTTTTTGTTTTGCTTTTATTTGATTATGATGTACCTCTTTATTATAATTTGCTAGTTCACATCGTTACCTTTTATTTTGTTCAAAATTTTTATATGTAAAAGTCAAACGTCTTTAATCTCTGACTGTCTAATCTTCGAGTAAATATCATAACAAAAACCCCCTAAAAAGTTACTGATGACTCTGCAGTTCTAAAAGGTGCAAGGAGCTACTAAGGAACTAGAATATTTTCACATACCTTCACTTCTGCTTAGTTCACCATGCATTTCCTCTACTCCATACCTACAAGTTTCATTCTCAAGGATCCGTCCAAAATTCAGGAAGTTTCACTTCTCTCCCTATCTTATAATTTTATTACTATCTTGCTATTATCTATCTTTGTACATTGAGGGCAATACACATCTTAAGTGTTGGGGGTGAAAATTATTTAGAAAAGTTCTTAACTTTTTGCATTATTCTCAAATCCTTGAATGATATCTTGTCTTAAGAAATTTTCTTATATTACTAATTAGAATGAAATTCCTGTTGATTTATGATTTTTATTGATATGTTTTAGATTAAGTCATTGATAATTGTGCATCAATGATTTAAACTCTAGGAGACAAGAGAATCAAGCATGATGAGTCTATTTTCAAAAAATTAAAATTTTGTTAGGTTGTCTACCTGAATCTAATTATTACCTTGAAGTTTGAAATTTATAAGTTTTTCATCAAAAACCCATAATTTTTGTGAGATTTTGAGACTTTTTAGAGCATACATTCTTTCGTGCTCACTTTATTGATTATGAGTGTGTCAACATTAATTTGTTATTCTAGAACTTGCTTCGATTATACATGTCGAGACCACATATTTGATTTGATATACAGAGATGATAAAGGCACTTAGGATTTAACCCACTTACTCCACTAAAAGCCTACCTTCACAATTAACCCCTAGTGAACCCCTTTAATCCTAACAACCCTTTTTATTGACTCACCCACTAATATTAACCCAAAACCAATCTTGTATTTGTTATCACCATTTCTTTTGACTACCCTTCTATCGAGACTTGATTTGATCAGTTGCCTAATTACTTTATTTCAGTAGTTGAATTCTTCTTATAGTATGTACTTAACTTGATTTGTTAATAAAAAAAATAAAAAAAACCAAGTTATATTCATTATTAGTTCTATGTTCTAGTGAGCTTATATGTTTTAAATTCCACATCTCGAAGAAGAAGCTCATATTATTTGTATTTCAATTTTTTAATTGATGTAATTATTCAGGATTAGTTTATTTTTCTAGTTAGGTAAATTGTCAATTCAATCTCGATTCTAACCCTCTAATTCAACCTTTATCCACACCTTTAACCTAAGCCCCGTTACAACCCTTTAAAGACCTTTTGATTTGTATATCATCTTATATTATAGTGGTGGAGATTTGATTTTCAGGTAAGCCTATGGGATTAACTTTTCATGTTTGACTTTTGAGTGCTTAATTTTGAACCTTAAACACCTTGAGTGGTTTGAGTGACTCTTTAGTGAGGATGCAACTCTTGTCAATTTTGAATCAGAGGTAGTTTTTCGAATAAAGGGAAACACCTATGTTTTCGTGCTATAAACTTATAACTTTGATTGTTTGAATCTTTAGGACTCTTTGAGTTATATTATCCATGTATAAATTATCTATGAATTATGATGAAACATTATCGATGAATATTATGAATTGAGGAAGTTCGCTTTAATTGTGAGTTGAGAATTTTGCTTGAGGACAAGCAAAAGCTTAAGTGTGGGGGTATTTGATAAATCGTAATATGAACATATTTTAATCCCACATTTAGCATGTTTTTGGAAGATTTATCCCTTTAATTATAGAAATAGGTGCTCCTAATCCTTTGTTTTCATGTTTTATACTCAGGAGAGCACCGGAGGATGAAAAGAATGAGAAATGGGCCGAAAACGAAAAAAATAGGCCAAATTACGAAATCGACACGGCCTGGGTCTAAGCCACACAGCCGTGCCTCCTTACAAACCCGAACACAGCCTGGCCCCTAAAACACACGGCTGTGCCTCTTTCATAGGTTCGACCACAGCCTGGTTACGATTCACACGGACGTGTGCCATGGCGTGCCCTTGACGTGACTATTTGAGTTCTATTCGGAATAGGGCGCTTAGAGGCAAAGAAAACCATTCCAAAAGCCTATATAGACACCCTAGAGGCCAACCTTCAAGGGGGCGTTCAGCTAGGCCAAAGAGCCAAGCCAGATGGGCCGAATTGTGGGATTAACTCGAAGAAAGCCAGTTGATTCATCTCAAGAAGCTGGAATCATACTCAAGACGGAGGATCTCTCCTTCAATTCCTTCAGGAGGTTTTAGGGTTTTCTTTATGTTTTGTTTTATATTTTCTTCTGATATGTATTCTTTTATAATTATGAACTAAATCCTCAGATACCTGAGGGAATGAAACCTAAGATAAATCTTGTTATTATTTTCTGAGCTGTATGATAAATACTTGATTTGTTCTTAATTATGTGTTCTTAATTCTTGCTTTAATATTTCAGGATATTGATTCAGGTATTGATGTGCTTAGGCAGTGGAGCAAAAGTCCCTATTTAAGAGTAGATCTAGCATAGTTAAGCGGAGTTGATCGCAACCCTAGAAATAGGATGATGAAAATCTACCAGATTAGGGTCAAACCTAATATGAGAGTTCATAGATCGAGTTAATGCAATTCTAGGGGTTTTAATTAGAAATGGATTTCAATTAATCAACCTAGGGTTAGACGTTAGTAGCTTCGAAAGAGGTATTAATATAAATTAGGGAATCCTACGGATCAAGTCAAGTGAATAAATTGTCTGGCTCAGAGTTAAATAACAAGTGAAGTCTAGGTGGATTCTTCCTCGAGTATTGTCTTAGTCAATTGGTTTTTCCCTCAAGTATTTCCCCAATTCATTCTTTTTATCTTAGCATCTTTAGCTTAGTAGCTAGTTAATTTTAGGTTAAACAATAATTCCTTTAATTCTTAGGTTAAATAATAAAATGAAAGTTAGTATTAGTACTTTTGGTTCCTTTGGGTTCGACAATCCGGTCTTGCCACTAAACTATACTATTGTTCAATAGGTGCGCTTGCCTCAATCGTTGTCACAGTTAGTTGTTAGGCTAGATCATTCATTATATAAATTTTTAAGACTCAACAAACGATCAGCAATAAAGTTTTGTATTCCTTCATGGACTATCAGTCTTCTCTCGTTTACTTGGATCATATTCGGACGACCGTATTATAATCCACTTTATCAAGAAATCCATTTTCTCATGATAAAATCTTCTATTTAGCAATCAAATTTGAATCAACACCTCTTTTTTATGATGTGAATGCAATGCAATCAAAACAAAAGAGAACACGTTAGCACAAGAGAAATAAATAACAAAATAGGGCACCTATCTGGGTGACCACTAGGGTTTGGCTTAGTTCTACCTAGGGTAAGCCCTTAGGTTTTCTACATGTGGTTTAGCTCTAAAGTTGAGGTACCCGAACCAGCAGATTCCTCGATCCTCACCTATTATAGGCTTATACGGACCGAGTTCGATTCGAGGGAATACATTTCCCTATGGTCACATGATATGAAAATCTCACGAAGACATAGGTACGGATGTATCCTGAAAGCGATTCACTATCCTGCACGTAGGTGAAAACCTCACGAAGGAGTATCTTCTCACTCCCACTTAAAAGGGTGTGACCACAACGGTCATGCAATGCAATGCAGAAAGATTAGAACAACATGAAATAAAGGATCATAATTTTTCAAATCGAATTTTCAAATTTAGAAAAAAGAATAGGAAATTATCAATTTTATGGCTTGAATCTCTTATTGTGTCCCCAGCGGAGTTGCCAAGCTGTCGAAACCATTTTTTAAGTTTTTTTAAAATAAAAACAGGGTCGACTGTTTTTAAAACGAAAATGGAGTCGCCACCAATCTTTTATCGAGGTGTGATCGGGTCACCTTGAAATTGATCATTTTAATAAAAAAAACATTTTGATTTATTAAAACAATGATTTTGGTCTACGAAATTTAGAAGAATGGGTTTGGGAGTCGGTTACGTACAAGGAAGGATTAGCACCCTCGAAACGCCCAAAATTGGTACCAATTTGATTAATTAATGTCCTAATGTCAAAAATTAAAAAAAATAAAATACGATCCTTTTATTTGTAAGAAAGCTGGAACTCACTTATCTCAAGGAAATAAAATGTCACACCCAATAAGTTAGGATGTAACATCTCAAGAATTCGGAATTAAGCTTGCCTTTATTTGTAAAAAATCCATACCTCGAGACACAAAATATCGTATCCAATAAGTTAGGATACAACATTTTGATTTCCCGAGTATAAGTTTTGATTTGAAGTTTATGCTTTAATTAAAAATAATTAGTTATTTAGATCCGATGAGAAAAATCGAAACCCAGTAAGTTAGGTTATGATTTCTTTCAAATCTTAGAACACGAAGTAATTGCTTATTTCCAAAATCGGATAAAATGTGATGTGATTTTATAATAAAATAGAGGATGAATTATAATACACATGCATAATAGAGTGAAACGAGGGAAACAATAATTAAAACTAATAATAAATAATATGTAAAAAGATGACAAAATAAAACAAAAAACAAAAGTTAAAAATAAATCAATAAGCAAATAAATACTATGTACAATAAAAATAAAAATAAAAATAATAATAGTGACAAAAATACAAAATACTAATAATAAAAATGTGTTAATAAACAAATAATATTAGCAAAAATAAGAGTAGTAATAGTAGTAGTAGTAATAATAATAATAATAATAATAATAATAATAATAATAATAATAATAATAATAATAAAGTAATAATGAACATGTTAATAATAATACAAATGAGTAAAATAATAATAATGTTATTTATAAAAAAATAATAGTAGTGGTAATGTTAAAATAATAGTAAAAGCAATAATATTAATATTAATAATAAGAAGAAATTTAAAAAAAGATTATTAATGAAATAACAAAATAAAAAATAAATTAAAAAAGGACGAAATTGAACTTAAAATAAAAAGTTTGGGGGCAAATTTGAAAACAAATAAAAAGGAAGGGACATATCTGAACGCGTGAATAACAAGGAGGGACTAAAGGGGAAAATTCCCCCCTCCAAAATGTTGCGCTTCGTGTGGGATTAAATTGAAATCGAAATAAAATATAGAGCTAAATTAAAAAATAAAAAAACTTGATTATAAATTAATAAAAAAGCGGAAGGGATAAAAGTGCAATTAGCCCACCTGTAGAAAACACGTAGATCCTAGAATTGGGTCGGGTCAGTGCGCGGGTCAGTATTGAAACGACGCCGTTTTGGCATTTAAATGGCCAAAATAAAACGACGTCGTTTTGCTTCTAGTATAAATAATAAAAACCTTTGAAAAAAATCATTTTCAGCTTTCATAAAAAAAAAAAAAAAACATATTTCTCTCCTCCCTTTCTGCTGGCGATTTTCAGAGCTCGGTGAAGTTCCAGCGTGATCCACCGCCGTGCACGGTGGCCGGAACTCCAAAAGGTGAGTTTTTTTTCCTCTTTTTTATTACTATATTATACTTTAACATATGTGAGAAAAAGAAAAAGAAACTTAAAGAAAAAGAAAGGCACAGATTCAAAAGAAAAAAATAACGAAAAAAAACTTTGCTAGTCTGTTCTTTGATTTTTTTTTTATTATATTTCTATGTATTGTGTAAAGAAAAATCGTGTCCCTTTTTACAGATTGCTTTAGGGTTATTTATACCCTGAAAAAATAAATCAAAATCCTATTTTTGTTGCTACTGTCTGCTACTCTTGCCATCTTCTGTCGTTGTTTCTTTCCTTTTGCAGGTAAATGGCAAAAATCTTGGCAGTGACGAAGGCTGGTGGCTAGGCTGTGGCACTAGGAAGGGCCTGTGTCTAGTGCTTGCGGCGCTTAGGGTTTTCCAGAAACCTTAGGTCTCCTAAAACAGTTTAGGTGTTGGGCCCTTTTGGGCCTTATGGGTTTTGGGTTTTGGGTGTAATTGGGTCACAGGTAGTAAGGTGTTGGGTCTGGTTGTTTTTGTAAATGGACTGTAAAAACAAAATTGGACATTGGTTTTTTTATTATTTTTTGTTTGTTTGGGCCCAGGCAAAAATAGGTCATTAAAGCTGCCCCTCTTTGCTCATTGTCGTGTAACGAGAATAGAGCAAAGACTATAAAAGGACCAATTTTTCTTGGTCTTGCCGAGTCTTGATTTCTTGGTCCTCGTCTTCTCCAAATGGCTTCCTACCCAACTGCAACTTCAGGGGTATTAGAATTTCATCTTAACTTTACTTCTCTACAACTACTGCAACTTCAGAAGTATTAGACTATCTGCCCTTTCAGGGAAATAAGTCTGACGGCTTCAATCTGTTTCACTGCAACTTCAGGAAAATAAAATTTGCCATAAGATTTGCTTTCTTCACTTTGTTCCACTACCACTTTAGAGAGGTAAGGCTAGTCTCTTCGATCTGCTTCGCTGCAATTTCGGGAAGGCCAGATCTGCTATTTTAGTCTGCTCCACTGCAACCTCAGGGAGACAAGATCTGATGTCTTCGATCTACTTCCTGCAACTTCAAGAATTCCAGATCTGCTATCTTCAATCTGCTCCACTGCAAACTCAGGGATACAAGATCTGATGTCTTTAATCTGCTTTCTGCAACTTCAAGAATGCCGGATATGCTATCTCCAATCTGCTTCACTGCAAACTCAGGGAGACAAGCTAATATCTTGATCGACTTCCGCAACTTCGGAATATAAGATCTCATCTTGATCTGCTCATTGCAACTTCAGGGAGACAAGCTAATATCTTTGATCTGCTTTTTACAACTTCAGGAAGATAAGATCTGCTGTCTTCAGTCTGCTCTGCTGCAACTCAGGGAGACAGGCTAATATCTTCGATCTGCTTCCTGCAAGTTCAGGAAGATAATATCTGCTATCTTCAGTCTGCTCCACTACAACTTCAAGGAGACAGGATAATATCTTCGATCTGCTTCCTACAACTTCAGGAAGATAAGATCTGCTATCTTGATCTGCTCATTGTAACCCGGGAGACAAGATAATATCTTGATCGCTTCAGTAACCGGAAGATAAGATCTGCTTGTCTTCGATCTGCTTATTGCAACCGAGGAGACAGGCTAATATTTTTGATCTGCTTCCTACAATTTCAGGAAGATAAGATCTGCTGTCTTCAGTCTGCTCCGCTGTAACTTCAGGGAGACAAGCTAATATCTTCGATATGCTTCTTGCAACTTCAGGAAGATAAGATCTGCTATCTTCAGTCTGCTCCACTGCAACTTCAGGGAGGCAGGCTAATATCTTCGATCTGCTTCCTAAAACTTCAAGAAGATAAGATGTGATGTCTTCGATCTGCTTCCTGCAACTTCAGGAATGCCAGATCTGCTATCTTCAATCTGCTCCACTGCAAACTAAGGGAAACAAGATCTGATGTCTTCGATCTACTTCCTGCAACTTCAAGAATGCCAGATCTGCTATCTTCAATCTGCTTCACTGCAAACTCAAGAAGACAAGATCTGATGTCTTCGATCTGCTTCCTACAACTTCAGGAATGCCAGATCTGATATTTTCAATCTGTCTTACTACATTGTCCTCTAAAGGACATAACCCGTAGAATGGGTATATGCTCATGCCTAATAATTAGGATGCCTTGATCGAAATGAGTCAAATGCTCTTATTTAGACATGCTATAATATATGAATGCAAAAATGTTATGAGAATGATTCTTATTTCAGGTGTTATCACTCATTTATTCATCAAGGTTTCATCTTCGTTCCTCACGAAGCATCAATCATATTCTGCTCAAATAATTTGCCCCATGGTAATTCTGAGTACACTCCACTTGAACCTTGAGACATAAAGTTTGTACCTCCCACTGGAACTTCAGGGTAATAACATTTGGTTTCTTCCATCCATCCTGTTACCACTTAGAGGTATGAAATTTGTATCATCTTCAATTTGATCTGTTACACCATTCCCTGAGTGTAATGACCCGAAGTATGTGCCTGAAATTTGCATGAATGCAGGGTATCATTTTTTTTTCCCGAGAATGATCCCCTTTTACACTTGGGTTGACATTGCTTGTCATTTGTTGAGATGGTATCACTGACGAAATGTCTTATCCAATAAAAATCTGAACAAATAATCATCTTTCAAAATTTCCAACCCTTAGGCTTGGTTGTTCTAAACAATAGTCCTATTTTAGATTCTCATATTATTTAGAAGCTTCCAAGTAATATGCAAAACTCCTTTTATGAAAGTATTATTAGTCCGTTAATCATTATTTCAATATAATATGCTTGAAAAAGATCATAATAATGGATGTGAAAGAAATTAATCAAGAGCATAGCTCGAAACAAATAACTTAATCAAAAATAACCAAAGCAATAAAATAAAATTGATTGGGGTGTATCTTGAAAACAATAAAGTAATCAAAGATAGCCAATGCCATAAAATAAGATTGATTGGGGTGTATCTTTGAAAAGAATAAAGTAATCAAAGATAGAAAATTCAAAATGGGTAAGATAGAAGCTAGGTGCCCCAGATATCGCAGCCTGAGCTTCTTTGTACAAACTTCTTGAGGACCATTTAAAGCTCAATATGTGTTTAGAGGATTCGGAGTAATTTGTCAATGCCCTAAGACGTAGCATACTTCCTCACTGTTAATTCAGGCATAACAAGACTACCACATGCCCTATCTTTGATCAAAATTTGAGCCGTCCTTTTCGGGTTTTCAACTCAAAACCCCTTTGGTCTCAAAGCGGCCTTTGCGGGTTTTCACCTTGGCCTCTCCTTTTTTTTTTTTTTTTGAATTTGAGCTCAATGCTCCCTTTGTGGGTTTTCACCTTGGCCTTTCCCCTTTCAGGTAAAATACTTCTTGACTAAACCTGAATTCACCGAATTGGGCAAGTCTTTGGCATCCATCTCGGTCAATATTAATGCTCGTCCAGAACAGACCTTCTTTACAACATAAGGTCCTTCCCATTTTGGCATCTACTTTTCTATGAAATCCTTTTGTAAAAGAAAGATCAGGTTTCCCTCGTGGAATTCTCTAGGATAAACCTCTTTGTCGTAAGCTTGCATCATCTGACCGTGATGGATAACTTTTAACCTTTTCTTCGATTAGGTTCAATTGGCAAAAATGCTTCCATTCCTTAAACCAATGGGTAAGATGTTGCCCCGATAAAAGTCCTGGCCAACATTCGATAATCATAAAAGATAAATGGTAACTTCTTTATGCCAATCTTTACTAGTCTCGGTCATCTTTCCTACAATCCTTGTTTTGTTTGTTTGTTATTTTTTTTGGCTGCCTTTGTTGCTCTATTATATGGCGTCTGATCTTTGAACAGACTACAAACTTTTGACATTATCCTTTTTGGCATTTTTTGTCGGCGCCTGATCTTTTTTTTTTGAAATTTGATGACTGTCGGCTTTGCAATATTGGCATATGAAGCGACATTCACCCTCTTAGTGAAGTAAACGACAACCACGATGATGAATCGATGTCGGCTAGAAGCTTTTGACGAGATTGGCCCCAAAATATCCAGGCCCCACATATAGAAAATCTGTGAAGAAATAGATGAGGCACATAAGTCTTGTCTTCCTTAATTTGGCATTTACGACATAACTGAAGTAATCTCCCTTTTATGGTGGACCAATAGTACCCGGACCTTATAATTATCATGGCTATTGTAAAACCATTAGCATATGTCCTTCTGACATCCTTATGGACCTCTTTTAAGATTTCAACGTACCCGCGTCTCAGTAGTCCAGGCATGTCCTGATATGATCATGAAAAAATATCTTTGAATTCTTGAAAATAACTCAATGGTGTCTTGCCTTATTTCTGCGGTGAGCTGGGCTTCGATCTTCACCCCTTTTCTAGGCTCGCAATGTACACTGACCCTATGTAAGGTAGGATCTATTTTTCATTATGTTCTACCATTCTTAACAAATCAGAAGATCTGTCATCTTCAAAGTCCTGAGATCCCTCTAGACTCATATATTACTCGAAAGGAGACTCTGAGTCAGTAGCAGCGTTGCTCACATCATTGATATCTGGAGACCTTATTGTAGGTTCGAAGGAAGATTCCAAAGAATGATTATTTGTATGGTCATGAAGAATGAAAGAATACTTGAAAAAAGTCCAAAGAACAAACAAAAGAAAAAGAAAAGAACAATTGTTTGTACAGTATGAAATGGAAAAATAAAAGAATATTTGCTCAAAAAGATGCATTTTATTGAAATAAAAATTTTGGACACAAGCCTATTTCACAAAAGGGTTCTTATTGCCTTTAGGCTTAAAGCAACAAGCGTGTTTTGAATATTACTCTAGATCAACTTTAAAAAATACAAGGATCTTTTCCACAGTCCCATTGTTCAAAACACTCCAAGTATGCAAGGGATTAGAAACTTCGTTCCTTGGTTCCCTCTCCACTATATCTAAATCAGGGATAATAGGATTAGCAGGGTTATCTCTTAGGTTAGATCCTCAGCCAATTTGGAAATTCATGGGTACCCTAGTATCAGCTTGACCTTCTTGAGGGCTAATTGTAACAGATGACCTTTGAAGATATGTTTTAGATTGTGTTTGTGCATGCGGTGGGGTAAAACCCAAAAGGTTATCCTCATTATCTTCTCCAGAATTAGTCATGGGACTTTTTCCTTATCTATTACCCTATTCAGTAGCTGTGTCATTTGAGCCACCATATTCCTTTAGGCTTCCATCATTTGTTCCCACATATCTTGTTGGATCTTTGCCAACTGCTCTTGCAGCTGGTCTTTGCATGTCTCTTTGGAACTGTTCAAGTCTTTGATCCATGTTTTTTTCTTTCCAGATTAACTTTTTCTTCTTTATCTCTCTTTGATAACTTCAACCAATTAAGGTCCTTCTATAAATTTAAATGCATATGATGTGCTGTAATGTAAATACATGGAATGAATGTAAAAGAAAGAGAGGCGTTGATTCTGAATTCAATTACATTAGTACAACTTTTTTAGAAAGTAAATTTCTTTACATAAAACGGATTACATATAGGGCCTTGCCCTCATATTCCAAGAAACAATATCAATCCCTTCTTCGCAAAAGGTCAAATCCTGCAAACTTCTAATAGATGCCTCCACTAGCTCCTTTCTGCTTGGGCCGCGACTCATTACTTACTTATCCTCGCAATGCTTGTTAGCCTCTTTAAGAAAGCCGAGATATGGTGATTCTTGAATAGTCTTTGTCAGCTTGAATCCTTGGGCAATAAAGTCTTGTATTCCTTGATGGACTATCAGTCTTTTCTCATTTACTTGGACCATATTTGGACGACCGTATTATAATCCACTTTATCAAGAAATCTTTTTTCTCATGACAAACTCTTCTATTTAGCAATCGAATTTGAATCAACACCTCTTTTCTATGATGTGAATGTAATGCAATCAAAACAAAAGAGAACACATCAGCACAAGAGAAATAAATAACAAAATAGGGCACCTATTTGGGTGCCCACTAGGGTTTGGCGTAGTTCTACTTAGGGTAAGCCCTTAGGTTTTCTACATGTGGTTTAGCTCTAAAGTTGAGGTACCCGAACCAGCAGATTCCTCGATCCTCACCCATTATAGGCTCATATAGACTAAGCTCAGTTCAGGGGAATACATTTCCCTATGGCTGCACGGAGATAAAAATCTCACGAGGACATAGGTACAGATGTATCCCGAAAGCGATTCACTATCCTACACGGAGGTGAAAACCTCACGAAGGAGTAGCTTCTCACACCCACTTAAAAGGGTATGGCCATAACGGTCATGCAATGCAATGCAGAAAGATTAGAACAACATGCAATAAAGGATCATAATTTTTCAAATCGGATTTTCAAATTTAGACAAAAGGACAAGAAATTATCAATTTTACGGCTTGACTCTCTTATTGTGTCCCCAGCGGAGTCGCCAAGCAGTCGAAACCATTTTTTAAGTTTTTTTAACAAAAACAAGGTCGACTGTTTTCAAAACGAAAATGAAGTCGCCACCAATCTTTTTTCGAGGTGTGATCGGGTCACTTTGAAATTGATCATTTTAATAAAAAAACATTTTGATATATTAAAAAAATGATTTTGGTCTACGAAATTTAGAAGAACGGGTTCGGGAGTTGGTTACGTACGAGGAAGGATTAGCACCCTCGAAACTCCCAAAATTAGTACCGATTTGATTAATTAATGTCCTACTATCAAAAATTAAAAAAATTAAAATACGATCCTTTTATTTGTTAGAAAGCTAGAACTCACTTATCTCAAGGAAATAAAATGTCACACCCAATAAGTTAGAATGTAACGTCTCAAGACTTTGGAATTAAGCTTGCCTTTATTTGTAAAAAATCCATACCTCGAGACACAAAATAACGTATCCAATAAGTTAGGATACAAAATTTTGATTTCCCGAGTATAAGTTTTGATTTGAAGTTTATGCTTTAATTAAAAATAATTAGTTCTTTAGATCCGATGAGAAAAATCGAAACCAGTAAGTTAGGGTATGATTTCTTTCAAATCTTAGAACACGAAGTAATTGCTTATTTCCAAAATCGGATAAAATGTGATGTGATTTTACAATAAAATGGAGGATGAATTATAATGCACATGCATAATAGAGTGAAACGAGGGAAACAATAATTAAAACGAATAATAAATAATATGTAAAAAGATGACAAAATAAAAACAAAAGTTAATAATAAATCAATAAGCAAATAAATACAATGTACAATAAAAAATAATAATAGTGACAAAATACAATAATACTAATAATAAAATGTGTTAATAAACAAATAATATTAGCAAAAATAAGAGTAGTAATAATAAACATGATAATAATAATGCAAATGAGTAAAATAATAATAAAGTTAATTAAAAAATAAAAAATAATAGTAGTGGTAATGTTAAAATAATAGTAAAAGCAATAATAATATTAATAACAATAAGAAATTAAAAAAAAGATTATTAAAGAAACAAAAAAATCACAAAAGAAATAAAAAAAGGATGAAATTGAACTTAAAATAAAAGTTTGGGGGCAAATTTGAAAACAAATAAAAATGAAGGGACCTATCCGAACGCACGAATAACAAGGAGGGACTAAAGGGGAAAATATCCCCTCCCTCCAAAACGCTGCGCTTCGTGTGGGATTAAATTGAAACCGAAATAAAATATAGGGCTAAATTAAAAAATAAAAGAAACTTGATTATAAATTAATAAAAACCGGAAGGGCTAAAAGTGCAATTAGCCCTCCCGTAGAAAACACGCGGATCCTAGAACTGGGTCGGGTCAGTGCGCGGGTCAACATTGAAACGGCGTCGTTTTGGCATTTAAATGGCCAAAGCAAAACAACACTGTTTTGCTTCTAGTATAAATAATAAAAACCTTTGAAAAAAAAATCATTTTCAGCTTTCATAAAAAAAAAAAGAAATTTCTCTCCTCCTTCTCTGCTGGGCAATTTTGGCGAGCTCGACGAAGTCAACGTGATCCGGCCGTCATGGCAAAATGTGCACGGGTCGAAACTCAAAAGGTGAGTTTTTTTTCCTCTTTTTTATTACTATATTATACTTTAATATATGTGAGAAAAAGAAAAAGAAACTTAAAGAAAAAGAAAGGCACAGATTCAAAAGAAAAAAAAATAACAAAAAAAAAAAAACTTTGCTTGTCTGTTCTTTGATTTTTTTTATTGTATTTCTGTGTATCGTGTAAAGAAAAATTGTGTCCCTTTTTACAGATTCCTTTACGGTTATTTATACCCTGAAAAAATAAATCAAAATCCTATTTTTGTTGCTCTTTTGTCGCTATTCTTGCCATCTTTTGCTATTCTTACCATCTTTTGATTATTTATTATTTTGTTTTTGTTTATTTGGGCCCGGTAAAAATGAGTCATTACAAGTCATTGAAAACCTTAAAATTCATACATCAATGTGAGAATAATTGTCAAGTTCAAGTGCAAATGTGGGAACAATTATCAAGTTCAGGATATATCTTGAAAAAACAACCTTCAAGCCCCAATATAAAATAATTGCCTAATTCAAGTTCTAGTGTGAGAACAATTGTAGCCTAATATAAACAAAAAAAGGTTCAAATCCTAACATAAAAAAATTTCCAAATTCAAACCTAAATAGTAATTTAACCCTAATTTAAAGGATGCATCTGACCATTCCTACCATATTTAAATGTGAAATTCTATCAGAATTAAACTGTGTTTTAAATTCAAAACTCAAACTTGTTCTAACCAGTTCAACCATCTTGTTTGTTACCTTGAGGATTTGAAGCAGGATATAAAATGAATTTTTATGGACTAAATTTATTTAAAAACCATTTTATTTTCAAAATTAAAAGCATTATACATTCATTTGTTTGAGTTAGCGTCATAAGTTAATCAAATATCAATTTTAATAAAAAGTATGAAAATATAATTTTATATTTAAAATATATTATATTATTATGAAATACTTTTGTCTTTTTATGCTTTAAATAAAACCAAGAAAAAATTGGGTTTGGAGATTGAACTTATGCCACTAACATCTATAAAACCTCAACTTTACTACATCAATAAAAATTTGTTATTTGTTTTACGTTTTAATATTATTACACAATATTCCACCCATATAAATGCATATTTTTACTAACTTTAAACTCTTGTCTAAATTGATGCTACGAGTCAATCGAATATCAACTCATCAGTTGAAAATTATTAAAGTGTGTCAATTTTTTTACAAAGTAATAAATATCATAGCATAAAAAACTGTTTTTTCCACAAAATAGTTTTTTTATGCATTACAAATGTAAAACCGTTCAACTTAATTCAGTAACAAAATAAGCAAGAAATCGAAATCTTGGATTAACCTCATATATCAAAGTATTTCAAAATAAAGACTTTAGCTTTTTATTTTCAATATTTGGAGTTGATACATTAGATATAGATAGATCATATATTGTAAATTTTCTCTACTTTTCTTTTCTTAATTGGCCCCTCCCTTTCATCCTTTCTTTTGTGGTCCTTAAGAACTAAAGAACTAAACAAGTGTATTTCTTTCTTATAACATAATAATAAACGTTATAATAACTTTTACATCTTTTTGTCACTCATTTTTTATCAACATAAATTTTTCATAATTTTTCTTTCAATTATTCTTGGACTCTAGACTATATATAGTTTAGATAACCCATGAAAATTTTTCGACATATTTGATTACAATCTTGATATAGACAAGGTGCTTATTTGTCTTAAAATCGAATAAGACAATCTTTATTATTTGAAGTGGTTCTTTAGAAGCGGTTTTTGGCGTGTTTTTTATTATCTTTTATATTAAATAAATTTAAAAGAGTAGTTGCTGATTGAGTCTTAGCTCGATTGGCATGATCATTCTTGTTAATGCAGGCGGACGTAGGTTTGAGTCATTTTTTAAAAAAAAAATAGTCTTGCCAACCCCTTGACTCTACTTGTGGAGTCTAAAAACTTCATTAACAATATACCAAATAATTTCCTTTTATAAATATATGTTGTATATAAATGTTTTCACCCACAAAGTGGGTGAATAATCTAGTTATATATATTAAGTGCTTGGTAGGTAGTGTCACGAGTCAACCGAACAACAACTCAATTGGGCAATGATGAAAATATACACATAATAAAATTTAAATAGTAGCTTCCAAAACATCAGTTTTTTATTTTAATAAATTTTTATAATTTAATATAGAAAAATAATTATCACTCTAGAAATGTTGTTTTAAATAAATTTTAGATATATTAATTTGAACAAATAATATTTTATCTCCTTTTGTTATGATACTTACTATTACCGACCCATAACTCGAATGGGTCCAAGTCGGATTCTACATAATTCACACATTGAACTTGCATATCGAGCTCGCACATTGGGCTCGCGTATTGAGCTCGCATGACGTTAAGTGTTATTACACATTGAACCGTGCGACGTGGATTCGCACGTCACTACATAGGTGTATCCACATTCACTACACCACAATAGACTTTTAGCGGCGTTTTTTTTGGCTTTTAGCGGCGTTTTTAAGCGCCACTAATACTATTTGTGGCGCTTTCAAAAGCACTTAAAAACGCCGCTAAAGAAAGTGCATAAAGTTAGCGGCGTTATTGAAAAAACGCCGGTAAAGCCTTGACTTTTTAACGTAGCTTTTATAAAAAACCGCTAAAGGTGGGGATTTTAGCGGTAGCTTTTATAAACAACGCCGCTAAAGGTGAGGGCTTTTAGCGGCGCTTTTATAAACAACGCCCCTAAAGGTGGGGTCTTTTAGCGGCGCTTTTATAAAAATGCCGCTAAAGGTGGGAGCTTTAATGACGCTTTTATAAGCATCCTAAAGGTGGGGGCTTTTAATGACCCTTTAAAAAAGCATAAAAGGTGGGGAGCTTTTGCGCTTTTATAAAAACGCTAAGGTAGGGGCTTTAAGGCGCTTTTATAAAAGCGCCGCTAAAGGTGAGGTCTTTAATGGCGCCTTTATAAGCATGACTAAAGGTGAGGAGCTTTAGCGCTTTTATAAAAAGCGCTAAAGGTGGAATCTTTTCTTGGTAACTTCTTTAAAACGCCGCTAAAGATGGGAACTTTAGCTTCTATAAAAATGCCGCTAATTTGCCTGATTTGCGATGCTCTTTTCTCAATATCCTACCCTTCCTGCATTAAAACCAACCAAAAACAGCAATAATTGCATATAATTTCAACCCAAGACAGCAAATAAAACATTTAATCTCACAAGAAGCATTTAATCTAAACGATACTTCAAATTTAATAAAAGATATATGATATACATTATAATAAATGAAGTATAATTCAAGCAATTCTTACAATAATGTTAATTGTAACAATATTAAAAATCATCTTACGACAAGAAAAGAAATATCTAAGATGGCGGCCTCTGCGATTGCTGGAAAAACTTCATCATAGTCTGAAGCTATTGCTGGAGTTCTTCATACTTTCTGTTTTGCTCTGCCTCCCTCTCCGCTGCCTCCGCTCTAAGTTGAGCAATATGCTCCGCCTCCCTCGCTGCTGCCTCTGCTCTAAGCTGAGCAATTTGCTCATCTTTGCTCGCTTCCATCTGAGATATCTGGTCTTTTAGTCTCTGAACTTCAGCACGAGATTGACTCCCGGAAGGCATGTATTGCTGGGAGCCGGATCCAAAATATTGGGTCGGGGTAACACCAGATCCTTGACATCGAACCCGACCATACCTTTAAAGACCCAAAACAATAGTGATAATTCTATTATAAATATCTTGAAGATTAACAGAACTATCAATCGAAGCGATCGTACCTTTCGGGACCCAAAACATCGATAATAATTCTATTATCAATCTCCTCGAGATTAACGAGAACTATCGAGGCAAACAGCAGCTTCATACTACGCCTTTTTCTCCTTTAGTTTATCCTAATAAATCAATGAAAAAGTTAGAAAGCGAAATATATAATAAAAGGAATGGAACATAACTTAAAATTATAAATTTAAAACTACAAGCGATGAATTAAACTATTGTAATTAAACATTATAAATATATATAATAAATCAAATTTTATTAAGTAAATGTACCAAAATTTATGACCTCGGATGTCATTGGAGATCCATCCTTCTTCCTATCGTAATGTCAAAAAGTGAAGGCGTCTAACTTTTGACGATTTAAGCTTCCTACATTATAGTAGAAAAATATAATTTAATAGTATAAAGTCAATAATATTTGAAAGAAATAATAAATTATAATACCTCGGCCTCATTACACAAGCAAAACTTACGAAACCTACAGGTAATGCGTGAATTTTATTTACATGCGACTTGTTCCAACTCTCTCACGGTCCTACATAATGGAATTTGAATTATATATATAGTAAATCGATAAACCGAAAATTTTATAAGACTTTAGAAGTCGTAATACCTCTCCTTTCTTTGAATTCCGAATCTAACTTGATCTTCCTATTGGTACCTCAACATTCCGTGGGACATTTAGCAATTTTTTGTCGAGGCTTATGTCTTTCTTAAAATATTGTTTTTTAGGGTGCTTTTATTGTCTCTCCATTTTTACCTAACGTCTTCTTAATGAGTCATGAAACCTCTAAAGCAAATCTCCCACGAACAAAAATAGTTTAAAAGTAAATATAAGCGAAAGTTAAATCAAAGCATTATAAATTACATTCACGTTTTGTTACCTTAATATTATCGAGAGCTTGATTTTTGTTGGCGGCGGGCATGTGATGCCATGATTAAATAATTAATGGGCAACAAATTGGCATTTAGCTAAAATGCCCAAATAGCACACTAACGATCGAGCCTCGAGATCCAACAGTGGCCATGATTGTTTCTCCTTACTTTAACACACTCGACGGGCTCTAAGTCGTATAAATCTTTAAGCAATGTCGTCCCGACCTCTATGAGTCTCACCACTTGACTAAAAAATGATATATTATTATATTAAAATTAAAAATGAATCAATAATAAAATTCAACATGCATGTAAAATAAACTTAACATTACTTTCAAATTCTGCGGGCTCGTCACCTATGTCCGTGATTAGAAGATCAACAATGTTTTTGCTCTTCACTATTTGGTTCTTACGAATTTGAGTCTTGTGGACAATATTTAAATCTCGTAATAAATCTTCTAGGCATTTTCTGCAATACACATGAAATAGTTCAAAATTTTAGTAACAAATAACAATAATAATAGTACATTTAAAATAGTTAAATTATATAACATGACCAACATTAAAATTATAATATTCTATATAAATAATAAATCATAAAGTCTTACTAAATCATATTTCATAAATATCTTCGTCCACATCCTGACGAACCCATTGAAATTGTTGACTAGTACTAGGGATATTTTCATTTAAGTTTTGTTCTAGGAAAGGCAATGTTTCTGATCTTTCGACTATGTCATCTCTACTTCCACTGCTAATGTCGAACAAGTCTCTAGGGGTGTTTCGAAGTACAACGTACCAACCCTCATTAGTTGGATCTTTGGAGTAGAAAACTTGTTTAACTTGAGAAGAAAACACATACGGCTCATCCATCAGTTGTTCTTCGGTGTGAATCAATCGAGAGAAATTCACCATTGTAAAGCCATATTGATCGTTTTTAAGTCCGCGAGCCGTATTCACATCAACCCAATCACCTCGAAATAAGAAAACTTTGCATTTGCCGTAATAATCCAACTCAATGATGTCAGTAATAAGTCCGTAATACTCTAGATTCCACTCGACAGGATTACTGTCCCTAGCACTAGCATAACTTGTAATTGAAGAATTAACAACAATTCCAGAATTTTGGGTTCTCTCAATCTCTCGCGATACCTTGTATGAAATCTGTATCCGTTGATGAGGAAACCACTATATCTTTTCACTATTCTATTTGGACCTTGTGAAAGCCATTTAACGTCGTCATTTACTTCATTCAAACCCCAAACCTATTGAGTCGAAAGTAAATAAAGTAATTATGAATGTTATGAGAAAACATTATTACTTGTCAATGAAAAATTAAATTGCATACCATTTGGCTTAACCATTCATGGAATGATTCTGCGAACAACTTATTAATTTCTCATCGATTTAATCTTCGGGATCGTGAACGAGCTCTTAATATTTGTTTGTACACACTACGTTAAAAAAGGTTTTACTTTGTTAGAAGACAAACAAATTATAATTGATTAGTATTTATCAAATTCTAGAACTTACTTCCGAAATGGTTCCATTGAATCATGATGAAAAAGAACGTATCGATGTGCTTGGACCCACGATCTATCTTCTAATTCTGTAATTTCGACTTTGTCGACGGTTCTCCAAACTTTGAAATAAATAAGTTTGACCAAATTATAATCTGTGAGCCCGACATTTCTACTTGAGTACATTCATTCTTGTTTCAACATCTTCCAAATACCTCGAGCAGAAAGTCATACATTCCTCTCGCCAAGTAGCCCTACCAATTGATCCTTAGAATAATGCTTATTACGATAATATGACTTCAATTTGGATAGGAACCTAAACAAGATATATAACATTATGAAAAGTTGCAACTAGAGGCATTGAGGTGAATGAAGGAATATTTTACAAATAAAGTAAGACCTTTCAATGGGATACATCCATCGATAGAAAATGGGTCCACCAAGAATTGCTTCACGCGGGAGATGAATTAACAAGTGCACCATAATAGTGAAGAAGGAAGGCAGGAAGATCTTCTCCAGATTGCATGAAGTCAATGTGGCTCAATCTTGTCGTCTTTCAAGTTCTTGAACATTCAAAACTTTACCACAAATGCCTTTCATTATATTTGACAGTTCAATTACACAAGCCGTCACCTTTTTAGACATACAACACCGCATAGAAACTGGCAGTAAGTCTTGCATCAAGATGTGATAGTCATGCGATTTTAAGCCATATAGTCTTCGATCCTTAAGACTCACACATCAAGATATATTTGATGCATACGCATCCGGGACCTTTATATCCTTCAACACCATACATAACACTTCTTTTTCCGTCTTCGACATTGAAAAAATAGTAGGCGGCAACCAATATTTCATATTCGAAAGTGCTTGAGGATGAAGCTCACGCCAAATTCCCATGTGGACTAAATTAAGTCGACTCTGAAGATTATCTTTCGATTTTCCATCGACATTCAAAATAGTCCAATGATGTTCTCGCAGACATTTTTCTCAATGTGCATGACATCAAGATTATGGCATAAAATTTGATGCTCCCAGTAAGGCAACTCGAAAAAAATACTTCTTTTTTCCACAAGTCTACCTCATTAGGATCATCCTTTTCATCAGATTCATCATCAGATTCATCCCTAGATCTTCTATTTCTTTGCGGGTTGCCCGGTTGATTCATCTTCCCATAAATAAAAGTCATATCTTTCAACATTAAGAATATTTCGGATCCACCGGTCTACAAAGGAGCTGGTTTGAACTCTTCAGTACCATCAAGCCGAGCACTCTGAAATCTAAATCTATGATTTTTCGGTAACCACCGAGCGATGCCCCATGTAAGAGAACTTCTTCCCATTATATAACCATTGCGAACATGTCCTTGAACACAACACGGACAAGCATAACGTCCCTAGTACTCAACGGATAAATTAGCATAAGCGAAAAGTCATTAATAGTCCACATTAAAGCCGCACGTAAATTAAAGTTCTCTTTTCTCATTGCATCGCATGTAACACCCTAAATTAAGGGTTGTTTGAAAATTTAATTATTTGTTCCCATGTGTGTGTGTGCTTTAAGAAATAAATATTATGATTTATTTGGCATGTTCTAAAGGTCTAGAATTAAACCCGAGCTAGGCCTGACTTAGGGTTAAAATTTCTTTTAAGTACCTAAAAGGAGGAAGCTAGGAGATAGGGGTTAAGAATAAATTTGGGAGAAACATGTCATGAATTAAGACAGTAGCAAGGTGGTAACAGAGAGCCCTTAAAGAGTTGGAGGAGAGAATGAGCGTAGGTCACAGGTTCGAGTGGCTGGAGGGTCGTTTTGTGTTCTATTTTTATGCGGTGATGGGCTTAAGTAGGAAGGCCTTAAAACTAATTGGTGAAGGTTCATGGCATGAAAGTCAGGTGGTTGGAGTGGCTTGGGGCGCCACTTAAGAGTTTAGAAGAGGCGGTCTCGGGTTCGAGACACAAGGAATTGAGGAGCATTTTATTTTGGGCTTTTTGCGTTAGAAGAAAAAGGGCCAAGAAGAAGGTCTTATAAATAAATGAAAGGGTTAATTGACATGAAAGTCAATTGGGAGAGTTAGTGCAGGCGCTTAAGGGAGGCTGCGGCATAGGTCATTGGTTCAAACCAAGCGACAAATGGCATTTTTATTTTTTTACCTTGGTAGGCGTGAATGGGAGAGAGATGGTGGTGCATGAGGACTCTTAAGGTGATAAAGATAAAGCTTTATTTCTTTTAATTTTAATTGAAAGGTAGCATTATTAGTAGTTTTTCAATTAAATTGTTGGAGGTGAGTAGGAGATTAAGTGCAAGATAAATCTTGCATTATCTTGGATAATTCAAAGTGGAATTATCACCCAAAAAGAGGTGTTTGCCGATTTTGGGACTCCTTGGGAGGGGTGACCATAATCGGTTTTAGCTGACAAAGAAGTGCTAAAGTTCTTCAAAATTCTTTTCTTTCTTCTCCAAATTCTTTCTGCTGAATTTCCTCTTATTGCTTTGCCTACATTGCAAAAAAAATTCTAGCTTCTTTTCTTCTACTTAGCCGAAACCACCCCTTCCCCTACATCTATTCTTTTTCTTCTTCTTTCCTTAGTAGCGAACCTATCTTCTTCTCTTCTCAAAATTCCAGCCCCTCAAACTTGAGTTAGCGAATCCCTCCTCCTTATTTGGTGTAGCTTTGGCGAACATCAAAGCAAAGGGTGCTCTTTTCTTCTCCAATCGATTTGAGAGGAAGGTATGTGCTCAAGGCCGAATGCCTATCTCTTTTTCTCTCTATTCTCTGTTAACTTTTACAAGGGTAAGAGCCGATTTGGTATTGTATGGCAAGTGTAAATCACGATGTAGGAATCGGTTTGTTGTAGGGCCTTGAGGTTTTGGAAACAATCTAGTAAAGCCGTCATCTTTTAATTGGTTGGTAAGTGGAGGTAAGGATTTGTTAAATAGTCTAATCTTTTTAGTATTGTGGCAAGCTATTAATGTGGATATTTGTTGATTGTAGGGAAGCGAAAACACATAGTGTGTGGTGGTGATAATCAAAAGGCGTTTTAGGTAAGGTTTGGGTTCAAGTGTAACCCTTTGGATTTATGTGGTTTAATAGAATAGGCCATGTCACTAACTTTCATGTATCATGAATATAGGGGCAAGGAAGTCTAGTGTGGCGATTGATTCTTTGGGATTTAGAGCTCTTGATAGTAACGGTGTGTACATACACACTTTATAATTAATTAATGTCTTGAATATATTACACTAAAGCTGGATTGTGTAGAATTGGATTTAATACCATCATGGTACAAGCAAGGAATCGGTAAGTCCTTGTTGTTATGAGTTTACTTTATGATGCTTTTGGGAAGCATGACATATTTGGTATGTTGTTAAATAAATATGTGGGTATGATTCTGTTATGTGCATATCATTGATTGATGTGGGTTGTATGAGAGGAGGGAAGTGATGTTCGTGTCGACGGACACGGTGGTTTAGTACCAAATTTACGTGACTACGGTCACTAGAGGTTTGGCACCTCATAGCGTCTCGTCCCGTGGTTAGCGACCACGATGGGTTGGCCCCAGATGATATTATGGGATTGGCGCTAGTGATTTGGTATCACACGTGGGTTGGCCCCACAACTTGTTATTTGTGACTTGGTCACCGTGGTTTATCACCACAACATTGATGGATATCGTGACTTTAAGTCACGGTGGTTTAGCACCACCGGTGGTTTGGTACCACACGGTAGAAAAAGGTGTTTTGGATGGTTAGGTTGGGTGCATGACAAACTTGATTGTGATTTGTGTGTATGATGTTGCATTAAACGGGAAAGGGTTACACTGCGAGTCTTGGTAACTCGCCTTTTCCTTTAACGTTTTCGGTGACTCGTAGATGTGGGTGAGGCCCAGGATGGACTCGAGGTGGCCATGCGAGAGAAAATATGGATTAAATGGACTTGAATTGTTTTATTTTATTTTGGTTTTATTTGTTCAATTGTAATAAGGCCTCTTAAGATTATTTTTTATTATTTTACATGTTTGGGATGAATTATTTAAGCCTTAATAACTTTAAAATGGTTACACAAGTTCCTTAAATTCAAGCGTAAATTATTTTCTTTCGTACCATCGAATACATTGGCAAATTGATAACAACATGACTTAACAATTTTAAATAACAAAGCTAAGTGTTGGTTTTTATATACACCTCAAATGTTTGAAATAAAACTATATTCTTTTTACCATAAAATTTAAAGTAAATAAAAGGGTTTTCAACAAATGTTTTCTTCAGAACATACGATTGATTATTGTAATGTTTGGGCGGGTTTGGGGTGTTACAAAATTAATATCGAGCCAGTTCAAAGCTTCGGTTTGTGGGGGCCCAAGGCCCAAAATATTTTATGAGGCCTTTGTGAAACGTTTTGGTTTTGAAACGACATGGCAAAGTCTCGGCACCAATCCGCCTGTAAGTACTTTTGACTCTGTGTGGATTATTATTTGTAGAAGGGTAGGTATGGAGCGTAGTTAGTATGATAAGTGTTAAAACCACAGGACTAGTTTACTCCAACAAATCACATAAGACTTTAAATGCCTAAGTAAACAAACCTACGACCAAGTCGTAGGGTTAGGGTGTGGTAACCCTAGTGCGCATGTCTAGGATTGGATCGGAAGAGCTTGGTATTTGCATCCTCGTGACTCACCTCCTCTTGTGCAGAATCCTACAGTGCGTAGCTTCGGTTCACCACAACCAAGAGGACTCGGTCATAGGCTAAACATATCTTGAGTAAAATCAGAAGGGATCGACCATGTTTATGGAAACTCTAGTTTTAAAATCAATAGAGCATCTCTTTTAATAGTAGCGAAAATTTATTTACGGAAAATTTTCAAAATATTTTCAATTTACCAAAATTACCAAAATGCCCTAGTGGCAAAATTACGAAAATGCCCTTGGTTTCTAAAATTCACAGACTACCCCGATTTCAATAAAATTCTCTTACTTTGCAAAAGTATCCAAAATTTTGTATTTCAAAGTAATACCTTGACTTTGGAAATTTATGAAATTACCCTTGATTGACAAAATTACCAAAATACCCCAGATTCTAAAATTTTGCTATACCTTTAATTTGACAAATTATCAAAAATACCCTCTAGTTTTGGGAAATTTCAAAATGTCTGATTTAGTAAAGTTTTAAAAATTTTCTAGTTTATTACGAAAAATACCCTGTAGGAAAATGACGAAAATACAGGATAGAATCGGACGAAATTTGATGCTCGAGAGAAGAAATTTGAAAGCCTTTGAGTCGGGGCTTGGTACAAGAAAATAACATGGGAGTATTTCAAAGTCTTATCGGAGTATGAAGCATTGAAATTTTACGGGGTTGGTACAAGAAAATAAGGCGTGTCGAGTATGAAGCTATGCTCGGGGAATTGTGTCAACAGAGCATGAACGGTGTGTCCACTTTGAAGACGGACTTAGGGATGATTTGAGGCTGCTGATTGCTCCATAGTAGGAGCGTGAGTTTTTTTCTTAGTGGAAAAGGCTAAAGTAGCCGAAGGGGTCAAGGAGTCCGTAAGACAGAACTACGATAGAAACAAGCAGAAAATGGGGTTTAGGTCATCTAGATCGGGTAGTAATGCACAGAAAAGGGCTCGGTAGAGTGGGCCGAATCAGGCAAGAAGGCCCATAACTACTAATTAGAGACCAGCTCAGTGTAATCGCTGTGGGAAATCACATTGGGGAGGTTGTTGGACCGGTGAAAGGGGATGCTTTGAATGTGGATCTTTGGATCACCGTGTAAGGGATTGTCCTTAAAAGTTGGCAAAGAATCAGCCAGAGGGTTAGAACCGTGCTCAGGTTAGAAATGTAGGACCACCACAGAGGGGTCGTGGTAATGGTAGAGGAGGCAATGGTTCTAGTCGAGGTCGCGAACTCCGGGCAAAGGTGCAAGCAACACGAGGCAAGGCGACTGGTTTAGTCTATGCAGAAGGCGTCGAGAAGAGGGTGACGACCGGGACGTCATAACCGTACGTTCTAATTTTGGTCTTCCATATGTTGCATTAATTGATGTGGGTTCAACGCATTCATACGTTGCTAGTAGTGTGGTAGAGACTATGAGCATAGACTTTGAGACTACTTCTAGAGATGACGATGAATTAGCCCTCTAGGTCACTCTGTAGTTGTAAATAAGCTATATAGGGATGTACCCTTAGAACTCCAAGGGTAGTGTTTGTGGTCGATCCGATGGAACCGCCGCTTGGGGAGTTCGATCTAATTCTTGGAATGGACTGGTTGGTTAAGCATCAGGCAAGGTTGGATTGCGCTGCTAAGCGCATGGTTCTAAAGATGGCTGAGGGTGATGAAGTGGTCATGATAGGTAATAGAAGAGATTACCTATCCAACGTGGTGTCTGCGTTGAAGGCGGAGAAAATGGTCAGAAAAGGGTGTGAGGCGTTTTTGGTTCGAATATGTGCCTTGGAGGCTAAGGAGTCAGTAGTTGAGAAGGTCCGAATGGTAGGGGAATTCGCTGATGTGTTTCTAGAAGAACTTTCAGGTTTGCCTCCAGATCGAGAAGTTGAATTCGGTATAGACTTGTTACCCAAAACGGCACCTGTGTCTATAGCACCATACCGAATGGCACCAAAGGAATTGGTGGAGCTGAAGGCTTAAATTCAGAAACTTTTGGACCGAGGGTTTATCTGACCAAGTATATCTCCGTGGGGAGCACCTGTGCTGTTTGTCAAGAAGAAAGACGGGTCAATGCGAATGTGTATTGACTACCGTCAGCTGAACAAGTTAACGATTAAAAACAAGTATCCGTTGCCCCGGATTGATGACTTGTCTGACCAACTGAAGGGTGCATCGGTTTTCTCGAAGATAGACCTTAGGTCGGGTTATCATCAACTTAAGGTGAAGGAGGGTGATGTTCACAAGACGGTGTTACATACTCGGTATGGGCATTACGAGTTTCTAGTGATGCCATTTGGGCTGACCAATGCACCTGCAGCCTTCATGGACTTAATGAATGGGGTGTTTCAGCAGTACTTGGATCAATTTATCGTGGTGTTTATAGACGACATATTGGTTTATTCAAAGACGGAGGAGGAGCATGACATGCATTTGCGTATAGTTCTACAAATACTGAGGGAGAAGCAGTTATATGCCAAATTCAGTAAGTGTGAATTTTTTCTTAGGGAGGTGGCTTTCTTAGGTCACGTGGTGTCAGCGAAAGGGATTAGAGTGGACCCTCGCAAGGTTGAAGCGGTGTTGGATTGGAAACCGCCTAAGTCAGTGGCAGAAATTCAAAGTTTTCTGGGTCTGACAGGATACTATCGAAGATTTGTGGAAGGATTCTCTTTAATCGCAGCCCCACTAACTAAGTTATTAAGAAAAGGAGTTCCATTTGTATGGTCGGAGAAGCAGCAAGAAAGTTTTGACAAGCTAAGGAAGATTCTGATAGAAGCTCCGATTCTGGTACAGCCTGAGGCAGGGAAGTTATTTACGATTTATTGTGATGCGTCCCATACGGGGTTGGGATGTGTATTGATGCAAGAAGAGAAGGTAGTGGCCTACGCATCCCGTCAGCTAAGACCGCATGAGGTTAACTACCCGACTCACGACTTAGAATTAGCGGCTGTAGTCTTCGCTTTGAAGATATGGAGGCATTACTTGTATGGGGAAAAGTCGATAGTCTACACGGATCACAAAAGTTTGAGGTATCTCTTGACTCAGAAGGAGTTGAACTTGAGACAGCGCCGATGGATTGAACTGTTGAAGGACTACGACTATTTAATTGAGTACCATCCGGGCAAAGCTAACGTGGTGGCTGACGTGTTAAGTCGGAAGGTCGTGGCGGACTTAAGGGCGATGTTTGCTCACCTCGATCTATCGACGATGGAAGTCTTTTAGCGAGCCGCAAGTTAAACCAACTTGGATCGAGGAGATTAAGGAAAAATAGTTAGTAGATGAAAGTCCTAATGCACGAAGATTTCAAGTTTAAAATGGTGGTTTAGAAGGGTATAGCTTGTTCGATGATGGAGTATTATGCTTTCAAGGGCGAGCTTGTATGCCGAAAGAGGTGGAATTGAGGCATAAAATTCTTCGGGATGCACATAGCAGCCCATATGCTATGCATCCTGGAGGTAGCAAGATGTATGGAGATTTGCGAAAACAGTTCTAGTGGCCAGGGCTGAAGCGCGAGGTAACTGAATTTGTGGGAAGGTGTTTGACGTGTCAGCAGGTTAAGGTTGAACACCAGTTACCATCAAGGTTACTCCAACCAGTGAAGATCCCTCAGTGGAAATGGGAGGGGATCACTATGAATTTTGTCAGTGGGCTACCCCTCACGCCCAGCAAGAAGGACGCAGTTTGGGTGATTGTGGACCGTCTGACTAAATCAGCTCATTTCATACCGGTAAGGGTGGATTACTCACTTCAGAAGCTAGCTAAGCTGTATGTGTCGAAAATAGTGAGGTTGCATGGTGTGCTCGGATCGATCATCTCAGATAGGGATCTAAAATTTACGTCAAGGTTCTGGAAAGCGTTGCCTCAGGCTTTGGGTACACGATTGATTTCAAGATGACTTTTCATCCACATCCGACGGCGATCGGAAAGGGTCATCTGATTTTAGAAGATATGCTAAGAGGTTGTGTTCGGATTTCAGTGGTAGTTGGGAAGAGTACCTCACCGCTAGCGTAATTCGCTTATAATAATAGTTATCAGCGAGTATCCGGATGGCACCGTATGAAGCACTGTATGGACAGAAATGCCGTACTTCTACGTGTTGGATGGAGTTGGGTGAACGACAAGTTTTGGGTCCAAAATTGGTAACAAAAATTGAAGATAAAGTTAAGGTGATTCGGGCTCATCTCAAGGAAGCGTCGACATAAGCGTATCGCCTTATGTCGACCTTAAGCGCAAGGAGATGGAATATCGATGGAGATAAAGTTTTTTTGAAAGTGTCGCCTTGGAAGAAGGTATTAAGGTTTGGGCGAAAAGGGAAGCTAAGACCAAGGTTCATCGGGCCATATACAGTAGTGAAGCGAGTGGGACCAGTAGCTTACTAGCTTGAGTTGCCGACAGAGTTGAGCCAGATCCATGATGTCTTCCATGTCTCGATGTTGAGGCGCTATCGATCAGATCCCTCACACGTAGTGCCGGTAGCGGAAATTGAGGTGAGTCCGGACTTGTCGTTCGAGGAGGAGCCAGTACAAATCTTGGATCGTGATGTCAAAGTTCTTCAAGGAAGTCAAGCCTTTGGTGAAGGTGTTATGGCGTAACCATGGTACGGAGGAGGCCATATGGGAACCCGAGGATGTGATGCGCGGCAATACCCCAACTCTTGATCGATCTGTAATTTCGAGGCCGAAATTCTTTTAAGGAGTAGAACGTAACACCCTAAATTAGGGGTTGTTTGAAAATTTAATTATTTGTTCCCATGTGTGTGTGCTTGAAGAAATAAATATTATGATTTATTTGGCATGTTCTAAAGGTCTAGAATTAAACCCAGCTAGGCCCGACTTAGGGTTAAAAATTTCTTTTAAGTACCTAAAAGGAGGGAAGCTAGGAGATAGGGGTTAAGAATAAATTTGGGAGAAACATGTCACAATTAAGACAAGAGTAAGGTGGTAGCCGAGAGCCCTTAAAGAGTTGGAGGAGAGAATGAGCGCAGTCACGTGTTGAGTGGTGGAGGGGCGTTTGTGTTTTATTTTTATGCGGTGATGGGCTTAAGTAGGAAGGCCTTAAAACTAATTGGTGAAGGTTCATGGCATGAAAGTCTAGGTGGTTGGAGTGGCTTGGGCGCCACTTAAGAGTTTAGAAGAGGCGTGTCTCGGGTTCGAGACACAAGGGACGCAAGGAGCATTTTTATTTTGGGCTTTTATGTTAGAAGAAAAAGGCCAAGAAGAAGGTCTTATAAATAAATGAAAGGGTTAATTGACATGAAAGTCAATTGGGAGAGTTGGTCTGGCGCTTGGGGAGGTGCGACATGGGTCATTGGTTCAACCTAAGAAGCAACAAATGGCATTTTTATTTTTTTTTACCTTGAGGCCATGTGAATGGGAGAGAGAGATGGTGCATGAGGGACTCTTAAGGTGATAAAGATAAAGCTTTATTTCTTTTAATTTTTAGCTGAAGGGTAGCATTATTAGTAGTTTTTTTCAATTAAATTGTTGGAGGTGAGTAGAAGATTAAGTGCAAGATAAATCTTGCATTATCTTGGATAATTCAAGGCTGGAATTATCACCCAAAAAGAGGGTGTTTGCCGATTTTGGGACTCCTTGGGGTGGGGCTGACCATAATCGGTTTTAGGCAGCAAAGAAGTGCCAAAGTTCTTCAAAATTCTTTTGTTTCTTCTCCAAATTGTCATTTGTCGATTTCCTCTTGTTGCTTTGCCTACATTGCTAAAAAAATTCCAGCTTCTTTTCTTCTACTTAGCCGAAACCACCCCTTCCCCTACATCTTTTCTTTTTCTTCTTCTTTCCCTAGTAGCCGAACTATCTTCTTCTCTTCTCAAAATTCCAGCCCCTCAAACTTGAGTTAGCCGAATCCCCTCCTCCCTATTTGGTGTAGCTTTGGCCAAACATCAAAGCAAAGGGTGCTCTTTTCTTCTCCAATCGGTTTGAGAGGAAGGTATGTGCTCAAGGCCGAATGCCTATCTCTTTTTCTCTCTATTCTTTGTCGACTTTTACAAGGGTAAGAGCCGATTTCGGTATTGTATGGCAAGTGTAAATCACCTGATGTAGGAATCGGTTTGTTGTAGGGCCTTCGAGGTTTTGGAAACGATCTAGTGAAGCCGTCATCTTTTAATTTGTTGGTAAGTGGAGGTAAGGATTTGTTAAATAGTCTAATCTTTTTAGTATTGTGTCAAGGCTATTAATGTGGATGACCGCCATTGTAGGAAGGAGAAACACATAGTGTGTGGTGGCTGATAATCAAAGGACGTTTTAGGTAAGGTTTCGGGTTCAAGTGTAACCCTTTGGATTTATGTGGTTTAGTCGAATAGGCCATGTCACTAACTTTTATGTATGGCCGAATATAGGGGCAAGGAAGTCTAGTGTGGCCGATTGATTCTTTAGGATTTAGGGCTACTGATAGTAATAGGTTTGTACATACACACTTTATAATTAATTAATGTGCTGAATATATTACACTAAACTAGATTGTGTAGAATTGGATTTAATACCATCATGGTATAAACAAGGAATCAGGTAAGTCCTTGTTGTTATGAGTTTACTTTATGATGCTTTTGGGAAGCATGACATATTTGGTATGTTGTTAAATAAATATATGGGTATGATTCCTATTATATGCATATCATTGATTGATGTGGGTTGTATGAGAGGAGGGGGAAAAGTGATGTTCGTGTCGACAGACAGCAGTGGTTTGGTACCACATTTCGTGACTACGATCACCAGAGGTTTGGCACCTCATAGCGTCTTGTCCCCTGTGGCTTAGCACCACAGATGGGTTGGCCCCACGATGATATTATGGGATTGACGCCATGATTTGGTATCACACGTAGGTCGGCCCCACAACTTGTTATTTGTGACTTGGTCACCAAAGTGGTTTGGCACCACAACATTGATGGATATCGTGACTTTAAGTCACCGGTGGTTTGGCACCACCAAGGGTTTGGTACCACACGGGTAGAAAAAGGTGTTTTGGATGGTTAGGTTGGGTGCATGTTAAACTTGATTGTGATTTGTGTGTATGATGTTGCATTAAACCGGGAAAAGGGTTACACACTGAGTCTTGGTGACTCACCTTTTCCTTTAACATCTTTCAGGTGACTCGTAGATCGCGGGTGAGGAGCCGGATGGACTCGAGGTGGCCATGCAGAGAAAATATAGATTAAATGGACTTGAATTATTTTATTTTATTTTGGTTTTATTTGTTCAGTTGTAATAAGGCCTCCTAAGATTATTTTTTTTATTATTTTATATGTTTGGGATGAATTATTTAAACTGCTTAATAACTTTAAAATGGTTACACAAGTTCCTTAAATTCAAACGTAAATGATTTTCTTTCGTACCATCAAGTACATTGATAGAATTGATAACAACATGACTTAATGAATTTTAAATAACAAAGCTAAGTGTTGGTTTTTTATATACACCTCAAATGTTTGAAACAAAACTATATTCTTTTTACCATAAAATTTAAAGTAAATAAAAAAGGGTTTTCAACAATTGTTTTCTTCTGTAACATACCAGATTCAGTCGTAATGTTTGGGCCGGGTTTGGGGTGTTACAATCGCATGTCTGAACACCAGCCCATATTTGTTTTAACTCGTCAACAAGTGGCTGCAAATAGACGTCAATATCATTACCGGGCCCTTTCTCTCTAGGTATAATCATAGACAAGATAAAAGAAAATTGTTTCATGCAAACCCACGGAGGCAAATTGTAGGGAACAAGCACCACAGGCCAAGTACTGTACGTTGTACTCATGAGTTTGTAAGGGTTAAATCCATCGGATGCTAGCCCAAGCCTCACACTCCGAGGATCGCTTGCAAAGCTTGGAAATTTAGAGTCAAAAGATTTCTAAGCTAAAGAACCTGCAGGATGCCTTAACAATCCATCATCAGTTCGTCCATCACGGTGCCACGTCATTGATTTGGCTATCTTTGACGACATGAAAAGCCGTTGAAGCCTTGGTATTAGCGGAAAATATCGTAAAATCTTAACTGGCTGCTTCCTTGACTGTGTATCGTGTTCGTCCTCATTACCATCCTCTGTATTTCTATTAATCCAACGGGATTGGCCGCATACATGACAGCACTGTTGGTTTATCCGGTTGCCCCAATACAACATGCAGTCATTTGGGCAACTTTGAATTTTGTTGTAGCCAAGGCCCAAATCCTTTATCAATTTCTTCATGTCTTTGGAAGATTAAGGGATTTTTGCAAACGGGAACATTTCTTGCAGAAACTCTAATAGCATTGTCAACGAGTTTCCGGTCCACCCCCAAACATTTCAAGTGAAAAAGACGAATATAGAATGACAGTTTGGAAAATTTTGATCCCTCATACAGTTCTTCATTCATTTCACCAAGTAACGTGTAGAACCTCGCCGCTTTTTCATTTGGCTGTTCATCCGGTACACTTCTTCCACCTTTGGTGAAAGTATTTCCACCAAAATTATAATAATCGGTTGCACCCAAGTCAGGTGGAAATGGCCCGAAACCATCACTGTGCATATTAAAAGCATCCCGCAACATGCCTTCCATGTTATCGTCACAACATTCTGATTGTAAGCATTATGAGGATAACCCAGATTCATCGATGAAGATGCTCCACTAGATGTACACTCTCCATGAAAAAACCATTTTTTGTACCCCCGGACAAAGTCATCAACAACTAGATGTTCGTAGACAACTTCACGATAATGTCAGTTAATATTGCAACACTTCTTACAAGGGCAAAGGATCATATTCTCTTGGCTTGCATTTTGAAATGCGAAATTTAGAGAAGTTTCTACTCCATTTCGATAGTCGTTGCTTACCCTTGACAATTTCATCCAACTCCTATCCATTTCGTTGTTGTTGAAGTCTAAAGTTGACAATAAATTACACAGCTAAATTGTTAATTTATAATTTAGGTAAGTAATGATATGATCATATATATAACTGAGCACTATGTAAATTATGAAGTTTGATCCTAAAATTATGTAAGTAGTGAATTGGTTAAAAAAAAGAAGAAGCTAAATAATCTTACATTCACTACACCAAAACAAACTTTTACTGGCCTTTTTAGCGGCATTTTAAAAAAAAACGCCGCAAATATTATACATTTGTGGCATTTGAATACAAACGCCGCAAAAAGTTGAGCAATAGCGGCGTTTTAAACCCAAACGCCGCTAAAAATGATAAATAGCGGCGTTTGAGAAAGATCATAGAATTAGCGGCGCTTTAGTAAAAACGCAGTTATAGGTCAGAGCATTAGCGGCGCTTTTGTAAAAACACCGCTATAGGTCAGAGCATTAGTTGCACTTTTGTAAAAACGCCGCTATAGATCAGAGCATTAGCGGCGCTTTTGAAAAGACACCGCTACAGGACAGAGCATTAGCGGCGCTTTTGTTAAAATGCCGCTATAAGTCTGAGTATTATCGGCGCTTGTCTAAACACGCCGCTATAAGTCTGAGCATTAGCGGCGCTTGTTTAAAAACGCCGCTATAAGTCTGAGCATTAGCGGCGCTTGTAAAAAAAGCGCATAAAATATCTAATTATTCAAATACTTAAACGGCGCCATTTTTTTCTAGGCCAAGCAATAGCGGCGTTTCTGTAAAAAACGCCGCTAAATTATTTTTTTATGTCAAAACAAAACGTCCTCATTTTAATTATAGTATAAAAATTGCAAAAAAAAGTAAGTGGCGTTTGTAATAAAAACGCCGCAAAAAATGAACTTATTGCGGCGTTTTGTTCATAAACGCCACGAAATTATTTTTTTATTTCAAAACAAAACATTCTCGTTTGAATTTCAGTATGAAAATTGTAAAAAGTTAGTGGCGTTTGTACTAAAAATGTCGAAAAAAATGAGTTTAGGGTTTCTCTTTTTCTTGTCAATATAAATTGAGAAGGTTATAAGTTTAGGGTTTATAGTTTAGGATTTAATGTTTAAAGTTTAGAGTCTATGATTTAAGGTTTAGGGGTTAATGGTTCGGGATTATGGATTAAAAGATATGGGTTAATGGTTTATGGTTTAGGGGTTTAGGTTTAAGGGTTAAAAAATTAATTGAATATTTAATTTATTTTAATTGAATATTTAAAATACAAATATTTTATCTTAATTAAAATATAAATTATTTATAATAAAAATAATAATGACGGTAGAAAAATTTTAGTTTATAGTTTAATTTTTAGTGTTTAGATTTATGGGGTTTAGGTTAGGGGGGTTTAGGATTTTAATTAGGGTTTTATGGTTTAGGGTTTAGGATTTTAATTTTTAGTGTTTTTTATGGTTTAGGTTAGGTTTAGGGTTTTAGGGTTTATAGTTTAATTTTTAGTGTTTAGATTTATGGGGTTTAGGGTTTAGTACTTAAATCAATCGAACAACAAAGTTAGAGTATTAGTGTTTAGGGTTTAGGGTTTAAGGTTTATGGTTTAGTGTTAGGGTTTAGGGTTTAGGAGTTTAGGGTTTTGTAGTTTAGGGTTTAGGCTAGGTTTATAGTTTAATTTTTAGTGTTTAGATTTATGTGGTTTAGGTTAGGGTTTAGGGTTTTAGGGTTTAGGGTTTAGGCTAGGTTTATAGTTTAATTTTTAGTGTTTAGATTTATGGGGTTTAGGGTTTAGTACTGAAATCAATCAAACAACAAAGTTAGAGTATTAGTATTTAGGGTTTAATAAGGGTTTAAGATTTTGATAAAAGAGATAAAATTCAAATTATTTTAGGGTTTACAGCTTGCAATAAGATTATATCTTTAATTACTTCGCACCTTATAATATATGTATGATTTTCAATTTAGGGTTTAATGTATATGTATAATTTAGTCGGGGTTTATGGTGTATAATTTGGGGTTTAATGTATCATATGATATACTTTTTAGGTGTATAATTTAGGGTTTTATGATTTAGGTATGAGAACATAAATTATAAAAGCGTGTAATTTAAATATAGAGTTACAAAGAAAACAAAAATATTTTAAAGGAATTTAATAAATAAATAAACTAAAAAATTATTGGTATTAGCGGCGTTTTTTATGACGCCGCAAAAAGCATATCAATAAACATATTAATAAACAAAACGACGTCGTTTACATGGGGGCATTAGCGGCGTTAGCCAGTAAAACGCCGCAATAGATTAGTATTAGCGGCATTTTATAAAACGCATACAAAAGTATTAATTTTAATTCAAGCGGTAGCGCTTTTCTTTAGTGGCGCTTTATATGAAACACCGCAAATAACCCGACAATTTAATTGAAACGACATCGTTTTATTTAGAGTGTTAGTGGAACCAGTTAATTCAAACGCCGTCGTTTTTTAAGGTAATTTAGTGGCGCTTGTTGAAAACGCCAGAAAACGCCAATTTTTTTAACAAAACGACACCGTTTTTTTCCTCGATGTTACCCCGAGTCATCCCCCTCCCCCCCCCAAAATAGACATCCTAATTGTAACACCCCAAACCCGGCCCATGAGTCCTGACCGGATCTGGTATGTCACTGGGTAAAATATTTTGGGCCAATTTGAAAGTTGGGTGAAAATTTGATAAAATTTGGCTAAGTTATTTAAAACGGGGTTTGAAAACTCAGTTGGGCCTTTATATAAATACTGTTGGGCTTTATAAACCCTTTTGAAAACATTGATCATGTATCTTTTTAAAATCATTAAAGTGATAGTTGACTTAGTTTATTTTTGTTACCCGATTGTAACATCTTTTAAAAACCCGTAGAAGTTTATTAAGTTTGAAAAATTATTTTTAACCGGTTTACTTATCATTTGAAAATTTTATTTGTAACATAAAATAAGCAAAATAAAAAAAAATATAACATCCACAAAATAAATAGCGGCCTTATTACAATCCCAAAATAAAAGACTTAGAAAAATAAATATGATTAACTAAAACAAAGTAATTTCAAATCCAATGATGGCATGGCCGCCTCGAGTCCTCTCCGGCTCCATCTCCGCGATCTACTCATCTGCAAAATGTTAAGGGAAAGGGGTGAGTCACCAAGACTCAGTGTGTAAATCCCCCTCCCGGAAAATACAACTCATACACAATTTATTAATTAAACATGCACATGCAACCCAACTAGCCATCCATACTCCTTTTCTACCCCGTGTGGTCAAAACCACTGATGACTTAAAGTCACAATTTAAATGATGGGGCCAACCCATCGTGTGGTCAAAACCACTGATGACCATAGGTCACAAATAATCAAGTGTGGTCAAAACCACTAGTGGTACCAAACCACTGGGACTTAGTCGCAAATTTTCAATCGTTGTGGTCAAAACCACTGATGACCATAGGTCACAAATAAACTGATGGGGCCAACCCATCTTGTGGTCAAAACCACTGATGACCATAGGTCACAAATAATCGATGGGGCCAACCCATCTTGTGGTCAAAACCATCGGCGACAGTCCAAAAATCATCCCTCCTCTCATCAATCCCACCATCACATGCTTTTATAACAATTTTCATATATCATGTCATAGCATTTAATGTCATGTGATGGTATGCAAATCATACATCAAAAATCACAAGTTAGGGGACTTACGAAATCCATGATTATGCCACAAGCTAATCACAACCAAAAGATTAAAGCAAACAATAAAGTCATGAAATTAATAAAGTGTGTATTGAGATCTTACACACCTATTTCTCTAGGAACTCCTAGATCCCGAAAAGCCGATCTATAACGTTAGATCTCTTAACCTTAAACGGTTTGATTTCCTAACAAATCCAAGCCTTAATTAGTCCTTGGAAAATAAATCCAAAGCTTCCCTACAATTGGTTTTAATCAAGTTAATACGAATCATGGGCCATAATTTTAATTCCAAAGAGAGGATTACCCTTACCACACTTATTGAAAATTGGCGACCTTGTTGGAGATATGATATTGACCTAATACACAATTGGAAGGGCTGGAAATTTTGTGAAGGAGGAGGTGTATTCGCTAAGGGAAACAATAGTGCTGGAATTTTACGAATAGTTTTGGCTAAGAGTTTAAGGAGATTTTGGCGGCCTGAATGAAGAGAGGAAGAAGAAAGAGTTTGCTGGAAATTTTCTCTTAAAGAGGGGTATATTCGACTTGTAAAAGAGAAGAGAAGCTGGAATTTTGAATGGTTTTGGCTATGAAACAATGGAGATTTCCATGAAGATAAATTTGGAGAGAAAAGAAGAATTTTGGTTGAACTTTGGCACTCTTTTGCCAAATAAAGCAGTATGGACAGCCCCTAAAGAGTCCTATTGTCGGCCAATTCCTCTCTTTTAGGTGATAATTCCACTCTTAATTATCACAAAAAAAAACAAGTTTTTCTTATTTCTATCCCTTAATCTCCTTTAACAATTTAATAGCAATTAAACTACCTACAATCACCCCTTCCAAATTAAATTGAGAGTTCAAAATTGAACCAAACTCTCCCATTCGCCAAAGAAAGAAAGGGAAAAATAAAAAAAAATGAGGTGCGGGGACACAGGATTCAACCAATGACCTCATGAAGGGAGCAGCAACAGCAGGCCCCCCTTCTTAAGCGCCCCCGAACCAACTCTCCCCTTTAGACTTTCATGTCAAATAATCCCACTCTTTATTCATAAAGCCTTATTCCTGAGCCCTTTTCTCTTTTAGCGCCAAAGCCCAAAAATAAAATCCCCAAATGCCGCCCCTAAGTCTCGAACCCGAGACCTAGAGAAAACTCTCCACGCCTCCAGCCACTCGGCCACTGCTCAATTCATGTCCGTTCCTTACTCACAATTTATTTAGATCCTTTCGTACCTGGGCCCTTCCTTTAACGCCCAAAAAAAAAATTTCTCCTTGCTACTTCTGCGGATCGAACCCAAGACCCCTAGCAACCCTTAGGCGCACCACGCCACTTATACCAGGCCCATCCTTTGTGACATAACTAGCCCAAAATTTTATTAAAGCCCTAACTAACCTAGCTTCTTCCTTTTACACACTTAATAATAAATTTTAATCTTCGGATCGTGCCTAGCTCGAGTTATTTTTAGACCCTAAATCATGCCAAAAAAAAAATCATATTGGTTTATTTCTTGAAGTCCACATGGAATTTATTTAAATTACAATTAACCCCTAATTCAGGGTGTTACACTAATCCCTAATTTCTCCCCAAAATCCCCTAGCACTCTCAGTCAAAATCTCCAGAACCTCTCTTCGATTCTCTGTTTCCTCCGTGAAAGGTACGTACGATCCTAACTTGTGTTTGTGTTCTTCTCTATTTCTTTCATTGATTTTTGTTTTTCTCTGCTTAGTTTCTTTTTTCTGTAGATCTGCTTAGTTTCTTTTTTCTACTTTAGATTTGGTGAATTAGTGCGATGCTTTAAATGTTTATTCTGGCTTTAGATTCTTTCATTGATGTTTAAATGCTTTAGATTCGGTATTGAAGGAAAAACCCCAATCCCTTTTACTGGCGTTAAGTGGGGTGGAATAGAGCCGAATATTATTTTAAATGTTTATTTTGTCAAAAGGACCAAGAATAGAAATGAATCAAGCAATACTATAGAACAATGTAGTAATACCAAATAGAAAAAGTGATGAATATTATTCATATTTAAAGTTGTAGATTCTTCCGTGACCTTGATCGAAGTCAGATGTTATGTTGAATCACTCTTGATACAATTGAACCGGTTGGGGAAAGACTTACTTGAGCCAGTTTCTAAAGCCGAAATGAGCTTTATTTGCTCCATGTCTCTGATAAATGAGACACATATGAACTTGGATTTAAGTTTTACTCTTTAGAATTATTGTCACTTCCAAATTTGGTTATACTAGCACTGCTCGATGCTTGCTCAACCTCATCGCTTTTGATCTTTCTTTCTCAAAATCGATACATGTCAAAATGAATTCTCTATTTATTTTTTTGGTCTATTTTAATATTTAAATTGGGCCTCAAGTTTTAAATTAGATACCTGAACTTGATTTTTTTTTTTTTGTTTAAATTAGTACTTAAGTTTGGCTTCATAATTTAAATTGGTTTAAACAAAACATTTACTATAAGCATTAATTTGGACAAAAAAAGCCAGGTTTATGTACCAATTTGAACATAAAAGTCAAGTTTAGCTATCCAATTGGACAAAAAAATATCAAATTGAACCTTAAAACCAAGTTCAAATATGTAATTAGATAAAATAACTTTAAGTACTAGATTGAACTTTGAAATCGGGTTCGATCTTGAAATATATAATTAAGAAGAATGTAAAAGAGAGTGTTTGTTTTTAAGTTATAAGTTATTATTGTTTCAATTTTTAATTCTTTGTGGGTTGGTTGTTTTTATTTTATCACTAATGTAAAGTATGCTAATGCACATTGAGTTCTTTGTCGGTACTTACGAGTTGAAGCGATGTTTGTGGCCTTCTCAATATCCACACCTATCTCCTCCCATGCAAAGACGTAAGTTTCGTGGCCTTGTGCTAAACTTACGATTTGTGGCGACAATATGTTTTAGGATTGAATTAACATGTTCCTAAAAATTTCGATGATTGCTATTTGTGGCAGCAATTTGTGTTCCAACTTTTTCTCTAGTGAAATCCCGGATATTGGAGTCCTCAGCACTTTAGGAACAATTCGTGAGTACCCTTCTCCTTCCCATGACCATCTTTTTATGTATATGCTTGCTATTATATATGGATGCTTGCTATATCATACAACTGTCAGACTTTGGACTTTACAAAACTCTAGTATCGATTTGAAAACGTTAATTTATGGTGTCTGCAAAACCTATTATATTGGTTGAAATATGCTATAAGTCTCTATGCTTTTCGTGTATTTGAAAATTATAATTGAACATTCATAATAAGTATTAATAATTAATATAATTTTTCCGTCCGTACCAATTTGAACTCGTTGCGATCTGATCCCGTAATAAATTTGAGCTCGAGAAAGCTCAAACCTATAACAAATTCAAGCTCAAGATCAATCTGACCTAACTTCAAGATAAATTCAATCCAAAGCCTAAAAAATCTCGAATTTATAATTGGACAATCATAATAAGTATTAATAATTAATATAATTTTATAATATTACTTAAAATAAAAATAAAATGTAAATAAATGACTATATTTTTGAAAGTGTTTCATAAGCATTGTATACTTATATTTAAATTTTATTAATAGGAAAGTAATTAATAATAGTTTTATTATATTAAATTATAAAGTGAAATAATTTTTAAAAACATCAATTTAATACAAATAATTTGAATACTATAATTATATATGTATAAAAATATATAAAATAATAATTATTAAAATATATAAAATTAAGCTTTAATAATAATATAGTAATATATTATATAACTATTATCAAAAATTGAAACCGATTTCCTAACTCGACCTTAAACCAATACTAAATTGATATATTACTAATACATAATACAATAATGTATTATAATGTATTAGTATTACTAACACAAAATATAACATATAATTATTCCTAAAAATATTAATACATATATAATTATTATTATACTATAGATTATAATAAAATATATAGTATTAAGTGATATTATAATGTTTAATTATCGATGTATATATATAAATTACTAATTTATTATATGATATAACCCCAAACCCCAAACCCCAAACCCCAAACCCTAAACTCTAAACCCTAAACCCTAAAATCTTAAACCCTTAAAACCTTAAACACTAAACATTAAACCTAAACCTTAAACCCCAAACCCCAAACCTTAAACCATAAACCATAAACCCTAAAACCCTAAACCTTAAAACATTAAACCATAAACCCTAAACCTTAAACCTTAAACCCTTAAACCCTTAAACCTTAAATGCTAAACCATAAACATTAAACCTTAAACCATAAACCCTAAACTTTAAACCTTAAACCCTTAACTTTAAACCCTAAACCCTAAAATCTAAACCTCTAAAATCATAAACCTTAAACCTTAAACCCTAAACCCTAAACCTTAAAAATACTAAACCCTAAACTCTAAACCCTAAACTTTAAAACTATAAAACCTTAAACCATAAACATTAAACCCTAAACACTAAACCCTAAACGATTAGCTTTCATAACTAACATCATTTTAAGTTAATATCAAACTTCATAACTTACATAATACTTGTATAGATAAAAGAAAAAGATTCAAAGTATATAGGCTGGAAACCTGACGGGTTGCCTTATATCTCACTGTTAGATATAATGGATCCTCCCTAGGTGTAACAATGCCACGTATGATGGATCTTAAAGAATACATAACTTACCTAATTTTAAGGTCAAATTTCATAACTTACATAAGTTTACGATTAAATTTCATAACTTACATAATTTTCCCTTAAGATCAAACTTCATAACTTACATAATACTTGTATATATAAAAAAAAGGATTCAAAGTATATAGGCTGGAAACCTGACGGGTTGCCTTATATCTCAGAGTCAGATATAATGGATCCTCCCTAGGTGTAACAATGCCACGTATGATGGATCTTAAAGAATACATAACTTACCTAATTTTAAGATCAAATTTCATAACTTACATAAGTTTACGATTAAATTTTATAACTTACATAATTTTCCCTTAAGATCAAACTTCATAACTTACATAATACTTGTATATAAAAAAAAAGATTCAAAGTATATAGGCTGGAAACCTAACGGGTTGCCTTATATCTCAGAATCAGATATAATGGATCCTCCCTAGGTGTAACAATGCCACGCATGATGGATCTTAAAGAATTACCAAATTAAATATCGAAATAATATAACATTTATTAAATACATAATTAGCTAATAACATTTATTAACAATGCCTTAAATCTTAAACCCTAAACCCTAAACCCTAAACCCTAAAACCATAAAACCTTAAAACCATAAACTTTAAATCCCTAAATCTTAAACTTTAGACCTTAAACCATAAACCCTAAAACCATAAAACTTTAAACCTTAAACCTTAAACTATAAACCCTAAACCCTAAACCCTAAACCCTTTAAACCCCAACCTTAAACCCTAAACCCCTAACCTCTAACCCTAAAAACCTTAAACCTTAAACCTTAAACCCTTAAACCCATAAATCTTAAACCCATAACCCCTAACCCCTAACCTTTAAACCCTAAACCATAAACCATAAACCCTAAACCCTTAAACCCATAAATCTTAAACCCCTAACCTTTAAACCCTAAACTTTAAACCCTAAACCTTAAACCCTTAAACCCTTAAATCTTAAACCCCTAACCCTTAACCCCTAACCCCTAACCTCTAACCCTTAACCCCTAATTTTCCCTTAAGATCAAACTTCATAACTTACATAATACTTTTATAGATAAAAGAAAAAGATTCAAAGTATATAGGCTGGAAACCTGACGGGTTGCCTTATATCTCAGAGTCAGATATAATGGATCCTCCCTAGGTGTAACAATGCCACGTATGATGGATCTTAAAGAATACATAACTTACCTAATTTTAAGATCAAATTTCATAACTTACATAAGTTTACGATTAAATTTCATAACTTACATAATTTTCCCTTAAGATCAAACTTCATAATTTACATAATACTTGTATATATAAAAAAAGGATTCAAAGTATATAGGCTGAAAACCTGACGGGTTGCCTTATATCTCAGAGTCAGATATAATGGATCTTCCCTAGGTGTAACAATGCCACGTATGATACATCTTAAAGAATTACCAAATTAAATATCGAAATAATATAACATTTATTAAATACATAATTAGCTAATAACATTTATTAACAATACCTTAAATCTTAAACCCTAAACCTTAAACCCTAAAACCATAAAACCCTAAAACCATAAACTTAAAATCGTAAATCCTAAACCTTAAACTTTAAACCTTAAAACCCTAAACCTTAAACCTTAAACCATAAAACCCTAAACCTTTAAACCCTTAAACTTTAAACCCTAAAACCTTAAACCCTAACCCATAACCCCTAACCCCTAACCCCTAACCCCTAACCACTAACCTCTAACCTTAAAACGTTAAACCCTAAACTTTAAACCCCTTAAACCCCCTAACCCCTAACCCCTAACCCTTAACCACTAATCTATAACCCTAAAACCCTAAACCCTTAAACCACTAACCCCTAACCCTTAACCTTTAAACCTTAAATTTTAAACCCTAAACCTTAAACCTTTAAACCCTTAAATCTTAAACCCTTAACCCCTAACCCTTAACCCTTAACCTCTAACCCTTAACCCCTAATTTTAAGTTAATATCAAACTTCATAACTTACATAATACTTGTATAGATAAAAGAAAAAGATTCAAAGTATATAGGCTGGAAACCTGACGGTTTGCCTTATATCTCACTGTTAGATATAATGGATCCTCCTTAGGTGTAACAATGCCACGTATGATGGATCTTAAAAAATACACAACTTACCTAATTTTAAGATCAAATTTCATAACTCACATAAGTTGACGATTATATTTCATAACTTACATAATACTTGTATAGAAAAAAAAAGGATTCAAAGTATATAGGCTGGAAACCTGACGGGTTGCCTTATATCTCACTGTTAGATATAATGGATCCTCCCTAGGTGTAACAATACCGCGTATGATGGATCTTAAAGAATACATAACTTACTTAATTTTAAGATCAAATTCCATAGCATTACTTACATAAATTTTTAATTAACAAATTAGCTGTATAATTTATTGTCAACTTTAGACTTCAACAACTATGAAATGGATAGGAGTTGGATGAAATTATCAAGGGTAAGCAACGGCTATCGAAATGGAGTAGAAACTTTTCTGAATTTCGCATTTCAAAATGCAAGCCAAGAGAATATGATTCTTTGCGGGTAAGAAGTGTTGCAATATTAACGGCATTATCGTGAAGTGGTCTCTGAACATCTAGTTGTTGATGGCTTTGTCCGGGGTACAAAATATGGTTTTTTCATGGAGAGTGTACATCTAGTGGAGCATCTTCATCGATGAATCTGGGTATCCTCATAGTGCTTTCAATCGAATGTTAGTGACGATAACATGGAAAACATGTTGCGGGATGCTTTTAATATCTTGCATGATGGTTTCGGTCATTTCCACGACTTGGGTGCAATCAATGATCATAATTTTGGAGGAAATACTTTCACCGAAGGGAAAGAAGTGTACCGGATGAACAAATAGAATGAAGAAGCGGAGAGGTTCTACACGTTACTTGGTGAAATGAATGAAGAACTGTATGAGGGATCAAAATTTTCCAAACCGCCATTCTCAGATTCGTCTTTTCACTTGAAATGTTTGGGGGTGGACCGAAACTCGTTGACAATGCTATTAGAATTTCTGCAAGAAATGTTCCCGTTTGCAAAAATCCCTCAATCTTCCAAAGACATGAAGAAATTGATAAAGGATTTGGGCCTTGGATACAACAAAATTCACAGTTGCCCAAATGACTGCATGTTGTATTGGGGCGATCGCATAAACCAACAATGCTATCATGTATGTGGCCAATCCCGTTGGATTAATAGAAATACAGAGGACGGTAACGAGGATGAACACGATACACAGTCAAAGAAGCAGCCAGTTAAGATTTTACGGTATTTTTTGCTAATACCGAGGCTTCAACGGCTTTTTATGTCATCGAAGAAAGCCAAATCAATGACGTGGCACCGTGATGGACGAACCGATGATTGGTTGTTAAGGCATCCTGCAGATTCTTTAGCTTGGAAATGTTTTGACTCCAAATTTCCAAGCTTTGCAAGCGATCCTCGGTGTGAGGCTTGGGCTAGCATCCGATGGATTTAACCTTACAAACTCATGAGCACAACGTCACATTTTGGCTTGTGGTGCTTGTTCCCTACAATTTGCCTCCATGGGTTTGCATGAAACAATCTTCTTTTATCTTGTCGATGATTATACCTGGAGAGAAAGGGCCAGGGAATGATATTGACGTCTATTTGCAGCCACTTATTGACGAGTTAAAACAACTATGGGCTGGTGTTTAGACATACGATACAATGAGAAAAGAGAACTTTAATTTACGTGCGGCATTAATATGGACTATTAACGACTTTTCGACTTATGCTAATTTATCTGGTTGGAGTACCAAGGGACGTTATGCTTGTTCGTGTTGTGCTGCGCAGACATGTTCGCAATAGTTATATAATGGGAAGAAGTTTTCTTATATGGGGCATCATCGGTGGTTACCAAAAAATCATACATTTAGATTTCGAGTGCTCGGTTTGATGGTATCAAGAGTTCGACCAGCTCCTTCGCAGACCGGTGGATCCAAAATATTGTTAATGTTGAAAGATATGAATTTCATTTATGGAAGATGAATCAACCGCAAACCCGCATAGAAATAGAAGATCTAGGGATGAATCGATGATGAATCTGATGAAGAGGATCATCCTAATGAGGCGGACTTGTGGAAAAAAAGAAGTATTTTTTTTTTTGAGTTGCCTTATTGGGAGCATCAGATTTTACGCCATAATCTTGATGTCATGCACATAGAGAAAAATGTCTGCGAGAACATCATTGGGACTATTTTGAATGTCGATGGAAAATTGAAAGATAATCTTTAGAGTCGACTTGACTTAGTCCACATAGGAATTCGACGTGAGCTTCATCCCCAAGCACTTCTGAATATGAAATATCGCTGTCACCGCTATTTTTTCAATGTCGAAGACGGAGAAAGAAGTGTTCTATACTGTGTTGAAGGATATAAAAGTCCCGGATGCGTATGCATCAAATATATTGCGATGTGTGAGTCTTAAGGATCGAAGATTATATGGCTTAAAATCGCATGACTATCACATATTGATGCAAGACTTACTTCCAGTTGCTATGCGGTGTTGTATGTCGAAAAAGGTGACGGCTCCTGTAATTGAACTGTCAAATATAATGAAAGGCATTTGTGGTAAAGTTTTGAATGTTCAAGAACTTGAGAGACTACAAGATCGAACCGCATTAACTTTATGCAACCTGGAGAAGATATTCCCGCCTTCCTTCTTCACTATCATAGTGCACTTGTTAATTCATCTCCCGCGTGAAGCACTTCTTGGTGGACCCGTTTTCTATCGATGGATGTATCCCATTGAAAGGTCTTACTTTATTTGTAAAATATTCCTTCATTCAGCTCAATGCCTTTAGTTGCAACTTTTGATAATGTTGTATATCGTGTTTAGGTTTCTTTCCAAATTGAAGTCATACTGCCACAATAAGCGTTATCCGGAAGGATCAATTGCCGAGGGCTACTTGGCAGAGGAATGTATGACTTTCTGTTCGAGGTATTTGGAAGATGTTAAAACAAGAATGAATAGACCAAGTAGAAATGCTGGGCTCACAGATCATAACTTGGCTGAAACTTATTTATTTCAAAGTTTCAGAGAACCGATCGACAGAGTCGAAATTACAGAATTAGACGATAGATTGTGGGTCCAAGCACATCGATACGTTATTTTTCATCACGATTCAATGGAACCATTTCGGAAGTACGTTCTACAATTTGATAAATACTCATCAATTATGATTTGTTTGTCTTCTAGCAAAGTAAAACCTTTTTTTACCGTAGTGAGTACAAACAAATATTGAGAGCTCGTTCACGATCTCGAAGATTAAATCGACGAGAAATTAATAAGTTGTTCGCAGAATCATTCCATGAATGGTTAAGCCAAATGGTATGCAATTTAAATTTTCATTGACAAGTAATAATATTTTCTCATAACATTCATAATTACTCGATTTACTTTCGACTCAATAGGTTTGGAGTCGAATGAAGTAAATAACGACGTTAAATGGCTTTCACAAGGTCCAAATGAATAGTTAAAGATATAGTGGCTTCCTCATCAACGAATCTGATTTCATACAAGGTATCGCGAGAGATTGAGGAGAACCCAAAATTGCGGAATTGTTGTTAATTCTTCGATTACAAGTTATGCTAGTGCTAAGGACAATAATCCGGTCGAGGGGAATTTGGAATATTACGGAGTTATTACTGACATCATTGAGTTGGATTATTACGGAAAATGCAAAGTTGTCTTATTTTGAGGTGATTGGGCTGATGTGAATACGGCTCACGGAATTAAAAACGATCAATATGGCTTTACAATGGTGAATTTCTCTCGATTAATTCACACCGGAGAACAACTGATGGACGAGCCGTATGTGTTTTCTTCTCAAGTTAAACAAGTTTTTTACTCAGAAGATCCAATTGATGAGGGTTGGTACGTTGTATTTCGAAACACCCCTAGAGACTTCTTCGACATTGGCAGTGGAAGTAGAGATGACATAGTCGAAAGATCAGAAACATTGCCTTTTCCAAAACAAAACTTAAATGAAAATATCCCTAGTACTAGTCAACCATTTCAATGGGTTCGTCAAGATGTGGACGAAGATATTTACGAAATATGATTTAGTAAGATTTTATGATTTATTATTTATATGTAATATTATAATTTTAATGTTGGGCATGTTATATAATTTAACTATTTTAAATGTCCTATTATTGTTGTTATTTGTTACTAAAATTTTGAACTATTTTATGTGTATTGCAGGAAAAATGCCTAGAAGACGATTACGAGATTTAAATATTGTCCGCGAAACTCCAATCCGTAAGAAGCTAATAGTAGTGAACAAAGAAAGCAGTTGTTGGATCTTCTACTTTTTTACATAGATGACGAGCCCGGAGAATTTGAAAGTAATGTTAAGTTTATTTTACATGCATGTTGAATTTTATTATTGATTCATTTCTCAATTTTAATATAATAATATATCATTTTTCAGCTGAAGGTGGTGGGACGCGCAGAGGTCGGGGACGTACATTACTAAAGATTTATACGACTTAAAGCCTACCGATCGTGTTAAAGTAAGGAGAAACAATCATGGCCAGCCTGTTAGATCTGAAGCTCGACTGTTAGGAGGCTATTTGGGCATTTTAGCATGAAATGCCAATATGTTGCCCATTAACTATGAATCATGGCATCACATGCCCGATGCCAACAAAATCGAGCTCTCGAAAATATTAAGGTAACAAAACGTGAATGTAATTTATAATACTTTAATTTAATTTTCATTTATATTAACTTTTATACTTTTTTCTTCGGTAGATTTAATTTAGAGGTCTCGATGACTATGTTAAGAAGACATTGGGTAAAAATGGAGAGACAATAAAAGCACGCTCAAAAAAATATTTTAAGAAAGACATAAGCCTCGACAAAAATTAAGAAATGTTCACGGAATGTTGAGGTACCAATGGGAAGATCAAGTTAGATTTTGGAATTCAAAAAAAGGAGAGGTATTACGTACTTCTAAAATCGTAAAAATTATTTGGTTTATAGTATTTACTATATATATAATTCAAATTGCATTATGTAGGACTGTGAGCGAGTTGGAATAAGCAGCAGACAGAAGCAAAAATTCACGTACATGGCAGGTTGTAGAAGTTTTGCTTGTGTAGCTGAGGCCGAGGTATTATAATTTATTAATTCTGTCAAATATTAATTACTTTATACTATTAAATTATATTTTTTCTGCTAAAATGTAGGAAACTTATTGGTCAAAAAGTTGGACGCGTTCACTTTTTGACATTACTGCATAGAAAGAAGGATTGATCTCCGATGACATCCAAGTCGAGAAATTTTGGTATATTTACTTAATAAAATTTATTTTTATAAATATTTCTAATGTTTAATTATAATAGTTTAATTCATCGTTTATAGTTTTAAATTTATAATGTTAAATTATGTTGCATTCTTTCTTATTTATATATTTCGTTTCTAACTCTTTCATTGATTTATTAGGATAAACTAAAGGAGAAGAAGGCGGAGTATGAAGCGGCTGCTTCGACTGATAGTTCTGTTAATCTTGAGGAGATTGATAACAGAATTATTACAGATGTTTTGGGTCTTGAAAGGTACGACTGCTTCGACTGATAGTTCTGTTAATCTTTAGTATATTTTTAATAGAATTATCACTGATGTTTTTGGTCTTGAAAGGTATGGTCGGGTTCGATTTAAAGGATCTAGTGTTACCCCGACCTAATATTTTGGATCCGCCTCCCAGCAGTACATGCCTTCCGGGGGTCAATCTCGTGCTGAAGTTCAGAGGCTACAAAACCAGATAGCTCAGATGCAAGAGAGCACGGTTGAGCAGAGGTAGCAAATTGCTGATGTTCAAAGAAAATATGAAGAACTCAAAGAATGACTTAGAGCGGATCTTGAGCGGCAATGAATGAGGAGGCGCAGATAGCGGCGAGAGAGGCGAAGGCAATCTGAGGGAGGCAGAGGCAGCATCGATGCTAGTAGAGCAGAACAGAAAGTACGAAGAGCTCCAGCACCAACTTCAGCATATGATGCAGATGTTTCAGCAGTCGCAGAAACCGCCATCTTAGACATTTAGTTTCTCGTTATAAGAAGTTTTGACATTATTACATTTAACACTATTGTTACAATATTTTCAGTTATCATTCATTTAATTTATTAAATTTCAAGTATCATTTAGAATTAATGTATTTGGTGTGATTTTTATGCTAAATTTGCTGTTTTGGGTTGGAATTATATACTGTTATTGGTTGGTTTTAGTGCAGGAGGGGTATAATATTGATAAATTGCACTTCGAAAATCTGTACAAATTAGCGGCGTTTGTAAAAAAGCGCCGCTAAATGTGAAGACATTTTAGCGGCATTTGTAAAGAAAACGCCGCGAAAGACCACGACTTTTAGCGGCGTTTTTGGGGAAAGCGCCGCTAAAAACCACGACCTTTAGCAGCGTTTTTAGGGAAAGCGCCGCTAAAAACCATGACCTTTAGCGGCATTTTTTTGGGAAAGCGATGCTAAAAACCACGTCCTTTAGCGGCATTTTTTGGGAAAGCGCCGCTAAAGGCCATGACTTTTAGCGGCGTTTGTAAATGAAGCGCCGCTAAAGGTCATGGTTTTATGCGCTTTTTCACAAACGCTAAAAGTCGTGGTCTTTAGCGGCGTTTTTCCCATAAACGCCGCAAAAATTTTCGACGGTTGTATTGGCGGCGTTTTTTGTAGCGCTTATAAAAGCGCCGCAAACAATTTTAGTGGCGCTTATAAACGCCGCTAAATGCCAAAAAAAAAAATGCCGCTAAAAGTCTGTTTTGCTGTAGTGATTTATAAAATTATGTTAAATAAATATTACATTATGTGAATCAAATCTGTGGGGACAATTAAATTTTTAATAACGTAATTAATATTTGTAGTTGACTTTAGTTATAAAGTATTAATATAAAATAATGCTTATCGACACTATTCGTAATGGTTTGGCATCAATTTGTAATGTTGCAAAAGTCTGATTAATTTATGAATGTTGCATTTAGAATTGATGTATTTTATTTTATAGTATATTTTAATGTTTATAGTACATTTGATGTATTTTATTTTTAAATTTATTTTTATATAAAATATAATATAAAAATATTTATATGAACATGCTAAATAAAGTTTAGATTTAGTATTTTTATTTAAGTTTAGATAAAATTTTAAACTCATTTATTAAACCGAATTCAAGCCTAAAAATGATCTAAAATACTAGATTAAGCGGATCAAGTATAATGTATCCTAATTTATGAAATTTATGATATTAATAAATTATTTATTAAACCCAATCATATTAATGTTTTAGTAATTTAATTGAATACCCGTGCAATGTATAGTTATAAACAATAACTAAAATAATTTTAATTGTGCATCCAGCTTTTTATTACTAGTCCAAGTTTTATTGAAGTATTATAATTTGAAAATTAACATATTTATTATATTTGCTTTCTCTTTGTCCAATTTTTACTCTTATATTTATAGACTTAGCTAAATAAAAATAGCATTATTTATAGTTTTATATTTTTAAATGTTTTAAAAGGATAATTTGGTAACAACATATAAAATATATATGTTGAAATTATAGAAATTAAATGGATAATAAAAAATTATAGAAAATGAAAAAATGGGAGCAATATAGACTTGTGTACCTTATTGTATACATATTTATATGATGAGATGAGATGAGATGAGATGAGAAGGGAATTTTTTTGAATGTAATGATGTTTTGGGTGAAACAGATTAGATATATGAATGTGTGGAGTTAAAAACCTAAATTAAGGCACTGGATCCACGTGATATTTCCATTGGAAATCAAGGCACTATTTGTTCCTAGTTATTGGATTTTGTTTAGTTACTAGAGTTCTATCTTTTTTTTCTTAATAGTTTCATAATAGTTTTATTATGTTACCATTCGAAACTCTTGATTAAGTTATTGTTAAGTTGTCAATCATTAATTCATGTAAGTTTTGATTAAAAAAACCATTTTTTACAAAAATTAATATTATGTGAATTTTTTTATATTTCAATATTTTATTTGAAATTAATTAGTTAATTACTTAAAAAATCTCATTTAATAATGAATTTTATGCTAATATAATATTATTTTCATCCACATATAATAGCAAGCATAAACATAAAAAGATGGTCATGGTAATGAGGAGGGTACTCACGAATTGTTCCTAAAAGTGCTGAGGACTCCAATATCCGGGATTTCACCAGAGAAAAAGTTGGTACACAAATTGCTGCCACAAATAGCAATCATCGAAAGTTTAAGGAACGTGTTAATTCAATCCTAAAACAACCTAAATAAACATTGGCAAGCAACAATTCTTCATGAACTTACAGGTAATGCAATCTTGTAAGATGACCTATGGATGAAGGTATAGCACCCTTTAGCAAATTGCTCAATAAATCCCTAAAAACCAATTTTCCAACACATTTATTCCATTCCTGAGCACAATTAACATTTATGCCATGCAACTAAAGAAACAGCAGCATATCCAAGAATCTTACCGTATGGTGAGAAAAGTAATGTTGAGACGTGATAACTTTCTTTCTTTAGGATAAATTACTTAATCAGCTTGTGTTTAATCCATCTATTTGGCTACTATTGGAAGGAGAACATGAAAAACAATCAAACAATCAAACAATCAAACATGAAAAACAATCAAACAATCAAACAACTTGTGTTTAATCAACTTTCTTTCTTTCTTTATACTTTTTATAAAATTTGAGTTTTAGTCTCTTCATCAAATCTTAAATTAAGTTTCGAATAGCATTATGGAAATGTAAGAATATTAAGTAGAATAGGATTATCTTGTTTGATTTATTTAGTTGGAATATGAACTTCAAATATCTCATTAATAGAATATAAGATTGTTTAAAAACAAATTTATTATATTATCATTGTTATAGAATTTTATCATTTACGAGCTCACTTTATTTCTTCATTTTTATTATGAGCGTAAACAACTTATTATTAAAACCATAAAAATAGTAAAATAAAAATAAAACAACCAACACCAAGTTAAAGGGAATTGCACTAGCTCTAAACTCATTCCAGGTCTCCTTTGCTTGCATAAACCTCAATTGGTAGAAAAGAAATATTTTGGGTTATAGTTTTTTATTCTTTTTAAATATTAATTAACATAATAAAAACAAATTGCTGAAGTCAAATCAAATAACCCATCACTCCCATTGAGCGCAGCACAGCGAATCCAAAGCTTGATATTCATATATCTCACAATCACAAAAGCAGTAGGCTATGTAGTTCTTATGAACAGGAAAAGCTTACACAAAGCAATAACTATCAAATAATTCAAAAACCAAAAGCACCCATGATCAAAATCTTCACGGAAGAATGAAAAGCATGAGATGATTCCGTACACACAACTAAAACCGGTGTTCAAAGAAAGAAATACAAACTTTGCAGAAAAGAAAAATGGGTAAAAATACACGATAATATTGAATTGAAAAGAAGGTGAATAGTGAAAAGAGAGTTGAACTTACCTATCGAAGAGATTACATTTCACGTTAGAAGAACTTGGAATCTACGATTGATTACATCGTAAATACGAAATTTTTAAAGTAATGAAAACCAATACCATCAAACAGAACTTGTGATTATGTAAAATTGAGGAAAAGAAAGGCGGTTTATTTGTTGATACTAAGTGGAAAGTGATGGAAAAGATGAAAAACTTATCGATTTCAAGGAAACTTACCGATTTCTTCCCCAAATTGTCATTACTGCGAAACTTGATAAGAAGAAAACCAAAATATACGAGCACAAACTTGGCGATTTCTGTTACGAGCATAAACTGGAGTTTCGGCCTTTTTGGGGAAGATGGAGAGAAGAAAACAAAAATGGCTGGGGAAAACAGTAACACACAAAAAAGGGTTAAGAATTTCAATTAGGAAATTGGGGAAGAAGAACGCGGGGGGGAAATGGGAAATTAGGGGGAATTTCGGCAATTGGGAAATTGGGAAATAAGGTTAAATCTGAATTGGGGATTTTCGGGGCTACAGAAGGTGTAAGTTAAAATTTGTGGCACTTTACAAAAAACGCCAGTAAATATAAAATATAAAACGACGTCGTTTTTTAAACAAAATTAACACACTCGCGGCGTTTTAGGCAAAACGCCACTAATATCAAAGATACAACACGACGTCGTTTTGCATTCTCTTAGTATAACTTTGTGGCGTTTTAAGTAAAAATGTCGGTAATTGGTACCTTTTGCGGCGTTTTATATAAAGCGCCACTAATCACAAATAAAAAACGGTGACGTTTTAACATTTAATGATTCCTTTTGCGACGTTTTTGTTGAAAACGCCACTAATTATGCATCACAAAACGGCACCGTTTTTGTGTTCCTTTTATTTTTTTTAAAAAAAATTTTACACAGTTGCGGCGTTTTAGGCAAAACGCCACTAATAAAGGATATAAACGACGGCGTTTTATATTCTCTTAATATAAATTTGTATGCGTTTAGGTCAAAACGCAGTAATGCATACATTTTATGCTTTTTCTATAAAGTGCCACTAAGCACAAATAAAAATGGTGTCGTTTAATCATTTAATAATTTCATTTATGCGTTTGTTTGAAAACGCCACTAAAATGCATCATTAAACTACACCGTTTTTGTGTGCCTTTGATTATTTTTATTTTTTGTGAATATATATTATATGATTATTATTGAAACTATCAACCAATAATAACAAAGTATAATGTAGTGAATAAACTATGATTATTTTATTACTTATTTTATTTTAGTTAAAGTTCACCTCAAGTTTTTAAATAACTTAAATTAAATTATTAATTTAAAAACAAAGTTGAACGCCATTTTTAAACGGAAAAATGACTAAAATTTTTAAGTTTTTAACATAACAACTTATATGACAATTTACATGTATTTCATTTTTTTATAAAACTTTTTAATTTTTAATTTTTCTTTGTTTTTAGAATATTTTAAAAATTTCATCATTTAACAAATCCCAAGTAAACCTTAATATTGTGTTAATATTTTACTAGATCCGGATCAAATTAAAGTTCATGTATACAATTGCACACTAAACTGTTGTTCATGTATGCTTTTGAGATTTAACCTATTTTGATATATATTTTTTAAAAATAATAATTTATAATCATCTTATTTTGATTTATATTCTAAAAAATCCAAGATTACTCCCTAAACCCTATATCTAAAACCCTAAACCCTAAAATTCTAAACCATAAACACCAAACCCCGAACCCTAAACACTAAATCCTAAATTCTAAACCCTAAACCCTAAACCCAAACCCTCAACAACCCCAACCCATAAATCTTACACCATAAATCCCGTACCCTAATCTCTAAACTGCAAACCTTGAACCATAATCTGAGACCAAATTTTTGGGAATTCATGTGGCCAATGTTTGTGTACTACAAAACATATATTTTAATAACTAACACATTAACCATAAATCCCTCGTGAGGGATTTCAGTTTCGAGATTTTGGGTCATATACGTAACACCCTAAACCCTAAACTTTAAAATTCTAAACTTAAACCATAAACCCTAAACTTAAAAACCTAACACATTAACCATTTTTCCCAAACCCCAAACCCTAAAACCATTAATAATAAACCATAAATACAAAACCCTAACCCATTAACCATTTCCCCTTAAACCCCTAGCCCTAAACCTTAACCCCTAACCACTAACACTCTCAATTATCCTTAATAACGGTAAACACTAAGATATTGAACACTATACAATAAACCCAAACAACAAAGTTTAAAACACTAAACCCTTACACCAAAATAACAAACCCTAAACCATGAAATTAACATACTAAACATTAAACAGTAAATCAATTTTAATAGCTTAATTTGTAACCTTAAATGAAAACTTCTAAACTGTTTAGGTAGCAATTTCTAACTTTTCATAATTAAGTAATCAAAATATAACTCAAAGCTTATGAAAAACTTTTAGCGGCATTTGTCAAAAAGCGCCGCTAATGCTCATCTTTTGCGGCGTTTTTTAAAAAGCGCCGCTAATGCTCAGGTTTTTAGTGGCGTTTTTCTAGAAGCGCCGCTAATGCTTAGGTTTTTAGCAGCGTTTTTCTAGAAGCGCCGCTAATGCTCAGGTTTTTAGCGGCGTTTTTCTAGAAGCGCCGCTAATGCTCAGGTTCTTAGCGGCGTTTTTCCAGAAGCGCCGCTAATGCTCAGAGCATTTGCGGCGTTTTTCTAGAAGCGCCGCTAATGCTCGGATCTTTAGAGGCTTTTTTTTAAAGCGCCGCTAATTCTCGGGTCTATAGCAGCGTTTTTCTAAAAGCGCTGCAAATGCTCTAATCTTTAGCGGCGTTTTGGAAAAAAACGCAGCTATACAACCTTTTTAGCAGCGTTTGTAAAAAAAACGCCACTATTCCTCAACTTTTTGTGGCGTTTTCTTTAGAACGCCGCAAAATGAGAATATTTGCTGCGTTTTTAGTTAAAACGCCACTAAAAACACCGCTAAAAGTCTGTTTTGGTGTAGTGATTGTATAAACATGTATTAAGTTTAGAATAAAATATGTATTAACATGCATAAACTTAAAATATTACATCAATAAACAATAACTATATTATATAAATATATAATCTTACCATCAATAAACAATAACTATATTATATAAATATATATAATCTTATCATCTAAAGAAGATAGAGAAAACACCCAACACCTTTACTTTAACACTTATTTTTTCTCCTTATTTGTTGATAACTTTAATTTGCAATAGGTGTGAAGTGAAAATTAAAATACAATTGATCACTTCATTATGATTTAGTCAAACATAATTAGTTTAGCACCATTTACTTAAAATGAGTGCATTAATTAAGCTACAACTTACAATCTCAAGACAAATAATTTTTATATCCCTTATCTTAAACCTGGTTTGGGTAATTTGAAACCATAATTTATTGTTTAAAAACTATTTTATATATAAGAGAATTAGTTATTGGGTGCACTGCCATAGATACCTTGAAAAGAATATTTTATATCAATATTTTTATATTTTATGATAAAATAAATATTCTTAACAAAATAATAATTAGCAAATAAATTTAAGAAAATAAATTCTCATCCAATTCTAATCCGATAGATTTTTTATTATTTTTTGCTAAGTAAATTTTAGGGAGCAAAATGGTTTAAAATAATATTAGATTTATGGCAAAAATAAAACACATAATTAGTATTTTGATTATAATGATAAAATTAATGATTTATTATGCATAATGTTTCTTCAATCAAAATTTTGTTGATTATATGAAAAAGATAAAAACAATCTCATATAAATGTATAAGAAAATCATAAGAAGACCCTTGTAAAAATATAAACAAGAGATTGCAAACACCAAACACAATTTCATGCGGGAGAAATATGGATGGATGCAGAGAACAAAGGTTTCCTACACGTATTGAATCAGCCAACAATCATTCCCTTCTGGGAAAATCTTTGGATGGAACAACCTTACCTAATATATTCCCATAAAATAATAATTCTGGTTTTTGGTGAAAGTTTCTTGCAGGGTATGTATAATTCAAGAGTCAAATTAAGGACATTTTAGGAGCTTAATTAATTACCTTATCCTGTAGTGCAGAAAATGGGGAGAAGATGCACATTTGTTGTTCCCTTGACGGATTGAAGAAAGTGGATGGAAACATCTGGTGAAAAACATTTAGGGCTTTCATGCGATATATATAAATAGCTCTCTCCCCGTGAACCAATATTCTGCTTATAATTGCCTTTATTATATATACATTACTAGTAATTTTTTCTCTCGTTTCTCTTTTTGCAGGTTTCTGTTTGGCAAACAAAAAGGCTTAAATGGATAACACAAGAGCAGCTTTCGGACCGGCAGCGGTGGATGTAATAAGCATCCAAGATATCGGCGGATCAACATGTGGGGAGGATTTGGAGTAGGAGTAGTTTTGGTGGCTATAATATTCATGTTATTCAAGAGCCTAAAATCGGGGTTTTTTTTTGCTACTTTTCTTGCAAGGGCAGCTGCCAGGTCACCTCCTCCAAGGCTTGTAATAATGTGTGAAATGCAGAATATATTTGGCGTGCCTGCAATAACTTCATACTTGTGCTTTTGTAAATGAATTTTACTTTTGGAGAAGCGGTAATATTTGAGGTTGGCCAGTTTATCTTCTTCTTGTTGATTATATGGTAATGGAAAAATAATTTAACATTATCATGTGATTTCAGGTATGTTTTGGTTTTTTGATGAATTAATCATGTTTATTCTTGAATAATTAGGAGTGGCAATGATGTATTTTATATGTGTATTATGGTCTTTTATATGCTACTTTTGGTTAGTTTGAACTCTTTAATTTGGTAAATGTAGGCTAGGCCCGAATAATAAATGTATTATAGGATTCAAATTGTTACTGCCTTATCGTACCTAACTCAACTTCTAAACTTAAATCCTAAGATTAGAATATCTTTAAGATAATTCTAAAAATGACTACATTATTAGTGACACCTTCTTTATTTTAAAAAATCTAAGACTAAATTATCAATAAATGTGAAATTTATCAGGTTAGGCCACTTTTGAAAGAATTATAATAATAGTATTTTTGTCACATCAGCACTAAAAGTAGTAGGATCACCTATTAATGTAGAAATATAATTTACAAAATGGGTCTTTATAAAGATCCCAAGTCTCATTTCCTTTATTTTCTTAAGCAATATGATATGTGTGATATGAGTATATATAGATGATAATATATTTCCAGCTTGTTCCTAGATAATATGAGATTACTTATTTTTTAAGTAACAACATAAGATTAAATGTTACACTTAATTTTTAAAAAATTAAAATTCTTATACAAATATTATCGTTATAAAAAAGAAAGATAAACTTACACATATAGTAGCACATAATATTTTATATATAAATATTAAGATTTTAACTCTCATTATCTCTATTTAGAACTCTAAATTAAATAGAAATAAATTTAATCTATATTAAATCTATTAAATCGATCAATTTATATAAAAGTTTTTCTATATAATTTAGATGTAAAATATATTATGTAATGGCCCATTTTTGCCTGGGCCCATAAAATAAAATAAAAAACTAAAAAATAATAAATGTCTTTTAAACAGTCCATTGTACAAGCCAAATTAAATAAAACTCAATTGCCTACCTAAACAGACCAAACCCCTTAACCCATTTACACCAAAACCTAATACCTGTTGGCCCAATGGCCCAAACCTAAACTAAGGGTTCCTGGAACCCTAAGGAACCATCGCGTCGCAAGCATCTCAGCGACCCTTCAGTCATGCCGCCAGCACTGTAGCCACCAGCCTTTCATCACTCCGCGATTTGCGCGAGTAATGTCGCCGCTCTCCTCGCCTTCGACCTGTATAGAAAAGGGAAAACATAGCAAAAGAAATGGAAAATAAACAAATCGGATTTCTTTCCTTTTCTCTTGATTTCTTTCGGGGCTATATAAACCCACAAACAATTTGTAACAGGGGGACAGAGAGACAAAAAAAAATACAAAGATATATAATAAAAAAGACAAGCAAAGGTTTTTTTTTCTTCATCGTTATTTCTCTTCTCCTTCGAATCTGTTCTTTTCCTTTAAGCGTTTTTTTTTTCTTTTTTTTACATATATTAAAGTTTCTAAAATAATAAAATAAAAAAGGAGGAAAAAACTCACATTTTGGGGAATTTCAGCCACCGTGCAAGGTGGTGACAACGGCGGGGGACGGAGCCGGAGCCTCACCGGAAATCACCTCAGGCCAAAGAGGGGAGAGCATTTCAGAGCTCTGTTATGTTTTTTTTTTATGAGTGTTTAAAATGACTTTTTTTTATCTGATTTGCAGCTTATATAGCAATGATAAAACGACGTCGTTTTTGCTCAATCTAATAAGCACACTTTAGGGCAAGGGATTCGCACGTTGACCCAATAACCCGGGGAGGATCCGCGCAATTTTTGTAAATGGGTTATTTTCTGATTTAGCCCTTCCGCATTTTTATTTATTTTAAATTAAGTTTTTTATTTCAAATATGCCCTGATGGTTTACTTAATATTCTATTTTAGTCCCTAATAAAACGCAATAGATAGTACTCTAGGGATATTTCTCTTTTACCCCTTATATTTTTTAGCGCATTATAATTAAGTCCGCTTTATTTCCTTTTACTTATAATTTAACCCCTTTATATTTATTTTTATTGTTATTTGATCTTGGGTTCTTTATTTATTTTTCAAACCTTTTTTTATTTTTTAAATTATTCTAATATTATATTAAAATATTTTATTATGTTAAAATTTTTATATTTTTATTATTATTTGTACATTAATCTATTAATAGTATAAAATATATATATATATATATATATATATATCTTTATACATATATACATTAATACTATGTATTATTTTATTTGGTTTAATAATTATTTATATTATATATTTTATTTTATAATTTGTATATTAGTTATATGTTATATATTTTAAATTTTACTATTATGTTATCTATAAAACTTTTTTTTATAAAATTTATTTATATCATATAATATTTTTACTTATGTTATTTTTTCTTTTTAAATATCTTTGTTTAAAATTATTATATATTATATGTTATGTATTATCTTTTAAATGTATTAAAATTGTATATTTATTATAATATTTTTTATATACTTTAATTTTTTATTATTGTACATATTAACTGCTTTTACAAAATTATCATTTTTCTTATTTTTTATTTTGTTTTAATTTTTATTTAATTTATATTCTTTAGATCATTTATTATTGTTTAACATAATTCATTATATGTTTATGTTATATTATTCTTTTATGATTTATTATTAGTATAATTTGTAATTATGTAAAATTGCTATTAAATGTGTAGGTTATATACTCAAATCATTGTTTTATAAAAATACTTTTTTTTAGTTCTAAAAAATACGGTGATATGAGATATTTGGGAACTTCAAGAAAAATCCTTCCCAAACTTACTGGGTTTCGATTTTTTCTCGTAGAACTTAAAATATTAAATATCCCTTTTCTTTTAAAATAGAAATTTATAAATTTTAAATCAAAAAACCTATTCTTGAGAATTCAAAACATTGCATTCTAACTTACTGGATTTGATGTTTTGTGTCTTGATGTAGGAATTTTCCAAATTAAAAGCGAGCCGAGTTTCGAAGTAGTGAGGTGTTATTTCCTAACTTACTGGATATAACATTTTATTTCTTTGAAATATGTAAGTCTTGGTTTTCTAATAAAAGGATCATATTTTAAATTTTTTTTTATTTTCAACATTCGGATATGATTTTATCAATTAGGTACCAAATTTTGGGCGTTACGAGGGTGCTAATCCTTCCTCGTAAGTAACCGACTCCCGAACCCGTTTTCTGATATTTCGTAGGCCAAAAACAATGTTTTGAAATAAAACGTTTTATAAGATGATCCAATCACACCTAAGTAAAAGGATTGGTGGCAACTCCCATTTTGTTTTTTAAAGATGATCCCCATTTTTCAAAACTCGATTTTAAAAATGGTTTCGACAGCTTGGCGACTCCACTGGGGATTAATAAGAGAGTCAAGCCGTAAAATTGATAATTTCATGTCCTTTTGTCCGAATTTTAAAATCTGGTTTTTTTTTTAAAAAAATATGATCCTTTTATTGCGTGTGGTTCTATGTTTATAAAATGTCTGCATTGCATTACATGACCATTGTGGTCACACCCTTAAGTGGGAGTGAGAAGCTACTCCTTCGTGAGGTTTTCACCTCCATGCAGGATAGTGAATCACTTTCGGGATACATCCGTACCTATGTTTTCGTGAGGTTTTCACCTCCGTGCAGCCATAGGGAAATGTATTCCCCTGAACCGAACTCGATCCGTATGAACCTATAATGGGTGAGGATCGATGAATCTGCTGGTTCAGGTACCTCAACTTTAGAACTAAACCACATATAGTGAACCTTGAGAGCCTACCTCAGGTAGAACAATGTCAAACTTTAGTGGTCACCCAAATAGGTGTTTGTTTATTTTACTTGCTTTATATTCCATGGTACTAACGTGTTGTGTTTTGTTCTTTTGTGCATATCATTTCATACTTTAAGAGGTATCGATTCACGGTCAATTTCTAAGTTAAAAAGCTAGTTATGGAGAACGAATTCTTCTTGATGTTATTCCGATCAAAGTAGAATTGAATGCGAAGAAGGTTGTACGACACCCTATGGTAAGGTGTGGTGTCGAAACTAAAGGGGAAAAGGTAACTATACTCACCAATCACTTCAAAGTGAGCATGGGGAGTACAAATAGATACTTCTGTCAGAACAGCATTTTTCTTTCATATGAAGATGGTTACCCTGTGGACGGTAAGAATGTTGGAAGGAAGGTGACTGACAGAGTGCATGAAACCTACAAGAATGAATTGGATGGAGAGAATTTTGCCTATGATGACAAAAAAGGGTTTATTTATTATAGGTCTACTACAAAACAACAAGCTTGAGTTTATTGTTGTACTTGAGGATATTGCACCTACCAGAAACAATGGAAATGCAAGCCCTAATGACCAGAATAAATAGACGTGGAAGAAGGGAGATTAAGAAGACCGTATCAATCAAGAAATTGGTGGAGTTATCTAGGATTGAAAGATGGGCTGTTGTGAAATTCTCGACTCCTGGTTGTGATTCAAACAACATTGCAAGAGATATGATTCATTGTGAAGAAATGAAAAGAATGAGTATTGATCCCCTATTTGATATATTCAAATAGATGAATCAAAATAGATGCCTTTCACCTATGGTTAGAGTTGGAAAAATGTTTGAACAGATACTATTTAAATTTCCTGGAGCTCTGCAGTTCCTTCTTTGTCTAGGAAAAATTCTATTTTTATGAGTTATGGAAGCGGAAGAATCTCTCTGAGTATGGCGCTAGCTAGGATGAATGATCAATTCTTTTCTGAAGATCGATGCTAAGCTTAGACAGTCGCTTCACTACCATCAAACTGTAATTCTGCAATCGATTGAGGAAATGAAGGGTAGGATTGAAGACTTAGAATCAGCATTAAGCAGTTGTGAACTTTGGATCGAGTTTCTTGAAACAAGAGAGGAGTTTTGAAAAAAAAGAGCTTCATCATTCTCATGACCAAGTTAAAAGTCAGGATTACCACATGAATTCAGATTCGAGAGGTAGCTGATCATCTACAGACTTTGGTATCACATACTGATGTGTCGAGCATAAAGTATGAGTTGCAGACTGATCGTAGTCGAGAGCTAGTTCCATTGCTTTAGGATTTAGGGTGAAAGCATATAGTAGTCCGTTTTGTGTAAAGGATTTTGTTTTCTAATAAAGTTTTCTAAAATAAAGTTGAATAAGAATCGATACCTCTTTGCATTCATGCATTCGCATTACATTGCATCATTTGCATTAGACTTTTATAAAATGACCTTAATTAGGTAAACTGTTTCAGTTAACCTGGAAAACATAGAGCAAAAATTGGAGAGAATAAAGCAAATGCAAATACAGATGCAGGGGCAATTGACTGAAATTCAATAAGAAATGCGGGAATGTCAAAAGAATATCATAGGTTAGCTAACCCAGTTACTAGCCGAAAGATTTGAAAAGAGGAGTGGCCAAGCAGTCAACAATGTGGATGAGGAGGAAGACATCGTTTACTCCCCAATAGGTTTTAACCCAATCAACGATCAAGCCAAACCGATTGCTCTGGTAGAAACAAATGAAAGAGGAGAAGGGACCTTAAAAGATCTGAAGAAGAAGGAAAAGAAAACGAATAATGTCGATAGGTACAACAAGAGTCATTCAGAGCCGATTACAATAAATCAGCCAAAGATAGTAGTTACCAGTAATCAGGTTTCCCCAAGGAAAAACTCTTAAAGGCTCCAATTTATGCCAATCCCCATGACGTATAAGGAGCTATATCAAAGTTTGTTTGACGCACACATGGTGTCTCCATTTTATCTGAAATCGTTTCAACCTTCGTTCCTAAAATGGTATAACGAGAATGCCCAATGTGAGTACCACGCGGGAATAAAGGGCCACTCAATCAAAAACTACAGTACGTTTAAAATGTTGGTCGAAAGGTTTATTAAAATGAGAGTTGTGAAGTTCGACGATCCATCAAAACATGATCACTTTAATGAGGTAGAGAATGTAGTGATTGAAGAAGGAGACAAAAAAGTTGCTACTCCTTGAAGAAACCAAAGAGGGAATCAAAGAACGAAGTTTCCAAACCCTTGTGCACTTGGGAGTGTTTTGAATAATGAACTGTGCAAGAAATCCCTGTACTTTTGGGGCTAATCTAGAGTAATGTTCAAAACATGCTTGTTGTCTTGAGTTTAGAGACAACAAGAATTCTTTTGTGAAATAGGCTTATATTCAAAATTTTATTTCAATAAAATGCATCTGTTTGAGCACATATTCTTTTATTCTTTCTATTTTATACTGTACATTCTTTTGTTTTTTAGAATATTCTTTCATTTTTTATTCATGACCATACCAATAATCATCCTTAAAATCATTTATTCTTTGGATTTGTTCGCCTTCGTACCTAGGTATCCAGATATCAACGTCATGAGCGATGTTGTTACTGATTCCCTTTTTGAACAAGATATCGGTCTAGGGGATCTCAGGATTTTGAAGATGACAGAGATTGTAACCTATCTTCTGACTTATTAAGAATGATGAAAAACAGATCCTACTTTACATAGGGTCAATAGATATGGCGAGCCTAGAAAAAGGGGTGAAGATCGAGGCCCAACTCACCACAAAAAATAAGGCAAGACATTGTTGAGTTATTTTCAAGAATTCAAAAGATATTTTTTGCACGATCATATTAGGACATGCATGGGTTAATAAAATACGGGCTAAACAAGAGGATCGGGCACCACTGATTCACCAGGGAAGGGGATTGCATCAATCATACCACAAATACTGAATTGAAGGAGACAAGATTCATGTACCTTCTCCATTTCTTCACAAATTTTCCATATGTGGGGCATGGATGTGATAGGGCCAATTTCGTCAAAAGCTTTTAGCCAATATCAACTCATCGGCATAGTCATCGTTTACTTCACTAAGAGAGTGGAAGTAGCTTAATATGCCAATGTTACAAGGTCGAAGCCATCAAATTTAAAAAAAAAAGATTAGATGCTAGCAGAATGCCATAAAGGATCACGTTTAAGTAACTGCACAAAGTCAAAGTTAACAGTTTGTCCAAAAATCAAGCAGCATGTCACAATACAAAAAAAAAAAAGAAAAGAAAAGTGGCTAAGACTTGTAAAGATTGGCATAAAAATCTATCACTACTCTCCATGATTATGGAGCGTTAGTCAAGACCTTTACCGGGGCAACATCTTACACGTTGGTTTGAAGTGTTTTTATCAATTAAACTTAATCGAAGGAAAGGTTAAAAGCTATTTGCCACGGCCAGACAATGTAAGCTTACATTAAAGAAGTTTATCTTAGGGAATTCCACGAAGAAACCTGATGTTGAAAAAGATTTTTCTTCTACAAAATGATATTAGAAGAAAGCATATGCTAAACTGGGAAGGACTAATGTAGGGCTTGTTCTAGAGGAGCATTGATATTGACCGAGATGGATGGCGAAGACTTGCCCAAACCAAATAATTGTGTTCGTAAGAAGGATTTTACTTGAAAGGAAAAGGGCCAAGGTGAAAACCGCAAAGGGCACCTTGAGTCCAAATTCAAATTCAAAATAAAAAAAAAAGAAAAAAGAAAAAGGAGAGGCCAAGGCAAAAACCCGCAAAGGGCACTTTGAGACCAAAGGGGACTTAAGTTGAAAACCCAAAAAGGGGCGGCTCAAATTTTGATCAAAAGTGGGGCACACAGTAGTTTTGCTACATTTGAATTAATAATGAAGAAGTATGTTACGTCTCGGGGCATTGACAGAGTACTCCAGATACCCTAAACACATATTGAGTTTAAAATGGTCCTCAAGAAGTTGGAACAAAGAAGCTCAAGCTGTGATATCTGGGGCACCTAACTTCTATCTTACCCATTTTTGGATTCCTTATCTTAGATTGCTTTATTCTTTTGAGATACACCTAAATAAAATTTCTTTTATTGCTTGGGTTATCTTTGATTAAATTATTTTTTCTGAGCTATGCTCCTGAATAATTTCTTTCTCGTCCATTCTCGTGTTCTTTTTCAAGCATTTATATTGAAATAATGATTAATGTATTAAAAACACTTTCATAAAAGGAGTTTTGCATATTACTCTAGAAGCTTCTAAATAATATGAGGAATCTGAAACATGACTATTGTTCAGAACTCACCAAGCCTAAAGGCTGGAAACATTGAAAAATGATTACCTCTTCGGATTCTTATTGGATAAGACAATTTTGTTGGTGGTACCACATCAAGCAAATGACGAATAAGGTCAATCCGAGTGTAAAAAAGGATCATTTTCGGGATACCTTGCACCCATTCAGACACACACATTTGGTCATTACACCTAGGGAATGGTATAATAGATTGAAAGAGATACAAGTTCTGTACCTCTGAGTGGTAACAGAAAGATGGAAGAAACTGAATGTTATTCCCCTGAAGATGCAATGGGAAGTACCAATTTCATGACTCAAGATCCAAGTAGGACTAATTCAGAAATTACATTGGGGCAAGCTGGTTAAGCAGAATATGATTGAAGAACAAGAATGAAAAATAAATGAGTGATAACACCTAAAGTAGGAATCATACTCATAACATTTTTGCATCATAGCAAATCTCATCAATAGCATTTGATTCATTACAATAATTGCATCCTAATCCTTTAAAAGGAATCACTTTCATGACATGTTGCACATATAGCTAGAAACATTTGATTCATTCTGATCATAGCATCTTAGTTATATGACATAAACATATGAAACCGAGTCTGCAGGACATGTCCCTCAGTAGACGTTGTAGCAATATCGATGAATTTTTATAACTTATCTTCCTAAAGTTGTAGGAAGCAGATCGAAGACATCAGTCTGGTGATCCCTGAGTTTGCAAAGATCAGATTGAAGATAGCAGATTTGACATTCTGAAATTGCGGAAGCGATCGAAGACATCACCGGTGATCCCCGAGTTTGCATGGATCGATTAAAGATAGCGATTTGACATTCCGTGGTTGCAAGAAGCGATCGAAGATATCACCGGTGATCCCCGAGTTTGTAGGGATCAGATTGAAGATAGCAGATTTGACATTCCCGGTTGCGGAAACGATCGAAGACATCACCGGTGATCCCCGAGTTTGTAGGATCGGATTGACGATAGAAGATTTGACATTCCTAAAGTTACAGAAGCGATCAAGACTCACCGGTGATCCCCGAGTTTGCGTGGATCAGATTGAAGATAGCAGATTTGACATTCTCCAAAATCAAGCAAGATGTCACAATGCAAAAAAAAAAAAAAAAGAAAAGAAAAGAAAAGTGGCTAAGACTTGTAAAGATTGGCATAAAAATCTATCACTACTCTCCATGATTATGGAGCGTTAGTCAAGACCTTTACCGGGGCAACATCTTACACATTGGTTTGAAGTGTTTTTATCAATTAAACCTAATCGAATGAAAGGTTAAAAGCTATTTGCCACGGCCAGACAATGCAAGCTTACGTTAAAGAAGTTTATCTTAGGGAATTCCACGAAGAAACCTGATGTTGAAAAAGATTTTTCTTCTACAAAATGATATTAGAAGAAAGCATATGCTAAACTGGGAAGGACTAATGTAGGGCTTGTTCTAGAGGAGCATTGATATTGACCGAGATGGATGGCGAAGACTTGCCCAAACCGCGAATTCAGGTTCAGGTAAGAAGGATTTTACTTGAAAAGGAAAAGGGCCAAAGTGAAAACCTGCAAAGGGCACCTTGAGTCCAAATTCAAATTCAAAATAAAAAAAAGAAAAAAGAAAAAAGAAAAAGGAGAGGCCAAGGCGAAAACCCGCAAAGGGCACTTTGAGACCAAAAGGGACTTAAGTTGAAAACCCAAAAAGGGGAGCTCAAATTTTGATCAAAAGTGGGGCACACAGTAGTTTTGCTACATTTGAATTAATAATGAAGAAGTATGTTACGTCTCGGGGCATTGACAGAGTACTCCAGATACCCTAAACACATATTGAGTTTAAAATGGTCCTCAAGAAGTTGGAACAAAGAAGCTCAAGCTGTGATATCTGGGGCACCTAACTTCTATCTTACCCATTTTTGGATTCCTTATCTTAGATTGCTTTATTCTTTTTAGATACACCTAAATAAAATTTCTTTTATTGCTTGGGCTATCTTTGATTAAATTATTTTTTCTGAGCTATGCTCCTGAATAATTTCTTTCTCGTCCATTCTCGTGTTCTTTTTCAAGCATTTATATTGAAATAATGATTAATGGATTAAAAACACTTTCATAAAAGGAGTTTTGCATATTACTCTATAAGCTTCTAAATAATATGAGGAATCTGAAACATGACTATTGTTCAGAACTCACCAAGCCTAAAGGCTGAAAACATTGAAAAATGATTACCTCTTCGGATTCTTATTAGATAAGACAATTTTGTTGGTGGTACCACATCAAGCAAATGACTAATAAGGTCAATCCGAGTGTAAAAGGATCATTTTCGGATACCTTGCACCCATTCGACACACACACATTTGGTCATTACACCTAGGGAATGGTATAATAGATTGAAAGAGATACAAGTTCTGTACCTCTGAGTGGTAACAGAAAGATGGAAGAAACTGAATGTTATTCCCCTGAAGATGCAATGGGAAGTACCAATTTCATGACTCAAGATCCAAGTAGGACTAATTCAGAAATTACATTGGGGCAAGCTGGTTAAGCAGAATATGATTGAAGAACAAGAATGAAAAATAAATGAGTGATAACACCTAAAGTAAGAATCATACTCATAACATTTTTGCATCATAGCAAATCTTATCAGGAGCATTTGATTCATTACAATCATTGCATCCTAATCCTTTAAAAGGAATCACTTTTATGACATGTTGCACATATAGCTAGAAACATTTGATTCATTCTGATCATAGCATCTTAGTTATATGACATAAACATATGAAACCGAGTCTGCAGGACATGTCCCTCAGTAGACGTTGTAGCAATATCGATGAATTTTCAGATCTTATCTTCCTAAAGTTGTAGGAAGCAGATCGAAGACATCAGTCTGGTGATCCCTGAGTTTGCAAAGATCAGATTGAAGATAGCAGATTTGACATTCCTGAAATTGCAGGAAGCAGATCAAGACATCACCGGTGATCCTCGAGTTTGCATGGATCGATTGAAGATAGCGATTTGACATTCCGTGGTTGCGTGAAGCGATCAAGACATCACCGTGATCCCCGAGTTTGTAGGATCTGATTGAAGATAGCAGATTTGACATTCCCGGTTGCGGAAATGGATCGAAGACATCGGTCTGGTGATCCCGAGTTTGCGGGGATCGGATTGACGATAGAAGATTTGACATTCCTAAAGTTACAGAAGCGGATCGAAGACTCGATCCGGTGATCCCCGAGTTTGCGGGATCGATTGAAGATAGCAGATTTGACATTCCCGGTTGCAGAAGCGATCAAGACATCACCGTGATCCTTGAGTTTGCGGGATCAGATTGAAGATAGCAGATTTGACATTCCTGAAGTTACAGGAAGCAGATCGAAGACATTAGTCTGGTGATCCCTAAGTTTCCAGGGATTAGATTAAAGATAGCAGATTTGACATTCCTGAAGTTGCAGGAAACAGATCGAAGACATCAGTCTGGTGATCCCTGAGTTTGCAAGGATCAGATTGAAAATAGCAGATCTGACGATTCTTGAGTTTGTAGGAAGCAGATCGAAGACATCAGTCTGGTGATCCCTGAGTTTACAGGGATCAGATTGAAAATAGCAAATCTGACGATTCCTGAGTTTGCAGTGGAGCAGATTAAAAGATAGTGGATACTGCCTTCATGAAGTTGAAGCTATTAAACTTATTGAAATCAAGATAAAGTTCCAGTACCCCCGAAGATGTGGTTCAGATTGGAAGCCAATTGAAAAAGATGAGGATCAAAAAGTCAAAGCTCGGCAAAAACTGGGCAAAATTGGTCTTTTTATAGTCTTTGCTCTATTTTTGTTTTACAACAATGAGCAAAAAGGGGCAACTGTAATGGCCTATTTTTGCCCGGGCCCATAAAACAGAATAAAAAACCAAAAAAATAATAAATGTCTTTTAAACAGTCCATTGTACAAGCCAAACTAAATAAAACCCAATTGCCTACCTAAACAGACCAAACCCCTTAACCCATTTACACCAAAACCCAATACCCCATTGGCCCAATGGCCCAAACCTAAACTAAGGGTTCCTGGAACCCTAAGGAACCATCGCGCCGCAAGCACCTCAGTGACCCTTCAGTCACGTTGCCAGCACCGTAGCCACCAGCCTTTCATCACGCCGCGGTTCGCGTGAGTAATGTTGTCGCTCTCCTCGCCTTCGACCTGCACAGAAAAGGGAAAACATAGCAAAAGAAATGGAAAATAAACAAATCGGATTTCTTTCCTTTTCTCTTGATTTCTTTCGGGGCTATATAAACCCACAAACAATTTGTAACAGGGGGATAGAGAGACAAAAAAAATACAGAGATATACAATAAAAAAAGACAAGCAAAGGTTTTTTTTCTTCATCGTTATTTCTCTTTTCCTTTGAATCTGTTCTTTTCCTTTAAGCATTTTTATTTCTTTTTTTTACATATATTAAAGTTTCTAAAATAGTAAAATAAAAAAGGAGGAAAAAACTCACATTTTAGGGAATTCTGGCCACCGTGCACGGTGGCCAGCAACGACGGGGGACGGAGCCAGAGCCTTGCCGAAAATCGCCTTAGGCCAAAGAGGGGAGAGCATTTCAGAGCTCTGTTATGTTTTTTTTTTATGAGTGTTTAAAATGACTTTTTTTTTTTTATCTAATTTGCAGCTTATATAGCAATGATAAAACGGTGTCGTTTTTGCTCAATCTAATAAGCACAAAACGACATCGTTTGGGGCAAGGGATCCGCGCGTTGACCTGATAACCCAGGGTGGATCTGCATAATTTTTGTAAATGGGTTATTTTCTGATTTAGCCCTTCCGCATTTTTATTTATTTTAAATTAAGTTTTTTTATTTCAAATATGCCCTAATGGTTTACTTAATATTCTATTTTAGTCCCTGAATAAAACGCAGTGTATAGTACTCTAGGGATATTTCTCTTTTTACCCCCTCAAATTTTTTAGCGCATTATAATTAAGTCCGTTTATTTCCTTTTACTTATAATTTAACCGCTTTATATTTATTTTTATTGTTATTTGATCCTAGGTTCTTTATTTATTTTTCAAACCTTTTTTCTATTTTTTATTTTTAAAATTATTCTAATATTATATTGAAATATTTTATTATGTTAAAATTTTTATATTTTTATTATTATTTGTACATTAATCTATTAATAGTATAAATTCATATATATATATATTATATTGTCTTTATATATATATAATTAATACTATGTATTATTTTATTTGGTTTAATAATTATTTATATTATATATTTTATTTCATAATTTGTATATTAGTTATATGTTATATATTTTAAATTTTACTATTATGTTATCTATAAAACTTTTTTTATAAAATTTATTTATATTATATAATATTTTTACTTATATTTTTCTTTTTAAATATCTTTGTTTAAAATTATTATATATTATTTATTATGCATTATCTTTTATATGTATTAAAATTGTATATTTATTATAATATTTTTATATACTTTAATTTTTTATTATTGTACATATTAATTGTTTTACAAAATTATAATTTTTATTATTTTTATTTTGTTTTAATTTTTATTTAATTTATATTCTTTAGATCATTTATTATTGTTTAGCATAATTCATTATATGTTTATGTTATATTATTCTTTTATGATTTATTATTAATATAATTTGTAATTATGTAAAATTGCTACTAAATGTGTAGGTTATATACTCAAATCATTGTTTTATAAAATATTTTTTTAGTTCTAAAAATATGGTGATATGAGATATTTGGGAACTTCAAGAAAAATCCCGCCTAACTTACTGGTTTCGATTTTTTCTCGTAGAACTTAAAATATTAAATATCCATTTTCTTTTAAAATAGAAATTTATAAATTTTAAATAAAAAAAACCTATTTTTGAGGATTCAAAACATTGCATCCTAACTTACTGGATATGATGTTTTGTGCTTGATGTAGGAATTTTCCAAATTAAAAGCGAGCTGAGGTTCGAAGTAGTGAGGTGTTATTTCCTAACTTACTGGATATAACATTTTATTTCTTTGAAATGGGTAAGTCTTGGTTTTCTAATAAAAGGATCATATTTTAAATTTTTTTTTATTTTCAACATTTGGATATGATTTTATCAATTAGGTACCAAATTTTGGGCGTTACGAGGGTGCTAATCCTTCCTCGTACGTAACCGACTCCCGAACCCGTTTTCTGATATTTCGTAGACCAAAAACAATGTTTTGAAATAAAACGTTTTATAAGGTGATCCAATCACACCTAAGTAAAAGGATTGGTGGCGACTCCCATTTTGTTTTTTAAAGTCGATCCCCATTTTTTAAAACTCGATTTTAAAAATAGTTTCGACATACTAAAATATAAAATAAACTAGAAAACAAAAATGGAGTCAGTAATATTAATAATATTATATTACTATATTAATATAGAAAATACTAATAGAATCAATATAACATATAATATAATATAATATAAAAGAAATATAAGTAAGATATAATAAATATTTAATATATAGATAAATAATAAATATACATAATATAAAAAATTATAATATAATGAATTTTTATATTTATAATTATAATATTTTAATATCTATATGTAACACCCCAAACCCGACCCAAACATTACAACCGAATCTGGTATGTCACTAAGGAGATTTTATAAAACTTGTGGCACTTTGGAAAAAAAAATTATCAGGTCTAAATATTTATACCGAAAATTTAGTAATTTATCACATGTCTTAACTTAATTTAAACATAAAATTTAAATGTTTACTAACAATAAAACCCAACATAAAACCCAAAATGATAAAGTCTCATCGCCCATGGCCTTATTACATTGAAATTTAAAACCCATTAAATAAAAATATAAAATAATAAACTAAAGTATTTTATTTTCGAATCCGAATGTTCTTTTGCATGGCCACCTTGCGCCCTCTCCACTTTCGTCCAAGCACTAGGTGCTACCTGAAAAATGTTAAATAATAGGTCGAGTCATGAGACTCAGCAGTAACCCCCTCATGCACCTTCGATTTGGGCCTTAGCCCCACGTAATGTAATAACATAACATATTATATATGAAAATATGCAAAGCGCACCCAAATCCTAGGTTTCCATCCGCTACACGCCATCTTTACCGCCACCACACTATTGGGGATTTCTACAATCAACCCACACCGCTATACGCCATTGATGGCGCTCATGTCGCTCATCGTCAAATCATGGCAATAGCCACTACAATGATCATGGCAAAAGCCACTACAATGATCATGGCAAAAGCCACTACACGTAACACTTCCCTTTCATCAAACCCAACCCCGCAATCACGTAAATCAGCATACTTATAAAACATATCATCTTAACAGGAACATTCACTAAAGAATGGCAGAGATCACTAACCCGGTGATTCTCTTTTACCCTCCTCGGATTTCGAACGTTATGCTGGGATTTCAGCATTTAACAAAATGTAAGCAGATTTATTAACACATATTAACAGACAATCTAATGGTGTGAAAAGTTACACACCTGATAACGCGTAGTACTACTTTCTATGTTGATACCCTCGCTAACTGACCATCGCCTTTGTTTACAACCTTGCTCAAAAGCCAAAGAATGCAAGGATAAGGCCTCTCCTATATTCGCTAAGGTTAGTGCTTTACCCGATTTATACATTTAAATTAATGATCTCCTTACCTTAAAATCCCGAAAGTAATTCGATCCGAAAAGCATCTTGAACTCGACTTAGAAATCTAAGCGATTGGACCCCCTTCAAATCTCGGAATGCCGCAAATGAGAGAAAACACCCGATTAGTTAACCATATAGCCATTTGGCTAAGATCTCTAAAGGCCGAAAAAAAGATTGAAATCTCACAAATTGACACTTACCTATATAAATGGTTTCGGCTACCCCTTGCAGGAAGATTCGGCAATCACATCATAAGATCGAAGCGTAGAAGATTAGAGATCTAAGAATTTCCACTTTTAAGAAAATCCCGAAAAAGATGAGCAAGAGGAAAATTTTGGCTACAAGAACAAAAAAAGAGTGTAGTTTCGGCTTTTAGTGAATGGGAGAAGAATAACAATGGAGATCAGAAGATTCGGCTAACAGGAAATTTCAAAGAAAGAAGAAAGGGTGAAGGATGTGGTGATTTTGGCTTTTGAAAGAAAGTTGATGTAAATTGTGGAGGAGAGACCGAGAATTTTGGCACAAAGAATGAAGAAAAAGTAGGGTTCAAATGCCAGAATTGATGAGCTATTCCCCCTATTTATAGAGAATTCGGCACCCCCTATGGCTATTAGAAATCGATTTCTTTACTCCTCTAGGTGATGAAATTTCGGCCAACTCTGCTCTCAGCTGTTAGCTCCTAATTTTTTTCTCCTTTTATCTACCATATTATCAACTATATTATTGACATAAATCCTCCTATTTTTGAGCCTTGTAGCCGTCCACTCCACCTAACCATAATGCCGAAAATTAGCTAACTTGAATCCAAGGAATTGGGCTCCTTGAAACTTAAATTTGGGCCTCTAACTCCCTGGTGTGGCATCACCACCTTGTTCCCTAAGTGGCGCTACTGACCACTGGGCCACAAGCCCATTTTGATATTTTAAACACGAGTACTACCTTTTAAGTCCTATAATGCCCAAATAGAAAATTTTTAATGTTATTAGTATTACAACTTATATTGCAATCCTTGTGCATATCCTGCTAACATATAATCATTTATTTTATATATTATGTTAACAAGTAATCCAAAATTATAAAAATAGAAATATAAAATCAAAATTAAAAAATAAAATAAAAATTTCATAAAAACAATTAGCAAATAAAATTGGGTTTTTTCGCAACTTTTCTTGCAAGGGCGCTTGATTGTCATGATTGAAAATAAATAAATAAATAAAATTTTATATAAAAAATAGCATGGAGTACATATGAATTGTCATTTAAATTGTCGTGTTTAAAGTTTAACATTTTAATTAATATTCTCATCAAAAATCATTTTGACTACTTTTCAAAAGGTAATAGTTAAATTTAACTCTTTTAAAAGATTGAACGTCAAACTTAACTAAAAAAAACTAAATTGATAAAAAATATAAACGTTAAGAGCTAAATTTAATATTATACTTATTAAATATTTTATAATATTAGTAAAAGTAACCTAATCATGTATGTATCTTAATGCTTTCAAATTTATTAAATAAATATGAAAATATTAATGTAATATAAACAAATTGTTATTACTCTTTTAATGCTTAAGGGTAAAAAGCATCCAAACTTTGGTAAAAAAAAAATTAATTATGCCCTTGATGAAAAACACACATAATTAATTTCTTAAATTCTCAACTTGTATTAATTAAATCTTTTGACCAACACTTTCTATATTTGATCGTTATATCATTGATGTATCTCGCTAATAAAATTTATAAAATGTTAAAAAAATTATTAAAAATTATTAAAAATATCTAGAAATGAATTTGGACATATGGTTGTTTAGATTCATTTAAATGATTTTTCTAAATTATATTAAGTTTGAAAAATATTAAAATATTTTTTATCAACGCTTTAATTTTAATGGTACCTTTCAAACTATATAAAAATAATTTAGAAAATAAATTTATATTTTAAGACTTCATTAATTATACTAGTAAAGTTTAAAAAAGGCATAATGCTAAAAATAGCCTCTGACGTTTGATTGATTAGTCACTTTAGCCCTCACTACAACAAAACATTCCTAAGACGACACTTTTAGGCCGACACTTTCCTAAGTGTCAGGATAAACTTGCCGACCTACGTTTTTGCCAACTCTTTCTATAAGGGTCAAGATATGCATGCCTAAGCACTACAACAAAACAGACTTTTAGCGGCATTTTTAAGCGCTGCAAAAAACGCTGCTACAGACAACGCCGCTAAAATTTGCGGCGTTTATTTAAAAAAACGCCACTAAAGGTCATGACTTTTAGCGGCAGTTTTTCAAAACACCGCTAAAAGTCATGACATTTAGTGGCCCTTCCCGAACAAACGCCGCTAAAGACCACGAATTTTAGCGGGCTTCTTCATCAAATGCCGCTAAAAGTCATGACCTTTTACGGCGCTTTTATTGTAAACGTCGCTAAGGTGATTACATTTAGCGACACTTTGTCTACAAATGCCGCTAATTTTTACAGATTTGCAATTGACCCTTTTTATCAATATTCAACCCTTCCTGCATTAAATCCAACCAAAAAGAGCAAATGTAGCATACAAATCCAACCAAAAACATCAAATCTAAATCAAAGAAAGATATATGATGTAAATTAATAAATGAAGAATAACTCAAAATATTCTTACAATAATGTTAAATGTGACAATGTTAAAAATATTCTTACACCGAGAAAACAACTCAAAATATTCTTACAATAATGTTAAATGTGACAATGTTAAAAATATTCTTACATCGAGAAAACAAATGTCTAAGATGGCGGCTTTTGCGACTACTGAAACATCTTCATCATATGCTGCAGCTTTACCTGGAGCTCATCGTACTTTCTACTCTACTCTGCTGCCATCGTTGCTGCCTCTGCCTCTCGCTGCCATCGCTGCCTCCCTCACTGATGCCTCTGCCTCCTTCGCTGCTTGCATCCGCTATAAATTTTTGCTGGAGTTCTTCATATTTTCTTTGAACCTCGACAATTTGCTCAACTGTGCTCGCTTGCATCTGAACTATCTGGTCTCTTAACCTCTGAACTTCAGCTTGAGCTTGACTTTCGGAAGGCATGTATTGCTTGGAGCTGGATCCAAAATATTGGGTCGGGATAACACCAGATCCTTGAAATCGAACCCGATCATACCTTTCAGGACCCAAAACTTCAGTAATAATTCTGTTATCTATGTCCTCAAGATCAACAGAACTATCAGTCGAGGCAATCGCTTCATACTCCGCCTTCTTCTCCTTTAGTTTGTCCTAATAAATCAATTAAAGAGTTAGAAACGAAATATATAATAAAAAGGAATGCAACATAACATAACTTAACATTATTTAAACCTACTAAAGACGAATTAAACCATTATAATTAAACATTATAAATATTTATAATTAGTCAAATTTTATTTTGTAAATATACCATAATTTCTCTAGCTTCGAATGTCATCGGAGATCCATCTTTCTTCCTATGCGTAATGTCAAAAAGCTGAAGGCATCCAACTTTTTGACCAGACGAGACTTCCTACATATATTAATAGTAGTAAAAATATTTTTAATAGTAGAAAGTCATTAGTATTTGACAAAATTAATAAATTCATAATACCTCGGCCTCAGCTACACAAGCAAAACTTCTCGACCCTGTCGTGTGCGTGAATTTTTGTTTTTGCCTACTGCTTGTTCCAACTCGCTCACGGTCCTACATAATGAAATTATTATTACGTATATAGTAAATACTATAAATCAAAAAATTTATAAGAGTTTGGAAGTACGTAATACCTCTCATTTCTTTGAATTCCAGAATCTAACCGTATCTTCCCATTGGTACCTCAAAGATTCTCATGGACATTTCGTAATTTTTCTTCGAGGCTTATGTCTTTCTTAAAATATTCTTTTTTCAAAGTGCTTTTATGGTCTCTCAATTTTTTACCCAATGTCTTTTGATATACTCATCTGAGACCTCTAAAACAAATCTCTCCCAAAAAAACACAAGTTTAGAAAGTAAATATAAATGAAACTTAAACCAAAGTATTATAAATTACATTCACGCTTTTGTTACCTTAATATTATCGAGAGCTTGATTTTTGTTGCTATCGTGCATGTTACGCCATGATTCGTAGTTGATGGGCAACTTATTGGCATTTCGTGCTATAATGCCCAAATAGCCGCTAAAAGTCGAGCTTCAGATCCAACAGTTTGGTCATGACTGCTTTACTTACTTTGACACGCCGATGTGATTTAAGTCGATAAATATTTAAGTAGCGACGTCCTCGACCTCTGCAAGGCCCCACCACTTTCAAATTGAAAATGATATATTATTATATTAAAATTGAAAATGAATCAATAATAAAAGTCAACATGCATGTAAAATAAACTTAACATTACTTTGAAATTTTGCGTGCTCGCTAACTGCCTCCTGCACATTCAAGATTCAATAACTATTTGCTGTTCACTATTTCCTTTTTCCAAATTTGGAGTATTCTGGACAATACTTAAATCTCGTAATCTTCTTCTACACATTTTCCCGCAATACACATAAAATAGTTGAAATTTTATTAACAAATAACAATAATAATAGTACATATAAAATAGTTAAATTATATAACATGACCAAGATTAAAATTATAATATTACATATAAATAAAAATTGTAAAATCTTACTACATCATAATTCAGAATATCTTCATCCACATCCCGATTTAACCCATTGAAATTGTGTACTACTACTAGGGATATTTTCATTTAAGTTTTGTTCTAGAAAAGGCAAAGTTTCTGATCTTTTGACGATGCCATCTCTACTTCCATTGCCCATGTCAAACAAGTCTCTAAGGGTGTTTCGGAGTGCAACGTACCAACCCTCATCAGTTGGATCTTTTGAGTAAAAAACTTGTTTCACTTGAAAAGAAAATACATACGGCTCGTCTATCAATTGTTCTCTAGTATGAATCAATTGAGAGAAATTCACCATTGTAAAACCATATTGATCATTTTTAATTCCACGAGCAATATTCACATTAGCCCAATCACCTCGAAATAAGACAACTTTCCATTTTCCATAGTAATCCAACTCAATAATGTCAGTAAGAAGTCCGTAATACTCCACTTTTCCCTCAACAGGATTACTGTCCCTAGCACTAGCATAACTTGTAATAGAAGAATTAACAACTACTCCACAATTTTGAGCTCTCCTCAATCTTTCGCGATATTTTGTATGAAATCTGAATCCATTGATGATGAAGGCACTATATCTTTTTACTACTCAATTCGGACCTTAGGAAAGCCATTTAACTTCGTGATTAACGTCCTTCCCACTCCAAACCTATTGAATCGAAAGTAAAATGAGTAATTGTAAATGTTATGAGAAAACATTATTATTTGTCAATAAAAGGTTGAGTTGCATACTGTTTGGCTTAACCATTCATGAAAAGATTCTATGAATAACTTATTAATCTCTTGATGTTGTAATCTTCGTGAGCGTGAACGAGATCTCAATATTTGTTTGTACTCACTATGTTAAAAACAGGTTTAATTCATTAGAAAATAAACAAATCAAAAAGATGAATATTTATCATATTCTAGAACTTACTTGCGTAACGGTTCAATTGCATCGTGGTGAAAAAGAACATATCTATGTGCTTGTTCCCAAGATCTTTCATCTAATTTTGCAATTTTAACTTTACCGATTGGTTCCCCATAACTTTGAAATAAATAAGTTTCGGCCAAGTTAGGATCATTGAGCCCAGCATTTTTACTTGGTCTATTCAATCTTATTTCAACATCTTCTAAATATCTAGAACAGAATGTCATACATTCCTCTGCCAAGTAGCCTTCAGTAATTGATCCTTCCGGATAACGCTTGTTACGACAATAAGACTTCAATCTGCTAAAGAACCTAAACACAATATACAACATTATCAAAAGTTGTAAGTAAAGGTATAGAGGTGGATGAATGAATAACTTTGAAATAAATTAGCACCTTTCTATATGATACATCCAACGATAGAAAACCGATCCACCAATTATTGCTTCACGAGGGAGATGAAATACCAAGTGCACCATAATAGTGAAGGAGGAAGGTGGAAAGATCTTTTCCAAATTGAATAAGGTCAAAGCGGCTCGATCTTGTACGTTTTCAAGTTCTTTGTAACATCCTAAATTTTTGGGCCTATGCGTTTAATGGGTGAATATGTGGAATGAGTTAATTTAAGTATTGGGGTCCAAATTGGGCTCAGCTTAGGCAGAGGCATTGATTAAAACTATCTGCTTGGGCATTATAGGTTTAAAAGGTAGTATCTATGTTTAAAATACCAAAGTGGGCTTGTGGCCCAATCTTAGGAGGTGATGCCACACACAAGGAGTAAGGGCCCAAATTTAAGTTTCATGGAGCCCAATTCTTTTAATTTAAGTTAGCTAAATTTTGGGCATTAGGATTAGGTGGAGTGGATGGCAACAAGGCTAAAATTTAGGGTTTTAATTTTAAAATATGTGGATAATAAGCGAGATAAAGGTTATTATTTAGGAATTTATTTTATGTGGATAATAAGCAGATAAAGGCTAAGATCTAGGGATTTTATGATTAAAATATGTGGATAATATGTCGATAAAGGAGAGAGGAGTTAGAGATAATTAAGTCTCTTTTAGATGAGCTAGTAGATTAAGATAAAGGAGAAAATTAGAATTTATCTACAAAGAGAGTTATGGCCAAGAATCCATCACCGAGAGGAGTAAAGAAACCACTACTACATGGCAAAGGGTTGCCAATTTCCTATAAATAGGGGCTAGCTCCTTGTTTCGACATTAAATCCTCTCCCTTTGTGCCGAAATTCTTTAGCTTCTTTTCTCCAAATTTCTTTCTCCAATTTCTAAAAGCCAAAAACTCCATTATTCTCTTCTTTCTTTTAAAAGCCAAAACTCCATTATTCTCTTCTTTCTCCTAAAAGTTTAAAAACTCCATTATTCTCTTCTTTCTTCTAAAACCTGAAACTCCATTATTCTCTTCCTTCTCTAAAAAGTCAAATCTCTATAGTTTTTATTTTATTCATCCTATTTGAGAAATTGTTCTATACCTCCGCATTTAAATCCTCCATTGACATTGTCGAATTCTCTCTCTAGTACTAGCCGAATCTCCTAAGTTAAGGTAAGAGTAGATTTTTGATTAGTTCTCATAATCTATTCTCGATTTTTGAAAAAGGCAAAAGCCGAGAGCTAATAGTTTAATGGTTTATGATGGGCAGCAAGTCGGGATTTGAAGGAAGCCTAGTTGACTAGATCTAAAAGCCGAAATTCATAAGTCTCCAATTTCAGGATTTTTAAGGTAAGAAGATTTTCCTAGATTTCTATTAGATTTCATCATTATATACAAGATTTTAACTTTATAAGGAGGATTAACGATTAAATATTATTATAGTAACTCGATAAGGATTTATGATGGAATTAAATATGGATCGTGCAAAAGAAAGAATCCTAAGTTTAAGAAACGAAAAGATTCACTGCTCGAGATTGGCCAATTGGTTATGGACCGCTTCCTAACAACACCTTAGGCAGATAGCGCTTGTGTCGACTAAGGATAGCGCCGATATATAAAGCCTCGTTTTATCGGTGAATCGTGTGTAGATTCTTGACACATAAGCTTTGTTATATTATATGTATGTTATGGGCTAAAAGTTTAAAAGGTGTGTAGATCTCTATCACACTAGTTAATCTGAAATATATGTATGTTATGGGCTAAAAGTCAAAAATGAGGCTATATGAATAATGATTACCCGTAAAGGGTAGGCAAGGGATGCAGTACGTAATCATAGAAACTTCTATGTGTATCAAAGTATGTAAAAATATGTGATCTGCTTAGATAGTTTAATGTTCGATTGTTGCATGTATGCATGGGATGGGATTGATTGATTTACTAAGGGGAGCAGTCATGAGGCGATTGGTGGCTTTGCCACATAGGTCACATAGTGATCGGTCTTTATGACAAAAGACAAATTGCCGATATATTATTAAGGTCGACAATGACGGTGGCTTCGCCACATAGGTCACATAGTGATCGGTCTTTATGACAAAAGACAAATTGCCGATATGGTGTGTAGCGGATGGAGGGTTGATTGTAGAAATCCACAAGGTGATGGTTGGTACGGGGTGTGTAGAGGATGGACTCATAGGTTTGGGATGGGCCATGTTGCATATTTTGTTACCCTTGTATACGGGCCAAGGCTCATAATGTGCTTGTGGGCCTCAAGCCTTTTATGTGTTCTCGATTTACACACCGAGTCTTGGTGACTCAACCTTTTATTTTTCCCAACATTTCTGTGATCAAGAGATCGTGAACATGGGAGCCGAGGCGAACTCGAGGGCCATCAAGTTTTATTTCTACAAATTATTTCGGATTTCTTTAAGTTTATTTTATTTTTATTTGGGATTTTTTAAGGCCCTAGTTTTTATTCAACTAAGAAGTTTTTAATGTTATGCAACTTATAAATTTTATGTCAAGGTTTATTTATACTCAATAGTAAAAATACAAAGAGGTTTATTTTCAAAAAGTCTCTCCTTTATTCAAAATTAATTAATTTAACTTGTGTTTTCAAATTGCGATAAAATGTTATGTGTTCGATAACATGCCAGATCCGGTCCAAAACGCATGGGCCGGGTTTAGGGTGTTACATTTTATATCGAGCCAGCCAAAACTCTGGCCGTGAAATAGGTCTAGAAATGTTTTTAGAAATTTTTTTTTTGGTTCGAGGACATGGCCTTCGAGTCTACCGGCACCCGATCCTCCTAGGTAAGTATTTTAAACTCTTGATGTGTTATTTATGTGGGCTTAATGAGCTTTATGGGACGTAGACTATCTAAGTTAGAACTTGATGGACTCTAGGCTTAGGCAAACAACTTTTCAATTCCATAAGACTTAACTTCACTAAAACAAAACCTGTAAACGAGTCACAAGACTAAGGTGTGGCAACAGGCATATGCATGTCTAGGAGTAGATCCGGAAGAGCTTGGTATTTAAGCAGTCCAAGTGACTCACCTCCTTTTCACAGGAATCTTACCTGGTGCATAGCGACTGTTCACTTTAGCCATGACAGGGTGTGGCAATAGGCATACGCATGCCTAGAAGTGGATTCAGGGAGAGCTTGGTATTTAAGCAGTCCTAGTGACTCACCTCCTCTTCACAGGAATCTTACCTGGTGCGTAGTGACTGTTCACTCTAGCTATAAGGACTTGCTCATGGGCTGAACCCATAATTAAAACTCGAAAGGGACCAACCACCCTATTTTGCAACCAAAACCCCTAAGTTTTGTACACTTCCAGAAAAAAAATACATTTGATTTGAAAATGTTCGCAACTATGAAAAAAATTACCAAATTACCCTTGTTATGAAAAATGACCAAAATAGCCCTGATTTGTAGAATTACCAAAATACCTTTATTTTATAAAATTACCGAAATACCCTTGAATCACAAAATTACCAAAATACCCTCAGATCACAAAATTACCGAAATACCCCCAAATTTCAAAATTATCGAAATACCCTAGAATTTCAAAATTATCGAAATACCCCCAAATTTCAAAATTACCGAAATGCCCCTAAATTTCAAAATTATCGAAATACCCTCAAATTTTAAAATTTCTAAAATGCCCAAAATTCTAAAATTACCAAAATACCCTCGATTTCCAAAATTACCAAAATACTCTCGGGAATGCAAAATTACCAAAATACCCTTATTTTACAAAATCCTCAAGGAACCTCATTTCAAAAATTTTTTTACGAAAATGCCCCTGTAGGATAAAATTACGAAAATACCCCTGGGTAGTGGAAAACAACAACAATGACAACCATAACACTTTTCTGCAATGAACGCGAGTTCATGAATGTTGATGATTGAATGAATGAACTTAAGACTGTAGTGTGTGCATGAATTCGAAAGAACTACTTTTTAGAACTATTAATCATAAGACTGTTCATGATAAATCGGTGGAAAGAAATAATAATTCATAAAATTTCTAATCGATAAACGCAAATCCAGAATAAGTACAAGGGGACGAAGACGCTTCAGATGTAAATAATGGTGCATACCCTACCATAGTATACTAAGTGTTTATTTTGGCTTTAGAATTAGAGTGCGCAATGAAAGCATAGTGGTGAGACCTGTAGAATGATTATTAGTTAGTTGGAAATTTCGAGGACTAAATTTCTTTAAGAAGGGTAGAACTGCAACATCCTAAATTTTTGGGCCTATGCGTTTAATGGGTGAATATGTGGAATGAGTTAATTTAAGTGTTAGGGGTCCAAATTGGGCTCAGGCTTAGGCAGAGGCATTGATTAAAACTATCTGTTTGGGCATTATACGGTTTAAAAGGTTTAAAATACCAAAGTGGGCTTGTGGCCCAATCTTAGGAGGTGACGCCACACACAAGGATTAAGGGGCCCAAATTTAAGTTTCATGGAGCCCAATTCTTTTAATTTAAGTTAGGTAAATTTTGGGCACTAGGATTAGGTGGAGTGGATGGAAACAAGGCGAAAATTTAGGGGTTTTAATGTTTAAAATATGTGGATAATAAGCAGATAAAGGCTATTATTTAAGAATTTATTTTATGTGGATAATAAGCAGATAAAGGCTAAGATCTAGGGATTTTTATGATTAAAATATGTGGATAATATGCTGATAAAGGAGAGAGGAGTTAGAGATAATTAAGTATCTTTTAGATGAGCTAGTAGATTAAGATAAAGGAGAAAAATTAGGAATTTATCTACAAAGAGAGTGATGGCCAAGAATCCATCACTGAGAGGAGTAAAGAAACCGGCTACTACATGGAAAAGGGTTGCCTAATTTCCTGTAAATAGGGGGGCTAGCTCCTTGTTTCTGACATTAAATCCTCTTCCTTTTGTGCCGAAATTCCTTAGCTTCTTTTCTCCAAATTTCTTTCTCCAATTTCTCTAAAAGCCGAAAACTCCATTATTCTCTTCTTTCTTCTAAAAGCTAAAAACTCCATTATTCTCTTCTTTCTCCTAAAAGTCGAAAACTCCATTATTCTCTTCTTTCTTCTAAAAACTGAAAACTCCATTATTCTCTTCCTTCTCTAAAAAGCCGAAATCTCTATAGTTTTTATTTTATTCATCCTATTTGAGAAATTGTTCTATACCTCCGGCATTTAAATCCTCCATTGACATTGTCGAATTCTCTCTCTAGTACTAGCCGAATCTCCTAAGTTTAGGCAAGAGTAGATTTTTGATTAGTTCTCATAATCTATTCTTGATTTTTGAAAAAGGCAAAAGCCGAGAGCTAATAGTTTAATGGTTTATGAAGGCCAGCAAGTCGGGATTTGAAGGAAGCCTAGTCGACTAGATCTAAAAGCCGAAATTCATAAGTCTCCAATTTTGGGATTTTTAAGGTAAGAAGATTTTCCTAGATTTCTATTAGATTTCATCATTATATACAAGATTTTAACTTTATAAGGAGGATTAACGATTAAATATTATTATAGTAACTCTGATAAGGATTTATGATGGAATTAAATATGGATCAGGCAAAAGAAAGAATCCCTAGGTTTAAGAAACGAGCAGTATCTGCTGTTCGAGATTGGCCAATTGGTTATGGACCGACTTCTGAACAACACCTTAGGCAAATAGCAGTTGTGTCGACTAAGGATAGCGTCGATATAGAAAGCCTCATTTTATTGGTAATCAAGAGTGTAGATACTTGACACATAAGCTTTGTTATATTATATGTATGTTATGGGCTAAAAGTCGAAAAAGGTGTGTAGATCTCTATCACACTAGTTAATCTGAATTATATGTATGTTATGGGCTAAAAGCTGAAAAATGAGGTCAGATGAACAATCAGATACCCGTAAAGGGTAGGCAAGGGATGCAGTGCACGTAATCATAGAAATTCTCTATGTGTATCAAAGTATGTAAAAATATGTGATCTGCTTAGATAGTTTAATGTTCGATTCTTGCATGTATGCATGGGATGGGATTGATTGATTTATAGAAGGGGAGCGGTCGCGAGGTGAAAAGTGGCTTTGCCACATAGGTCACATAGTGATCGGTCTTTATGACAAAGACACATTGTCGATATATTATTAAGGTCGATAATGATCGGTGGTTTTGCCACATAGGTCACATAGTGATCGGTCTTTATGACAAAAGACAAATTGCCGATATGGTGTGTAGTGGATGGAGGGTTGATTGTAGAAATCCCCACAAAGTGATGGTTGGTACGGGGTGTAGAGGATGGACTCATAGGTTTGGGATGGGCCATGTTGCATATTTTGTTACCCTTGTATACGGGCCAAGGCTCATAATTTTTGTGGGCCTCAAGCCTTTTATGTGTTCTCGGATTTGCACATCGAGTCTTGGTGACTCAACCTTTATTTTTCAAACATTTCTGTGAGCGAGATAGTGAACATGGGAGTCGAGGCGACTCGAGGCGCCATCAAGTTTTATTTCTACAAATTATTTCAGGATTTCTTTAAGTTTATTTTATTTTTATTTGGGATTTTTTTAAGGCCCCTAGTTTTTATTCAACTAAGAAGTTTTTAAAGTTATGCAACTTATAAATTTTATGTCAAGGTTTATTTATACTCAATAGTAAAAATACAAAGAGGTTTATTTTCAAAAAGTCTCTCCTTTATACAAAATTAATTAATTTAACTTGTGTTTTCAAAATGCGATAAAATGTTATGTGTTCGATAACATGCCAGATCCGGTCGAAATGCATGGGCCGGGTTTGGGGTGTTACATTCTTCAACATTCAAAACTTTTCCACAAATTGCTTTCATTATATTGGACAGTTCAATTATACAGGACGTCACCTTCTTTGACATACAGCACCGTAAAGCAACTGGAAGTAGATCTTGCATCAAGATGTGATAATCATGTGATTTTAATGAATATAGTCTTCGATCTTTAAGACTCACACATCGAGATATATTTGATGCATACGCATCTGGGACCTTTATATCCTTCAACATCGTGCAGAACATTTCTTTCTCTTTCTTCGACATTGCAAAAATTAGAGGTGACAACCGATATTTTCCATTCAGAAGTACTTGGGGATGAAGATCACGCCGAATTCCCATGTCAACTAAATCAAGTCGACTCTGAAGATTATCTTTCGATTTACCATCGATGTTCAAAATTGTCCCGATGATGTTCTCGTAGACATTTTTCTCAATATGCATCACATCAAGATTGTGGCGTAATATGTGATGCTCCCAATAAGGCAACTCAAAAATAATACTTATTTTCTTCCACAAGTCTGTCTCATTAGGGTCATCCGCCTCATCAGATTCATCATCAGATTCATCCCTCGATCGTCTATTTGTTTGCCTGTTGGATGGTTGATTCAGCTTCCTTTAACTGAAATTCATATCTTTTAACATGAATAAGATTTCAGATCCAATAGTCTGCTCAAGAGCTTCTCTGAACTCTTCAGTACCGTCAAATAAAGCCTTCTAAAATCTAAATCTATGATTTCCATCTAACCACCGACGATGCCCTATATAACTGAACTTCTTCCCATTATATAACCACTGTGAACATGTTTGCGCAGCACAACAAGGACAAGCATAACGTCCTTTGGTACTCCAACAAGATAAATTCGCATATGCTAGGAAATCATTAATTGTCCACAACAAAGCAGCACGTAGGTAAAAGTTCTTCTTTCTCAATACATCATACGTCTCAACACCCGCCTATAATTGTTTTAACTCTTCAATAAGTGGCTGCAGATAAATGTCAATATCATTTTTGGGACCTTTCTCTCCGGGGATAATCATAGATAAGATCAAAGAGGATTACTTCATACAGAGCCATGGAGGTAAATTATAAGGAATAAGCACTACAGGCCAAGTACTGTACGAGGTGCTCATGATTTTAAAAGGATTAAATCCGTCAGATGCTATCCCAAGCCTCACACTCTGAGGATCACTTGCAAAGCTTGGAAATTTATTGTCAAATGATTTCCATGCTAAAGAATCTACAGGATGCCTTAACAATCCATCATCCGTTCATTGATCATGATGCCACGTCATAAACTCGGCTGTCTTTGATGACATGAATAGCCTTTGAAGCTTTGGGATTAGCGGGAAATATCACAAAATCTTGTTCGGCTTCCTTCTTGACTGTGCCTTATATTCATCCTCATTAACATCTTTTGCATCTCTATTCATCCAACGAGATTTACCGCAAACATGGCTAGACTGTTGATTTCTCCGATCACCCCAATACAACATACAGTCATTTGGGCTCCTATGAATTTTGTTGTACCCAAGGCCCAAATCTTTTATGAATTTCTTCATGTCTTTGCATGATTGAGAGATTTTTGCAAACGTGAACAATTCTCTCAAAAACTCTAACAGCATTGCCAAAGAGTTTCCAGTCCACTCTCCCAAAGATTTAAGTGAAAAAGGCGAATACAGAAGGACATTTTAAGAAATTTTGATCCCTCATAAAGTTCTTCATTCATTTTACCAAGTAACGTGTAGAACTTTTCCGCTTCATCATTCGGCTGTTCATCCGGTACATTTCTTCCCGTTTCTGTGAAAGTATTTCCACTGGTATTATAATCATCGGATGCAACCAATTCAGGTGAAAATGATTGGAAACCTTCACTCTGCATATTAAATGCATTCCGCAGCATACCTTCCATGTCATCTTCTCTAACATACTGATGGTAACCACTATAAGGATAACCCAGATTAATCGTCGAAGAGGCTCCACTAGGTGTACCTCTCCATGGAAAATCCATTTTTTATACCCCCGAATAAAGCTATCAACAATTAGATGTTCGTAGACAACTTCACGATAATGCCAATTGATATTGCCACACTTCTTACACGGGCAAAGAATTATATTCTCTTGGCTTGCATTTTGAAATGAAAAATCTAGAAAAGTTTGCACTCCATTTCGATACCTGTTGCTTGCCCTTGACAAATTCATCCAAGTCCTATCCATTTCGTAATTGTTGAAGTCTAAAGTTGGCAATAAATTACAAGGGTAAGTTGTTTATTATGTAAGTTTTGATATGATATATATTTATGTTTTATGTAAGTTATGTAGATTATGTAAGCTATGAAATTTGAACTTTAAACTATATGCTTTTAAGGAAATTATTAGATTAAACTACATGTATTAGTTAAGTTATGTAAGTTATGTGAGTTATGTAAATTGTTAAGTTATGTATGTTATGTGAGTTATGTAAATTATGTGAGTTTGTGAGTTATGTGAGTTATATAAGTTGTTAAGCTATGTATGTTATGTGAGTTATGTAAATTATGTAAGTTATGTGAGTTATGTAAGTTAACATTGTGGAAATAAATAAATATTAATAGTGTATCAATATAAACATTAACATTTACAAACAAATTTATTAAGTTCCTTATTTACAAACTATTTTGTATAAGTAAATTAGAAACAAATTTATATAAATATTTATTAAGCTCGATTGAAAATTTCTCGTGACAAGGTTAATTTTAATAAATTCAAAGTAGATTTTTTTTTTAAGATGAAAATGAAAATGAGAAAATAGAGGATAATGATATATTGGAATTTCTATTAACCTAACGATTAAATATGTCATTTCATTGGATTTAAATGTTTGACTATCTTCAATAAGAATTCCAGTTATATGCTAACTGGTTAGTCCTACGCGGGTTTCAAAGTTTGATAAAAATTTTTTCAAATCTTTTTGAATTTTTTAAGATTCATCATACATGGCATTGTTATACCTAGGGAGGATCCATTATATCTTACAGTGAGATATAAGGCAACCCATTAGGTTTCCAGCCTATATATTTTGAATCTTTTTTTTTGTTCCAACCATACTGTGATTGGTATTCAGAATAGTGAATTTAACACATTTGGATAGCTTTATTGACTAATGATACAGCGTAAATGGCGGCACATTAGGATATTGAATTTAACAAATTTGCACAAGCAATTATGTACGACAAAACCTAAGTAACCTACCCTGTTTTGGACAACATTTATGCTCTAATTAAACAAGCATTTATACTCCAATTTCAACCTTCCAATTTACCATTCATTCCAACAAATTTAAAGTTTAAAAAAAAAAAAAATCAAATCAGACAACATTAATTCATTGAGTTTTTAGAAAAAGAACTTACAGTATGGCAGATAACAGAAAAGTGAATGGCAAAAAACTGGACAAGCAGCAGAGGTCTGTCGATGGAGATATTATGTGGAATTTAAATTTAGCAAATTAAATTTACATACCTCTTAGAAATTATAAATTGGATGGTAGAGTCGATTCCAGCAACTACTGTTGTGGTGACAAAGGACGCCCAAAACTTTTGAGAAGCTACAAGAAGAATAAAAAAGAAACTCCATAAAATCGAAAATAATAAATTAAATGAAAAATAAAACGGTATAAATAAAAAATTATGAGTGAATTAACTTACATGACGAGTAATAATGGTGCAAACAAAGCGAACTACAACAAATACTAAGTATTTTTCCCTTCTACGAATCAATAACAAAACTTTGTCTATAACATTGTCAAGGATAAAATTACATCTGCAAGCAATGAAGATAAGGTAATTAACACCCAAACCAAAATATTAAAATAATATTTAGAGAACACATAAAATGCCAATAATCAACAGAATATTATACTTTTAACTATTGTTCTGTCGAATTCATAATAGTTGTGCTTAAGCAACTGCTTACCTTGTTTGATTACTGCGAGGATTCCATCTTCAGAATAGATTATAGCAGGTAGAAACCGTGTGGAAGAGATGTTGCTAATCTTCAGAGCAGAAAATAGAACCTACTGAAAGGATCAACAAGTTAATCATTAAACATCAAAAGTCATCATCGAAAGATAAAAAACCCGACTGTTCTTTGAATACAAAGGAGACAGTTTAGCCAAAAAAATATTCAGCCAATGAATATTCAGGAAAAGGAAATTGCAAGAAAAAGACTACATTTTCCTCCTCTTAGTTCTTACTTATTAGTTAGGTTTTTTCTTTATGGGACGAACTTATTTTATTTGTTAATTAGTTAGTGAATGAAAATGACAAAATTTTATTATAACATAGTATTTTGTAAGGTAAAATAAGCATTTTGCATGCAACTTGACTAAGAAATTAGTAGCAACTAGCACAAGAAAACTCCAACCAGATTTAACTACTGTCATGGTGATTTTAAATCTCTCTTGCCTATGAGAAATTGCAGCCTTTTCAAGTCTTTGCATTTGAAGTATTTTTATTTTTCTATACAAATATATGGATTGTTTTAAGGAATAAAATCTCAGTTTTTAGATTAAAATACTTGTAACCAATGATACATTTGTTAATGCATTTGATATTATAATAATAAGCAGCATGTGGAATTGTGAATACACAAAAACAAAATGTCAAACTTCAAATCTATCCATTACATTATGTTTTGTGAATGATTATTTTTCAAATAACCAATTAATAGAACAAGCAAGAGAGATTTCACTTTGAGCAAACTTAGAAAATAATCAATAGAACAGAGAGTAGAATAATCAATAGAATAGAGAGTTCATATACAAATGCAAATGCAAATGCAAATGCAAATGCAAATGCAAATGCAAATTGATAGAACCCAATCAAACCACACAAAAAATCGAAGCTTACTATCATCCAACAGTAATGGAATTCTATCTGGGTATTTTACCCTAATTCTTGTAGCCTCAGCGAGCTTTTTCTCTGTAACAAAAACAATAACAAATTAAAGAAGCCAACCAAAAAATAACTAAATCAATAACATAAACTAATAATAATACCCTAACACTAAACCTTGAACTATTTTCTTCAACCCCAAAGCCAACTTCTGAAACCCTTTGCCTTTCTTAATTCGATTTTCTATAGATGGGAAATCAATGGCCAGTAGGAAGGGTGAACTTTAGGGATTTCAAATTGGAGAAAAAAGGGGATATTACGTTAGGGATTTCGGATGTCGAATTGGGGAAAAAAGGGTTGATAATACTTTAGGGATTTAGGAGTAGGGAAAAGAGGGGAAATGGACTAGGGAGAATGAAATGGGGAAAAATGTTTAAGTGTTATCGTGTGGGTTAAAAACAAGAGAGCAAAACGACTCCATTTTGCCCAAAATAATTTAATATATAAATTAAAAACAAATCAGTGATATACCCAAAAAAACTTTAAATTTATTTTAATAATAGTATTTCAAATTGTTAACATATATTTTTCACACTAATTACCCTAAACCCCTAACCCCTATCCCATTAACTCCTAAACCCCTAACCTCTATCCTTTTAACCCTTAAACCCCTAACACCTAACCCATAAACCTTAAACCCATATCTCTTAATCCCTAATCGCTAATCGCTAACCCCTAAACCTTAAATCATGAACTTTAAACCATGAAATCTAAACCCTAAACCCCTAACATTTTAAACTTATAAACCTTAAACCTTAAACCCTAGACACTAAATCCATAAACCATAAATACTAAACCTTAAATCCTACACTCTAAACCCGTCTAAACCCACTAAATCGTAAACACTACACCCTAAACCCTACACCATACACCACACACCCTACATACTACATCCTAAACCTTAAACTCCTAAACCATAAACACTATACCTTAAACACTACACTCTAAACCCTAAACACTAAACCATTAAACCACTCAATTGTAAACACTAAACCCTAAATCATATGCCATAGACCCTACACCTTACACCGTAAACACTAAACCCTAAATACAATACCCTAAAATAAAAATTATACACTCGCAATTGTTTGAGTTTTTTTTCTCAATTTTTGTATTGAGATCAAAACGACGTCGTGTTGTTCTAAAATAAAATGGTTTTTTGCGGCGTTTTTGCTATACCTTTAGCGGCGTTTATGTAAAAAAATGCCACTAATGCTGAGTTTTTTTAAATTTTTATATTGATACCAAAACGGTGCCGTTATATTGTGGAATAAAATAGCTATTTGCGGTGTTTTCGTTAATGTCGCTATTTCTATACCTTTAGCGGCATTTATGAACAAAATGCCACTAATTTATTTTTATATTGATACCAAAGCAGTGCCGTTTTATTTAGAAATAAAATAGTTTTTTGCGACGCCGCTATTGCTACACCTTTAGCGGCTTTTTTATACAAAACGCCACTAATGCTGAGTTTTTTTTTCAATTTTTATATTGATACCAAAACGGCACTATTTTATTTTGAAATAAAATAGTTTTTTTGCAGCGTTTTTATGAAAACCGCTGCTATTTCTATACCTTTAATGGCGTTACAAAACGCCGCCTTTTCTATACCTTTAGTGGCGTTTTTATAACAAACGCGAAAACTCTATTTTCCTATAGTGAAACGAGCCTTTTTGAAATCTCTTAATAGATTTTTGTGGCGTTTTAGGAAAAGCGCCGCTAAAAGCTCGATCTTTAGTGGCATTTTGGGGAAGCACCGCTAATGCTCAAATCTATAGCGGTGTTTTTAAGGAAGCGTCACTAATGCTCAGATCTATAACGACGTTTTTACGGAAGCGCCGCTATTGCTCAGATCTATAGCGGTGTTTTCTTTCAAAAGCCGCTAAAGCTCAGATCTATAGCGGCGTTTCTACAAAAGCGCCGGTATTGCTCAGATCTATAGTGGCCTTTTCTTTCAAACGCCGCTAATGCTCAAATCTATAGCGGCGTTTCTACGAAAGCGCCGCTATTGCTCAGATCTATAGCGGAGTTTTCTTTCAAACGCTGCTAATGCTCAGATCTATAGCGGCGTTTCTACGAAAGCACTGCTAATGCTCAGATCTATAGCGGCGTTAGGTAAAAAAATGCCACTATTGCTCCTTTTTGGCTGCATTTGGGACAAAAACACCGCTATTGCTGAACTTTTTGCGGTGTTTTCTTGCAAACGCCGCTAATGTATAATATTTGCAGCGTTTTTTATTAAAACACCACGAAAAACACAGCTAAAAGTCTGTTTTAGTGTAGTGAAGGCAACGCTTAAATAAAAGTCAACTTTGTCCAGCACTATGCCGACTTTTGTTATACATTTTCCAATTATATAAAAGTGCTACCATATGAAAAGTCTAAGAAGACTCTTTTTAGACTACATGACCCTTTTTTTGTGTTGTTTAAGCAACTTTTTTAGGTGTTGGCAAAATTTAATCATATCTCGACTTTTAGGAAGGGTTGGGAAAATATTAACCTATCCCAACTTTTATTTTTCGTTGGCAAATATTTTATCTAGCCCAACCTTTTTTGTGTTGCCTTTGTCTGGTCATGATTTATCCCAACATTTTTTTTCATTCCTGCGTTATTTTTTATCGTTTTGTCCAAAATTTGACTGTGCATATATTTTTACACATCATTAAATTAATTTTCCAAAAAAGTCATTTTAAATTATTTTAAATTAGTTATTGTTTAAGGACCTATAGGGGTAATATCCCTAAATTTGTTTGTTTTCTTTCTATTAAGAATTCAAGCCTTTAGCGTAGCTTTGTTGTCCATTTTTTATTTTTATTGTAACTGTAGTTACAGCTTTGTAGCTTCACATGGTTGCCATTTTTCATTTTTATAGACTTCATGAAATCCAAAATCAAGGTCAACCCACTTTTTAATTCACTAAAATCAACAATGTATTGGCATTTCGTTTAACACCCAAATCCCCCATCGTCACCTGTAACTTCGAAGACCTTTCCTTTTTTCTTTTGTTCTTTTTTACGATTTTATTTTATTTTTATAGTGAACTACTTTAAAAATGGTGAAAGAAGTGTCGAAGCAAGTGGTTTACCTTTACAGTGACTTGGATTTAACCATTATTGAAGTTCGAAAGTTGCCTAATTTTCCCCAGGATAGTAAAATCATGACCAACAAATTTCCCCCCAAAATTTAATGATGTCCCCTCAGCAAAGAGGATCCCTTTGAGTAATCAAAGAAGGAGAAGCGTTTACATTGAAAAGTTTGTGTTATGGAGGTAAAAATGATTTGCTTAAACTCTTTATATTTGAGTTATTTGTTTATGTTAATGGTTTGTGAGAATTTTCATTTAGTTATATCGAACTTGACTTTGTGCTACTCGTCAAAAATGATATATGTACATTTCTTTTCTTGTCAGGTACACAATCTTATTATTGGTTTGTGTGGATCTCCATGGATGAGGTCTTAGTTTGAATTTGGGCATTTGTCTTACATGTGCTCAATGAAATGTCTAAATGGTATTTACATTAATAGGTGGTGGATAAAACTTGGATGGATGCTCCGAGATTTAGCACCAATCACTTGGCTAGAATAGAAATATTTCTATCATTTTCAATTAGAAAATCACTTTTTAACGGAAAAATATATTGTTCGTGCCATCGTTGCAATAATAGGATAATGTATGAACCACATATTATGAGTGAGAATCTTTGTCTTCATGGTGTAATAAAAGAATACAAGCATTGGATTTTTCATAGAGAATCCATTGAAAGGACATTGGTGCAAACTAGCCAAACAATGAGAACTTATCCGTCAATTGGTACGTTGTCACAAGACAACGAAGTTGATATAAGAGATCTCATAACGGATGCTCTAGGTATCAACATCCCAGTTCTTAATGAGAGTTTTGATGGAATTTCAAGTGAGTTTTAGAATAATGGTCGAGAGTAGATGCTAATGAGGCCTAAAAGACTATGGAGAGAGCAACTACTCTTCTAGATGATTGCGATATTCTAGTCTATCCTGGATGCATCAAGTTCTCATGAGTCTCATTCCTACTTCAGCTTTACCACTTCAAAGCACTTTTTGGATGGTTAACAAAATCTTTGACATGCTTATTGGGGTTTTTAAATAAGGCATTTCCAGATGGAAACATAATCCCAACAACATACTATGAAGTGAAGAAAAAGATTTTAGCACGAAATCTAGAGTATGTGAAGATTGATGCATGCTCGAATGATTGTATGTTATACTGAGGCAACCTAGTAAAAAGGTCAGCTGTGATGTTTGTAAAAGCTCAAGGTGGTAGTCTTCTGAAGAGTTGGATGTAGGTAAATAGGTTAATGGTACTTGCCACTGTCCTAAGCCCGACAAGGTATTATGGTACTTTCCCTTAATTCCCAGACTTAAAAGATTGTTTCAATCCTCCAAGACATCACAATCCATGAGATGGTATAAAGAAGGACAAACCAAAGATGGTATATTGAGATATCCAACCGATGGTTCTGCTTGGGATGCATTTGATAAGAGGTTTCTTGATTTTGTAGTTGATCCTCGCAATGTTAGGCTTGGTTTGGCTAGCGGTGATTTAATCCATTCCAAACAATAAGTACAAGTCACAATACATGGCCCGTACTTCTTATTCCTTATAATTTATAACCTTGAGCATGTATGAAGCAATCATCGATGATATTATCAATGGTTATCCCTGGTGAGAAAGAACCCGACAACGACATTGATGTCTACATGCTGCCTTTAATTGATGAGTGGACAAGAGTTGATGCTTTTGATGAATTATCTTTCGAATCTTTCACTTTACGAGCTTGTCTTCTTTGGACGATCAATCATTTCCCAACTTATGCTAATCTTTTAGGGTGGAGTACAAAAGGTCGTGTTGGTTGCTCAGTATGTGTTGAAAAAATTCAATCCCAACAGGTATGATATGATTGGAAGTTTTTTTATATGGGTCATCGTCGATGGTTATCAGCTGAACACCCATCACAAAAATAAAATATTGAACTTTTTATGACATTATAGAGTGTGGGGTAGTTTCTATACCACAATCCATGGAAGATATCTTAAGGGAAGTTAAAGGTATCAATTTCATTTATGGAAAAGCCCAAAAGAGGGATAGAGAAGAACTTGATGAAGGGTAGGTAGAACCCGATATAGACGAGGGGTATGATTTTTTTAACAACTTTGAAGAATTGGCGGTTGAGGGAAATGAAGCAAATCTTATAAATCAAGACGAGAATTTATGGAAGAAGAGGAGCATATTTTTAGACTTGCCTTATTGGCATTACAATCTACTTCAACATAACTTGGATGTCATGAACATCGAGAAGAACATATGTGACAATGTTGTTGGCACCCTTCTTAATCTCTCACGCAGGGTAAAGACAATATCAAGGCACACAAGAACCTATAAGATATTGACATCTGAAGTTATTTTCATCCAAAAATAAGAAACGGGAAAGAGTACCTACTGCAAGCGTGTTACACTCTTGCATAAAAGGAAAGAGATATTTTCTTCTCCATTGTGAATAACTTGAAGGTACCCGATAGTTATGTATCAAACATATCTCGATGTGTGAATTTGAAAGAGAAGAAGTTGAACAAACTCAAAAGTCATGAATGTCATATTCTCATGCAAGACTTGCTTCCTATATGCTTAAAAGGAGTTGTAGAAAAGAATGTGCTAAGTGTTATTACAAATTTGTCAGATTTCTTTAAGAGATTATGTGCAAAAGGCTTGATCCACAAGAAGTTGATCAATTTCAAATACAAGTGGTGTTAATGCTTTGTGAAATGGAGGAAATATTTCCTCCAAGTTTCTTTACAGTCATGATTCATTTGATTATTCATTTGCCGATGGAGACTAAGTTGGTGGACTTGTTCAATACAGGTGGATGTACTCGATCGAAAGGTATATGAAATATATCACTAATATTTCCCAAGATTTTATCTTTATTTTTTAACATAGTATATAATAAGTATGTAAAGATATATTTATGTGATGCAGGTATCTTTTAGGATTGAAAGCTTCGGTGCAGAATAGAGCTTATCCCGAAGGTTCCATTACTAAAGGGTACATAGTTTCAAAATGGCTTACATTTTGCACCCGTTATTTTCTGATGTGGAGACTATATTTTCCTCTCCCCCCTAGGAATGATGGTAATATTAAAAAATGATACATTTTCTCTTCTAGAGGACGTCCAATTGACACTATGAAAATGAATATCTTGGACATACGACCTCTTGCACAAGCAAACTGCTATGTTTTGTTGCATAGCGGTAAGTTATTACCATACTATGAGTGAGTTTTATAAGGAAAATCTTGTCATTCTGTTCTTTTTCTTAACCAATAGACAAATAAAGTAATATTTCTTAATTTGTTAGCATTTTGAAAAAAAAATTCATAAAATACTGAATATGTTATAGGGGATTTTTGGAGTCTCAGCGAGCTACTTATGATGGCATTCAGATGAGTAAATGCACATAAGAAAAATGATTGGTTGAAATGTTCTCGAAATGGCTTGCAAACTAGGTAAATTGTCATGGTTAAAATAATTTATCTCATTATTTATATAATGAGGGCACATTGTAGAAATTTGTTCATAGAACAAGAGCTAATCGATTTCCTACTATATAGTCAAATTCTAAAGATGGAACCTGAACAAGTTGATGCTAATGTAATTGCTCTTACTCGGGGATTGCATAAGGTGATTTCCTTTTATGATGGGCCTATAATTAATGGTTTTAGAGTCTATACTAAAAATGTGAGCAACATCGTAAGACTCAGAATAGTGGCGTGATGATTTTTGCTGATGGAAGAAACTATTATAGCAATTGCATTAAAATTATTGAGCTAAACTATTATGAAAGGCTTTGGGTTATCATGCTTCAATGTGATTGGGTGAATATTAAATCTCCAAAGAGTATGAAGAAGGATGCAAATGGCTTTATTATGGTGAAATTTTCTAAGCTTATCCATACAGGGAGTTGTGATTCGGACGATCCATACATACTGGCTTCTCAAGCAAAACAAGTATTTTATGTCGAGGATGACAAAAGTGAAGGATGGCTCCATGTTATTGAAATAAAGCCAAGAGATTTGTACAATCTAGGTGTTGAAACCCATGCAAAAGATGATGAATATATATATACGTAGTGTGATCATCATATTATAACTTAGTAATTTTAGTTTCAACATCTCTTTATTTATATTTGTATTTAACTGAAAGCTATAGTTTTGTCAATATATGTTTAGGAACTGGTGTTTTACAGGTGGTGTGTGTGTATATGTACATCAATATGGTAAAAGATTATTCCATTTTTTTTCCATTTTTTGATCTTTACCTATAAGTTCATATATAGGACCTGAATCTATCTCGGTTGTTAAAAGCCTGACTGTATATTGACAAAGTCATGACTTATATCAATTCTCTCTAAACTTTTATCTATTTAACAGACTACTTTATGAATATTGCAACTTTAATTTCTGTAAAATATGATCAATTATTTCTGCATTGTTGTTGCAAGAAATATATTTGACCCATTCTGAAGCTCACAGAAGCCTTGTCTATATATTTTTGCTTGCTAAAATAAAAGAATCAATTGTTAAACCAAACAAGATATTGATGGAAAATTAAAAGATAAACACGTGCAAGAATATTGTATGTATAAAGTAGGTAAGTTTACATGAAAGAATGAATTGCATTCACGCTAGCTTGTTTAGATGTAAATTACAAAAATCTACTATGTTTATATTTCTTTACAGCCATAACAGGTCCTCGAGATCTTCTTTTTGAAGAAGAATAAAACTCCTTCCTAGAAAAACTTGATTAGCGTGCAATATTTAAGAAACAGAAAACTCTAATTGAAGAGCTTCCCTTGAAATAAAGTAAGTTAAAAGAAGTGGTTTTCCTAAGAGATGAACCAGCTCTTTGCGACAATACCTATACATATGTAGCATGCTACTATTAGTACAAAATTGCACTTATTTATTAACATATTCTGATAAATTTCTAAGGCTGAGGGCCTTTCCACCATAAAATTATACTAACTTGCTTTGAACAATCAATATAAACAATTTCAAGCAAAAAACAACATCATAGTTCAAAGCAACTTTAATAGCTTTCAGTAACTCTTCATCTAAAAGGAAACAAACACCATGCATCTTATACAGATTTAATGCCTTCGGCTATGTTTATAGTTTAATGCCTTCATCATATACATATTTCTTTATGTTCATCTAAAAACCATAGACCAGCATGACATTGTGAAAAATATAACGTCTGTAATGACAATATATCGCAAAGAAAAGAGAAATAAAATTAAAGAACACATAGATTTTACGTGGAAAACCCTTTCGGAAAAAAACCACAGGCAGATGAGAAGAAAATTCACTATGTCGAATTCGAATTAATTGCAAGAGGAATAGACTATATCTCTATTTATAAGCTTGTAAAAACATATTCTAATAGGAGTGTAGTAAGATTGAAACACCTTATTCTAATCAATATCAAATAGATGGAGTTTAATAAGGTTTAAAAAACCTAATTTAAAATAAAATAAAAGAAGTGTAGTTCTATAGGGATTTTTCTTTTATTTTATTTTACCATTGTATTTTATTTAAATAAGGATTCAGGTCACTTAATTCTAACAATCTCCACCTTGACACGAATTCTCATGAACAAGTTCTTCACCTCTTACATAAAACCCCTTAAGGGTTTAACTTCAACAATGAACACCAAGTCTAAGCAATTCTCAAACTTGGTTATAGGAAGTGACTTAGTCATCATATCTGCAGGATTTTCATGAGTACTAATTTTTCTCACAACAATATCACCACGAGCAATACTATCACGGAAAAAATGATACCGAACATCAATATATTTTGTTCTCTCATGAAACATTTGATCTTTTGTAAGGAAGCTGGCACTCTAACTTCACAAAATACTATGCTGATTTGAAGGTCTTCATTGAGCTCACTAAAGAATTCCTTCAACCAGATAGCTTCTTTACAAGCCTCAGTAATCGCCATGTACTCAACTTTAGTGGTAGACAAAATGATTGTAATTTGCAAAGTAGCTTTCCAACTGATTGCACAACCTCCGATAGTAAAGACATAACCAGTGAGAGATCTTCTTCTATCAAGGTCTCTAGCAAAATCAGCATCAACATACCCAATGACTCCATCTCTAGTTCTTCCAAACTGTAAGCAAATATCAGTAGTACCTCATAAGTATCTTAAAATCCACTAAAATGCTTTCCAATGTTCTTTACTGGGATTTTCCATGTATCTCCTAACTGCACTGACTGCATATGATAAATCTGAATGTGAACAAACCATAGCATACATGAGAGATCCCACTGCATTAGAGTATGGAACATGTGACATGTACTCAATCTCATCATCTAATTGTGGAGACAAAGTTGATGAAAGTCTAAAATGGGCTGCTAAATGAGTACTAACAGGCTTAGCACTCTGCATATTGAACCTGTAAAGAACTTTCTCAATGTACCCCTTCTGACTTAGGTACAGTTTACTTACTTTTCTATCTCTGAGAATCTCCATACCAAGTTTCTTCTTTGCTGGTCCCAAATCTTTCATCTCAAATTCTTCACTTAGTTGGGCTTTGACCTTTCTTATCTCTCATTTATCTTTTGCTGCTATCAACATGTCATTAACATAAAGAAGTAGATATACAAAAGAACCATCACTGTTTTTCTTAAAGTAAACACAACTGTCAAAACTACTTCTTTTAAAATCATGATGTCTTGGTGACTGTTTCAAACCGTAAAGGGTCTTTTTCAGCAAGCAAACATAGTCCTCTTTTTTTGAGACTGTAAAACCCTCTGGTTGTTGCATATAAATGTCTTCCCCAAGTTCTCCATACAAAAATGTAGTCTTTACATCTGATTGCTCAAGCTCCATGTAACACCCCAAACCCGGTCAATACGCCACGACCGAATCTGGTATGTCACTAAGGAAAATAATTTTTGAAAGAATCGAATTAACAATTAAATTTTTGTGAAAAACTCTTTGTAATTCTTTATTGGTCGAAAATAAGTTAAAATTGAAATTTACTTCGAAATTACATAAAACTTTAAAACTTAGTTGATAAATCATAGGATAGAAAACATTTATATCTTTTTAAGAAAATTCAAAATATCATTTTGGAAAATCCGCTTGCAATTGAGTATAGAAACTTGAATTTTGGAAATCACTTAACTGCTTGAAAACATTTAACTTGTAATTTTACTATTGAACTATTCATGTTACCCGATGGTAAGATTTTTAAAACCATTATGAGTTTTTAGTTTAGAAAACTTTGGGCTCAATTATTAAATTAGCCAAGTAATTTAAAAGCCATATTTTAAACATATTCAAAACATAAAATAATCCAAAACATAATTAAACAGCCTTATTACAAATCCATAAAAATATGAAAACCAAATTAAAATAAAGTACCCAATTGGAAATTCAACCAAATTTTATTGCATGGCCTCCTCGAGTTCATCCGGCCTCATCCGCAAACTCACGAATCACTGAAAAGATAAGGGAGAAGGTGAGTCACCAAGACTCAGTGCATATTCCCTCTCCCGGGTAAATACCACATACTTACACAAATTATAACAAAGCAACATATATGTATAATGCACCCAACCTAGCCATCCATAACTCCTTTTCTACCCCGTGTGGTACCAAACCACTGGTGGTGCCAAACCACTGGTGACCGAAGTCACGATATAAATGTGATACCAAATCACTGGTGACCAAAGTCACGAATAATCCATCTGGGGCCAACCCACGTGTGATACCAAATCACTGGCGACGATCCCATATCTCAAAAGTGGGGCCAACCCACGGTGGTGTTAACCACAGGGACGAGTCGCTATGAGGTGCCAAACCTCTGGTGTCCGAAGACACGAATGTGATACCAAATCACTGGTGGTGCCAAACCACTGGTGACCGAAGTCACGAATCATCAAGTTGTGGGGCCAACCCACGTGTGATACCAAATCACTGGCGACGATCCCATATCTCAAAAGTGGGGCCAACCCACGGTGGTATTAACCACAGGGACGAGTCGCTATGAGGTGCCAAACCTCTGGTGTCCGAAGACACGAATGTGATACCAAATCACTAGTGACCAAGTCACGATATCAATCTTCCCCTCCTCTCATCATACCGCGCAAGATGACATAATAATTGTATGCAGATGTCATGTATGCTGATATATATCAAATATAAGTATAACATGAATTACCATCATAATCGATAGACATAAAACAACATAATCATGCTAATCAACCTCTAAGGGTATAACCGTAATTTTACCTACCAATAGTATTTTCGTAATTTATCCACCAAGGGTATTTTCAGTAATTTACCCACCAAGGGTATTTTCGTAATTTACCCACTAAGGGTATTTTCGTAATTTACCCACTAAGGGTATTTTCGTAACTTACCCACCAAGGGTATTTTGTAATTTACCCACAAAGGGTATTTTCGTAATCTACCCACCAAGGGTATTTTTGTAATTTACCCACAAAGGGTATTTTCGTAATCTACCCACCAAGGGTATTTTTGTAATTTACCCACAAAGGGTATTTTCGTAATTTTGTACATGGAATGGCCTTTCTAAAGGTGCAGTGTCACCTTGAGCGACTCAACTACCATTTTCGATCTTTACCGGACTGTTGGGCCTAAAACCCGATTTCGGCCCATTCGAGCCCACACGCTCGTGTGGCCCACCTAACACGAATCTATCCACGTATATAAGTTCCACCTAGTCTAGTTCACTATATACTATATCATCATACAATTTATTCCAATTGGGCCTCTGAGCCCATTGTGCCCACTTCTACCATCGCAGCCCAAGCAGCCCCAACCCACAAGAATACTACTGATGGCCTCAACTATCGCGTTGAAGCCCCACACGTGCGCTCGCACGCTCGTGTGGCTACTATTGCCGTGATCGGCACTTCGGCATTTGCCGCTCTACAACTAGAGTAGAGAGAGTTACACACCTGATAGGACTCTGGTGCTAAACCGCGTTGCGACCACTCCTGTGCCCAACGCCCACCAAGGTATGTTAACCCTTCTCCTGGCATGCTCTTTATATAGCTAGCTCTTCACCTTAATTCCTTGTATCTTTTCGATGTGGGATCCTTCACAAGAGAGTTTAAATTCAACTAAAACTCTTACCGTCCACTCATAAAATAAATACTCCATTGCTTCTCATGAGATTCAACCTGTGCTCCTTATAACATAATCCACCTGCTAGCCACTTTACCAACTAGCTCCTTGTGCCGCAAACCATGCTAATTAAATATAACCCTATGGCCAAGGTCTAAATTCATTTAATAAAATAATCAAAAGGAATGCAAACGCTACAACTAGAACGTTAGACCTCCTTCCTTCCTTGTGGCGCCACTTTGCCACTACACCACACACACCACTTGTGTCATTTTCCTCCACATTTTATTCTTAAGGCCTACCCGCCAACCTCCAAGGTTTTTTTTCACCTAAAACCAAAATTTTCCCAAAGCTAATATTTGATCCCGGACTTCATAAAGCCCCTAACCTTCCAAAATCACTTATCTAAAAGGTCCAACTTGCACTTAAGCCGATCTCCTATTCTCCAAAAAAATTTTAAACGCTACTACGCCTAAGGCCCATTGGGCTTAATCCTACTAGGCCTAATTTCAGGATGTTACAAATCTACCTTCCTTAAAGAAATTTCGTCCTCGAAATTTCCAACTAACTAACAAATACACGTCCTAACCTACCACACTACGCTCACGTCACAAGACTCGATCTAATAACACTAATAAACCAAATCTCAAAACTTCTTCTCATAACTAGATAACTAAACACAAAAGCAAATCGATATTTATACATATAATTTCTATATCCAAACCAGACACATAAAATAAATACCAAAAATACAGCCATAACATTGTCTTAACAAACATAAAATAAGGAACTTACTGATTTGGATGCCGAGACTCAAGGTGCCATACTTCCAAACAACATGTATTTTCAAACAAACTTTTTTGAACCCCATAGCCCACAAATGAAGTTTTTGAAACACTGCTCGATACCAATTTGTAACACCCCAAACCCGTCAATACGCCACGAATCAATCTGGTATGTCACTAAGGAAAATAATTTTGAAAGAATCGAATTAACAATTAAATTTTGTGAAAACTCTTTGTAATTCTTTATTGGTCGAAAATAAGTTAAAATTGAAATTTACTTGAAATTACATAAAATTTAAAACTTAGTTGATAAATCATAGGATAGAAAACATTTATATCTTTTTAAGAAAATTCAAAATATCATTTTGGAAAATCCGCTTGCAATTGAGTATAGAAACTTGAATTTTGGAAATCACTTAACTGTTGAAAACATTTAACTTATAATTTTACTATTGAACTATTCATGTTACCCGATGGTAAGATTTTTAAAACCATTGCGAGTTTTAGTTTAGAAAACTTTGGGCTCAATTATTAAATTAGCCAAGTAATTTAAAAGCCATATTTTAAACATATTCAAAACATAAAATAATCCAAAACATAATTAAACAGCCTTATTACAAATCCATAAAATATGAAAACCAAATTAAAATAAAGTACCCAATTGGAAATTCAACCAAATTTTATTGCATGGCCTCCTCGAGTTCATCCGCTCCTCATCCGCAAACTCATGAATCACTGAAAAGATAAGGGAGAAGGTGAGTCACCAAGACTCAGCATATTCCTCTCCCGTAAATACCACATACTTACACAAATTATAACAAAGCAACATATATGTATAATGCACCCAACCTAGCCATCCATAACTCCTTTTCTACCCCGTGTGGTACCAAACCACTGGTGGTGCCAAACCACTGGTGACCGAGGTCACGATATAAATGTGATACCAAATCATTGGTGACCAAAGTCATGAATAATCCATCTGGGGCCAACCCACGGTGATACCAAATCACCGTGACGATCCCATATCTCAAAAGTGGGGCCAACCTACGGTGGTGTTAACCACGAGGACGAGTCGCTATGAGGTGCCAAACCTCCGTGTCCAAGACACGAATGTGATACCAAATCACTGGTGGTGCCAAACCACTGGTGGTGCCAAACCACTGTGACCGAAGTCACAAATCATCAAGTTGTGGGGCCAACCCACGTGTGATACCAAATCACTGGCGACGATCCTATATCTCAAAAGTGGGGCCAACCCACGGTGGTATTAACCACAGGGACGAGTCGCTATGAGGTGCCAAACCTCTGGTGTCCGAAGACACGAATGTGATACCAAATCACTGGTGACCGAAGTCACGATATCAATCTTCCCCCTCCTCTCATCATACCCCGTGCAATATGACATAATAATTGTATGCAGATGTCATGTATGCTAGACATATATCAAATATAAGTATAACATGAATTACCATCATAATCGATAGACATAAAACAACATAATCATGCTAATCAACCTCTAAGGGTATAACCGTAATTTTACCTACCAAGGGTATTTTCATAATTTACCCACCAAGGATATTTTCGTAATTTACCCACCAAAGGTATTTTCGTAATTTACCCACCAAGGGTATTTTCGTAATTTACCCACCAAGGGTATTTTCGTAACTTACCCACCAAGGGTATTTTGTAATTTACCCACAAAGGGTATTTTTGTAATCTACCCACCAAGGGTATTTTTGTAATTTACCCACAAAAGGTATTTTCGTAATCTACCCACCAAGGGTATTTTTGTAATTTACCCACAAAGGGTATTTTCGTAATTTTGTACATGGAATGGCCTTTCTAAAGGTGCGATTAATCGCCTTGAGTGACTCAACTACCATTTTCGATCTTTATTGGATGTTGGGCCTAAAACCCGATTTCGGCCATTCTGCCCACACGCCGTGGCCCACCTAACACAAATCTATCCACGATATAAGTTCCACCTAGTCTAGTTCACTATATACTATATCATCATACAATTTATTCCAATTGGGCCTCACGGCCCATTGGGCCCACTTTGGCCCATCGCATTGCAAGCACTTTCAACCCACAAGAATACTACTGATGGCCTCAACTATCGCGTTGAAGCCCCACACGTGCGCTCGCACGCTCGTGTGGCTACTATTGCCGTGATCGGCACTTCGGCATTTGCCGCTCTACAACTAGAGTAGAGAGAGTTACACACCTGATAGGACTCTGGTGCTAAACCGCCGTGTGCGACCACTCCCTGTGCCCAACGCCCACCAAGGTATGTTAACCCTTCTCCTGGCATGCTCTTTATATAGCTAGCTCTTCACCTTCATTCCTTGTATCTTTCCGATGTGGGATCCTTCACAAGAGAGTTTAAATTCAACTGAAACTCTTACCGTCCACTCGCAAAATAAATACTCCATTGCTTCTCATGAGATTCAACCCGTGCTCCTTATAACATAATCCACGCTAGCCACTTTACCAACTAACTCCTTGTGCCTCAAACCATGTGCAATTAAATATAACCCTATGGCCAAGGTCTAAATTCATTTAATAAAATAATCAAAAGGAATGCAAACGCTACAACTAGAACGTTAGACCTCCTTCCTTCCTTGTGGCGCCACTTTGCCACTACACCACACACACCACTTGTGTCATTTTCCTCCACATTTTATTCTTAAGGCCTACCCGCCAACCTCCAAGGTTTTTTTTCACCTAAAACCAAAATTTTCCCAAAGCTAATATTTGATCCCGGACTTCATGAAGCCCCTAACCTTCTAAAACACTTATCTAAAAGGTCCAACTTGCACTTAAGCCGATCTCCTATTCTCCAAAAAAAATTTTAAACGCTACTACGCCTAAGGCCCATTGGGCTTAATCCTACTAGGCCTAATTTCAAGATGTTACACTCCAAATCATGCATGGCCACAATACCAAGCAAAGCTCGAATCGAACTATGCTTCACAACTGTGGAAAACACATCTGTGAAGTTCATTCTTGGAATTTGACTGTAACCTTTTGCAACAAGCCTTGCTTTATATCCGGGTTCTTCAACTCCTGGAGTCCCTTCTTTCTTTTTAAACACTCATCTACAGCAAACAACCTTTTTACCTTTAGGAAGTTTCACAAGATCCCATGTTCTGTTTTTGTGGAGTGATTCCATCTACTCTTGCATAGCAAACATCCACTTTTCTGAGTCTTCACAACTAACTGCCTTAGAATAATTAGACGTCTCTTGGTTTGCATATATATATTCGGCCATATTTAAAGCATAAGCAACTAGATTAGCCTCGGTATACTTCTTTAGAGGTTTAATTTCTCTTCTAGTTCTGCTTTTGGCGATAGTGTATTGTGGTAAAGAAGCAACTCTATTCTCAATTTTTGTACTGGCTTGAGGAGTCGACTCTGTATTAATCTGATGCTCCACCTGCTTTTGATTTTCTTTATTGGAAGAGTCTTTAAGAGATAAGTTAGGTAGCATAGCAGTTTCATAAAAAATAACATCTCTGCTAATCACAACTTTTCTATTTTCAGGACACCATAACTTATACCCTTTTACACCGGCTTTATAACTAAGAAAAACACATTTAATGGATCTCGGTTCCAATTTTCCATTATCAACATGAGCATACGGAGGACACCCAAAGATCTTTAAATCAGAATAATTAGCAGGATTACTAGACCATACCTCTTGTGGAGTCTTTTTCTCAATGGCAACGAACGGAGATCGATTGATCAAAAAACATGAAGTAGCGGCTGATTCGGCCTAAAACAACTTTGATAAGTTGGCATTTGACAATATACATCGAACCTTCTCCACGATCATTCTGTTCATTCGTTCTGCAACGTCGTTTTACTGTAGAGTCTGACGAACTGCCAAGTGCCTCACGATCCCTTCTGACTTGCACAGTTTATTAAACTCATCAGAACAAAACTCTAAGCCATTGTCTGTGCGGAGGTATTTTACTTGTTTTCCCGTCTGTTTTTCAATCATAGTTTTCCAAGACTTAAATGTGGAAAGCACATCGCTTTTCTGCTTCAAGAAGAATGCCCAAACTTTTTTGGAAAAATCATCAATAAAAGTTAGCATATAATTAGCTCCACCTCTTGAAGGCACTCTTGACGGCCCCTACAGATCGGAATGAATATACTCCAATGTTTCCTTCGTGTTATGGATTCCTCTGGTGAATCAGAATCTCTTTTGCTTCCCAGAAATGCAGTGCTCACAGAACTTCAATTTACAAATTCTTTTCCCATCAAGAAGTCCTCTTTTTCTCAATTCTGCCATGTCATTCTCACTCATATGCCCTAGGCGCATATGCCAAAGTTCAGTAATATCATAATCTGACAAGGAAGAGAAAGTGACAGGTGCATCACCAATAACAGTAAAACCCTGCAAAACATATAACTTGGCAGTTTTTCTTTGCCCTTTCATCACAACGAGGGAACCTTTGGTAATCTTCAAAATCCCACTTTCAGCTGTGCATTTGTACCCTTTTAAATCAAGAGTGCTTAACGAAATTAAATTTCTTTTCAATTCTGGAACGTCGTACATCACTAAGTATTCTGAAAACTCCATCAAACATCTTAACTTTAATTGTTCCAACACCTACGATTTTACACGAAGCATTATTTCCCATCAAAACAACACCTTCAGACACTGTTTCGTAAGTTGTAAACCAATCCCGATTGGGACTCATGTGGAAGGTGCAGCCTGAATCAAGTATCCACTCCTTGCTCACTTTAGAATTGTTGACAGAAGCAACTAGAAGTTCACCACTGCTATAGTCTTCTACAACATCAGCTTCACCAGAATTTTTTGGTTGTTTTCCTTTTGATTCGCAGCCTCCCTTTTAATCTTGTTCTGTAGCTTATAGCATTCATATTTAATGTGCCCCTCCTTCTTGTAGAAGTTACAAGTTTTACCTCTGTTTGAAGACTTTAATCTACCCTTAGATTTACTGCGAGGATTTCGTTCTTGTGTCCTTCCACAATCATCATCAGCATTCCGATCTTGTCTCTTACAAACAATAAGACCCTCTCCCTGAGAGTTGGGTTTAATAACAAGATGCTTCATATTATCATACGAGTTCAAAGAATCATAAACATCATCAACTGTGAGAGACTCACGGCTATATAAAATCGTGTCTCTGAAGGTTGAATAAGACAGGGGCAACGAACAAAGTAGAATCAACCCTAGATCTTCCTTATCGTACTAAACCTCCATGGCATCCAAGTTTGAGAGAATTTCTTTAAACACTGTTAAGTGTTTGTGCACAGACGCACCTTCCTCCAAACAATGAGCATAAGGATGTTGCTTCATATGCAACTTGCTGGTTAGAGTTTTTGACATACATATTTGTTCTAGCCTCTTCCATAATGCAGCGGTGGTTTCCTCCTTCATTACATCCTGCAAAATTTTGTTAGACAAATGCAGATGTAACTGTGTTAATGCCTTTCGATCCTTGTGCTTCTTCTCTTCCTCCGCCAATGTCGAAGGCATCTTATCTACCCCTAGCAAGGCTTCCTCTAAATTCATCTGTACAAGAACTGCCTGCATCTTTATCTGCCACAACTCGAATCTAGTGTTGCGATCTAACAGCGAAAATTCATACTTCAAAGATGCCATTACCGTGATCAAGATGAAAAACTTGAAAGCTCTGATACCAATTTGTGAAAAATATAACGTCGGTAATGACAATATATCGCAAAGAAAAGAGAATAAAATTAAAGAACACAAATTTTACGTGGAAAACCCTTTCGGAAAAAAAACCACGGGAAGAGGAGAAGAAAATTCACTATGTCAAAATCGAATTAGTTACAAGTGGAATAGACTATGTCTATTTATAGGCTTGTAAAACCATATTCTAATAGGAGTGTAGTAAGATTGAAACACCTTATTCTAATCAATATCAAATTGATGGAGTTTAATAAGGTTTAAAAAACCTTATTTAAAATAAAATAAAAGAAGTGTAGTTTTATAGGGATTTTTCTTTTATTTTATTTTACCATTACATTTTATTTAAATAAGGATTCAGGTCACTTAATCCTAATAATGACATAAAAACCACTAACCCGATTGTATGATCCTGCAAAGTTAATTAGCTTATTAATTTCCATAAAAACTCTCACACATAAAAAAATAACCAGTTGTTAATTTCAAAACATTTAAAGGTTTATTGGTACAAATAGAAAGGAAATAAACTAAAATAAGATGCCAACAATGTCACTAAATCCAACAACTAACTACACTTTAACTCAAACTAGATGCATCAAATAAAATCCTAATGTTCAGACCTCTTTGCTTCTAAGCTTCCAATGAACATACATACAAATTCAAATTATTAAAAACAAATTCATAAAATACAAGAATTTATATATCATACATTAAAAAAAAAGGTCACATTTTCTATTAAGCTAAAGTTTCCACATTTTACATGGCTTCAATTTGAGTATTCAATAAAGTGTAAAACATTTCAAAGAAAAGAATAAACTAACAAAAAATCACACACAATTTCACCTAAATAATCGATTCTTTAATATTAAGCAGTAAATTACTAGGAAAAAGTACAACATAAAATGAACTAAACCTAGGAAAAAAACAAAGTAAATATTTGGAAAATGAACGTACTAGTAGAAGACTTGATTGTGTGGATCTTAAGAAGAAAAACAAGAACACTAAACAAATGGGTCATGTCCCTTGCTAATCTGAATAGATTCATTTTCGCTTATCGTTATAAATTTTCCAAAATATGAAATAAAATAAAATAAAATAAGAGAATGTCATTTGATTTTTTTAGTGTGAGGATCAGTAGGGAAAGTTTCTTTCTGCAAAGAAAAAGAAGTAGAAAACCTTTGCAGCAAAAATAAAATAAAATAAAATAAAGACCCAATGGAAAAAAAAAATAAAACAAACTATATATACTTATCAGTCCAACCCTAAAACTTGGCCTAAAGAAAAAAAACCCAAAATAAAAAGCAATAATAAGAAAATAAAAAACCAACCCTACTTCAAATTTATTGTCCACTTAGGTTTTCTTGGCAACAAATCTTAAAAGCAAGTAAAAATTTCATCTTTCCCGATTCCAATCTTTTGTTCTTTTCCTTCTCAAAACCTAAGAACTTTTCGGTGCTCCACTAGTTCCCTCCGTGCTTCCTAGTTAACCTTCATCCATTACCACTTTGTTTTTTTCTAAGAAAATAGCTGGAAAAGCACAAACATTAAGAGGTGTATGAATTTCCTCGAGGGGTTCTTCCACGGGTTCGAACAACTTGGGAAGTTGGTGAATATTGTTCTGTGCTCTTTGGTGAATATTGTTAACAACTATTGTTTTGTTATATACTGGTTGAGAAGGAAGGTCGTGAACCCTTGGCGTTTGGAGCAGTTTAGATTCTAACATTTGCAGAAAGATGGGAGTGACAAATTGAGTAGTGAGGTTGCAGAACAAGTTATATAAGAAATAATTTGTATTATTTATTTTATTTTATTTTGACATCAGCTTTACTATTTTGCAAAATAGATTTTTCTAATGAAAGGGAACTGTAGGATGAAGCATGTAAGAGGGTTAATGTAACACCCCAAACCCGGTCTATGCATTGAGACTAGATTTGGTTTGTTACATGAATCGAGCTATTTTAAAATCTTCAATAAGTTGAAAACTACAATATTATTTTTAATTACGGGGTTTAATAAAAATCAAGAGTATTTTATTTTGATGAATATTAGAAAACGTTAGTTGAAAAAAAACATTATTAACATTAAAACCCTTAGGTAATTTGTTTAAGAGTTAACAATAATAAAATATTTATAAAGGAATTTCATATATTTGAAAACCCAAATTTATTTTAATGAAACATCATATAACCATAGCCCATATTTAAAAGTCTAAAATATAGTTTAAAACCAAACACACATAAAAATCCATAAATTATTTATAGAGGCCCTTATTACATCAACCCAAAATAGTAAAATACTTATTAAAAAGTTCGAGTTTAATAAACCCATGTTTTGCAAGATGGCCTCCACGAAGTCATCCTCGGCCCAAGTCCACGTCAATTTCCATTACCTGAGATGGAAAATTTAAGGGGGGTGAGTTACTTAGAACTCAGTGTATAACTCACTTACTTGTCCACTGGGCCAGATTTTCAATTTAAGGGGTTTGGGCCTTGAGCCCATAAGCAAAATAATATAATGAATAACATAATTAATAGCATGCATGTAAAAATGAATTTTTCCCTCCCAAACCTAATTCCATCCGCTACACACCCCCATACCAACCATCACACCTGTGGGGATCAAGTCAACCCACCCCGCCATCACACCAATCATAGGCATTAAGCCAATTTATATTTTGTGGCATAGCCATGAACTAGATTGTGACAAAGTCACCGAACTAGAGGCATTGAGCCAATTATTATTTTGTGGCGAGCCACCAACTAGAGGCAAATAGCCATTTATAACTTTTGTGGCAGAGCCACCAACTAGAGGCAAAAGCCATAATTTTGTGGCGAGCCACCGAACTAGATTTTGGCAACAGCCTTCTTCTTCATCATTTCCCAACCCATGCAATATGTATGCAATAGTAAATTATGGTCATACAATAATTTTATTAAAAGGCCCATTAACAAGAGTTAATATTTCCAAATCTTTATTAAGGCCCATAAATAACATTTTGGCCTAATTACTATTTATCAACTAGGGCCCAAATTTACGATCTAGCAAGAATTCGGCCCATTTATCGATCTAGCAAGTATTTTAGTCCGTTTAACAATTTAATAGAGTTTACAGCCCATTTATCGATCTAGCAGGGATTTCGGCCCAATTTACAATCAAACAGAGATTTCGGCCCGATTTTCAATTTAACAGAGTTTTCGGCCCATTTATCGATCTAGCAGAGATTTCGGCCCAATTTACAATCAAACAGAGATTTCAGCCCGATTATCAATTTAACAGAGTTTTCGGGCCATTTATCGATCTAGCATATTTTACGGCCCATTTTTACGAAACATACACTTTACATATTAACAAGTAATTTCTCGAGGGCGTTTTCGTAATTTTCACGATTTTAATCGTTTTCATGTATTTTCATCGAAATATCAGTTGTTACGTTTCATACCGATCTAGTTATTTTTATGATTTTACTTCAATACCAAAATTGATATCCAACCCGAGAAAAAGTGTGAAGTTACACACCTCGATACCGAGAGTACTAATCCTTCTCGCTCCTCGACACCTAAAACATATTTCGATCCGTTAGAACACTATTTCGTATAAATATACTTTATCGATAATAGATCCAAAACCTTACCCTCTTGATTTTGAATCACTTGATTTTCGGTTTCTCCTCGCTTATTGGTTCGTTAGTCGCCGAGAATCCACCAACGATAAAGGCTCTAAGTTCGTACCACTTCAAATAATTGACTTCCTTCTAAGATGGTCCGCAACCCGGTGGAAAATCTCTGACCGCCAAAACCGCTCTTCGCTTAAATGGGGATTTACTGATCCGCCTCTTAATATGACTAAACACCGCCCTTTTCTTCCCTATTTTGAAAGTCTTCAAGATCAAAAGAACATTAATCCAATCTAAAATAATATCGAAATAATACTAAAGGTTTTAAAGGATGTGATTTCCTTACCACAATAAATCGATTCCAACGTTTCTACGATTCTCCCGAACACTTGAGTTCCGATCTTCCGTTATTGCACTATATTATAACGAATAAAACGTTAATAGAACGAACATTTATTTCGATCCAAATGGTCCTTCATAACACCATCAATATTCGGCCATATCACTATTAATTAATTGAAAACGAAAAAAAAGAATCCCTTACCTATATTTCCACGGTCGAAAAGAAAGGATTGAGAATGGTGTTCATGATTGATGAAGATTCGACTATGTATGATCAAAGAAAGAAAAAAGAAAGGTTCGGCTATGGGCACTCTAGCATTCGGCCATGAGAGAGTTTAATGGAGAAACTTTAAGTAAAAAGAAATAAAATATGAAAGAAGAGATGGTGATGATGTTGTTTTGATTTCAAAGAGAAGAGAAGAAAAAGATGGGTTTTAGGAGCTAGGTACATTCGGCCATGGTAAAAAGAAAAGAAAAAGAATGGCTTTTGGTATAGTTGATTTCGGCACTCAAAGAAAAGGCACAAAACAAATGCTAAAGCAATAAGCAAAATGACCAAATGGTCAAAAGATTAGAGCTTTACCAAGGTTCAATTTCGCCAAAGGAAAACTTGAGAAGAGGAATGCAAAATTTTGCACAAGTTGCTAGGAATGACCAAAGAGAAACTTCAATTCTTAGCCAAACTATCACCAAAAATTCGCTCCCCTATAGTCTAAATTGTCATTCCCTATGCATGGTCAATTGGCCATGATATTGTTTCCATAACTTTTCCTTGATATGTGCCCCATATCTTCATATCCTTCCTTAATTTCTTGATTCCTTCCTTAAGTTTAACAATTTCCTTAATCCTTTGATATGCTAACCAAAAATAACATGGTCAACACTTACCATATATGCTCTTGGCCGACACTTGCTATACATGTGCGAAAAATTAAAAATAAAATTTACCTAGATGCTAAACAAGGATTCAACCTCTCCCTCATGCTTCAATTCATGCCAACACCACCATGCCATGTACTCAACTTATGTCACTCATTAACACTTAATTTAACTTAAGTATTAATGACACTTGCTTCTCTTCAATAAATTCTCAAATATTAAATTTATTCCTTACCCAAATTATGCTATACTCTTCTTTAGGACTTCAATAAACACGAAAATAAAAGTAAGAAATTTTCCTTTAAAATCTAAACATAAAAATCATGCAATATATAAATACTCGGATTTTTAGGGTGTTACAGTTAAACACTCTATGCCAACACCTGGGAGTTTATTTGTGCCTCAACATAATGTTGCCTTGGAAAACGAGGTGTATACACAAGTGTTCAACCCTGACAAGTATGAAAAAGTGTTAGGATATAGATGTGGGATGACCAAATATAAGTTGTTTGGCTATGGTTCAGTCACCCGAGGAAGCCAATCTATATCGGCCATCAGTACATTGATTGAAGAGATAAGCACTAAACATCCCGAGCAAATACAAACAATTCAAGCCAAAAAGCAGTTTGGGAGAAGGCTCTACTCGAGGAAGCAGAATTTCGATTCCGTACGGAGGCTGCAGAGCGAGAAGCTCGTTTGATAGTCGAGGTAAAAGAAAGGTTTATGAAATTGACTGAAATTCAAGAGGCAAAGTTCATGGATATGATGGATGCTCATGAGAAGAAGTACAAGGCTCTCCTCAACTAATGTATGACAAAGGGAATGTCAAGTAAGTACAAGACTTATTAGGTGACTATTTTATAACTAGATTGTCAATAAGTTTGTTGATGGTTTAATAGACATTGATTGTTGTTATTTGGCTATTTGTTTGTATTGTAACTGAATGTCAGTTTCTTATTTGATGTCTTCATTGTTTGCTCAACCAATAATTAATGGATGTACTAATGAAAATTGTTGATTTAGCTTCAATTTATGGTTCTTTGGCTATTACTAAAATATTTTGCCCACGTGTTCATGTTGTTTCTCATTTAGCTCATATAAATAGAAAATGTACATTACTATTTTTGCAATTGAATTTCAGACTAGAGGACTTGATGATAAGACCTTCAGTTCAGATGATAATGAATGAGGCCTGCTACATATGATATGTTATAGTAGTTGATGAATGCAGTTGTCCTAGAATTTTTTGATGTTTCGTAATGCATTTACTAAATGCAATTACCAATTGATGTAATGGATAACAACCCGAGAACATGTTGCTAATGTGTTAACTGCTTTTATTAAGATTTTGTATATGAACTAATAACTGCATTAGTCAATGGTAATTTTTTATTAGTTTATGCTAATTAACTATTCAATTAATATTGTCTCAAAACCCAACACATACAAAGCTGCTCATATTTCGCCAAAATAGGCTCTTCAAAAGTAGGGAAAAAAGTTGTAAAAAACATAAGACCTGAGCCAACTATGTAAGGTGTAACACCCCTAACCTAAAACCGTTGCCAGAATAGGGTCAAAGGCATTACCGGACAGATAGGAAACAATTATAACATTTCATGCATTTCATTCATCTATCATACACATAATGTCCCTTAAGTGAGTCATCGAGACCCTAAGCATGGTTATAGACCGAGTCGGGACTAAAATGAAACACATACAAAATTTCATGGAAATTTAAAAACTTTTCTATAATATAGGGATACACGCACGTGGGGGTAGGCCGTGCCCTACCCACGGCTATAAGACACACCCATGTGTCCTCCCCATGGTCGAATCTGACTTATGTACCACGGCCACCAGGCATGCCCGTGCACCCTGGCCGTGGTCGATCCTGTCAAATATCACACGACTACTAGGCACTTCCATGTGCCTTGGCCGTGTCCCCCTAGGCCATATACTGACTTTACCCCACGGTCACTAGGCACGCCCGTGTGCCATGGCCGTGTGACATGACAGGTCATTTGTAAGACCAAAATGCCACCCAAATGGGTCATACTTACAAGCAACATTTTCCATCACATAACATGCATATATGACAACCAAAAACATAAAAATTACACCATTCAATCCATACATTCAAAGCTAATTCCATTCATGCCAAATTACAAACTAAAACTCACATCATTATAAGCATAGATCATCCATTTGCAGCCAAAACTTACTTATTCTTTGTACTCCAAACCATACCAAAAATTATGCATCATATAATATATTCATTCAAGCATTTATCAACTCAAGACTTTCCAAAACACATGGCTAAGTTCACTTCATAAACATATACACCTATCTAGCCTATACATTCCATAATTAGATATATACATTTTCAAAAGGGTACCAAAATAAGTTTAGTGGTGTGATGACAATCCTTAATGGTCCCGAGCCTTCAGTAGCTTTGACGACCTATAAAACAAAAAAAACACACACATAGTAAGCTTTCCAAAAGCTTAGTAAGTAAATATACAAACAAACTTAGCATAAAATGCCTTTTGAGCAAGTAAATACATTAGCACATTCCAATCACTTAGCAAATCATCACCTATATACCTTGATTTATACTTGTGGACACATTTGCCACATTCATCAATTCAAGACTCACATTCTCATATTTAAACATACATTTCTTCAACTCCAAGTCATATAGGTACTTACCTTTTATACACACTTAATGTACATTCAACGTACCTGAAACGGATATTCATTCACTTATTTAATTAAAGCTCGGATTTACAATTTGTATCACAGATTTGCCCGTTGAGCCATTAGGAATCTAGTAGGATGCTCGGAGAACTTAGAATTATCGTACAATGCCTACGTCCCAAACGAGGTCTTACATGCACCCAGATATCGATGCCACTGTCCCAGACATGGTCTTATACAAATCAATATGATGCCGATGTCCCAGACATGGTCTTATACGTAAAACTCATATCGATGCCAAAGTCCCAGACGTGGTCTTACATGTAAATCTCATATCGATGCCAATGTCCCAGACGTTGTCTTACACAAAATCACAAATCATTGCCAACGTCCCGGACGTGGTTTTACATGATAAAACAGAACAGATACCTATGTCATAACAGAACTAATCCTATCTATTCCTAGGTTCGTACGGGACTTCTCGGACTTTATCACTATATCAAACTTATCTCAAAATTCATACACATAGCATCTCATACACATTCATTATCATCGATAGTCATATGGATATATATTCAGTTCAATACAAATATGTTTATTTGCATAGTGACTTACCTCGGATTAGGTTTAACGGAATGGAAACGGCTACTCTATTACTTTCGCTTTCCCGTGATCTAAGTCCATTTTCCTCGGTTCTTGATCTAAAGATATTCAAAATTAACCCTTTTATTCACTAATTCATTCAGTTCAATCCAAGGGCACATTTTTAGGGTATTTACAAATTAACCCTCACATTTGCACAATTCATCAATTTAATCCATTTTTCTCAAAACATCAAATTCACAAAATCTACCCATGATCATGCTTATCCAAATATTCATACATCACATAGAAGCCCATATTTTCATCAAATTTTCAATTAAGTCCTTCAATTTTTTATTTTCACAATTTAGCCCTATTTAGCTAAATTTAACAAAACTTCAAGAACAACACATGTTCATCTAGTTCAAATCTTTCATTTAACACCATAAATCATCATAAAACTCAACATATCATCAATGGCACATTTCACATACATCATCAAAATACAAAATCAAGGCATGGGTTTTGTAGCTCTCAAAGCAACGATTGCAGAAACGTAGAAATTATCAAAAATCGAAATCAAAACTTACCTTAATTTAAGCTTGAAATGGTCGAATATAGCTTAGGGTTTTCTTCTTTTTCTTTCTTTGATTTTTGGCTAACAGAGGATGATAATGTGGCCATTTTCATGTTTTTATTAAACACATAATCATTTAATACATAAAGACATTTTTAACCTTTAAACAAATATATTAAAACATATAATTCAAGGTCATTTATGACCTTAGCCATCCACTAACCACTTATTGGCATATTTTCCTATTAAGGCCACAACATTCAAAAGCCACATCACTTAAGTACTTTAACAAATAGCAAGCAACTTTCACATTTAGTGCAATTCCATTCTTTACTCAATTAAACACGCAAACAGATGATTTAACTCACAGTGATTTAACTCACGAAAATTTACCACTTGCTTAGTCTCATATCAAAGACACAGAATATAATATTAAAATATTATACTGACTCAAATTTGTGGTCCTGAAACCACTGTTTCGACTAGGGTATAAACCAGACTGTTACATTAGGTGTTGGTGCAAATAAGGTTTATCCCAACCTTTTTAAGGTTGCCTTAGACGGGTCCATCCTAATCTTTTTTGAGTCGATTTTGATTGCATCTAATACAACCTTTATAAAGGTGGCATAGGCACGATCTAACTTGATGTCTTGATTGGCCCTGAATCAACCCTTCTTGTGTCGGCATAAACATACACTAATGCGACATTTTTAGGTTGGCACATGTGCCAACTGTTTAAAATCCGGACTAAGTGTGACCTAAATCGACTATTTTTATGTTGCCTTTGACGGGGGCATGAACCAACTCTTTATAAGTCTGCATATGAATGCTTTATTTTGACTTTTTTTCGGTCGCCTATTTCCTCCTATCCCAACCTTTTTTAGTCATCGACCTTGACTAGGTCTTTACCAACCCTTGAATAAAGGTTGACCTAGGTTGAATTATGCCATCTCTTTTTTCGAAGCGTCGTGGTACCTATGCCAATGGTGCTAACAACGATGTTTTAGAAGCATCGTGAGAATCGTCGAGAGTGCCTATGCCAACCTTTTTGCCATCGTCCTAAGTAAAAAAAAAAGTGTCACCGTAAGCCTGTTTTGTTGTAGTACCTTATTCTGTTTTTTAAACACTTTAGCTATCATTGTTCCATATCATTTTTTGACGGAATTGATGACCTGTCTCTTAGTTGACTAATGATCAGCAACATTTGATGGTGTGGTGCTCAATGTGTACAAAATTGTTGACGTGACGCTATTTTGTCTTATACCCTCTCGTCAACAAAATAATTAAAAATTCAAAAAAATTCAAAAAAATTAAGAAACTATTGAAAATTAAAAATAAATTTTTTTAAAAATTTAAAATTTATTAGAAAATTTTTAAAAAATTTATGCAAATTAAAAATTATTTAAAATAAAATACCCGTTTTTCAACTTTTAACCCACGGTCCCACCGTCAATTTCTTTTTATTTTGATTGAACCTATCTAAAATTTTCATTAATTTTCTAATTAAATACAAGAAAGACCTTTTTTTTCTTTAATATCCTCTTCTCCCTTCTTTGTCGATTTGGAGCAACCCAAAAAAAGTAGCCACTAGACCCAAAAATCGACACCGAAGCATCGCGACGATTGCCGCCAGTGGTGGTTAAAAAGCTTCAAACTCTTACCTATTCTCTTTTTTACCTTTAGAACTTGAATACGAGGTCAATTCTCCAACAAATGCTCCAAACTACACATATCTATGCTTGAACGTTCGAACTTCTCCTTGACCAATCTCAAAATCCAACTGTTGAATCAGTCTGATTCCAAGGTATGTTGTTTTCTTCAACCTCTTGTACATTTGTATCGTTTGAATTTCCAAGATGACGACTCCAAACCTTAGAATTAGCCTCAACGTTCCTTGTCTTTCTTCTTTTTTATTTTGTTTCCTTTTTCTGTTGTAGGCTTTCACTTGGTCGTCTCTTAGATTTTTATTTTTATTTTTTGTTCTTCTTCTTCTTGTGTTGTTTAATAAAATAACACAATCCCACATCTAAAAAATATATGGTTGTGGAGTGTTTATACTACTATAGATAGAGGTGGTTTCTCCACCTTTAAATAATTCCAAAATTTGCCATTTTCTTCATAAGAAAAATTTTCCCTCTTCGTATTTTTAATTTTTCACTTGTATCTTTTGTAGTGAAATATATTTGGTAGTGTCTGAGGATGTTGGCATAATTTGTTGAACCTCATTAGATTACTGGTGTTCTTTATTATTTTTATTTCTTTCAATAAGTTGTAGGGTACAATTGTAGTGATATATTATGCTATTAAATTATATTCTAGGTATATTCCGTCTAGGAGGTTGGGTTTTAAGTGAAACCGTTTGTGATCCCTCTAAACTTTCTTGGGAATTAAACCTAGTGTGATTTTCTAGTACAATAATTTACTCTCTTCTACCCTATTCATACAGTAAGTGGTATCAAAGGCAAAGGTTATTCAAAGTATGCTCTGTGGTTGCGGTTTAAATTGATCTTCCACATTAGAAAGGATTTCCTTGGGCATATTGAAAGATTATGGTTGAAATGGTAGATAATTTAAGAGGATCTACATCTACAACATCATCCATATAGGCGAGACTGACAGTGGAAAATACGAGAATAGTAGTAGAGATTTTCGATTGCATAAGTCTTTTTAGCATGTGGTAGAGTGAGGTTCTAGGTTCTCTCTTTCAACAAGGTCTAGACATTGCCATTGATGAAAAGAAACCAAATGGTGTGGAGGATAAAGATTAGAAGACTATAAATCGTTTAGCATGTGGAATAATTTGATCTTGCCTTTCTTGAGAGCAGAGATATAATTTCTCAAAAGAGACTTCTACAAATAGGTTGTGGTTAGCACTAGAAGATTTTTCTTTTTTTGAAGAAAAACAATAAAAAAAAAAAAGCTCCACATAAAGAAAAGGCTATTAAATTTCATCTATGTTCTGGATACCACTATGAAAAATCACACCACCAGTTTTAATCAATTTGTCATTGATTTGGTGAATATGGATAAGACTTTCAAAGATGAAGATTTGACTTTAATGTTGTTGGGGTCACTTCCTAAGGAGTTTGAGTTCCTCAAAGTTACTATACTTAACGGGAAGACTGATGTATCTCTTAGTGAAGAGTGTGTAACTTTATAAAGTTATGAACTGAGAAAAAGGAAAAACAAAGAAATTCAACCGGAGATGTAGAAGCTTTGGTAGTCTGGGGTCGTTCACACACCTGGAGTAAATATTAGAAGGGGAGATCCAAGTCAAAGGGGAAACTAAGTGAAATGAGTGTGCTTTTTATTGAGAAAAGGGCACTAGAAGAAAGATTGCCCAAAGTTGAAAAATAAGGATAAATCTAATAAAGGGAAAGCTATAGTAGAACTAAATATAGTTGAGTGTGATGATGAATATTCAGATCTCTCACTTGTTACATTAACAACTGGCCATTCTAATGCATGGATGTTGGATTCAACTTGTAACTATCATGTGTCTTCATTTGGATTGGTTCTTTGATTTTAAAGAACTAAATGGTGGAGATGTCTATACAATAAATAATACTCCCCCTACCACATATGAGATTGGTTCTATTAAATTGAGAAATCATGATGAATCAATCATAACTTTACATGATCTTTGTTATGTTCCAGATTTGATGAAGAATCTCATTTATATGAGAACCTTGGAATAAAAAAGTTTCGAATTGAGAGCTAAAGAGGGTGTGATGAAGTTTATTTCTGGTGCACCCATGGTAATGTAAGGGGTTTACAAGAATAATAACTTGTACCACTATCTGGCTAGTATAGTTAATGGGACAATTGCTGCAACATCAACTAAAAATTGGGAGTTAGAAACACTTAAGATATGTTATATGCACTTTGGGAATGCAAGTGAACAATCCTTAAACTCACTCATAAATCAATGATTATTGAAAGGAGTAAGAACTAGATTTCTGTAAGCATTGCATCAAAGGGAAGCAGATAAGGGTGAAGTTTGGGACCACAATCCAAGATACTAAAGACATCTTGGATTATGTTCACTAAGATGTCTAGGGTCCCTCTAAAACAAGATCTTTGAGAGGAAAACATTATTATGTAACTTTTGTTGATGATTATTCTCAAAGAGTGTGGGCGTGTACAATGAAGACAAATGATGAAATGTTAAGAGCTTTCCTTAAGTGGAAAAAGATGATAGAAACTCAAATAGGAAAAATGATCAAACACCTTCGCATAGGCAATGATGAAGAGTATAGATGTAACAGTCCGAAATTGACCCAAATCAGAACGGTGGTTTTAGGACCACGAATCCAAGTCTGAGAATTTTTTAAAATATTATATTCCATGCACATTATGTGTGAATTTATGTGTGTGAAAGTTTCGTAGAAGAAATTTATCGTTTAAGTGTTGAATTTGATAAAAAGGACTAAATCGCGTAAAGCGTAAAGTTGCATTCTTTAGTGTAAAGTGGTAGAATGATGATGGCTTCTTAATTTGAGGTATTAAGTGGTTAAATAACCCATTTTACAAGTTAGTGGATGGCTTTTGACTAATATGCCATTATTATATGTGATATTTTATTTTTATTTAAAGGTTATATTAGTAAACTAGTAAATAACATATTATATACATAATAAAATAAAGGAAAAAGCCATTATCATCTTATTTTTTTCTTTGGCCGAATGTGGGAGAAAGAAAAAGGGGTTTCATTTCCTTTGATTTTCGGCAATTAGAAGTGTAAAATCAAGGTTAGTTTGATTTCGGTTCTTGTTAATTTTTACGTTTTTGAAATCGTTGCTTCGAACCATGGCTAACCCATGTTTTAATTTGTAAATCTATGCATTATTGATGTTCGGTCATTGATACATTTATGTGGTTTATGATATTTGATGATTTTAAATTTAAGATAGGTTAAAGATTGATATGTTTTGTATTGGAAGTTTTAGTGAAATTGAATAAATAGGGCTAATTTGTAAAAATAAAAATTTTGAGGGACTAATCTAAAAAATAAATGAAGGAAATGGACTTGTATAGTCCCTAGGAGTATTCGGCCCTTAAGTGTTATGGTGAAATTGGGTGTATTGTATGTTTTATGCAAATTGGACTAAATGGTAAAAATGTGAAACATTGGGGGTAAAATGGTAATTTGCCCATTTATGTGCTTTGGGATTAAATTGAAATGAAATGTACTTGAATGAGATTATTTTTGATATGTTTAGATCAGGAACAAAGAAAATCGGATTTGAATCGAGGAAAGACGAAGGTTGCGGAATAGCCGATTTAAGTCATCCGTTCTTAATCGAGGTAAGTCCTTAAGCTAAAATATATTGAAGAAATAAGTATGAGTGTGTCAAATAATGATGTTTGGTAAATTTGAATGTATATCTATGTCATAGCCGAGTGTAAAATAATCACATTGAAATGGATATATTTGGAAATATAACATGAATGTGTATACTTGATATGATATGTGAATTGTACAATGAAATAAGGATTTTTATTTGTGTGATGTGAATCATCCTAGTTGAATTTGCTATGTGACCGAATTATGAAATGTGTATGGAAGTATTGACTATATTTAATTCAGGCTTATTGCCTAGCAGGCCTTGTGCCGGTGATTTAATTCGGGCTTATTGCCTAGCAGGCCTTGTGTCGGTGATTTAATTCGGGCTTATTGCCTAGCAGGGCTTGTGCCGGTGATTTAATTCGGGCTTAATGCCTAGCAGGCCTAGCACCGGTGTATGTGATTCGGGCTAAGGCCTAGCAGGTTCTGCATGCATGTATTGACACTCGAGCTCAGATTGTGTAACAACCGAGTATAAAATGAATTAATAAAGTCTAAGCTTTCGAAAATGAATCATAGTGATTCGGCCTTAAGGTAAGTGTTTCTTACATACATGTTGTATATAATGTTAACGAGCTAGTGAAATGAAGTAATAAATTCATTATGGAATGGTGGTTGGAAGATATATAGATATTATACTATGTGATGTTCAATTATTCAAGGTGTACGAAATAATGGAAATGTGGAATGTATAATTAAGTATATACATTATGTGTTGGCATGTTTGTTAATGATACATCTTGGTGAGAAAATAAGAGCTGATAGATGAAATAATATAATGAAATTCGAAATGGTAAATATATATGTTGATATGTGTACTTTTAAATGCTTCGAATTGTAGGTTAAAACATTCTGATGAATATATTGTATTTGCTTAGGACTTACTAAGCTAGTAAGCTTATTCTATGTGTGCTGTTTATTCTGTTTTATAGATTTCGATTGAGCTACGGGCATCTGAGGATCGTCGGAATATCAACCACACTATCATCCCTTTTGGTACTTAATATTAGTTTTGAATTGAAGGCATGTATAGGTTAGACTATATCCTAAACTAATGATGTTCGGTCTTGTTAATGATATGCCATGCGAAAATGGCTTGATTTTTATGCTTGGATTTGATCTTGGTTTAAGCTCATTTTGGTTAATATGCTACATGACATACATGAATGGTTTTTATTTTATTTATACAATATGATTTGTATTAGTATGTGTGTTTATGATATGTTCTCCAATGGGATAGCTATTGAGGTTGTGAAAGTGTTGTATAGATATGACTATGGTATGTGAAATAGGCATATAAGGGTTAATATGAATGTTCGAAAACGACTCCATTGGACATAGTCTTATATACGTAAAACACGTAATTAATAAAGGATGTATGTTTGGTTTAATCTTAAAGTCACTTTATGTGCATTATATAGGAACAAATGTATATGTCTTGTATGCTGTGTATATGTAAATAATATGTTGGTGAACTAGGTATATTATGAACCTATTGGTGGAACCGAAAATAAGAAATGGTATGTTAATCAAATGGATGTGAATTAATGGTTTAGTTGTTGGTTACTTTAGCATATAGTAAATGGTTAATGATGAGCATGATTTGTGCTTAAAATGATTTAAATTCATATAGTCATATGCGAATGGACTTATGACTAGGAAAGAAGTATGTTTAATCTTAAATGATAATTGTTTATATCTCGTATATGTAAATTATAACTTTTTCCGTGTGGATGTTTTAACTTAAAACAATGTACAAAGCATGTTTGCTCATATTGACTAATATCAATGTCACACATGTGGGGATCTTTAAGTTGTGAAATATGGCTCATTAGTTTTGGAAATGTGTAAGTGCTTTGGGTTAAGAAATGGTACAATTGATATTTGACAAATGAAATAGGTATATTGATTCATATGAGTTATATGAAATCATTAACATATGTTTGAAATTTTTTATGTATGCACATATAATTTGTAAGGTAACAAGTCAATTGATGTTTCAATTGTTCGAATGTTATATGAGAAGTAAATTATTATATCTGATTGAATTGTGCAGTTTTCAAAATATGTGAATTACAACTGTCCAGATGTGTGCTTTGTTAGGTAATGCCTCGTAACCCAAGTCTGGGAACGGATACTGGTTAGGAGTGTTACATTTTATTGGTATCAGAGCTATGATTTAGTCAGTTCTAGGACTATCGTAGCACGTGTGATTCTATCTATACATTCCTTTATTGTATATTTGATAGTGTGGTGACTTCTGACATTTCAAACTGTGTTTTATATAGTAAATGGATTCCGATCCTGACAGAGCCGTAGCAAATGATGTAGAGAGTGTAGCGCCTGATCGTGCACGCGGATCAGCGCCGATAGACTCTCGACTTGTCTTGGGTAGCCATGAGGGGGAGGCTAAGCAACCCTTCTACCAGATGATGAATGAATGGTTTACCCATTTTGTTCAGAATAATCCGGCTATACAACAACCTCCACCCCCGAATAATCCAACTCCGGTACCTTCAGCACCCCCGATGATGGATCTGATGAGATCTAGTAGGCCTCCTGCTGATAAAATTAGAAAATATGGGACCAAAGAATTTAAAGCTAATGATGATGATGACGCTGAGCAAGCTGAGATGTGGCTTGATAATACCATTCGGGTACTTGATGAGTTATCCTGTACTTCAGAGGAATGCCTAAAGTGTGCTATATCTCTACTTCGGGACTCTGCCTACCATTGGTGGAAAACACTAGTGTAAGTAGTTCCGAAAGAAAAAGTGACTTGAGACTTCTTCTAGATTAAGTTTCGAAAGAAATATATCAGCCAGAGATTCATTGATCAAAAACGTAAAGAATTTCTTGAACTGAAACAGAGGAGAATGACCGTGACAGAATATGAGCGAAAATTTGTCAGACTCAGCAGATATGCTAGAGAGTGTGTTTCTTCTGAAGCCATTATGTGTAGAAGATTTGAAGACGGTTTGAATGAAGACATAAAGTTACTTGTGGGCATTCTTGAGATTAAAGAGTTTGTGGTACTGATCGAGCGAGCTTGCAAAGCTGAAGAGCTCGAAAAAGAGAAAAGAAAGGTTGAGCCAGAAGCTAGAGACACTCGTAAAAGATCATTGAGTAAAACTTTCTATTCAACATCTAAGAAGCTCAGAGATGACTTTAACCGACATAAGACTACTCCTGACCTGATTAGACGAGATTGACCTCCAGTGAGTTCTCGAGCCACTTCGATGGCTAGTGTTGGCAATGTTCAACAGGATCGGATTGAGTGCAAGCATTGTAGAAAATGGCATTCTGGGAGTTGTAAATTCCGTGATCAGTCTTGTTTTAGATGTGGATCGTCAGATTATTTTATTTGAGAGTGTCTGATGCTAGCCGAGCAAAATACGGCTCAGAACACTAAACTGAGCAACGTGTCAGCACGGGCAGACCACCTAGACATTCAGGCAATGTAGGTGGCAGTCAGAGAGGGATGAAGGACACTGCAGTTCATTCAGAGGCTAGAGCTCTAGCTAGAGGTTATGCTATACGAGCCAGAGAGGATGCTTCTTCCCCAGATGTCATTACCGGTACTTTCACACTTTATGATACTACTGTGATTGCATTGATTGATCCTGGTTCGACTCATTCATATGTGTGTGAAACTCTAGTAACCAGTTGAGTCTACTGAGTTTGTAATTCGTGTGTCCAATCCTTTGGGTAGATGCGTACTTGTTGACAAAGTGTGTAAAGGTTGCCTATTGATGATTCGGGATTCGTGCTTTCTGGCCGATTTAATGTTGTTACCATTCAACGAGTTTGATATAATTCTGGGAATGGATTGGTTAATTTTGCACGATGCAGTGGTGAATTGCAAAAGAAATATCATTGATTTGAGGTGTCAAAACGGTGAAACCATCCGAGCTGAGTCTAGTGATTTAAATGGGTTACCTATAGTAATATCCTCAATGTTAGCCAGTAAATATGTGAGAAAAGGATGTGAAGCTTACCTGGCTTATGTGCTGGATAATAAAGTGCCCAAAAAGCAGATTGAGTCCGTACTAGTTGTGTGTGAATACCCTGAGGTGTTCCCTAATGAATTACCAGGTTTGCCGCCAATACGAGAGATTGAGTTCGGCATTGAATTAGTACCGGGGACGACTCTAATTTTGATAGCTCCGTATCGGATGGCACCTACTGAGTTGAAAAACTTGAAAGCACAGTTGCAAAAGTTGACAGATAGGGGTTTTGCACGACCGAGGTTTTCTCCTTGGGGTGCGCCAGTTTTGTTTGTGAAAAAGAAAGATGGGACTATGCGAATGTGTATTGATTATCGGCAATTAAATAAAGTGACAATAAAGAATAAATACCCGTTGCCTCGAATAGACGATTTGTTTGACCAGTTGAAAGGGGCTTTAGTGTTTTCAAAGATTGATTTGAGATCGGGTTATTATCAGCTGTGAGTCAGAGATTCTGATGTGCCTAAGACTGCATTCCGAACGAGGTACAGACATTTTGAGTTTTTGGTTATGCCATTTGGGCTTACTAATGCACCTACTGTTTTTATGGATTTGATGAATCGAGTTTTCAGACAGTATTTGCATCGGTTTGTAGTAGTGTTTATTGATGATATCCTGATCTACTCCAAAGATGAAACCGAACACGCTGAGCACTTGAGATTAGTGTTACAGACTTTACGAGATCAACAGTTGTATGCAAAGTTCAGTAAGTGTGAGTTCTGGATGAAGAAAGTCAGCTTTTTGGGTCATGTTATTTCAGCTTCAGGTATTCGGGTTGATCCGAACAAAATATCGCTATACTTGATTGGAAACCACTAAAGAATGTCTCCAAATTGAGCTTTTGGGACTTATGGATACTACAGACGATTAGTCAAAGGCTTTTCCATGATAGCTACACCTTTGACAAAGCTGCTATGTAAAGATGTTACGCTCGAATGGTCGAAAAAGTGTCGAAAAGTTTCGATCGGTTGAAAGCCCTTTTGACCGAAGCTCCAGTGTTAGCTCAGCCTGAACCGGGTAAAGAATTTATTGTTTACAGTGATGCTTCTTTAAATGGTTTGGGTTGCGTTTTGATGCAGGAAGGCAAAGTTATAGCCTACGCTTCGAGACAATTGAAGCCTCACGAAAGAAATTATCTGACTCATGATTTGGAACTTGTAGCTATTGTTTTCACTTTGAAAATATAGCGTCATTACTTGTTCGGTGAAAAATGTCATGTTTATTCAGATCACAAAAGCTTGAAGTACTTAATGTCTCAAAAGGATTTGAACTTGATACAACGCAGATGGTTAGAACTGTTGAAAGACTATGAATTAGTAATTGATTACCATCAGGGGAAAGCTAATGTTGTTGCATATGCATTAAGTCGAAAATTATTGTTTGCTCTTCGTACTTTGAACGCGCATGTGAATATGTCTGATAATGGTTTGATATTAGCCGAGCTAAAAGTGAGACCAATGTTTATTCAACAAATTTGCGATGCACAAAGATCTGACAAAGACTTGATTGCTAGATGAGTGCAATGTGAAAATGGTGAAGGGTCAGAGTTTCGAATCGATGCAAAAGGTTGTTTGAACTTCAATGGCTGAATATGTGTTCCGAAGAATGTGGAATTGATTCAGATGATTTTGAACGAAGCTCATAATAGCCGATTATCGGTTCATCCAGGTAGCACGAAAATGTATAATGATTTGAAACAGTTCTATTAGTGGCCTGGCATGAAATGGGATATATCCGAATTTGTTTCAAGGTGCTTAATTTGTCAACAAGTAAAAGCCGAGCATCAAGACCCTTCCAGGTTACTTCAGCCAATCATGATACTTGAGTGGAAATGGGATAGGATCACTATAGATTTTGTATCCGGTTTGCCTACCACACTGAGGAAGAAAGATGCAGTCTGGGTTATAGTGGATCGATTGACTAAATCAGCTCACTTTGTGCCAGTTTGTGCAAATTATTCACTTGATAAACTTGCTAAATTGTATGTATCACAGATAGTGAGGTTACATTGTGTGCCGAGTTCCATTATTTTAGATAGAGATCTGAGGTTCACATCGCAATTTTGGAAGAAGTTGCAAGATGCTTTAGGTACTAAACTCCACTTTAGCATAGCCTTTCATCCGAAGACAGACGGTCAATCCGAGCGAAATATTCAAATACTAGAGGATATGTTGAGATGTTGCGTTCTCGAGTTTGAGGGTACGTGGGAACGATACCTACCTTTGATTGAATTTGCTTACAATAATAGCTTTCAATCTAGTATCAAAATGGCACCTTACGAAGCTTTGTACGGCCGCAAGTGTCGAACACCATTATACTGGATCGAGCTCAGTGAGAACAAGGTACACGGGGTCGATTTGATTAAAGAGACTGAACAGAAAGTGGCTATAATCAGAGATAGTTTGAAAGCTACATCAGATCGTCAAAAGTCCTACGGTGATTTGAAACGTAAAGACATTGAATTTCAGGTCGGAGATCGGGTATTCTTGAAAGTTTCTCCGTGGAAGAAAGTACTCCGATTTGGTCAAAAAGGCAAACTGAGTCCGAGATTCGTCAGACCGTATGAAATCATCGAACGTATTCGGCCTGTTGCTTATAGATTAAAGTTGCCCTCTGAATTAGAAAAGATACATGATGTATTTCACGTTTCGATGCTTTGTAAATACAGATCAGATCTGTCGCAAGTGATCACTCCGTCAGAGGTTGAAATCCGATCCGATATGACGTACGAGGAAGAACCAATTCGTATTTTAGCTCGGGAAATGAAAGAATTGAGAAACAAGAGAATTACATTAGTGAAAGTTTTATGGAATCGACACGAGTTCAAGAGGCTACGTGGGAGCCTGAGGATTCAATGAGGCAATAATATCCAACTTTGTTTAACGGTAAGATTTTCGGGGACGAAAATCCTTAAGGGGAGGAGAGTCGTAACAGTCCAAATTTGACCCAAATCGGAACGGTGGTTTCGGGACCACGAATCCAAGTTTGAGAATTTTTTAAATATTATATTTCATGCTCATTATGTGTGAATTTATGTGTGTGAAAATTTCGTAGAAAAATTTTATCGTTTAAGTGTTGAATTTGATAAAAAGGACTAAATCGCGTAAAGTGTAAAAGTTGCATTCTTTAGTGTAAAGTGCTAGAATGATGATGGCTTCTTAATTTGAGGTATTAAGTGGGAATAACCCATTTTACAAGTTAGTGGATGGCTTTTGACTAATATGCCATTATTATATGTGATAGTTTATTTTTATTTAAAGGTTATATTAGTAAACTAGTAAATAACATATTATATACATAATAAAATAAAGGAAAAAGCCATTATCATCTTATTTTTTTCTTTGGCCGAATGTGTGAGAAAGAAAAAGGGGTTTCATTTCCTTTGATTTTCGGCAATTAGAAGTGTAAAATCAAGGTTAGTTTGATTTCGGTTCTTGTTAACTTTTACGTTTTTGAAATCGTTGCTTCGAACCATAGCTAACCCATGTTTTAATTTGTAAATCTATGCATTATTGATGTTCGGCCATTGATATACTTATGTGGTTTATGATATTTGATGATTTTAAATTTAAGATAGGTTAAAGATTGATATTTTTGTATTGGAAGTTTTAGTGAAATTGAATAAATAGGGCTAATTTGTAGAAATAAAAATTTAGAGGGACTAATTTGCAAAATGAATGAAGGAAATGGACTTGTATAGTTCCTAGGAGTATTCGGCCCTTAAGTGTTATGGTGAAATTGGGTGTATTGTGTGTCTTATGCAAATTGGACTAAATGATAAAAATGTGAAACATTAGGGGTAAAATGATAATTTGCCCATTTATGTGCTTTGGGATTTGAAATGAAATGTACTTGAATGAGATTATTTTTGATATGTTGAGATCAAGAACAAAGAAAATCAGATTTGAATCGAGGAAAGACGAAGGTGCGGAATAGCCGGTTTAAGTCATCTGTTCTTGATCGAGGTAAGTCCTTAAGCTGAAATATATTGAAGAAATAAGTATGAGTGTGTCAAATAATGATGTTTGGTAAATTTGAATGTATATCTATGTCATAGCCGAGTGTAAAATAATCACATTGAAATGGATATGTTTGGAAATATAACATGAATGTGTATACTTGATATGATATGTGAATTGTACAATGAAGTAAGGATTTTTATTTGTGTGATGTGAATCATCCTAGTTGAATTTGCTATGTGACCGAATTATGAAATGTGTACGGAAGTATTGACTATATTTAATTCGGGCTTATTGCCTAGCAGGCCTTGTGCCGATGATTTAATTCGGGCTTATTGCCTAGCTAGCCTTGTGCCGGTGATTTAACTCGGGCTTATTGCCTAGCGTGCCTTGTTCTTGGATTTAATTCGGCTTATTGCCCAGCAGTGCTTGTGCTTGATTTAATTTGGGCTTAATGCCTAGCGTGCCTAATACCGGTGTATGTGATTCGGGCTAAGGCCTAGCAGTTCTCGAACCAGTGTATTGACACTCGAGCTCATTGTGTAACAACAGAGTATAAAATGAATTAATAAAGTCTAAGCTTTCGAAAAAGAATCATAGTGACTCGGCCTTGAGGTAAGTGTTTCTTACATACATGTTGTATATAATGTTAATGAGCTAGTGAAATGAAGTAATAAGTTCATTATGGAATGGTGGTTGGAAGATATATAGATATTATACTATGTGATGTTCAATTATTCGAAGGTGTACGAGCGAATGGAAATGTGGAACAGGTATAATTAAGTATATACATTATGTGTTGGCATGTTTGTTAATGATACATCTTGGTGAGAAAATAAGAGCTGATAGATGAAATGATATAATGAAATTCGAAATGGTAAATATATATGTTGATATGTGTACTTTTAAATGCTTCGAATTGTAGGTTAAAACATTCGGATGAATATATTATATTTGCTTAGGACTTACTAAGCTAGTAAGCTTATTCCTTGTGTGTTGTTTCTTCTGTTCTATAGATTTTGATCGACCTACGGGCATCTGAGGATCGTCGGAATAGTCAACCACACTATCATCCATTTTTGGTACTTAATATTAGTTTTGAATTGAAGGCATGTATAGGTTAGACTATAGCCTAAACTAATGATATTCGGTCTTGTTAATGATATGCCATGCGAAAATGGCTTGATTTTTATGCTTGGATTTGATCTTGGTTTAAGCTCATTTTGGTTAATATGCTACATGACATACATGAATGGTTTTTATTTTATTTATACAATAATATTTGTATTAGTATGTGTGTTTATGATATGTTCTCCCATGGGATAGCTATTGAAGTTGTGAAAATGTTGCATAGACATGACTATGGTATGTGAAATAGGCATATAAGGGTTAATATGAATGTTCGAAAACGACTCCATTGGACATAGTCTTATATACGTAAAACACGTAATTAATAAAGGATGCATGTTTGGTTTAATCTTAAAGTCACTTTATGTGCATTATATAGGAACAAATGTATATGTCTTGTATGCCATGTATGTGTAAATAATATGTTGGTGAACTAGGTATATTATGAACCTATTGGTTAGAACCGAAAATAAGAAATGGTATGTTAATCAAATGGATGTGAATTAATGGTTTAGTTGTTGGTTACTTTAGCATATAGAAAATGGTTAATGATGAGCATGATTTGTGCTTAAAATGATTTAAATTCATATAGTCATATGCGAATGGACTTATGACTAGGAAAGAAGTATGTTTAATCTTAAATGATAATTGTTTATATCTGGTATATGTAAATTATAACTTTTTCCGTGTGGATATTTTAACTTAAAACAATGTACAAAGCATGTTTGCTCATATTGACTAATATCAATGTCACGCATGTGGGGGATCTTTAAGTTGTGAAATATGGCTCATCTAGTTTTGGAAATGTGTAAGTGCTGGGTTAAGAAATGGTACAATTGATATTTGACAAATGAAATAGGTATTTTGATTCATATGAGTTATATGAAATGCATTAACATATGTTTGAATTTTTTTATGTATGCGCATATAATTTGTAAGGTAACAAGTCAATTGATGTTTCGATTATTCGAATGTTATATGAGAAGTAAATTATTATATACGATTGAATTGTGGAGTTTTCAAAATATGTGAATTACGACTGTCCAGATGTGTGCTTTGTTAGGTAATGTGTAACATCCTGAAAATGGGCCTATGCATTTTTGATTTAATTATACGAAATGGCATGTCTTATGTGTTATGAATGTATGGTGAACATTTTTGGAAACTTGGAAATGTTAAGTTTAAAAGAGGAAAGTGAACATTTTTGGAAACTTGGAAATGTTAAGTTTAAAAGAGGAAAGTGAACATTTTTGGAAACTTGGAAATGTAAGGAAATGTTTTAGAAATGTTAAGTTTAAAAGAGGAAACTAAGGCAAGGTGGTCTTAAGAAAATTAATAAAAGAAATTTGACATAAGAACGGGCTTGGAGAAGTGGCTAGGAGGCACCACTTAAAGCCCAGTAAGTGACGCCACAATCAAGGGGGAAGGAGCCTAGGTTCGAGTCACGTGGGAAGCAAATAAAAGAGTTTTATTTTGCTGCAAGGAGCAAGGAGTTGGACGGCTCCAAGGCACTTGGGAAGAGTTTAATTCTCTTTAAAATTCGCTAAATAGGTGGATCAATGATGGATAATTATTGTTAAGAGATAAGAGATAATTAAGGGATTATTTCCATTAATTTTAATAAAGATAAGAGAAGTGATGGCCAAGTAAGGAGTCTTGGCCTAGTAATTTTGGCAAAAGGAGGAAAATAAGGCTATTCATCAATCTTCTCTTTTCCATTGAAGTCTCTACCAAAATTTCCTAGCAAACTCTCTCCTTTCTCTTATTTTGCCATAGTCAAATCTTTTTCTCCATAAGTCCACCATTGCGAATCCCCTAGTGACTCTTTTTCCTCTCTTTTCTTTTGATAAACCGACAACACAGATAACCTTTAGCCAATTTCTTGTTAAGTTCCAAAAGCCAAAACTTGCTATCATCAAGACCATAGCCGAATATTGCTAAAGGTTCAAGCAAGGATTGCCGATCTCTAAAATAAAGGTAAGATCTCATTCAGTTTCATCCTTTTTCTTTTAAGATTTGCCGAAATCTAGGACTAACCCCATTAATATCTTGTTGCCGAAACTTTGAAGAAATTTTTCGGGATTTACTAAGTGTTGACTACAAGGAAGGAGAAATTTTTTTCTCGAAGGTACACCATAGGCCGCGTGTTCCCTAGTTATTCTATGAGTTTCGGGATTTAAAATCCACAAGGTAAGTATCTATAGCATTCGACCAAGGCCATGTTGAGTAAATAGATGTGTTTCATTAATATTTAAAAGCCGAAACTAATCTATTCAAGTAATCTAGTGATTGTCAATTTCAAGAAAGAAGGATACAAAGTTTCCGGCATTTGATTAGACATCAATCGGCAGCAAGGTAAAGATTTAAGTGTACTAATCCTACTAGGATTTGGATTTATGGCCGAATGGCTCTTTACTAAGTATTAAATGATTGATTAAATGTAGAGATTTAAGATCTAAGGCATTAGATCAAGCTTTTCAGGATTTCAGCGAATTTGTTAAGCGAATCAGGTGTGTACCCCACACTACTTTTTAATAAGATTTCTGGCAATAATAAATATGTGCATGTTTATAAGAATGTGAATATGGCTAAGGTACCATGTAATGGTACAAAGTACTCAGGTACGTTTTCCTACTCATACTAGGATTATGTTAAATATCTGTTACGACACACATATGACATTATAAGAATGTGAAATAAGAATTTGGCATGTTAATGCATGATATGTATGATATGGGGCACATGGGTTATATGAAAAGGGAAGTGAATGTGGTGACCTAAGACCACGATAATCGAATGTGGTGACCTAAGACCACGATATCTGAATGTGGTGACCTAAGACCACGATATTTTATAAGGTGACCTAAGACCACGAATTTTATAAGGCGATGAGCACGTTCAATGGTGGTGTGTAGCGGATGGAGGGTTGACTTAGTAGTCCCCACGGTGTGCAGGTTGGTATGGGGGACGTGTAGCGGATGGCTATCTAGGTTTGGGTTCGGGTTGCATCATTATTTTTATTTGTTTATGAACATGTATGATAATGTATGCCTGAATTATTAAATTTTAGTGTTGGTTACACATTGAGTCTGTTGACTCACCCCGTTGTGGGATTACTTTTCAGGTGACGATCAGTGTTGGACCGGGCCGGCAGATGCTTAGGGATGGCCATGCACAGCAAGAAGTTCATCTATTTTTATTTGGACTATTTTATTTTAAGTATTTTGAATTTAAATTTTGGAAATTATTTGATGTAATAAGGCCATAGTAGCACTATTTTATTTTACTTCCATTTATCATGCTACAAAATATTTTTTTTAAAGACTAAGTAAATTTATCATAAATTAAACTCTAAATGTTTTGGTCACCTAAAATCAAGGGATTTCAAGTATAAAAATAAACTTGTTTTCCACTCAAGCATAACCCAAAACAATCTTTCTTTCAAAACACATAATTTTTTCCTAAGTAACAAAAGAATTTGAAATGGTTTACACCGGGAAACATACCAGATCCGGTCAAGGTTCGTGGGCCGAGTTTGGGGTGTTTCATAATGCCTCGTAACCCAAGTCCGATGACGGATACGGGTTAGGGGTGTTACAATAGAAGTGATCCATTTGCAAAGATTTGTGAAGATGGGGGCATCATCAAGCACTTCACTATCAAATCTACATCACAACAGAATGGGGTGGCAAAATTCATGAAACGAACGTTGATGGAGAATGTTCATTTAATGCTATCCAATGTTCGATTGGGTAGAGTGTTTTGGGTTGGGGCTATAACATATGCATGCCATCTCATTAATCACCTACCATCTACTGCAATTGAAGGAAAAAACACTATTGGAGAAATGGAGTGGAAAGTCTACTATAGATTATGATTCCTTACATGTGTTTGGTTTTGCTGCATACTATCATGTTAAGGAATTGAAGTTGGATCCAAAAGCTAAGAAGGCATTGTTTTTAGAGATCACTTCTAGCATAAAAGGTTTTCGCCTATGATGTCTAGAAAAAAAGAAAATTATCTTCAGCAGGGATGCCACTTTTGATGAATCTGTTGGAAAATTGGTTTTGGAAAATGAAGCGAAAAATAAATTTAGGGAAAAACCAAATTTTTAATTTTTTTTCCAAAAAAAAAGAACTTGTTTATGATATTTAAAGTTAAATACTTAATCAAAATTGTACCTTTTTGATTCGTCTAGGATGAATACCTCGACCGAGTAGTCTTCTCCACTATCCTTAAGCTCACGTCTGCCGAGAGTAGGCAAATTAAATTAATATTAAGATAAACATTAAATTAAATTTAATATTAAGATAATTACTTTAATATTAAATTAATAAAATAATATTAAGATAAGTATTAAATTAAATTTAATATTAAATCTATTAGAATAATATTATTTTTGGAATAGTTAATCTTAAATCAAATTCTTTAGTAGAGTTCCAGTAGGAGTGTAATTCTTCCACTACTCAACCACCAAAGACTCACTGTCGCTGACCATTTTCCAACCACTGAAACTTTTCCGTCATAGCCATCGACACCCCGGGCTAGTTCGGTACGGGACAGTGACAGCTCAATTGGTTCAGTCTAGCCACCCGTTGAACCGTCAGCCCGGTTTCACATACTAGACCTAGTTCGATCAGTTTTTGGGTCTTATTTTCGGTTTTGGCTCCTGGGCCTAATTTACTATCTTAAGTCTAATTTTCAAGTTCAATTACCCATTGGGCCAATTGTCTGACTTGAAAATTAATTTTAAAAAAACATATTAATTTTAACTATTTTGATTAATTTAATTTTACTTGATCAAAATTAATTTTCTCAAAAATCACTTAGATTTTCCAAATTAATTTTCAGGAAAATCCTTTAATCAAATTCTTTAGTTGAAAAATTCTTATGACTGCCTAATTTAATTCCACATCGAATAAATTGACTCAATTAAATTATTTCCAAAGTCATAGAATTTACTTCTAATTCAAATGCAGTAGCGATCGAGCTTTTGTTGAGCTACTTGAGGGACCAATCTGATATATACAATTAGAGTTTAGTAATTGCAATTATGTCCAGAAGCATCGTTTCGATAATTCACAATTACTTAATCATGGAGTCAATCTACAAGAAGTACCATGGTTGAAAACTCCTATTGTTTACTCTTTATGAAAGCAATTCATCAATCTACTTTGTCTAATGACCTCGTCATGTGTGTGGTATATTATATAATTTTTTTCCTTTGAGTTAAATCCATTCACTCAATAAAATCTTATTTATCTCATTGTCACCGTTGTGTCTTCTTAATGATTAATATGACCACTGTCAACAAATGACTGCGATAAATTACTCGTTCGGGAACAAGCAACCCGTGACCACGTTCCATATTTATCAATTTACACAATTCCAATTAGAGGATATCGTTAACTCTTTAATTGAGCTATTAATTTCACTGCTACTAGTAAAATCATGCCATACACAATTCATGTACCCAACATACCGTCTATCGGCTCAATCATCTTTAGAGCATATGCCTCCACTTATATCAAAGCATATGAGTTACATACGCATGGTCAGTAAATTAATTCACAAACAAATTCAAAATTAATTCATCTTGGGTCCAATCCAATGTATCATTCTGCCAATGAATACATCTATATCTCTACCCGTAGAGTCAACTGCTCCGATTGCCAAGACTAGCCATCTTCTCAATTGGAATCGTAGACGACATAATAATCCTTCTCAGTAATTTAATAAAATGCTTACTTTGATTCTTTTATGTGATTACAGACTCATTTAGATTATCTATTGAAGTAAGTTGTCTTTCTTGTAGTGTAAACGTTATTACAATGCCACTTATTATCAGTTTGAACTTAGAGAATTAATGAGCTAATATTTTATTGTCACAGTTTCTCTATGCAAGCAAAATGTGAATGACAGAAACACAAAAGACATAATAGTGAAATGTGAAATGTATTTATTCATCGTTCAAATATATAGAAAATAATTACATGTTTACAACAATATGGACACATCTCCCAACAAAATCTACCATGTTTTCAAAGGTGCAAAAGGAGCAGTTAGATGATACTTATAAGCAAGTGGAGTTTGAAAGAGTGGTGATTCTAGCAAATGAAGTTAATGATTCTCCTATGGTAGAAGGAGACTCTAGTAGGGAGGATCTAGTGGAAGAAGAAGACTCCAGTGAAGAGGAGGTTCATACCCAAGAACTCCCACAATAACTTGAATTAATTGCAACTAATAAGTAAAGGAGAATAATTAGAAAACCTGCTCGCTTTGTTGAGATGGTGGCTTATGCATTTCCTGTTGTAGTTGATCACATTCCAACCACTTTTAATGAAGTAATTCAGAGTTTTGATGAAGAAAAATGGAGGATTTTCATGAATGAAGAAATGCAGTCCCTTCATAAGAATCAAACATAACAACTTGCTAGTCTATTGAAGGGAAAGAAGACAATTGGGTGCAAGCAGGTGATTGTAAAGAAAGAAAACAATTGTTGTCGTTTCAATTGGTTAATAATTTCAAATTAACTAAAATTAATTTTAAAAATGGTAAAAAGTAGTAAAAAAAAGAGGAATCGAAGTAGGAGACCGTAAACCCAACATTTTCACTTTAACTTTTGACTTCCATTCCTTAAACCCTTAATAGAAATGGTTTGTGAGTGAATCAAGATTTGAAGAAAGAAATCATGAAATCTTTTGGCAATACTTTAACTTGATTAATTGTAAAACCATCAGGAGAGTTATTTGTGCGAATATTGGTTCACTCACAGTAATTGATAGCTAAACCATCAGTAATAAATCTTTTAGCTATGTTCTTGATTGATAATATAGGTTTATTACTGAACTATTGACATGAAATGTGTGCAAAATATTAATGTGTTCTCAAATATTAAAAGCATGTTTATGTCTACATCATATATGTTACAATATTATGTCTATGTTTGCATGGAAAATGTTTTCATTAGGAATGTTAATATGTGCATAAGGTGATTTTCACATGTGTGCAATATTGAAATGTTGACATTAATTTAAGCCTTGTATTATTATTTAAAATGCATATAACTGCTGAAGATGAATACTGGAATTCAGTGAAAGGAACGACGCACGCACTAATTATAATGAAAGGGTGCATATTTATGTTGTATAACTATTGTATATCTTGTGTTTTTATTTTGGGAACAACGAGCAAGGGTTAGATTGGATTAGAATGGGGGATCGCAATACATCTTTTTTCCATAAGGTTGCCTCGTCATGAAAAAGAAAGAATACAGTGAAAGGACTGGAGGATAGGGATGAAGTATGGGTTAAGGGGGAGAATGAGATGGTTGAACTAGCAACAAACTGCTTTAAAGAATTGTTCTATTCGAAACTAGTGAAGGAATGTGAGTAATTAATTAACAAAGTTCAACCTTGTATTTCAGGAGATATAAATGCAAAATTAATGGCGAAATTCAAATTAGACAAAATTGTGGAAGCTATGTAGATGATGGCACCACTCAAGGCTTCAGGTAAGGATGGATTCGTAGCTTTTTTCTATAAAAAATATTAGCATATAGTAGGGAATAATATTGCTAGATATTGTTCGGATGTGTTGAATGGTCAAATGAAGGTAGAAGAAATAAATAGAAAAAATTGGTGTTAATTCCTAAAGTGGCCAAACTGAAAAATATGGGTCAATTAAGACCAACAAGTCTTTGCAATGTAATTTATAAAATTATTTGGAAAGTGGTGGTCGACATATTTTGAGCAGTACTCAATATTTGTATTGAGGAATCACAATGTGCATTCGTACTGGATAGGCAAATTATGGATAATATTTTAGTGGCTTATGAGATACTACATTCTTTCAAGAAGAAAAAAAGGGGTGCTCTAGGTTCATTTGCTTTAAAATTGGACATGAGCAAGACTTATGTCAGAGTTGAATGGGTTTTCCTTGAAAAGATGATATGCCGATTTGGATTCTATAATGAATGAATAGTGTACGTTAATAATTAGATGTGTTTATAGTGTCTCTTATTCAGTGGTGATCAATGGTATTCAAGCAACATAATTCCGACTTACGAGGGGACTGATGTAACACCCCAAACCCGGCCCAATCATTATAGTTGAATTCAAAAAGCTACATTGGCCACCGAAATGGCCCAAAAATTTTTCTTGATTTCAAATGTACTTTTCTTAAACCATTTGCACAGTTCGTTTAAAACTTGTAAAATCGAATGTTCAACTTTATTTTCAATCTCATTTAAAAACCATTTGTCCATGAAAATGGCTAAAATAAACTTTCGAAATTTTGAAAAAATATTTTAAAACTATTGGCTTATCAATCCAAAATAAATGAAATAAAGCATTTATTTTAATTTCATAAAAACCATGCAAATTTCAGAATCTAAATAAATAATATCTCAATCGTAAACATTCAACCATTTATTCAAAATGTTTTGAATTTTCAATCTTACTTCTAAATTATTTGTCTTTTATTCAAAATTGGAGAACTTGATTATTCGTCATTATTTTGGAAATAAAAACAAATTAACTTCATAAATCAAATGTTTTTGAAAACTCATTTGTAAACATTAATAATTTTGAAAACCAAGTCTAATTTTATTAAAAACTCATTTTTCTAAAATGTAGCGGAAAAATGTGTTATTGATAGGCTCTATTTTAGAAACCGAGTTTCAAGCGAAATCTTATCAAATACTAATTTATGCAATTTTTAAAACTTAATATCATGCAAGCAATTTATGCAAATCAGAATGAAAAATCCCCAAAATGAAGTCCCATACCATAGTCCATAGCAAAACTTATTACAAACACAAAATATGAAAATAAAATTTAATTACTTTAATTTAAAAAGAATTCCGAGAAACTCCTCTAAATGTCGTCGTCGAATCCTAACCTCGGGTCATCTGTAACATCAGAAAACTATAAGGGGTGAGCTATAAAGCTCAATGTGAGATTAACATAAACACAATCACATAAATATAAACATACACATTATACAATCATAATAATCATATATGTTTCATAGAACTCAATATTTCATACTTATACTATGCATGATCATGTCAATGCACATTTTGTAAAACGATGCAGATTTTGTGAAAATGGTCCTACCCATCTCCACTACACACCAAAATCGAGTTCCCCAGAACTCGTCTATCCAATAACATACCAAATTGTGAACAGTGTCACAGTAATACAGATAAATTGCCAATAATCAAAATCCCCATGCATGTGATATGACCAAAATCGCGTAAAATCACATAAGCATGTTTAACATGCAAATTACATATGTACACATGGTACCAAAATTTCACATTTTATAAGTCATGCGAAAATCACATATGCCATAAGATCACATAACATGAAAATGAGATTTTCATATAATTAATAACCAACAAATCCCATATCATACATATCACCAAAATCAATGGGTTTTATCTCTCTTAATGGATACATAAAGCATCCTCATCAAACATAATTTAAATAATAATTTTAACAATATAAAACATAGGTTTTTTTTTTTTAATGTCAAAACCCACACCTGATCATAGATCCGATGTGTAACAACTCTCTAAGAATGCCCACGCGTGGATCTAATGATTAGATTACCTAATCAATCAACAAATGGTGATCCTATGTTAATGACGATTGTTATTAAGGTTGATATGGTAGTTAGTATCGATTTCCATTAACACTTACCCTTAGAAATAATCACTTGGATTAGTGATTTCAATTCTCACGTTAATGGTCTCTCGAGTTGGTGTCGATCAACCCTTCAATAAACATGACATATAAGATGTTAATACTTGAGAAATAATTCACTAAGGCCCTCAAAAGCATTCGGCCAAGAGAAGAAACTAGGAAGGAGAAAAATATTTCTACACAACCCTTACACTTACATTTCATGATTGAAACGGAAAGATCAATAGACCATCTTGAACACGAAACATAGAGGAAATGATGATTTAAATAGGAGGAATATTTTTGAAAATAAGTCCATGAAAAATTTTAGAATTAAGAATTAATTAAAAATAAATAATACAGAATTTTTTATGACTAAAAAGAATAACAAAGGTTGAAAATTGAAGAAGAAAGGAGGAAGAATCTCAACCGTCGACGGTGGTGCTATAGCAATGACGGCTGCAGTCTGACGACAAAGGCGGTAGTTCAACGGAGGAGAAGAAAAGAATACAGGTTCGGTCACTCACTGAAAAGAGGAAAAAGGAGAAGAGAGAAAAATACGAAAAAAGAGAGAAGGTGCACGATGGTTGCCGTAGTGGTGGAGGGTGGCACTAAGGGCAGCGGTGGAATAAAAAGAAGAGAAGAGGAGAATGGGTGATGAAGTAGCTAGTGGTGTTTAGGTTGAATGGTGATGGCTAACGATGGAGGGAAAGAGGCCAAAATCAAAATAATAGTGATTCAAGGTGGTGCAAAAAGGGAGGAGAAGAGAAAAGAGAGGAACAAAAGAGGGAAATGACAATGAAAAGGAAAAGAATGAAAAGATGAAACAAAAAAATGTTCTTCATATTGTCTAGGTTCAATGAACATCACACAAGGTAAGGGTGAAGAGAAAAGTATGTTAAGGGGACAAAAGAACAAAAATAGGATAATCAAAGTGAAAATGGGGCTTAATGAGAGAAGGTTGACTCACACACAAGGAAAGAATCTTTTCCCATGCATGGTAACTAAGTTGGATGGTAAGGAGTGTTCAAACGAGCTAAAGTTGTCAAAAAAATCAAATAAAAATTTAGGAGTCTGGAGAATTGAATATAGGACATTTAGGAAATTATCTAAGCACTTAACCAATTGACCACATTACTTCTTATGATCATTTTAACAGAAAATTTCTAAAAACATGAGATGACTTTGCCAAGGGTTTAAAACATTTGCATCAAATATAAATTAACGAGAGGGAAAGGATTTTAACTCAGATCATTAAAGACAGCTCTACCAATACTCAATCATTATAATTAATTTTATTTATTATCAAATGTGCTAAGGTCATCTAAAAAAATTTGGATGTGATCATTCTCGGTCCATGAACCCAATTTCTACTATCCTTATTTTTGGATGTGACAACTGAGGAAAAGAGACCGTCTAAGCCCATATCTTTTGATAATCTGTGTCGACGGATTCTCTACTCTCTTGAACATGGCTAAACGAGAGGGGAGGATCAGAAGAGCGAAAGTAAAGAGAAAAAGGTTAACAATAACACATCTATATATTTTTTTATATGGCAAATGATAGCATATTTTTGGTGAAGCAGCGATTGAATGAGCAACTGTAATGAAAAGAGCAATATCTGAATATGAGGACGTATCAGAACAACTAGTAAAATTTGACAAACCTCTTATCCACTTTAGTAACAATGTAAACAGTAAGGTACAAAATCAAGTTTAGAGTATTTGGGTGTGCAAATATCTAATAATCCTGAGCCTACCCACAATGGTAGGGCGTCAGAAAAACATGCATTTATTGAGATTAAAGAAAGATTTATTAAAAGGATTAATAGCTGAAGTGTGCGCATGTTATCTTTAGGCGGTAATGAAGTGTTTATTAAGTCTATTTTACAAACCATTCCATTATATGCAATACAATGTTTCATGCTGCCTGTAACTTTATGTTGAGAATTAGAAAATATCATGTGGAAATTTTGGTGGTGAAATATTAAAACAAAGAAAGGCATACATTGGTGTAAAATGGAGTACTATGTGTATACCAAAAGTTCGAGGGGCAATTGGATTTAGGGAGCTATCAAAGTTCAATTTAGTCCTGTTGGCAAAACAGAGATGGAAACTAATCGCAAATCTCAGTTGTTTATTTGCACGAGTCATGAGAGCAAAATGTTATCCTCGGGGGGAGTTTATGAGTGCAAGTTTGGGTTCTTACCCATCATTTACCTAGCGAAGCATTTTGGGGGCACGTAGAATATTGGATCGAAAATAGTTTGTCAGTGAATATTTGGAATGACGCATAGTTGCCGAGTCTTAGGGAAGGAAGAGTAAAGGTTTAGAATGTAGACATAAGATATACAACTGTGGCAGATTTGATTGGCAGAGAAACGATTACCTGGAAACAGGATATAGTTGAAGAGTTGTTCAACGAGGAGCAAGCATAGAGAATATTAGCAATCCCACTAGTAAATAATGAACAGACGGATGATTTGATCTGGAGGGGCAATAGTACAGGAGAGTACACAGCAAAGAATGGATACAAATGGCTTAATACAGAGGAACAAGATCTGCTAGGTAACAATAATACATTACAATCCGGGGTTCTTAACAACTTTTATACAAAAATGTGGAGTCTTAATATACCCAACAAGATACGTACTAATATATGGAAAATATCTAATGAGTTCATGTCGACATTAGGTACACTAAAATCAAAGAAATTGGTGATGAGTGCTATCTATCCAGTGTGTAGTGTGGAGGAAGAGACTACGACTCACTTGTTTCGGGATTATGTCTTCACAAGACTGGTACTGTAGGAAATTGGGGTGGCGCATCCGACCATAAATAGAGAACAAGACAGGAAAAATTGGTTAGCACTGGAATTTGAAAACAAAAGCGTACATATATGTGTTAAACTAGCTATCTCTTTCTGGGATATATGGTATAACCTCAATATAGCATATCATGGCGGAGTATGGGAAAGGGTGCAAGACATAGTGGTTTTTTTATTAAAGCTTATTGTAATAGGCCAATTTTGACCTGGCCCAATTTACAAAATAAAACTCAAATAAAATAATAAAGTCTCATAAAAAGACAGTCTAGATTACAAGCTCAATATATATATATATAAACTAGGCCCAAAATACAATAGGCCAAAATTAAAATTTTTTTATAAACTTTAGGGTTTCAGAAATCCTAAGCGCCGCAACCTCCCTCAGGCGCGCTACTCGCGCCTCGTCTCGAGACATCCTCCTCTGTTGCCTTACACGAAAATGGCAAAAACGTCTTTCTCCCGCCTTCGTCAACGCCTGCAACAAACCAAAAGAGGGAAACAATAGCAGAACAAAATGACAGCAGAAATAGTAGCATAGGACGATGTAAATGCCTATAAAAAAGGGCCAAATCCGATTTGAATGGACCGACTTTGAAATAGAAAAAAGAACAGAGATTTAATATAAAAAAAATAGCAAAGAAAACCAAAAAGATTCTAATCGGAAGTTTAAAAGGTTTTGTTTTGTTCCTTTTTCTTTTTATTTTATTTATTTTTTGAATCTTATTTTCACACATATATATATATATATATATATATATATATATAAAGGGAGAAAAAAAACTTACACCTTAAATCGCCCAAAAAATAAGCTTTTTAGCTCACGGCACAAGACAAATGCAATAATGATGATAGACGGCGGTGAATCTGCAGTGCGAGTTCTTGGCCAGAGCTAGGCCGGACCAGAGAAAGGGGAGAGGGATTGAGAGGATTTTATTCTTTTTTTTTTTTTAGAAGAGGAGAAAAATGAATTTTTTTAGCAAAATTTTGGTTTATATAGTGAATAGAAACGACGCTGTTTCATGTAAGAACTGTCGTAACCATTTTTTGGAAAACGATGGGTCAACTTTGGTTTTGAAAACGAAAAGAAAAATGGGAGTCGCCACCGATCTTTATTTGGTGTGATCGGATCACCTTTGTTTTAATAAAACGTTTTGGTTTACTAAAATAGTGTTTTTGGTCTCGAAGTTTTGAAAATCGAGTTCTAGAGTCGGTTACGTGCGAGGAAGGTTAGCACCCTTGTCACGCCCAAAATTGGTACCAAATTGATTAGTCGATGTCTTAATGTCGAAAATTTGAAAAGATTTTAGAATACGGATCCTTTCAAATGTTTGGATAATTTGGGCTAGAATTTGAGATTTATTTGTTCCGAGAGGATACAAACATCACATCCAGCACGTTAGGACATGATATTTTAAACCCTCGTGGTCAAAGTCATCTCATGATTTACGAAGTTTGTTGAAAAGGATGTTAGGTTATTTAGTCAAACGGAAAATTGCAACCCAGCACGTTAGGGCACTATTCCCCGAATTTCTAAATACGAAACATTGCCTTATTTTAAGACCTTTAGATGAAATGTAGTGATTTTACAAAATGTACAGTATCGCATTAAACTAAGAAAATAAGCATAGAGGTTTAAGTCAAAACATGAGATTTCTTTGTTACGAAAGGATAAAAACATCACATCCAGCACGTTAGGACACAATATTTTAATCTCTCGTAACCAAAGTCGTCTCATGATTTACGAAATTTCGTTTAAAGGATGTTAGGTTATTTAGGTAAACGGAAAATTGCAACCCAGCACGTTAGGGCACTATTCCCTGAATTCCTAAATACAAAACATTGCCTTTATTTTAAAAACCTTTAAATGAAATATGATGATTTTACAGAATGTATTTTGTTTAATTAAGTTACGAAAATAAATATAGATGTAAATATAGTAAGTATAGAGATACTAATGATGATGATAATAATAATAATGATGATGGAAATAACAAAATAATAAAAATAAAAGAATGTTGCAAATAAGAAGTAGTAATAATAAAATGATATGAATGGTGTTAGTAAGAGAAAAGAAGAAAATAAATAAATAAATAATAATAATAATAATAATAATAATAATAATAATGGCAATAATAATGGTTATTAATAAATAAATAATGAGAATATATATATAAAAAATAGTGATAATAATAATAATAGATAATAGTAAAATAGATAAAGTTAATAATATAATAATGGTACTAATAATAAAATAATTATAATGGTAACTAATAATAATAATAATAATAATAATAATAATAATAATAATAATAATAATAATAATGATTAAAAGGGATTAAAAGATAGTGATAATAATAATTGCAAAAATAGCGAAAATGGGCTAAATCGAATATTAGAGAAAGTAGAAGGGACAAATCATAAATAAATAAATAATAAAAGGATTAAGCTGAAGCACGCGTGAAATGGAAAGGGGCTAAAAGGAAATTTACCCGTTTTATCAAACGCAGCGTTCAAATAAGGATTAAATTTAAAGTTGCGCGAAAGTTCTGGGCCAAAATTAAAATAACAAAAAATCTAATTTTAAAAACTGAAAATGTAGAAGGACCAAAAGGGAAATTAGCCCAATCAACAAAAACGCGCGATCCTCTGGTCAAGTCGGGTCACGCGCGCAGATCCTAGGCCAAACGACGTCGTTTTGAGCGTTAAGGCCAGCCCCAAAACGATGCCGTTTTTGGGGGCTATATAAGGCCAAAGTTGTAAAAAAAAAAATCATTTCTTCTTGGTGTTTTAAAAAAAGGGCCTGACTTCTCTCTTCTGCTCTCTGCAGGTCCGAAAAGGGGGGTTCAATGTCGCTCTGTCGCCGTTCTCACGTCGCTCTGGTGCCGTCACTCCGATCACCTCGCAAGATGGCCGGAAAAGGTAAAAATGTATTTTTTTATATATTTTTACTAGACTAATGTTTATATATATGTATGCCAAAAAAATAAAAATGGAAAGTTTCGAAAATACAAAAAAAAAAAAGATTACCTTTTCTTTGGCCTCTGTTTTTTAGTAGTTTTTAATGTTTTTCTCTGCACTTTCGTGTTTGGATCTCTGTATTTGGGTTTGAAATTTCTCGAATCTGTTTCTATTTTTCTTTGAATTGGTTTCTATTTTTTGAATCTGTTTTTTTTTAATCTCTGTTTTTTATTAATCTCCCAAAAAAAAAAGGACCCCCATACAATCGATTTAGCATGGCCTTTTATAGCCTTTTACAATTATTTCTGTCATTTCCTTTGCATATTTCTCTTCTCTGTTGCCTCTGTTTCTTTGCGTGTCGGTTTCTTTTTGTAGGGTATTGGCGAGGCGCACGAAGGGCGGTGGAGCAAGTTGCTAGTGGATGGCGGTGGATGGGACAGAAGTTAGAGGGCTGCGGCGCTAGGGTTTTCAGAAACCCTAGCATTCTAAAATTTTTTTAATCCTTTGGGCCTTTTGGGCTGCTTGTAAATTGGGCTTGTTTGTATTGGACTGTTGACATATTTTATTTTTGCTTGTCTGATTTAGGGTGTAGTGGGCCGGGCAATTTTGGGCTTGTGTAGCTGCCCCTTCTTGCTCATTGTCGTGTAACGGGAATAGAGCAAAGATGTAAAGAAGGCCCAAATTTGCCCGGATCCACTGAGTCTGAATTTTTCAGTATCCCTCTTCTTCAGGTAGCCTCCTTCCAATCCACCACATCTTGTTGCTTCGATCCACTTCACTGCAACTTTGAAAGATGAGATTGCAGCTATAGTAGATTTGATTCCACTAACTGCAACTTCAGTGGTATAAGATTTGTCGCTTTAATCTGCTCCACTATAATTTCAAGGAGATAGGTTTAACTGTCTTCTGTCTGCTCTGCTGCAACTTTAGGGGGATAAAACTCGATGTTTTCGATCTGCTTCCTACAACTTCAGGAAGTCAAATATGCTATTTTCAATCTGCTCCGCTGTAACTTCAGGGAGACCAGGCTTGATGTATTTGATCTACTCCTGCGACATCAAGAATGCCGCAATATTGCTAACTTCAATCTCGCTGCTCCACTATATCGGGAATGCTTTCAATTTGCTATCTTCAGGAAAACTTCAATCTCCAGTCTGCTCCACTATCATCTCTAGGGAACAAAATCTAAACTTTTCAATTTGCTTCCTTACTATCTTCGTGAAGACTTCAATCTTCATCCGCTTCCACTATCATCTCTAGGAACAAAATCAACTTTCCAATTTGCTTCCTTACTATCTTCGAAAAACTTCAATCTTGATCGCTCCACTATCATCTCTAGAGAACAAAATCTCCAACTTTCCAATTTGCTTCTTTACTATCTTCAGAAAACTTCAATCTTCCTTATCTTCGCTTCCACTATCATCTCTAGGGAACAAAATGAACTTTCCAATTTGCTTCCTTACTATCTTCATCTCTAGAAGACTTCAATCTTCCTTACTATCTTGATCAATCTTGATCGCTCCACTATCATCTCTAGGGAACAAAATCTGAACTTTTCAATTTGCTTCCTTACTATCTTCAGGAAGACTTCAATCTTCAGTCTGCTCTACTATCATACTTAGGGAACAAGATCTAAACTTTTTGGTTTGCTTTCTTACTATCTTCAGGAAGATTTCAATCTTCAATCTGCTCCACTATCATCTCTAGGGAACAAAATCTGAACTTTTCAATTTGCTTCCTTACTATCTTTAGGGAGACTTCAATCTTCAGTCTGCTCTACCATCATCTCTAAGGAACAAAATCTGAACTTTCCAATTTGCTTCCTTACTATCTTCAGGAAGACTTCAATCTCCAGTCTACTCCACTATCATCTCTAGGGAACAAAATCTGAACTTTCCAATTTGTTTCCTTACTATCTTCAAGAAGACTTTAATCTCCAGTCTGCTCCACTATCATCTCTAGGGAACAAAATCTGAACTTTCCAATTTGCTTCCTTACTATCTTTAGGAAGACTTCAATCTCTAGTCTGCTCCACTATCATCTCTAGGGAACAAAATCTAAACTTTCCAATTTGCTTCCTTACTATCTTTAGGAAGACTTCAATCTCCAGTCTGCTCCACTATCATCTCTAGGGGACAAAATCTGAACTTTTTGGTTTGCTTCCTTACTATCTTCAGAAGACTTCAATCTTTAATCTGCTCCACTATCATCTCTAGGGAACAAAATCTGAACTTTTCAACTTGCTTCCTTACTATCTTCAGGAAGACTTCAATCTTCAGTCTGCTCCACTATCATCTCTAGGGAACAAAATCTAAACTTTCCAACTTGCTTCCTTACTATCTTCAGGAAAACTTCAATCTTTAGTCTGTTCCACTATCATCTCTAGGGAATAAAATCTGAACTTTTCAATTTGCTTCCTTACTATCTTCAAGAAGACTTCAATCTCCAGTCTGCTCGACTATCATCTCTGGGGAATAAAATCTGAAATTTCCAATTTGCTTCCTTACTATCTTTAGGAAGACTTCAATCTCCAGTCTACTCCACTATCATCTCTAGGGATCAAAATCTGAACTTTCCAATTTGCTTCCTTACTATCTTCAGGAATACTTCAATCTTCAGTCTGCTCCACTATCATCTCTAAGGAACAAAATTTGAAATTTGATATTGTTACACCGTTCTTTGAGGAACCTATCCTGTAGAATTAATTTTATGTGCTTATGCTTATGCAAATGATAAGGATGCTATGATCGAAATTACTTAAAGCCTCCTAACTACATGTGTTATAGACGACACTTGCATGAATGCAAAATATCATGAGAATGGTATTTTTACAATGATTAGGATGCAATGATCAGAATAAGTTGAATGCTCCTAACTAAACGTGTTTTGAATGATGATGTATGAATGCAAAATGAAATGATCCCTTTTTTAAATGCTTAGGGTCATCATTACTCGTAGTTCATTAAGGTTCTATCACTGATGCGTTATCATGCTTTTTCGTTTAGCTGGTATCTTTGACAAAAATCCAAAGAAACAATCATATTTCGCTCAGCAAGCTTGCCCCGCTGTAATTTTAGAGTCCCTTCCACTGTACCTTCTGGGACATAAAGTTTGTACCTCCCATGCAACTTCAGGAGAATAACATTTGGTTTCTTCTATCCATCTTGCTATAACCCCGGGTATAAGATCAATTTGATCTGTTACACCATTCCATGGGTGTAATGACCAGATGTATATGTCTGATATTTGGATGGATGCAAAGCATCATCATTTTTTCGAGAATGATCCCCTGGTACACCTGGGTAGACATTGCTCGTTGTTTGCCGAGGTTGCATCACTAATAAAACATCTTGTCTTTTTGTTCCACCAAAAAAAAATCCAAAAAGATAATCATCTTTCTCCAATATTTCCAAAACTTAGGCTTGGGGAGTTCTAAACAACAATCCTGTTTCGGGTTCTTGTACTATTTAGAAGCTTCCAGAGTAATATGCGAAACTCCTTTTGTGAAAGTTTCGTTAGTCCATTAATCATTATTTCAATGCAAAATGCCTGAAAGAAATTGTAACAATAGACAAGAAGGAAATTGATTGGGAGCATAGCTCGAAACAAACAAGTTAATCAAAGCTAGCAAATGCAATCAAGAAGGAAGTTTATTGGTAGTGTGTTTTGAAATGATTAACCACAAATAACAAAAATGGGTAAAATGAAAACTAGGTGCCCCAGATATAGCAGCCTGAGCTTCTCTGTTCAAACTTCTTGATGACCATTTTAAGCTCAATATGTGTTTAGGGGATCCGGAGTACTTTGTCGATGCCCCAAGACATAACATACTTCTTCACTGTTAATTCAAGCGTAGCAAGGATACTACTGTATGCCCTAATTTCAAACAAAATTTGAGCCGCCTTCTTGGGTTTTCAACTCAAATCTTTTTTGGTCTCAAAGCGCCCTTTGCGGGTTTTCACCTTGGCCTCTCCTATTTCTTTTTTCTTTCTTCTTTTTTTTTGTGTTTTTATGGAAAACTTTTTTATTGAATCTGAATTCACCGGATTGGGGAGGTCCTTGCCTTCCATCTCGGTTAATATCCATGCTTCCTCAGAACAGGCCTTTTTTGTTGCATAAGGTCCTTTACTTTCCTCTAAAGTCCTTTTGGATAAAGAGAATCCTTCTTAATGCCAGGTCCCCTTCTTGAAATTCTCTTGAGCGAACCTTTTTGTAATAAGCCCGTATTCATTTTTGGTAAATTTGACCATGCTGAATACTTTCAATCAAGCTTACTAGAGGCATTCTGCTTCATCTAATTCAATCCAAACTTGGAGAAAAGAAATCTTAACTTCCAACAATTGTTTCCCTTTCATAACCCAATGAGAAAGATGCTGCCCCGATGAAGGTCCTGGCCAACGTTCAAGCAGAATAGAAGGTAAATGGTAACTTCTCTATGCCAACCTTTACAAGTCTAAGTCATTTTTTCAAAAAAATTTTGAATGTTTTTTTTTGTTTGTTTATTTTTTTTTGATGCATTTGCTGTATTGAATGGTGTCTGATCTTTGAACAGACTATAAATCTTTGACATTGTGTAATTATGTTCGTTTCTGACATTCTTTATTGCCACTTTTTTTTTAGATTTGAATTTGAATTTGATGACTGCCGACTTTGTAATTTTGGCATATGAAGCGACCTTCACCCTCTCAGTGAGCTAACCAATGACCATGAATATGAATCGATGTTTGCTAAAATCTTTTGAGGAGACTGGCTTGATAACGTCCATGCCCCACATATAGGAAATTTGTGAAGAAATAAAGAAGGCGCATAAATCATGTATTCAATTTCCCTTTCTTGGTAAACCAGTAGCTCAAACCTCCTGGCCGTTGTAAAAACATTAACGTGGGTTCTTTAAACACCAATCTTAATAGCATACCCATGTTTCAGTGGCCTAGTGTGCCTTGATATGATTGTGTGAAAACATCTTTGAGTTATTGAAAACAACTCAATGATGTCTCGCCTTATTTCTGTGATGAGCTAAGTGTCCGGTGGCACTTCGTAAGGTAGGATCTACCATTCTTAACAAATTAGGAAATAAGTTGTAATCTCTGTCATCTTTAAAATCCTTAGATCCCTCTAGACACATATCTCACTAACAGGAGAGTCAGTAAATGTGTCGCTCATGTCATTGATATCTAGGGACCCATTGTGGGTATGAAGGTAGAAAATCCAAAGAATAAATGATTCTAAGGATAATTATTCGTATGATATGGTCATGAATGAAAAAAAAAATGTATAGTATGAAATGTAAAGAATGAACATATTTACTTAGAAAGATGCATTTGATTGAAATAAAAATTCTGGACACAAGCCTATTTCATAAAAGGACTCTTATTGCCTCTAGGCTTAAAGCAACAAGCATGTTTTAAATATTACTCTAGATTAGCTAAAATACAGGGATCCCTTCGCAGTCCCATTGTTCAAAATGCTCCTAGGTTCATATTTCTGCATTTGGTGCGTCATCTATCTTCACAATACCCATGTTAAAGAATTTTCCACCAATTTCTTGAAAGCAAGGCAATTTTCTATCGAATGCCCTGTGACCCCTGCGTGGTACTCACATTGGGCATTTGGGTCGTACCATTCTAGGTATGGAGGTTGCATCGGTTTCGTGTAATAAGGAGCTACAACATGCATATCAAATAAGTTCTGGTATAACTCCCTACATGTTATGGGAATAGGAGTGAACTGGGGTCTTCCAATGTTAGGCTTTGAGTTGGAATCCTGCCTAGGGGGCCTTGATGGCTGGTAGTCACCATCCTTAGTTGGCTTACTGTAATTGGCTCCGAATGGCCCTTGTCATACTTACTCGTACTACCCGCTTCATTTTCCTTCTTCTTCGGGGCCTTCAAAGTCTGCTCTCTCCTTTCCTTTGTCTCTGCCTGAACAATCGGTTTGGCACGATCATCCTCAGGGTTAAAACATGAGACCATCGGGAAATTCAACAAGGTCGAGGTATTAGTCTGACATTGGGGTTCGATAATGACGGGTATCCCATACGACTGGGCGTCTGGTTGAGTCGGGATATTTATCAGGGCATAAATGATTTCTTCATCATCATCCATGCTGTTGACCAGTGGTCAACTCCTTTCAAGTCTTCCGGCTAGTAACTGGGTTAACTGGCCCATCATTTTCCTTTGGAATTCAAGCATTTGTTTTTACATCTTTTGTTGAATTTTGGTCAATTGCTCTTGTATCTGTATTTGCATTTTCTCTATTCTCTCCAACCTTTGTTCCATGTCTTCTAGGTTAACTGAAATAATTTCACCTAATTAGGGTCTTTCTACAAATTTTAATGCATGTGATATGATGTAATGCAAATGCATGAAATGCAATGCAAATGCAGGGAATGAATGCAAAAAGAAAGAGAGGCATTGATTATGAATTCAATTCCATTAGAAGAACTCTTCTAGAAAATAAATTTCTTTACATAAAACAGATTGCATATACGGCTTTGTCCTCATAGTCCAAGTGAAAACATCAATCCTTCTCTTCGTATCCGGATGTTGTGGTTGTGTCCCGTGAGTTTTCTCAATAGATGCCTCTTCTAGCTCCTTGTTGCTTGGTCCAGGCCGTATCTCTTATCCTCCGCGATGTTCATAAGCTTCTTTAAAAAATTGAGACATGATGACTCTCGAATAATCCTTGTTGGCTTGAATCCTCGGGTAAAGTCTTATACACTTCTGCGGACTATCAGTCCTTTCTCGTTGTCTTCCTGGACTATGTTCTAACGACCGCATTATAATCCACTTTATCAAGTAACCTATTTCCTTATGACAAGCTCTTCTATTTAGCAATCGAATATTAATCAACACCTTCTTTCTAAGATGATGCAATGTAATGCAAATAAAACAAAAAAAACATGTTAGCACAAGAGAAATAAACAACAGAATAAAGTACCTATCTGGGTGACTACTAGGGGTTTGGAATGGTTCTACCTAGAGTGGGTTCTTAAGGTTCGTTATATGTAGTTCGGTTCTAAGGAGAGGTACCCAAACCAGCAGATTCCTCAATCCTCACCCATTATAGGCTCATACGGACCGAGTTTGGTTCAGGGGAATACATTTCCCTATGGCCATGCGGAGATGAAAATCTCACGAAGCACATAGGTACGGATGTATCCCAGAAGCAATCCACTAGCCCATGCGGAGGTGAAAACCTCACGAAGGCATAGTTTCTTACTTCCACTTAAAAGGGTAAAAATCGGACAATTATGCAATATGATGCGCGAAAGTGGACTAAGTGTAATGAAAATGTCATTCAATAAAACAAAACAAGTCAGTATTTCACACACAACTTAAAACAAGCAAGAAACAAAGCACCTACTCGGGTAACCACTAGGGTTTGGCGTGGCTCTACCTAAGGTGGGTTCTTAGGGCTTGCTATATGAGGTTCAGTTCTAAAGTAAAGGTACCTGAACTAGCAGATTCCTCGATCATCACCCATTATAGGCTCATACGGATAGAGTTCAGTTCAGGGGAATATATTTCCCTATGGCTGCACGGAGATGAAAATCTCACGAAGACATAGGTACGGATTTATTTTTGTTTATTTATCCATTTGTTTTATTATTTATTTATCTTTTGTTATATTTGAATTTTTATTTTCACCTATTATTTTATTTATCTATTATTTATATCTATTATATTTGTTTGTTTATTTATTCATTTACCTTTAATTATTTAAATTTAATATTACATATATTTATGTTATTTATCTATTATTATTTAAATACTTAAGTTATTTATTTGTTTTACCTATTTATTTATTCTTTTTACTTTTTAATGTTTGATGTTACTCTTATTTATTTATTTATTTATATTATTATTATTCATTTATTAATGTATTATTATTTATTATTATTATTCATTATTATTATTTATCTATTGTACTTTATTATAAATTGCACCCTCTTATTTGTTTTTAACTTGATATTTTATCGTATATACTTCTTTATCCTCATAATATTCAAAATTTAATATTTTCTTTTGTGTACATTGTTTTGTCACTAACATTATTATTAATATTATTGTTATTGTTTATTTTATTTTTCTTTGATTGTTCATAGTAGCATTAAAATAATATACATTATGTGATTATCATATATTATTTTCATTAGTATATTTATTATTATCATTTTATTAAACGCGACATTTCATTCGTCTATCATCATTTTGTACCATCATTCAACAACGTAATATTTTATATCATCAATTTTCATTCGAACACGCCAACAAAATTTTAAAAATAGGTAATGTTTCGTATTCAAAAGATTCGATAAAATCGCACCCTAACTTACTGGATTTTAATTTTTCTCGTTGAATTCAAATAATTAAATATCCTTTCAAAAATTAAAACACATAAAATTTTAAATAAAAATCAAAGGCCAAATTATTCTTAATGATTCGAAATGTCATGTCCTAACTTATGGGACGTGACGTTTTATAGCCTTAAGATAAAAAAGTCTTTAATATATTTTCAACTTATATAAACATTCCAAAACAAAATATACATTAATGCAAAAAGAGATCGTATTTTAAATTCTTTTCGAGTTTTCAACTTTCGACATAAAGACATCAAATAATCAATTATGTAACAATTTTGGACGTCACGAAGGTGTTAATCCTTTCTTGTGCGTAACCGACTCCCGAACCCATTTTCTAGATTTTGTAGACCAAAAAAATCATTGTTTTAATAAATTAAAATTTTTATTAAAATGATTGAATTACAAAGTGACTCGATCACACCCCATAAAAAAATTAATGGCGACCTCATGTTCGTTTTCATTTTCAAAATCAAAGTAGTCCCCTTTTCAAAAACTGATTTTGACACTTATATCTTAGAGATTGAACAGTTAAGGGAGATTAGCAAGATCAAACATAATATCTATTGTGCTATCTGAGACTGAGACCCACCAAAGGGAGATATTGTCAAAATAAACTTTGATGCAACTTATTACCAACAATCAAATAAATTTGTTTCAGGAATCATAACAAGAAATAAAGGACTGGTAATGGCATCATGTATTTACTCGTGGAAGAACATCTTGAACTCGACCATGGTAGAAGCAAGGGCATGTTTGCAGGCAGTTTTTTTTACAGAAGATTTGGGATTTAAAGAGGCTTGTGTTGAAGGAGACGCCTTATCGGTGATTAAGAAGATAGGAATTACAAAAAAGGACAAATCAGAAATTAAAAACCTAATTGAAGAAATCAATAATAGAAAATCTAGATTTCAAAAACTAACATTCAAGTGCATACCATGAATGGAAAACGAAATGGCACATGCGCTGGCGGCAGAAGGACAACAATCCAATGTTCGATATATTGGATAGAGGAAGTCCCAAGAAAAGTGGAGAGATTTGTCAACCATGACGGGGTAGATTTGAAGCAGGAAAGCAGGAAAGAAGGAAACTAAGTTCGAATGCATTTTGAAGGTTGATATCCGATGAGCTTAGTGGCCACAATGGAACTGGGTAACAGAAAAGAAGATTTCAATAGCCAAAGTAATAGGCACAAGTTGAAAGGACAAAAAATCTTATGCAGGAAATGGTATCCGAAAGTTTTTTTTTTTTGGAGAAGATGAAAGGGTCTATTCTTAGGGATTAAATTTGCTCAGCTTTGTTTTTTTTAAGGTTGTGCTTTATTTTTCTTAGGAGTTAAGTTTAGCATTTAGGCCCCGTTCAGCGCTCCATCTGGGATGAAATTTTTTGGCCAAAAACACTTTTCAGTTAAAAGGAATAAAGAATAAGGGCCAGTGGAGAAAAAATTTGCACGTTTGTGAAATGCTTTTGGCCAGATGAAGAAGCCAAAAATTTCTCCTTTTCTTAGAGAAAAAGGACTTTTGGAAGGTAATTTACTTTTTTATCCTTATTATTTCTTCTCCAAATAGACGTTAACACTTCCAGAGGATTTTCCCTTTCTCTCTTCTATTATACATCTGTTTCTCTTCTCTCCATCTCTTGCCTTTTTCTACAATTCTCTCTACCCCTCATCCCCGTTTCACTTCTTCTGGTAAGTTAATCTCTTAATCCAACTCTTTTTGGCTACAAAGACGTTCAGGTTTCAATATGTTCTCTTCGACTTTCTGCTAAGAAAAAATTGTGAATTTCATTTCGTTGTTGTTGGGTGTTAATGATTCTTTTGCAATTCTTCTGGTAACTTAACTCCAACTTCTTATGGTGGCCTCAGAAAACTAATTATCTTATATGTTACTTGGATTTTTTGGTGAGAAAAAAAATTATGGGTTTTATGTCATTCATGCTGTGTGTTTGGGTTCTTTTAATTTATTTTGAAAGCATATTAAAATTACTATGTTTTCTATTTTTTTCCTTTTTCATAACCAAGATATCCTTTGTATATGTTTTTACTGTACATAAAGACTAATATTTCGGCTTCTTGTTGCCCCTCCTGGCCCGATTTCTCTTCTTATGAGTGCAATGTGCTACTACCGCATCCGTTGGTTACTATGTTTTCTTTTAGCATATTAGAAAGTTTGATATTTTAGCTTACATGTTTGTTTTTTTGTTTTTTGTTTTTAACTTTGGATCATTAACTCAGTTACATATGCAACTTTGGATAGCCAATTGAGTGAAGGAGTAGAAACCAGTACAATAGAATGAGTAATGCAAGGTAGGTTTGTATAGCTTACTAAATTCCAATTCATATATTAGGGCTGAAAATTTTGATGTTTCATAAGATGTTGTACTAGGCCAAGAATGTTATTCAAATGGTCGTTTATTATATCCCGTGAAACAATGGTCATCTTCTTGCTTAAAATAGTGAGAACCAGTTTGAGTTTTGCACATTTGTGAATCTAACATGCATGATTGAGAAGATGTTGAGGTTCTTCTTTGATTTTATAGTGATTAGTCAATGGCAAAATTAATTCATCTTAGTTCAAGATACTTGCAAAAAGCATGGCAATATTGTGCTTTCTATTACGGCTGATGGAAATAATATAATGAATAAAGAATGATGTTCGTCTAAGCCGTTTAATTAATTGATCAATAAGGTCTATGGTGTATGTTCTTTATATCTATGATATTGTGCCTTGATGGAAGCCACCTACCCTGTTATTGTTTAACGAATTATTTACAAAATTAATCACCTCACCCCTGCCCCCTTTGATTCTTTAGTTTAATAGTAATACTTTTAGTTGAAAATATTTGTAGAAATCTAGACAGAATTGGTCGATATTATGTGAACTTCGATACAATGGAATGAATAACTGAACTTTTGCCTACGCTCTTTAATGAATTGATTGCCACCTTCCTTGTTATTCCTAGTTTAATAGAGTGATGGATTTTACTTTTGATTGTTTTAAGTTTTCTAGTAACACAACATTTGTTATAGAGGACCATTCCTTTGAAAATGTGGTTGTTTGGTTTTTCACACAATGTCGACTTGGGCATTTTTGTGGCAAATATTTTAGAGTGTCTTTGCCTCGATTATCGACCGAGTAAGTATAGGAGTTTGATAACGTATTGAATTTACACACACTCTAGATGTATACTTCTTTGTTGTGGTAATATTGTGTTTTTTTCATGCGACTCTGATATTATTAAGAGCATGCCCGGAGATCACTGAGCAACAGCTGAGGACACATCATACTAGGTTTTGTTCCAATTTAGTTTATATTTATTTTATGTTTCTGGAAACATTGATGTTAAAGGGATCTTATTTTGAAATTTGGAACCTCCTTTGTTGTCTGACTTGTGTACTAGAAATTTTATGAGTTAATTTCGTTTAAGATTGTTGCTTATACCATATTTTGTTTTGGTTTTATTCTGTATTTGGATGTTTGATCCATCTTTCCATAAATTTGATCGTTTCTTGGGTTGGTGTGGGCAATTTGTTTCTACTTATCATTTCATTTCCGACTTAAATCTAAAAATCTACCCTTTTGACTTGATTTGATAAAAAAAAAATCAATATGCTGGATTAGAAACGATTTGAGAAGTAATGTAAAGCTACTTGAGTCAATAGATTATCCGTTTAATTCAAAGGTTTGATCATTGATGCAAAAATAAATTTCAATGTTTTTTAATAAATTAGTTATAGTTATCGATGATTACCAAGTAACGTAATATCTTCTTATCTTCCGTTATTGACAAACAACTTTATAATGACCACGTAAGATTTTAATTTATCAATAGCCTTAAAGAACGAAAGAGACTTTTCTAACAAACAAATGCACATCAAGGTTTATTTAAGATAGATTGCATGCCCACACTACACAAATTATTATGCAATCATCACAATTATCAAAAACCAATTGATCAACTAATTATCTAACTCACAAAGCAATAATTCTAAGCTTTTAAATCTGGTCATATATTTAACAAACTTGAATAATTGTAATTAAACCATAACACATGCAAATAATACAATTGTGTCAATATCTAATTAGAAATATTTAATTATTATATTTAAATATTTAAATATAGTTTATATATTCTAATTAAATTTAATAAATAATAAATAATTAATTACTTACAAATATTTAAAATTAATATTATTTATTAAAATATTAACAATAAATTATAATAAATTATTTTTATATTTTGCTAAAATATCATAATATTAACTAATTTGAACATTATTTAAATACATATTTGTTATTTTATAATATCATGTCTAAAATAGACATTTTACTTCTCAAAAGTACTTTTGACAAAGAATACCAAACACTTAAATTTTTCAAAAGCATTTCTCAAAAGCACTTTTCCACAGCATTTCTCAAAAGCATTGCCAAACTAGCCCTTAGAGTGACGCATTGTTTTTCGTTCTACCCGATGCACCGCCCAGTTGATCCGTTGCATGCTGCACAATTGTAAGGAGAAGGTGGGATATAGGGTTGTATCAGTATTCATTCTTTGTCCAAATTTTTCAATGCATTAGTTGGCCCATTCAAAAAAAGAAAAGAAGCTTATATGTGAATGGGAAGTCTTAGGATTAGGGACATATTTTGAGTTGTGTAAAATTGTTAAAAAGTGGTCTTGGTTTCCACACTATCCAATTAATTTACTTCTATGAGCTCGGTACTAGGACTTTATCAGATAACTTTAGGGTTATTTGGAATGATGAGTGTACCATAGCAACAAGGCGAAGCTAAAATATTTTTTAGGGGTCTAAATTAAATTATAATTTTTATAATAGTAAAAATATAAATTTATCATTTTAATAGTATATATTTTTGTAATTATTAAAAAAATTAAATTATATTTTTATTATTTTAAGGAGCTCAAAGTATAATTTTACATTTATTAATTTAAAATTTTAAAAATTTTAAAGAACTTAAATAAAAAATTTCATTTTAGGGAGGGTGGGTGTAACATCCCGAAATAGGGCCTAAACGGAATAGTGGTTGCGAAACCATGAATCCAAGCTATAAAATTTTATTATGATTAATTATTATGATTTATCAAGTGATTAAATACATGCGTTAGAGTCTTGATAAGAAATTTTATTAATTTCATGCTTAAATTGCCTATTAGGACTTGTTTGCAAAAGTTGCTAAATAGGGGTTCTAGTTTATAGAGTACTTGATTGAAATGGGGTTTGAAGTAGGAGTCCTTAAATGGTAATTAGACCATTATATTTTCATGGACAAAAATGGACATATATAGGTGGAAAGAACCAAAGTTTTTAATGAAGGGTAATTTAGTCATTTGGTAATAAAAGGAATTAAAAGGAAAAAGATGGCAAAATATGCTCATCTTCTTCATTAGGCCGAATTTTCAAGTGGTCACCTTAGCTAGGGTTTGTTTCAAGCTTCCAAGCTCCATAGTAAGTGATTCCAAGCCCGCTTTTAATGTTCTTTACATTTTGAAGCCCCTTAGCTCGATTTAGCTTATTCTATAAATAAGTCATGCTAGGGTTCATATTTGGAAAAATACCCATAGGTGAAATGTGTTTATTTTGATGTTTTATGATAGAATATGAAGTCTGAAATTATGTTAAACAACTTTTGCTAAGTGATTTTAAGTGAAAACGAGTAAAACGGCTTAATCGATAAAAATACCTAATGTTCATAAGTACAAGTTAGAGTGAGAATTTGATGTTGCCATAGAAGGAAAAAATGATCAGCATGTCATAAAACATAAGAATAAGGGATAAAGTTTAATTTCCGAGCTTTGGGGAAAATGTGTAAATATGTAAAAGTTTAGGGGCAAAATTGTAATTTTGCCAAAGTTAAGAGTTAAGGACTGTTTTGATGAATGTGAGTATTAAATAAGCTAAATTTGCTATTATAGATCAAGAAGAACAAAATCCAGAGTTAGATCAAGGAAAGAAAAGATAGAGGACTAAATCGATATAGTTAATCGTATTTTGTTTGAGGTAAGTTTACTAAAATAAATGCAATATTCTATTATTTTACATTTAATACTGTTAAATTCCAGCATTTACATATTTATTCTATAAATTTATTGTTTAAAGACTCAAGTATGAATTGACGGAAAAGTTATTTCAGAAAGTTCTCAGAAAGTTCCGATTGAACCTTAGGAATGTGTAGGATACAAATGTCATAACATTAGGGTTTAAGGAAATCATGTAAGACCATGTCAAGACATGGCATTGATATGTTACTATAAGGCAAAGGTCCCATGTAAGACCAAGCCAAGGCATGGCATTGGTGAGTTCATAAGGCAAGGATACCACGTAAGACCATGTCAAGACATGGCAATGGTTAAGTTTCATAAGGAAAGGTACCCGTATCCTTAGTATTCCAAGTGGTTCAACGGAAAATTCAAAGAGTATACCAAAGTAAAGGTAAGACAAGTTCAAGCTAAAAAGGTAAGGTAAGGCAAATTCATGTTAAAAGGTGCAGTAAGATTACAAGTTTAAGTATATTGAGTTAAAAGCTTAAGTGATCTTGATAAGAAAAGAATAAGATAATTGATTAAGAATGTTGTTATTTATTTACATGTAAACTTACTAAGCTTTATGCTTACTCCCATTCTTTAATTTTTTTTTTATAGTATTGCAAGCCAACTCGGGAATCACAGAGACATCAGAGATCGTTACGCACTATCAAAGGATTATATTGGTATTTTGTGACTCGAACGTTTTAAGTTATGGCATGTATAGGGACTTAGCCATTTTGTGTGTATGTCCTTATGATATGGCTTAAGATTGGCTTGTAAATGTTTGGTAATGATTAGCCATTAAAATGGTTAATTAAGAACATGTTTTGGATGCTATGAAATGCCTAGTTGATAGTTATTTTAAAGAAATTATGTAATTATCTGCGAGGGAACAGTTTGGACAAGAAGAATGACGTGATTTTGAAAAATCACCAAAACTAGTAGAAATGGAATTATGTTGGCCATGAGATATAGAATTAAATCTTATTGAGTCTATTTTTATAAAAAAACGGTGTAGGAAAAAGAGTTGTATATTATGAGATAATTGATTTTTAGTACGGAGGGTCGAATCGCTTGGCCGTGTAACAGGGAGACTTTAACTAATAAACTGTACTAATTGGCCACACCAAAATTCTGGAAAAATTATGGTAAGAATATATATGAGTCTAGTTTCAGGAAAAATTTACGGATCTAGATTTCAAGTTTCGTAACTCAAGTTATAATTGATTTACTTAACATGACGCAGATGGACAGTTTCAATTTTATGCCCGAATCACTAAGTTAAGTTTAGTAATGCCTCGTGCTCGACTCCCAAGAACGGTCTCGGGTAAGGGTGTTACATTTATTCGTATCGAGCAAGGTTTAGTCGGTTCTCGAATATTTAGTATGAGTAAGAGTCTATCTATACATGCCATACTTATATTTTGATAGTGTGACGACTCTTGATGATTTAAAAATGTTTTTCTTTTATAGTTATGGATTTCAACGAGTGGTGCAGATGATGTAAAGAGTAGTGCACCCACTCCCGCTGAGGGGCGGTGCCACAAGATAGTCATGAAAGGCCCGTTCTGATTAGTCGGGGAGGAGGGCGAGAAGCCTTCTTCCAAGCTATGAATGAATGGTTTGCTGAGTTCGTTCGTACGAACCCGACCGTTAGACCTCCACCCCCTCATGATCCAAATGCCACCCATTCCCCAGTCACAGATACAGTCAGAAGGGAGAAGCCACCCATTGATAAAATCAGAAAATAAGAGGCTGAAGAGTTTCGGGCTGCTAAAGATGATGATGCAGAGAAACCTAAATTTTGGCTCGAAAATACTATCAGAGTTTTTGACGAGTTATCCTGCACACCGGAAGAGTGTATTAAATGTGTAGTGTGACTTCTTAGAGATTCAGCCTACCAGTGGTGGAAGATATCAGTAGTACCGAAAGAAAGAGTTACCTGGAATGTTTTTCAGGAGGAGTTTCGTAAGAAGTACATCAGTCAGAGGTTTATTCACCAGAAAAGAAAAGAGTTCCTTGAATTAAAATAGGGTAAGATGACTGTGACCAACTATGAACGTGAATTTGTCTCGACTCAAGAATTATGCTCGAGAGTGTGTGTCTCAGAGGCTATCATGTGCAAAAGATTTGAGGATGGGCTCAATGATGATATCCAACTATCGGTTGGTGTTCTAGAGATAAAAGAGTTTGTTGTTTTAGTTGATGAGCACTGTAAGGCGAGGAGTTGTTGAAAAGAAAGGGTAAAGTGAAATTGAGATGCAAGATACGAAGAAAAGATGAAAAGCAAGTCATTTCGGTCTACATCCAAGAGGCCTAGAAAGTTCTCTATGAGATCTAATTTTTCACCGGGTATTCTAACCAAATAGAGGTGGAAGATTTATGGATTCAAAAGCTCACACCACTTGATTGCAGTGTTGGTAGTATTCACCTAATAGACCCGAGTGTCCTCAATGTGGTCGATGTCATCCAGTCAATTTCGAGCGACCGAGGTTGGTTGTTTTCGATGTGGTGCACGGATCATTTCATTTGGGAGTGTCCTGGGATGGTAAAAAAAGAAGTAATACCGAGTGCAAGATCAGGTAATGCCCCCGTTAGAGGCAGACCTCAGAGAAATCCAGGAGTAGGGGTAGGTAGAGGTACATTTAGAGATACAGCAACGAGATCAGATGTTAGAGCACCCGCAAGGACTTATGCTATCCATACTCGTGAAGAGGCATCCTCCCCCGATATAATTACGGGGACATTTTCTCTTCATGATGTTAATGTTATTGCTTTGATTGATCCGGGTTCAACCCATTCCTATGTTTGCATGAAATTAAGGCCTAGTATGAACATGCCCATAGAGTTTACAAAATTTGTGATTAAAGTATCAAATCCATTTGGTCAGCATGTGTTAGTAAACAAAGTATGTAAAAAATGCCCTTTGATGATTAGAGGTTACTATTTTTCGGCTGATCTAATGATATTTCCATTTGATGAGTTTGATGTGATTCTTGGTATGGATTGGTTAACTGCACATGATGTGATAGTGAATTGTGGAAAGAAATTCATTGAGTTGAAATGTGAAAATGGTGAGATCCTTCGGGTTAATTCAGATGAGTCAGGTAGTTCAATTTCCATGATTTCTGTTATGTCTGCTTAGAAATGTTTAAGGAAAGGATGTGAAGCTTATCTTGCTTTTGTGTTGAATACTAAAGACCCAGAGTTGAAAATTGAATCAGTGCCTGTGATAAATGAGTTTCCTGATGTGTTTCGGAAGAACTACCGTGTTTGCCTCCTATCGAGAAGTTGAGTTTGGTATTGAATTGATTCCAGGTACCACACCTATTTCTATTGCTCCTTATAGAATGGCTTCAATAGAATTGAAATAATTGAAAGCTCACTCTGAGAATTAACGATAAAGGCTTTGTAAGACCTAGTTATTCACCATGGGGCGCCAAAGGTTATTTGTGAAAAAGAAGGACGGTTCCATGAGATTGTGCATAGACTATCGGCAGCTTAACAAGGTAACCATAAAGAACAAATATCCATTGCCTAGAATAGATGACTTGTTTGATCAACTGAAAGGAGCCACTGTGTTTTCTAAGATAGATTTGAGATCTGGATACTATCAGTTGCGAGTTAAAGAGTCAGATGTTCCAAAAACTGCTTTTCGAACTAGGTATGGTCATTATGAGTTTCTTGTGATGCCATTTGGTTTAACCAATGCTCCTGCCATCTTCATGGATTTAATGAACCGAATTTTTAGACCTTACTTGGACAAGTTTGTAGTTGTGTTTATTGATGACATCTTGATTTATTCTCGTGATGAGACTGACCATGCAAAGCATTTGAGAACAGTTTTACAGATTTTGAGAAATAATCAGCTTTATGCCAAGTTTAGCAAAAGTGAGTTCTGGTTACGGGAAGTTTGTTTTCTTGGACACATTGTTTCAGGTGAAGGTATTAAAGTTGATCCGAATAAGATTTCAGCCATTGTCGATTGGAAGCCTCCCAAGAATGTATCAGAGGTCAGAAGCTTTCTTGGTCTTGCCGATTATTATAGACGATTTGTAGAGGGATTTTTTGTGATAGCTACTCCATTGACAAGATTGCTACAGAAAGATGTCAAGTTTGAATGGACTGAGAAGTGTCAGTAGAGTTTCGACAAGTTAAAGGTATTTTTGACTAAAGCTCCTATCTTAGTACAACCAGAACCGGGTAAAGAGTTTGTGATTTACAGTGATGCATCCTTACATGGACTAGGTCGTGTACTTATGCGGGAAGGAAGGGTAATTGCTTATGCCTCTAGACAGTTAAAACCACATGAGAAAAATTATCCGACACATGATTTAGAGTTAGCTGCTATTGTATTTGCATTGAAAATCTGGAGACATCATTTGTATGGTGAGAAATGCCGAATATTCACTGATCATAAAAGTTTGAAATACTTGATGACTCAGAAAGATTTAAACTTGAGGCAAAGAAGATGGCTAGAGTTGATTAAAGATTATGAACTAGTGATCGATTATCACCTGGGTAAGGCAAACGTTGTTGCTGATGCTTTGAGTAGAAAATTGTTATTTGCATTGAGAGCTTTGTACACTAGTTTGGCCTTGTCAGATGATGGTTCTATTTTAGCTGAGTTGAGAGCTAAACCGATGTTTCTTGAAGAAATTTTTGAAGCTCAGAAGGATGACAGTGAGTTGCAAGCCAAAAGGGTTCAGTGCGAGTCAGGTGTAGAGTCTGATTTTTAGATCAGATCTGACAGTTGTTTAATGTTTAGAGACAGGGTATGTGTACCAAAGAATAATGATCTTATTCGGAAGGTTTTACAGGAAGCACATAGCAGTTCTTGGTCTATTCACCCAGGTAGTACAAAGATGTATAATGATTTGAAGAAAATGTATTGGTGGAGAGGAATGAAAAGAGATATACCAGAGTTTGTTTCTAGATGTTTGATTTGTCAGCAGGTAAAGGCCGAACATTAGGTACCTTCAGGTTTATTACAGCCTGTATTAGTTCCCGAGTGGAAATGGGACCGAGTTACTATGGATTTTGTGACAGGATTGCCTTTGGCACCAAGAAAGAAAGATGTAGTATGGGTTGTGATTGATAAGTTAACGAAGTCGGCTCATTTTATCCTAGTTCGTATGGATTATTCACTTGACAAGTTGGCCGAGTTGTATATTTCAGAGATTGTGAGACTACATGGAGTACCATTATCGATTATCTCAGATAGAGATCCGAGATTTACTTCACGGTTTTGGAAGAAATTGCAGGAAGCTTTAGGTACAAAGTTGAGTTTTAGTACAACTTTCCATCCTCAGACTGATGGTCAATCAGAAAGAGTTATTCAGGTACTTGAAGATATGCTTAGATGTTGCGTATTGGAATTTCAAGGTAGTTGGGAGAAATATTTGTCGTTAATAGAGTTTGCCTATAATAATAGTTATCAATCGAGTCTGAAGATGGCACCTTATGAAGCTTTGTATGGACGTAAATGTCGCACGCCTTTGTATTGGATAGAGCTTAAGGAAAATCAGATTTACGGGGTTAATCTAGTCAAAGAAACAGAAGAGAAAGTAAAAGTCATCAGAGATTGCTTGAAAGCAGCTTCAAATAGACAGAAATCCTATGCAGATTTGAAAAGAAAAGAAATTGAATTTCAAGTTGGTGACAGGGTATTTTTGAAAGTATCCCCTTGGAAGAAAGTTCTCAGATTTGGCAAGAAAGGTAAATTAAGTCCCCGTTTTATTGGACCGTTTGAGGTGATCGAGAGAGTTGGGCCATTGGCATATCGGTTAGCTTTGCCGACTAAGTTAGAGAGGATTCATAATGTGTTTCATGTTTCTATGCTATGTCATTATCGTTCAGATCCATCGCATGTGATTTCACAAATAGAGGTTGAGATTCAGCCAGATATGACTTACGGTGAGGAACCGGTAAAAATTCTAGCTCGAGAGGTTAAGCAATTAAGGAACAAAAGTATTGCACTTGTGAAAGTATTATGGAATAGGCATGGGATAGAAGAGGCTACATGGGAGCCCAAGAGATTATCTAAAACAAGACCCAAACCTCTTTATAGGTAAGATTTTCGGGACTAAAATCCCTAAAGGGGAGAAATGTAACATTCGAAATAGGGCCTAAACGGAATAGTGGTTGTGAAACCATGAATCCAAGCTATAAAAGTTTATTATGATTAATTATTATGATTTATCGAGTGATTAAATACATGTGTTAGAGTATTGATAAGAAATTTTATTAATTTCATGCTTAAATTGCCTATTAGGACTTGTTTGCAAAAGTTGCTAAATAGGGGTTCTAATTTATAGAGTACTTGATTGAAATGGGGTTTGAAGTAGGAGTCCTTAAATGGTAATTAGACCATTATATTTTCATGGACAAAATGGACATATATAGGTGGAAAGAACCAAAGTTTTTAATGAAGGGTAATTTAGTCATTTGGTAATAAAAGGAATTAAAAGGGAAAAGATGGAAAAATATGCTCATCTTCTTCATTAGGCCGAATTTTCAAGTGGTCACCTTAGCTAGGGTTTGTTTCAAGCTTCCAAGCTCCATAGTAAGTGATTCCAAGCCCTGTTTTTAATGTTCTTTACATTTTTGAAGCCCCGGTAGCTCGATTTAGCTTATTCTATAAATAAGTCATGCTAGGGTTCATATTTGGAAAAATACCCATAGGTGAAATGTGTTTATTTTGATGTTTTATGATAGAATATGAAGTCTGAAATTATGTTAAACAACTTTTGCTAAGTGATTTTAAGTGAAAACGAGTAAAAGCTACTTAATCCAGAAAAATACCTAATGTTCATAAGTACAAGTTAGAGTGAGAATTTGATGTTTCCATAGAAGGAAAAATGATCAGCATGTCATAAAACATAAGAATAAGGGATAAAGTTTAATTTCCGAGCTTTGGGGCAAATGTGTAAATATGTAAAAGTTAGGGGCAAAATTGTAATTTTGCCAAAGTTAAGAGTTAAGGACTATTTTGATGAATGTGAGTATTAAATAAGCTAAATTTGCTATTATAGATCAAGAAGAACGAAATCCAGAGTTAGATCAAGGAAAGAAAAAGATAGAGGACTAAATCGATATAGTTGATCGTATTTTGTTTCGAGGTAAGTTTACGGTAAATAAATGCAATATTCTATTATTTTACATTTAATACTGTTAAATTCCAGCATTTACATATTTATTCTATAAATTTATTGTTTAAAGACTCAAGTATGAATTGACGGAAAAGTTATTTCAGAAAGTTCTCAGAAAGTTCCGATTGAACCTTAGGAATGTGTAGGATACAAATGTCATAACATTAGGGTTTAAGGAAATCATGTAAGACCATGTCAAGACATGGCATTGATATGTTACTATAAGGCAAAGGTTGTCAAGACATGGCATTGATATGTTACTATAAGGCAAAGGTCCCATAAGACCAAGCCAAGGCATGGCATTGGTGAGTTCATAAGGCAAGGATACCACGTAAGACCATGTCAAGACATGGCAATGGTTAAGTTTCATAAGGAAAGGTACCCGCATCCTTAGTATTCCAAGTGGTTCAACGGAAAATTCAAAGAGTATACCAAAGTAAAGGTAAGACAAGTTCAAGCTAAAAAGGTAAGGTAAGGCAAATTCATGTTAAAAGGTACAGGTAAGATTACAAGTTTAAGTATATTGAGTTAAAAGCTTAAGTGATCTTGATAAGAAAAGAATAAGATAATTGATTAAGAATGTTGTTATTTATTTACATGTAAACTTACTAAGCTTTATGCTTACTCCCATTCTTTAATTTTTTTTTTATAGTATTGCAAGCCAACTCGGGAATCACAGAGACATCAGAGATCGTTACGCACTATCAAAGGATTATATTGGTATTTTGTGACTCGAACGTTTTAAGTTATGGCATGTATAGGGACTTAGCCATTTTGTGTGTATGTCCTTATGATATGGCTTAAGATTGGCTTGTAAATGTTTGGTAATGATTAGCCATTAAAATGGTTAATTAAGAACATGTTTTGGATGCTATGAAATGCCTAGTTGATAGTTATTTTAAAGAAATTATGTAATTATATGCAGGGGAACAGTTTGGACAGCAGCAGTGATGTGATTTTGAAAAATCACCAAAACTAGTAGAAATGGAATTATGTTGGCCATGAGATATAGAATTAAAGCTTATTGAGTCTATTTTTATAAAAAAAATGGTGTAGGAAAAAGAATTGTATATTATGAGATAATTGATTTTTAGTACAGAGGGGTCAGAACTGTCGGTTTGTGTAACAGGGGAGACTTTAACTAATAAACTGTACTAATTGGCCACACCAAAAATTCTGGAAAAATTATAGTAAGAATATATATGAGTCTGGTTTCAGGAAAAATTTACGGATCTAGATTTCGAGTTTCGTAACTCAAGTTATAATTGATTTACTTAACATGACGCAGATGGACAGTTTCAATTTTTATGCCCCGAATCAGTAAGTTAAGTTTAGTAATGCCTCGTGCTCGACTCCAGCAATAGTCTCGGGTAAGGGGTGTTACAGTGGGCCAGCCAGGCCCTCTAATTTCGCACCTGCATAGCAATGCCAATTTATGGGTTAGATATAAGGAAATAAACTTGTATATTTGAGCATGAAGTAGACACTGAGGTTACTTGCCCCTCCTGTAGATAATATTGGTGTGGAAAATAGTCAAATTGAGTGTGATAACAAGGTCGAGTATGATGACTTGTTTGTTGGTCTGGACTTGGGAGAATGGTTTAGATGACAATGTTGGTGGGGTTGAAAAATAGGGTGATGGTCATAATTATAAACAGAGATGGCCAATGCATTGCTTTGGTGTTTCTTAAGGTTGCTAAAATAAGAAAAAAAAAAAAAAACCTTTGTAAGCTCGAATCGACTATATGTTTTAGCTGGGCCACTCTAATAATGGTTAGGCAAGCATATGGAAAGGTCGAGAGTGAGATAGAAAACAACATGGTAAAAGAAAAGATCCTACAAATATTCTTTTAAATAATCATCCAAATATATAGTATAAAAATTTGCACACTCTATTTTATGGAAATGTAAGAGAAAATCAAAGGTAATAAACTAATAACATGTTTCAAGATAGAAGCAAAACATAACGTAGAAACCATCTCATAATAATTTTTATTATTTTTTGAATTTTATAAATTTCAAAATTTAATAGTTATATATATATATATATATATATATATATTGATTTTTAGATTTTCAGTTTTTTTTTTTTTTGGGATTTTCTAAACTAAGAAGCAATATAGACATGACATGGTATAAGTGACGAGGATTGTTGGTGTATAAGCAAATATAAAGAGATGTGCAAACATTCATATTAGGGTTTGAAATCCAAGAGAATTTTCTTTATGGATAGATGAAAATTCCTGGCAGAGTTTGGGAATATATTCATTCCATTTCTTCCAATGACAACCATTGAAATATAAAATAAAATAACACATATTTTCGATGATAAGCACAACAATAATGGAGTTGTGAGAACCAGAAATAAGTGGGTACAACTCCTCCTAAAATAAAAATTTTCTATTTAATTCTCTTTATAATTCATAAAATTTTAAATTAATAATAGTAAAGTTATATTTTAATCCTCCAAAATGATAAAAAATTAATTTAATTCTTTAAAAATTATAAAGATATAGACTATTAAAATAATAAAATTATATTTTTATTATCGTAAAATATACAATTTAATTTCACCTCAAAAAATTTTTGTTTCTCCCTTGCCTGAAACTAAATGTGTTTCTTGTTTCAGAAAAATAATTTTAAAAAAAAAAAAATTAGTAAACAAAGAAAATATGCTTCCATTGTTTTTTTTTTTTTTACCTACAATGTTTTAGAAATGTGAAAAAGTTTTTAAGTAGAAATTTTAAGTAATAAGTTGAGTTGAAATCAATATAAATATAATAAAATTGTAAACAGTTTATGGTTAGAGTTGATATGAATGTAGGAACCTAACAATTGTTTGATTTGATTTTGATTAACAACAAAATATATTTTTATTTTTGATTTGATTACTTGTGCTTATATAAAATTCATTTTATTTAATCATATTAGTAACTTTGTTATTTTTATCTCTAAAAATTGTTTTATTTAAATTATTATTTTTAATATGGTAGAAAAATAGATATCAATTTTATTTTTAAATTAACAAATGCGTTTTTAAAATTTTAAAAATAAAAGAAATTCTCCAAGCAAATATTCTACTTCCTAATTTTCCAATAATCGCAAGTCTAAAAAGCAACAGCAAAGAACTTTCAGATCTTCCAAGAAACTTTTACGTAATGTTCGCAACACTCGTCAACGTAACCATAGTCAAATTTATAACTTAAATTAATAAACTTCAAAAATAAAGTTATTTGATTCTATGAAATAATTAAAATAATATTAATAATATTTATTAAAAAATTTAAAGTTTTCCGAAATGAAAATTTTGAGTGATTATACATTTAAATTATCAAATCAAGTTTATAGTATTAAATTATCTTGTTTTTCTATTATTTTGGTTTGAAAAAATTTCAAATTTATGAGTTCCAACTTGGAATTTAATCATATTGTCAATAAGATTTTAATTTGATTTGTCTAAATTTTAAATTTAACCCAAAATAAATTATTCGCCTAATTAAACTTGAATTTCATTTCACTCAACTTAATTTGAAAAAATTTTAAAATGAATTAACATAATAAAATAGAATTTGTCAATTCGACTAACTTGAAAATTTTTACTCGATTTAGTTGAACACACCCCTAGCCAAACTTGTGAGCACAATTTAATATTATATCTTTCTCAATCTTATGCTTATATTTTAATATTTGATGCTTGATAACGAATAATTTTATACACTACCAATGAAGGAAATTAAAATACATCATTTATTTTATTTTTTAAAATAAATCACCTAAGTTCTTTTTGGATGATGCATTATAATCTAATCCATTATTTATTGATTTCCCAAGGCATCCACTTAGATGAATTCACTGATTAATTCTCCATGCTCTGTAAACTCATTAACAACATGTTTGGTTCAATGTAATGGCATAGCCATTACACTCCTATTCCGTTAGCCCACCCTAAACACCTGTTTGGTTTAATGGAATGCCCATTACGGGCTTATTCCATTACGTGCCTATACAATGAAATTGCTTGATTTCTATTCCGCTTCCTCACCACCGATTAGTGATTCAGTCTTTAAGGAGACCTTCAACGCAAAAACCATCCCCACTTTGCCCTCTCCCATTTCTCACCTGAAACACCAATTACGCTCCCCTAATCTCCACTTCACAACCCAAAATTAACACTTTTTCTGCTGCTGCCACTTCCATTTTTGCTTTCATTTTCAACCTCAAAAAGAGTCCATTTTATCTCAATTCCTAGAATCTGTTTTCCCTGTTTATGTTCACCCATCGATCCTTGCAATGGCCGATACTAATCTCCCTCGAGGAATAATTAAGGTTCCTCTTTCCATCTCCCTCCTCTCCTTTTCTGGGTTTCTACACTTTGCTTTCATAGCTTTATTGTTTTTGCTTTTAATGAATCAAAAGCTTCAGATAATTAATTTAAGAGCGTCTTCTTACATTGAAGAAAGCTTTGCTTTTCTTTTCTTTTCTTGTTAATTTTCCATGCTTTAATTCTGGTATTCTTTACCTTTGATCGAAACAGGAAACTCATCGTCTCCTCAGTGAACCAGGTAAGTACTTAGCTTTCATTTTTTTTAAGAAATTCTTGTTAAATTTTGTGGTTTTAGTTGTTTCAATGTTATGAGCAACAAAATTAACTTTCTGGGTTTCCTTTTTTTAAGAAATTCTTTTTCCTGTTGCCTAAAAGTTTTTTTTTGCCTGCAAAGACTGGAATTAGTGCTTCGCCATCGAGGATAACAAGCGACATTTCAATGTGATGATCCTTGGTCCCACACGTCTCCATATAAAGGTAGTTTATTTTTTCATTCAATGGTTTAGAAATGTATAATTTCGCTTGATTGTTCAATGTTTATGGTGATTTACGTCATTAAGAGTGACACCATCCCCAACGGTCATCATTAAAATGACCGCAATTGCTTTTAAGCAATATTATTGCTCGTAAAATTGATTTATGCAGCGTTTATTTTATTTCATTTTCCTTTTTCCCTTTGGTTTCTAACCTTTGTAAGCAAAAATGGAACTATCTTTTCAATCTTAAAATGTAGGTTCAATTAGCATGCTTTTTCAGTGTTATCCAGTGCTTAGTCTGGTTTTGGGAAGTTCTTTTTGACAATATCTCATTTTGCAATTAAAGAATATGATTCATTTTCTTGTTTGGAATATTTAGTTTAGGAGGGGTTTTCAAGTTGGTACTATTTTTGCCTGAAGAATATCCCATGACTGCTCCCAAGGTACTCAACTTGTGAAATAGTTTTTTTTTTCCAGCAAATATCTGTTTCAATTATGAATTATATAATGCTTGCTTATTCCTTTTAATTAGTATTTAGTTCATGGAGTATACTTGTATTGATCTATCGTGGTGGCTTCTCCGATAATTAATTAATTATTGACGATTCGTGTTTGATGATATTTCTCGATGAATGGAATCTCTTCCGATGCCATAGTTCAGACATTTTGTCACACTTGAACAATGCTAGGGATGTTACAGTTTGTAATTGTGTATCCAAGAGATGGGAGGAGTCATTGCCTTACCTTAAGAGTCTCTACTTTCCTCATAACTCGTTTGATGGTTACACGGCAAGTGATAGCCCTGACATTGTTATCTAGAAAATGCTTTCGTCAATCACATGTTTAGAGAAGCTTGTTGTTTACAAATCCATTCACCAGATTCGGGCCTTGCTTCATGGCTATTATCGGTGCATTCATCATTGAAGCAAACAATTCGTAACTATTCTACTTTATAGTATGCTTTTCCATTTCGTAGGAACTAGGAAAAACTTGAATTGGAATTTTAATTACCATTTTGCTTTTGTGATGCATTTAGGCAGAGTATACATGGTAGACTTTGGGAAGCTTTCAGCCCTTGAATCCTTATCAATGCTAGAGTGGTCTAGTGAGGTGAAGCATCTCTACATGAAGGTTGAATTCACTGGAGATTTGGAGTCCCTTTTACCCTTTCCAGAAGTCGATTTCGTTGAGTTTTTTGTAACAACCCTAATCTGTATCCATCGCGGATCTTAGTTAAGAGGTATTACTAAACTAAACCCAATCCATAAACATTATTCATTAAAGATCATTTGCTATGCATGAGGTCATTTACATTACCTTAACTAAATATGTACAAGCTTTACTCTCTTTTATAACAAGTTATCTATCACTCCCAAAAGCAATTTCATTTAACAAGGTCACATTATCAAAATTAAACGTACTTAGAGATAGCCCCACATATAAACCAACTCATTACACATATACTACTAACATGAAATATTAGTTACTACAATACACAATCACCACATTCGCTTTTGCACGATTAAAACTCCAACCGAAAGTTCATTCAAGCTATATTGTTATATCTCAAGCATAAACACATAATTAATTATACTATCAAAAAGGATTAACCCCATGACCGAACATACATAAGATCAAGTACCCCAATTTAGCCATTTTCGCATGGCATACATCCATTAAAGATTCGTCTTATACAAATCCTAAGAAAACAAAATAGCTTATACATGCCATAATCATCAAGGATTTATCCATCAATAAGGAGTACCAAAATAGATGATAGTATGATGAGCTTCCTAATTGATCCACGAGCTTAAGTTGAACCTTCCAAAAGTGATCTACAAATCCTAGAAACAAGGGAAAGAAAGTAAGCTTCACAATTAGTAAGATTTCACTTGCTAAACTAAGTACATTTATTCTACTAAAATTTTCAGAAGCAATTCACATACCAAACAACAAAGTGAACAACCAAGATTTCAAGGATCAATTCATGGATATTGTATGATTAAACGCACTTCTATATATACAAACTTACCATTCGAAACTTAGTCTTTCATAAATAATTCCAAGGCACTATTTCCCAATGATACTATATACCCATTTACATATATAACATAGTCCTTTAAGCGAACCACATACTTGCACGTTGATAAATAAGTTTAACAAAGGTTTCACACGATTAGTACCCTCGATAAAATCACTATGTAACGATCGCTCACACGAGTCAGTTACTCAAAAATCCAATAACGTATCGCTCACACAGAGTCACAGTTACTCAAAATCCAAGAACGATCGCTCACACACAGCCGTTACTTATTCACCGCAAACTTAGTGCTCAATCATAGTTTCGTACTCATAGTACATTTTGTAACTCGTAATTCATATAAAAATACCAAATCATTCATGTAATCGAGCCAACAATCATCTAACCATAGAATCGCCCATGCATTAATTCATGAAAATAATTATATTGCCATGTTCCATGTAACTAAAATATCTAGCACATTATCCTCATACTATGTCTTTATTTCAATACATTTCTTGCCTTCACTTAGAGTATACACATGTTTATACACATTTGCATTCAGATTCAAGGTGGTACGAAATTCATACTACTCATTCAAAGATCTTAACTTACCTTGCATAATACAAACAGTTAAATAATCTCCACAACTCATTCGAAATATTAATTCAATCATCCAATAACCATTAAACATTATCAATGTACAAAGAATTGGTTTAATTAACTCGTTTGCTTGAAATCTTACCTCGAAGAATGACGTTTCAAGGTTTTCCGGCTACTCGTCTAGTTTAGCTTTTCCCCGGTCCTTTTCCAAGTCTTTTCTTCCTTGATCTAATTCATTTAAAAGGATCTATTTAAATAAATTTCATTCAACCTCATTTGAACACATAATTACACAACTCTTTCATTCCTCAATCAAGAATTTAAAATCTTTACAATTTACCACTACTTTTTATTCATTTAATCCTAATATGAAATTTTAAAATTTTATACCTTATTACTCTAATGCCGAATCCTTCCCAACTCTAATTACAATTCTTTTAACATTAAAAAAATTATTATTAACATGAAATCTATCTATCATCACTATCAAAACCAACATTCATCAAGGCCGCATATCCTATTTAATGTACCAATCTTCATATACCGTACATAGACATATATTCAATAATTGAGTTAAAATAATATATATATATATATTTATACATTCCATACAACAATTTGGCGAATGTGGAGAGCTTCCTATCCTCAAATTGAACTAACCTCCATAGCATTCATACCATTTCAATTTACCATTCTCTAGTTCTTCTAAATCTCTATCTCAATTCATCTTATTTTCCTCAAAATAACAATTCACACTTTCTCTCCATTGCTTGAATGTATCATGCTCAACTTAAAGAAAATTCACATGATCTTGATAGAACTCAAGGCGACCAACAAATTTTGTAGCAATTCACTAAACAAAGACTCAATTTTCTTACCTTACAACCGCATGCAATGGCTTGGATGAGGAGGAGGAATTTCCTTCTTTTCTTTGAAGAATTTCGATGAGAAAGATGAAGGAAGGAAAGAGAAATTCAATTTCTTTTCATCTTTATTTAGTTAAACAATATAATACATATATTATTATTCATAAAATATATTATTTACATTGTAATATACAAAATAATCCTCCCCATCATCATTGCCGTCCACTAGCCTAAAAGATGGAAATTTGACATGCAAATCCTTGAATTATAAAACAATCTAATTTACTCTTCTAATTCATGCTTACAATTTTTGCCACTTTAGCAATTTAATCCTTTTATTAAATTAAACATCCAAACTTTTAAATTTTCCTACGACCTTTTTACTCATGCATAAACACTTAACAAAAACATCAAATAAATAAATAAAGTATTTTATTATTTTTTTTCTAATTCGGATTCGTGGTTCCGAAACCACCGTTCCGGTTAGGGTCGTATTTGGGTTGTTACAACTCCCCCCCTTTTTAGAAATTTTCATCCCCGAAAATCTTACCCGTGAATAGGTGAGGGTAACGTTCTTTCATTGATTCCTCGGTTTCCCAAGTAGCTTCCTCGATTCCGTGCTTACACCATAACACTTTAACCAACGGTATCTTTTTATGTCGCAGTTCTTTCACTTCACGAGTCAAGATACGAATTGGTTCCTCCTCATACCTTAAATTTGGCTGGATTTCAATTTCTGAATGACTGATCACATGAGAAGGGTCAGATCGGTATCGCCGAAACATCGATACATGAAAGACATTGTGAATTTTGTCCAACTCGTAAGGTAACCTAAGTTTATACGCCACCGGTCCAATCCGCTCAATAACTTCATACATTCCCAATGAATCGCGGACTCACTTCCCTTTTCGACCAAATCTCATTAGCTTTTTCCACTACGATACTTTTAGGAACACTCGATCACCTATCTCGAAACTCAATGTCCTTGCGCTTTAAATCAAGATAAGACTTGACGATCCGATGCCGCTTTCAAACTATCACTAATTATTGCCACTTTCGCTCAATTTCTTTAACCAAATCAACCCCATGGATCTTATTTTCCCCTAATTCGTCCAAGATAACTGAGTACGACACTTACGACCATACAAGGCTTCGTAAGGTGCCATTTGATGCTCGATTGAAAGTGTTGTTATAAGCAAATTCGATCAGAGACAAATATCGATCCCACGCACCTCAAATTCAAGAATGCAACATCTTAACATGTCCTCGAGTATTTGAATAATACGCTCGGATTGTCCATCCGAATGAGGGTGAAAAGCGGTACTAAAGTGTAGTTTAGTACCCAAAGCATCTTGTAACTTCTTCCAAAACCGCGATGTAAACCTTGGGTCTCTATCAGAAATAATAGAAATAGGTACCCCGTATAACCGTACGATCTGAGATACATACAATTCGGCCAATTTATCAAGTGAAAAATCCGTACGCACGGGGATGAAATGAGCCAATTTTGTCAATCTATCCACAATAACCCGGATCGAATCTTTCTTGCTCGGCCGAGGCAATCCCACACAAAATCCATGGTGACTCGGTCCCATTTCCACTCGTATCAAAATTGGTTGAAGAAGTCCCGATGGTGCTTGATGCTCACTTTCACTTGTTGACATATCAAACACTTCGATACATAATCCGAGATGTCTCGTTTCATACCGTACCACCAATAATGTTGTTTCAAGTCGTTATACATCTTTGTGCTACCCGTGAATCGTCAATCTACCACTATGAGCCTCATCACAAATCATTCAATTAAATCACTTTCTTAGGTATACACATTCAATTCTTGAACAGTAAACATCCTTCAAAGATCTATTCAAAAATCAATTACTTCGTAATTACTACGACTCCTTTTGCCTTTAAATCATCATCAAGCTCCGGGCTTCTGGATCGTGACACAAATGATGGTCCCGCCTTTAATTCGTAATGATAACCCCATCATCGCTTATAGCTAAATCGCCGTTCATTGCATGAAGAGCAAATAATGATTTGCGACTAAGTGCATCAGCTACCACATTGGCCTTTCCCGGGTGATAATCGATCACGAGCTCATAGTCTTTCAATAATTCTAACCAACGCCGCTGTCTCAGATTTAGATCCTTTTGTGTCATTAAATACTTTAGACTTTTGTGATCCGAATAGATATGGCATCTTTCACCAAAAAGGTAGTGACGCCATATCTTCAAAGCGAAGACTATGACAGCTAATTCAAGGTCGTGTGTTGGATAGTTCCTCTCGTGTGGTTTTAATTGTCTCAAGGCATAAGCTACCACTTTACCCTCCTGCATCAATACACATCCAAGCCCATTAAGTGAGGCATCACTATAGATAACGAATTCCTTTCCGACTCGGCCGAACGAGCAATCGAGCTTCAGTTAATATGGCCTTCAATTGATCAAAACTCTTTGCCACCTATCACCCATTCAAATTTTACATCTTTCGTAGAAGTTTTGTCATTGAGTTGCTATCATCGAGAAGCCTTTCACAAAACATCTGTAATATCCAAAGAAGTCCCGAAAGCTACGAACCTCAAAACATTCCATGAGGTTTCCAATCAAGTATGGCTGAAATTTTACTTGGTCGACCCGAATACCGGAGGCTGAAATGACATGCCCCAAAAAGCTAACTTCTTTCATCCAAAACTCACATTTACTAAATTTTGCGTACAATTGCTTTTCCCGCAAAATCGTAACACTAGCCTCAAATGTTCAACGTGCTCGGTTTAATTCTGCGAATAGATCAATATATCATCTATAAATACGACCACAACCGATCTAGATACGATTCGAAGACACGATTCATCAAATCCATGAATATCGCCGAGGCATTAGTGAGCCCAAACGGCATCACCAAAATTCATAATGACCGATCTCGTCCGAAGGCGCTTTCGACGCGTCGCTTCCCTAACCCAGAATCGATAATAACCCGACCTCAAGTCAATTTTTGAAAACACCGAGGCTCCTTTTAGTGATCAAATAAGTCGCCTATACAAGGCAATGGATATTTATTCTTAATCGTCACCTTATTGAGTTGTCGATAATCGATGCACATTCTTAATGTTCCGTCTTTCTTCTTCACAAATAGAACAGCGCACCCTGTGGAGAGAAACTCGGTCGGCAAAACCTTTATCCGTCAATTCTTGCAACCGAGCCTTCAATTCTTTTAATTTCAGAGGTGCCATTCTATATGGAGCTATCGAGATCGGAGTGGTCCTCGCACTAACTCAATGCCAAATTCTACCTCCGGATAGGTGGCAATCCCAGTAATTCCTCCTAAACACATCCGAATATTCGCTAACAACTGGCACAGATTTGATATTCTTTTCAGTTATCTTGCTATCAATCACATAAGCAAGATAAGCTTCACCACCCTTTCTCAAAAACTTCTGAGCCAACATCGACGATATCACTTTAGGTAATCCGATTAAATCCGCAGACTCAATCCGAATTATATCGTTATTTCGGCATCTCAACTCAATAGTCTTTCGTCTACAATTTACCATTGCATCATACATTGTTAACCAATCCATACCGAGAATAATGACAAACTCGTCGAACGGTAACAACATCAGATCAGCCGAGAAACACATATCTCGAACCATCAATGGACAGTTTTTACACACTTTATTGACTAACACACATTTACCCAGAGGGCTTGAAACCCGAATCACAACATCGGTAGACTCGATAGGCAAATTTTTACTAGATACCAATGTTTCACACACATACGAATGAGTTGAGCCGGGGTCAATCAAAGCAGTCACATTAGTATCAAAGAGAAGGAAAGTACCAGTAATGACATCTGGGGACGAGGCCTCCTCTCTAGTGCGGATTGCGTAAGCCCTAGCTGGTACCCTGGCATCTGATCGAATAATCACGTCTGAAACTCCCCTCTGAGTGCCGCCTCTACCACCCCCAAAACGAGATGATCTACCTCGAGCTATATTGCCACTCGGTCCTCGCAGACTGCACCGCACACCTCTCAAAGATTCTCCGGACAATCTCGTATAAAGTGGTCTTGGGAGCCGACTTATAACAAAAGCGAAATAGATTTACCCCAACACTCCCCATGATGTCGTCTCGCCGCATTGCGAACACTCGAGTTTACCGATTTCTCATTACCCACGCTGTAATCGATAGCCCGAGAACTCATCAAGGTCGTTCTCTAATAGAAATCCTTGTTAGGCTTGAATCGCCCACCGTCATTCTTAAACTTTTCATAGGCATCCGTGAAAGTTTGCTTGTCATCCTCTTTCAATGTCTTTGGATTCGACTCACTTTCCGCTTTCCCTTCCCAATTCTTCACTTTACAAGCTCGCTCAACCAAAGACTACTGAACTCATCAATTCCCAAAATACCGACCAACAGCTTTTATATTCTCATTTAAGCCATCTTCAAATCATGACACATAGCGCTTCCAATGAAACACACTCGAGCATAGCGACTAAGTCGCACAAATTTGCGTTCATACTCGAGATCTACCATGTGGCCTGCTTGAGCTCGAGGAACTCTTTGCTTAGAATCAATAAAGCATTGGCTTATATATTTCTTATGGAATTCCACTTGAAAGAACTCCCAGGTAACTTTCTCTTTAGGGACAACTGACAGGAGAGTATTCCACCAGTAGTAGGCAGAATCTCGCAATAATGATATGGCACACTTTAAACACTCATCGGGTGTGCAAGACAACTCATCAAAAACACGGATAGTATTATAAAGCCAAAATTCAGCTCGTTCCGCATCATCATTATCTTCAGCTCTAAATTCTTGAGCTCCATGCTTTCGAATACGATCAACAGGTGGTTTAGTTACTCGCTCAGGATTGGCAACCGGAGGTACCATTGGTGTTACAGGTGGAACATTCGGATTCAGGGTTGGTTGAACAGCCGGAGTGGTTCGTAAATAATGACTGAACCAATCGCTCATCATATTATAGAAGGCCTACTTTACCCTCTCATCTGGGCCAATAGCAATAGGTCGAGACTCTTCTGACGCAGTCCCTTGCGCGGGAGCAGGAGCCACACTCTCGAAATCATCAGCTAATGCTGGCTCGGGATCCGGATCCATTACTATATAAGAGAAATAAATACATTTCATTGCCAGAAGTCATCACACTATCACATTGTAAATTATGGCATGTATAGCTAGACTCTCACGTGCTACGCTAGTCCGAGAATCGACTAAATCGTAGCTCTGATACCAATCAAATGTAACAACCCTAATCTGTATCCATCACCGGATCTTAGTTAAGAGGTATTACTAAACTAAACCCAATCCATAAACATTATTCATTAAAGATCATTTGCTATGCATGAGGTCATTTACATTACCTTAACTAAATATGTACAAGCTTTACTCTCTTTTTATAACAAGTTATCTATCACTCCCAAAAGCAATTTCATTTAACAAGGTCACATTATCAAAATTAAACGTACTTCGTAGATAGCCCCACATATAAACCAACTCATTACACATATACTACTAACATGAAATATTAGTTACTACAATACACAATCACCACATTCAGTTTTGCACGATTAAAAACTCCAACCGAAAGGTCATTCAAGCTATATTGTTATATCTCAAGCATAAACGCATAATTAATTATACTATCAAAAAGGATTAACCCCATGACCGAACATACATAAGATCAAGTACCCCAATTTAGCCATTTTTGCATGGCATACATCCATTAAAGATTCGTCTTATACAAATCTTAAGAAAACAAAATAGCTTATACATGTCATAATCATCAAGGATTTATCCATCAATAAGGAGTACCAAAATAGATGATAGTATGATGAGCTTCCTAATTGATCCACGAGCTTAAGTTGAACCTTCCAAAAGTGATCTACAAATCCTAGAAACAACGGAAAGAAAGTAAGCTTCACAGCTTAGTAAGATTTCAGCTTGCTAAACTAAGTACATTTATTCTACTAAAATTTTCAGTAAGCAATTCACATACCAAACAACAAAGCTAAACAACCAAGATTTCAAGAATCAATTCATGGATATTGTATGATTAAACGCACTTCTATATATACAAACTTACCATTCGAAACTTAGTCTTTCATACATAATTCCAAGGCACTATTTCCCAATGATACTATATACCCATTTACATATATAACATAGTCCTTTAAAGCGAACCACATACCTGCACGTTGATAAATAAGTTTAACAAAGTTTCACACGATTAGTACCCTCGATAAAATCACTATGTAATGTATCGCTCACACGAGTCAGTTACTCAAAAAATCCAAAGAACGCATCGCTCACACAGAGTCATTACTCCAAAAATCCAAGAACGATCGCTCACACAGAGTTATCTAAAAATCCAAGAACGATCGCTCACACAGAGCCGTTACTCAAAATCCAGTAACGTATCGCTCACACAGAGCCGTTACTCAAAATCCAGTAACGTATCGCTCACACAGAGCCGTTACTCAAAATCCCGTAACGTATCGCTCACACAGAGCCGTTACTTATTCACCTGCAAACTTAGTGCTCAATCATAGTTTCGTACTCATAGTACATTTTGTAACTCGTAATTCATATAAAATACCAAATCATTCATGTAATCGATCCAACAATCATCTAAGCATAGAATCGCCCATGCATTAATTCATGAAAATAATTATATTGCCATGTTCCATGTAACTAAAATATCTAGCACATTACCCTCATACTATGTCTTTATTTCGAATACATTTCTTGCCTTCACTTAGAGTATACACATGTTTATACACATTTGCATTCAGATTCAAGGTGGTACGAAATTCATACTACTCATTCAGCATCTTAACTTACCTTGCATAATACAAACAGTTAAATAATCTCCACAACTCATTCGGCAATATTAATTCAATCATCCAATAACCATTAAACATTATCAATGTACAAAGAATTGGTTTAATTAACTCGCTTGCTTGAAATCTTACCTCAAGAATGACGTTTGTGGTTTTTCGCTACTCGCCTAGTTTAGCTTTTCCCGGTCCTTTTCCAAGTCTTTTCTTCCTTGATCTAATTCATTTAAAAGGATCTATTTAAATAAATTTCATTCAACCTCATTCAACACATAATTACACAACTCTTTCATTCCTTAATCAAGAATTTAAAATCTTTACAATTTACCACTACTTTTTATTCATTTAATCCTAATATGAAATTTTAAAATTTTATACCTTATTACTCTAGTGCCAAATCCTTCCCAACTCTAATTACAATTCTTTTAACATTAAAAAATTATTATTAACATGAAATCTCTCTATCATCACTATCAAAACCAACATTCATCAAGGCCGATATCCTATTTAATGTACCAATCTTCATATACCTATACATAGACATATATTCAATAATTGAGTTAAAATAATATATATATATATATATTTTATTTATACATTCCATACAACAATTCGCCGAATGTGGAGAGCTTCCTATCCTCAAATTGAACTAACCTCCATAGCATTCATACCATTTCAATTTACCATTCTCTAGTTCTTCTAAATCTCTATCTCAATTCATCTTATTTTCCTCAAAATAACAATTCACACTTTCTCTCCATTGCCGAATGTATCATGCTCAACTTAAAGAAAATTCACATGATCTTGATAGAACTCAAGGCAGCCAATATTTTGTAGCAATTCACTAAACAAAGACTCAATTTTCTTACCTTACAACCGCATGCAATGGCTTGATGAGGGAGGAGGAATTTCCTTCTTTTCTTTGAAGAATTTCGTGAGAAAGATGAAGGAAGGAAAGAGAAATTCAATTTCTTTTCATCTTTATTTAGTTAAACAATATAATACATATATTATTATTCATAAAATATATTATTTGCATTATAATATACAAAATAATCCTCCCCATCATCATTGTCATTCCACTAGCCTAAAAGATGGAAATTTGACATGCAAATCCTTGAATTATAAAACAATCTAATTTACTCTTCTAATTCATGCTTACAATTTTTGCCACTTTAGCAATTTAATCCTTTTATTAAATTAAACATCCAAACTTTTAAATTTTCCTACGACCTTTTTACTCATGCATAAACACTTAACAAAAACATCAAATAAATAAATAAAGTATTTTATATTTTTTCTAATTCGGATTCGTGGTTTCAAACCACCGCTCGATTAGGGTCGATTTGGGTTGTTACATTTTAATAGCCATCCCAAGTCAGAAGTTTGATATTCATGGCGCCATGTTTGTCGCTCTTTGCCGTAAAAATAGCTTGAAAATGTAAGCTATAAACATAGGCACAAAGAAGATTATTGTTGGCTCTTTGGCCTAATTTGACCTTCAAGATTGAATGTTTTAATCGAGAAAGAAAAATCGTGTTTACTGTGTAGAACAAGGGTTTGTGATTCCATGCCTAGAGGAAGTTGTGGTTCAAGTAAGATCACCATTAAACGCTGAATGTAAAATGAGCACTTTGGAGTCCCTTTTGAAGTATGGGAAGAACTTGAAGACGATGGTAACAAGGATTCTTCAAATGAAGAGCAACCATAGCAACTCAGACGATTTCTTTGATGAGATATGCAGCTTAGGTTTATGAACCGCAAAATAGTTCAATAGAATAAAGCTAACAAGGGACACCACCTCTATGATTCCTTTTTTTTCCTTTGGAACTTAAAGAGTTTTGATCGCTGATTGCTTCATGATGACTCTCATGAAGATACTTACCAAGTTTCTTATTTAATCTCAAATGCTATGCATTTTGACCACTTTATCAATCAACCGAATTAACCTACAAGACTCTCTGAAAATAAAGGGAAGTTCCTAAAAACACCAATGCAACCTAACGTTGTGATTTATATATATAATTTGTCGTTGGAATGCACAACAAATCAGATGAAACCAAGTCTAGAAAAACAAGGTAGCGTATGAATTAGTACTGTGCAATAAGGAGGACAAGGAGAGTGGTCCTCCTATCCTGTAGTAGTATGCACGTGAGGTAGGGGGTTCGAGATTTGGTTCCGGGACTCTTTTTTCTTGCTTGTTTTAGTATATTTTGTTTTCTTTTAATGTCTTGATGTTGTGTTTGTTGGTATGAAAAGTTTCCTTGTGCAACATATATGAAAAGAAAACAGGTGTTTGAATTTCCTCATCTACTAATCAACATTTAGATAAGCATGTTTGGAAGAATTGCTTCAAGTAGCATGTTTGTTGGTATGAAAAGTATCCCATGACTGCTCCCAATGTACTCAACTCTCCTGCATCGCTTCTTAATATTTAGCATGACCTTGTTTCCGTATCCACTGTTGTATACTAGATTGTTTTTCCTTTGATATCCGATATTACACGTCTTCATGACCTCGTGATCGATTTTAACATGAGATGCATACCAAAATAAGATAGCTTTTCAAGTAGCACAAAATTTTTAATAGAGAATACGTTTCTTGATTTCAAGGTTTTCCATAAATATGAGTTTCTTATTTCATGGTTTTCCTTATGAGTTGCATGGCTTTAATAAAATTGACTTGAATTCTTCTCATAAGCGATGAGACCAGATCCGCTTGATGATACATTGTTTGAGACCGTAGGCTTCATCGCCTCCGCTTCGTGATTTTCCATCTCCGCTTGAAAGGTTGGATATTCTAACCTTTCTTTCAAGAAAGGTTACCGATATTGTTTTTATGCCTCGCTTTTCACGCTCTCTTTTATTTTTTGTTTCATCATAGAAACCAAGATATAAAACTCTTCTTCAAGTCTCTTTTATTTTTGTTGATTGTTTATTTGTATGGTTGATTATTAGTTTTTGTGTGTAGGGAACCTACCAAATGTATTGCAGTGTCTCTTCTTGAGGATCCTTTGTTGGAATGCTTTGAGCTAGTTGATGATTTCAATTTTCAAGGTTTGTGGATTATCTTTCTCTATGTTTTAAAATTTGACATTGGTCACGACTCAAATGCATTAAATTGGCTTTGGATAGGTTATTTTGTATGGTATGAGTTATTGAATTACTTCATTAAAAAACTCTATAAGGGGAAGGTGTCATAATTTAATAGAAATGTGCTTCTTGGTTTCATGTTGTTTTCTATATATGTTAAGACATTTGATGTCGTTCAACTTGTTTTAGAGGAGTTTGGTCAAGCATCGGTAAAATATAGGGCCTCCGTTGTTGATCCTTGGAGAGGTAGATCCATTTATGGTAGCCGATTGACGTTGGGTGGAGTTTGAGTTGGTTGTGGGATGGCGATTAATTTACTGGACCAGCTTAATTTATGGAATAGTAAGAAGTTGGTTTGTGTCCTAGTTATTTGGTTTAGGGAAGGAATGTAATATGAGATAATGGTTATAGAGTTGAAGATTGATGTATGAATTTTTAAAGCAAATTGAGCATTGATTTTTCTCGTAACATGAATGGAGTTATTTTAAATAAATGTTATTTTGAAGCAAATTAATTACTTCTAATATTTAATTTTTTTGTAGAGTAATTAAATTATCTGTTTCAAGAATAATATTTTAGCACATATATGTATTGCGCTTTAAAAATAATAAAATAGACTATATATATTTTATAGTATTATATATTTTGATTTTGTAATTCATATAATAATAATTATATTAAACATGTTATTAAATTATATTTTTATTAAATTATTTTAATAATAATTATGTTAAAATATGATTAAATTATTTATTATTTTTATCAAATTATTTTTAATAATAATCTTATTAAAATTTAATAATAAATAATCATCTACCTAACAAAAATTCTACTAAAAGTATTCTGGTCATTTTAGTTCTTTTCCTTATGCTATTACAACATCATGTCATTCAACCAAACACAAGAATTCTATTACAATTCTATTACATTCCATTCAACCAAACAGTTGAATTACTTATTACATCTCTATTCCATTACACATTTATTCCATTACACTTCTATTCAATTACAGTTCTATTCCATTACAGCGGAACTAAACGTGGTGTAAGAGAATTTATGTTGGTAATAAGTTTTAAAGCTGCTCCACTAGAGCTATCCATTATTCTTTCACTTACGTATAGAATTATAGAATATAAATGCTTAAATACATATTTGAAGCACTCCCATTTAAATTACAGAATATATATAAAAGATATTCTTTTATCATATACTATTACTAATACAATCCATGCGTATATAATAAATTTATCAAGTTTTCTTTGAAAAAAAAAAAGATTAAGTATTCCAATTCCACCACACCAGTGGTCCGTTTTTCCAGTGATAGTTCTCTTGGAGAGTTTAGGGTAATCAACTGTTCCTCAGTGTTTGCTGCTGTTGCATGTTATTCTTTGCTATTATTTCACTGAAAATTGGAAGAGGAAAACATATACTGTCAACCTTGTTCGTAATATATGTGTATATATATATATATATAATGTTTGAAGGATATGCAGAAGCAAATTAAGCCAACCGTAGCAATTGAGTGAAGTGCGCAGCCTTAGCATAATCTCCTTCTTTTCGTGCCGTCAATATACTTAACATGACAGCCAAACGAATTTGAGTGAGGGCACTTCGCTCTATCATCAACTTTGATTCTTCAAGTAGTGCTTCGCATTCAATTTCCATTGCCTCCAGTTTCTCTCCAACTTGGGATTGCCCTTCTCTGATGCTATTTTGCTCCTTCCTAATCTCTTCCAATTCTCCCTTCCATCTTCTACATTTCAATTTTGAATCATGTTTCCTCGCTTTTTTCTTCTACCAATACAATAATTACAAACTGTTAGAAGCTTCATCCAACGTTGACGTTTTCAATCACCAGCAAACAAAATAGTTCCTAAAGAACAAAACATTACATATATACGCACCTTGTGCTTAGCTTGCATATTCATACCAATCTTCCTATGCAGGATCAGATCATAACAATGTGGTTTGGGGAACATCCTATGCAAATAATCAATGAATGAAGAGGGCAATCAATGGTAGAGTAGATGTGTGTTATATACAACCATTTATGTTATTTATAGATGCGTCTGGGGTTTGAGTTTCTGTAACTTAAACGCAAGGTATTTAAAGCGACAAGAAAATGGACCTACTCGCGCGATCACCCGCTTTTTAACATCTATTTTACCCATTCACTAGATTATTTGAGATGACTCATATTGGTCCTTTTTTAAGCATCTTATTCTCCGGACACTTTTTGTTTCTTTTTCAAAAGAAAGCAATGTGAATAAAAATAAAAAGCTTAAAACAAATTAGGTTTGTGGAAACCATTTTTATTTTAAGTTTGGAAAAACGGGGTCGACCTAAAAATGTGATGTGGAGTCGCACCAACCTTTTTTTGTTTAAGTGTGACTGGATTACCTTCTAAAAAATTTGTTGGTCTACAAAATTAAATAATAAAAAATGTTCAAAAATCGGTTACGCACGAAAAAGGGTTAGCACCCCGTACGCCCCAGAACGGGTAGCAAATCGATTAACTAGTGTCCTTGCGTTGAGAACTTGAAAATGTTTAAAGTATGATTTTTTTTTTTAAGGAACGTTAATTAATTTTGAATTGAATTTCAAGATTCACTCGTTCTAGAGGAATACAAATATCACATATAACACGTTAGGATATAACAGATTTATACCTCGATACCGAGATCATCTTTGATTTTCAAAACATGCAATTAAAAGGATATTTGGTTGTTTGGTCAAACGGAAAATTAACACCCGCACGTTAGGGCGCAATTTTTCGAATTTTCAAACACACAAATATTGCCTTATCTTAAAAAATCTTCAAATACGCAATCTTAAAATTGGCTTAAAATGCATTTTTTTAAAAAATGAAACATTTTGTAAAGGCTCAAATACGTTGGAGTTTGAAACATAAAACAATAACAAGGAGCACAAACATAGCATTAAGTATGAAATACACACAAACTCAATATCATATATATGAACAAAGTGATTATAGAATTAATTTAAATATACAAATATACAATAATGATAACTACATGGTTTAAAAGACATATATTAACAATCAAAGATCAATAAGCTACAAGATATAATAATTCTACAAAATTGACAATGGCAAATTAATATAAAACAAAATTAAATATTATATAAGTTATCAAAGAAATACATAATATATGTTTTGAAATTAAATATTTATACAATAAATATAAACAAAATACATATAAATGGAAAATAAAACAAATTAGAACATTATAGAATCGATTTCAAAATAATTTGATTAAAATAGCTTGAATAATGAATAAATTTAAGACTAAAAATACAAGAATTATAAATAAAAATTAAAACTCAATTGAAATAAAAAATAAAATTAGAAGGCTATTTCATAAATAAACAAAATTATTTAAACAAAATCGAGGATCATATTGAACTTCGCATGAAAAATAAGGGATCAAACTAGCAAATATTCCAATATCCAAAACGCAGCACATGAACAGGACTAGATTGAAACGACGCACAAATTGCATAGATCAATTAAGAAGCAAATGAAATGTATAACAGGTCTAATTAAAAAACAGTACGATAAAGAGGGACTAAATGCAAAAATATTCCATCACCGCAAAAACGCGAATCATGTGGATGTTGGATTGGGTCGGACCAGGGTGTTTCACACGATGCCGTTTGAGATTATTGAATTGAGTCCAAACGACGTCATTTCCTTAATGTATTATAATCCCTAAAAACAGACCTTAAAATTATCAGCCAATCTTTCTCTTAAAACAGAACCCTAGCCCCTTTTGTTTTTGCTCTCAGCCGCATCTAGAAGCCCTTCTGCTCTACCACTAAAACGCCACTGTAATCGGGGAGTAGTGATACACTAAGGTCTAATCTGCTTTTATAGGCTCCGATTCACCTTGCTCTCCGACCATCTAACCCCGATTGCGACGGAGAAAATGAAGATCAAACATTCATCATGGTAAACTCTTTCATTTTCTTTTTATTTTCGCATAAAACACAGAAAAAGCCAAGATTCAAAAAAAAAAAAAAGAAAAGAATATTGAAAACTAAAATCACCTTTCAATATTTTCTTTGCTTTTTGATTTTGTATTTTTTGCTTATGTGTGCGTAATACAAAAGAATCCGGATCCCCGGTATGATTTACAACAGGCCTTATATAGCCGAAAAAATAAAATACCAAATCCTTTTTCTTTTTTCTGTTATTTCTTCTCTCACGGCTTTTTCTGTGTTGCTTTTGCGTGTAAACGTCGTAGAAGTCGTTCTTTGAGGTCGGGCGACGTGTGCGTGGTGGTCATGGCGCGGATGCACGCGAGCGCTGTGGGTGAAGGTCATGCACCAAAGCGATCCTAGAATCTTCTAGGGTTTCGAGATTTTCAACCATTCGGGTCACTCGGCCGCTTCTACCTTTGGGTCTATAAATCTGTTTAGGGATTGGGTTTTGTATTTGGGCTGGTTTGTAATTGGTTTGGTTGGGTCTCATCTGGGTTTTAAATTATTGGGTTTGTAAAGAAATGTTATTGGAATTTATAATTATTTAGTTTTTATTTGGTTTTAATTTTTTTTTTGGTTTTTTGGAGTTCAAATTTGGTTAATGGGCCAGGGCAAATTGGGCCTATTACAGCTGCCCCTCTTTGCTCATTGTCGTGTAACGAGAATAAAGCAAAGACTTCAAAAGGGCCAAATTTGCCCAGTCTTTCCAAATATTGACCTCTTTCAGTGCTTTTTTGTTCCATCCCGCTACATGTTCAGGGCATGAGAACTAGCGCTTCGATCCAACTTAGACCTGTGGCTTCAATCTGCTCCGCTTCTTCAAGAAGATAAAATTCACCATTTTCAATCTACCCCACTGTTATCTCTAGAAAACAAGATCTACAATTTTATTCAGCCTGCTCCTTTACTATATCAGGAAAATAAGACTATAATCTTCAGCCTGCCCCACTACTATCTCAAGGGGACAAGATCTGAACTTTTCAGTCTACTTCCTTACTATCTCAAGAAGACTTCAATCTTCAGTCTACTCCACTACCATCTCGAGGGAACAAAATCTGAACTTTCTAGTCTGCTTCCTTACTATCTCAGGAAGACTTCAATCTTTAGTCTACTCCACTACCATCTCTAGGGAACAAAATCTGAACTTTCCAATTTGCTTCCTTACTATCTCAAGAAGACTTCAATCTTTAGTCTGCTCTGCAACTATCTCGAGGGAACAAAATCTAAACTTTCCAATCTGCTTCCTTACTATCTCAGGAAGACTTCAGTCTTCAGTCTGCTCCATTACCGTCTCTAGGGAACAAAATCTGAACTTTCCAATTTGCTTCCTTACTTTCTGACTATCTCAGGAAGACTTCAATCTTCAGTCTGCTCCACTACCATCTCTAGGGAACAAAATCTGAGCTTTCCAATCTGCTTCCTTACTGTCTCAAGAAGACTTCAATCTTCAATCTGCTCCACTACCATCTCTAGAGAACAAAATCTAAACTTTCTAATTTACTTCCTTACTATCTTAGAAAGACTTCAATCTTCAGTCTACTCCACTACCATCTCTAGGGAACAAAATCTGAAAATTTTTAGTCTACTTCCTTGCTACATCGGAAAGATAAGACCAATGGCTAAAATCTGCTCCATTGCCGATACATGGAGATAGGATTCGCCAATTTGATATGCTCCACTACTACTTAGGGAGATAAGATCTATGAATTCACCGATGTTGCTACACCGTCCTCTAAGGGACATGTCCTGTAGACTCGGTTCCACATACATATGTTTATGCCGAATGATCAGGATGCTATGATCAGAATGAATCAAATGCTCCTAGCCATATGTTATGAATGCCAAAAATGTCATGATTTTTTTTAATAGATATAATGATCAGGATACAATGATCAAATGCTCCTAACTAAATGATATGACATTTGCCTGAATGTAGAATGTCATGAGAATGATTAGGATGCAATGATCGGAATGAATCAAATGCCCCTAACTAAATGTATTATGGACTACATTTGCATGAATGTAGAATGTTATGAGAATGATAAGGATGCAATGATCGAAATGAATCAAATGCCCCTAATTAAATGTGTTCTGCATGAATGCGAATTGTATGAGAATGATTAGGTTGCAATGATAAGAATGAGTCAAATTCCCCAACTAAATGTGCCATGCATGAATGCAGAATGAATGCAGAATTGTATGAGAATGATTAGGTTGCAATGATTGGAATGAGTCAAATGCCCCTAACTAAATGTGTCATGCATGAATGCAGAATGAGAATGATCCCTTTTTAAGGATTAGGATGCAATGATCGGAATAAATCAAATGCTTCTAACTAAATATGTCTTGCATGGATGCATAATTTCATGAGAATGATCCCTTTTTAAATGTTTAAGGTGTCATTGCTCATTGTTTATCAGGGCTTTATCACCAACGTATTATGCTACCACTACAGAAAATAGACTTTTAGCGGCGTTTATAAGCGCCACTAATAGTATTTGCGGCGCTTTTAAAGGCTCCGCAAAAAACGCCGCTAAAACAAACGCCGCAAAATTTAACAGCGTTTATGAGAAAAAACGCTGCTAAAAGTCATGACCATTAGCGGCGCTTTCCCCACAAGAGCCGCTAAAAGTCATGACCTTTAGCGGCACTTTCCCCACAAACGCCGCTAAAAAGTTATGACCTTTAGCAGCGCTTTCCCAACAAACGCCGCTAAAAGTCATGAAAAATAAAAAAAATTAAAATATTATACTATTAGCGGCGTTGCTAAAGGTCATGAAAAATTAAAAAAAGTTTATAATATTATACTTCTAGTGGCGTTTTTGGGAAAAACGCTGCTAAAGGTCATGAAAAATAAAAAAAAAACTATTATATTATAAAAACACCAAAAATCCAATTTAAAAATGTATAATTTAATTTGAAGACGTATTAAAATGAAAATTCATGAACAATACATATTAAAATGGAAATTCATGAACAAGACATATAAAGAATCGCGATCGAGGTACGTTGATACCAATAGCATGATCAAAGAACTTAATCACATAAAGAAAACGCATGGTTAGACAAATATTTTTACATTTTAATACATCATAACCATAATTGGTACAATTTTATACCCTAATTGCTACACCAACTGCAGTTTCTAGTTGAAGAACCTTGATTCCATTGACCTCCTGCAGCCAATTTTATAGTTTAGAAATCAGAAATCCACCAGAGACAACATGGTAAGAAAGAGATACAAACCTTCGGGTTTGGAATGATCTTCATCTTGAATGCATTAGCTTCCACAAGCCTCTTGATAGCATTCAGGTTGACCCACCTGTAACATTGACTGTTAGTACTAAGCCAAATAGATAGTTCTAACATGTTAAGGCAATATAACTTACAAATTATTTGTATTGAAAATTTTAAACTTTTCTATAGACTTGAACTCATTGACCTGTTACAAGAGAGAATCATGTCAGCCTCAACCATAAAACTTTCGAATGTTATCTTCATTAGTTTTTCAATGTTACATTTTCGAAACGCACACCACGAACATAACCAGAACCACCTTATATCAAAGAATCACAAAGAGACATATGTCATTCTCAAACCTGAAGTGTCTCTAACTACAAATTGTGTTCAAGCAAATATCAGATCTCATATCTTACTCAGAAACAACATCTAAATGTTAAAAGTATGCTACCATCTTGTCTTTTTTTCAGATATGTTCACAACTGAAGCCCCATATAGTTCTCTACTTTCTACTTTGCTAATACTGGCTAAATGCTTATTCTTATTGATAAACGACGCTAGGTTTACAAGATATGTCTTAAAATACCTACCAAGTTTTAATCCTGACACCATTCGTAGTCTCCCTATACGAAAGGTTTGAGGCACAGCCATGGGCAGTGTCCTGCAAATTAATAAACCATCATTAAAGAGAATGCAAAGTAAGTTGGAAGCCAGTCACCTATGTCATATCTTCAAAATGCAGAGCAAAAAGGAAATTAACAACTAAATTCACAAAGTAAGGTCCTAAAAGAAACAAAAACTTGCCATTCTCCCCATCACAGAATTGACAAAAACTAAGAGTCGTTTTTGAAGCTCAATTTTCTTCATCCAAAATTAGTTGTTGAACATCAACCCCATCAGTTTCAAAACCTTGAGGGTCACGCCTACATTTGATGAATCTATCAACAACAACAAGCACATTAAAAGCCAAAATATCAAACATGATTTATCTTCCTTTTTAAAGAAAAGAACAAGTTAAAAGAAAGCCTATCATGCATGTATTGTCAGGAAATGCCAAAAGAAACACTGTTAGCCTTGTTTTTACCCCAAAAACATTGTCAGGAGTCATTTCAATGGAGGCTGAAATGGAGTTAAAATTAGCAGAAAGATGATATATATATAAACTATGAAAAAACAAAAACCCAACATATATAATAATGCACACATACACACAACATAGATATATATATATATATATATATACACACCCTTTTGGTACAAAAAAGAGTTCCAATAATTTCAAACCTTTCTCTCACGTTAGCTAGCAAAGAAGAATCCATTTTAGCTTCAAGAGCTTGCAGTTCCTTAATGTTAAGACAATTGAACAACATCACGCATAGTTCTTGATGTAGAAGTATACTTTTCCCTTTAGTTTTCCCTCACTTAAAAGTTAAATATTATATCTACATGTAATATATTTAAACTTCGATGTAATTAATAACACAAATTAATCCAACATCAACTCAATTAAAATTTATTAAAAATAAAAATTTACAAAATATTATTATAATGATGCTTTTATTTTGATTTTTATATATTTTATATAAAATAATTTAGAATATTATATCTATAGTTATTATATTTAAGTTATTAATAGAGTTAGTAACACTAATCGATGAATATAAACTCAATTGAAAAATTATTAAAAAATCATTTAAAATAAATAAATATTAGATGCTATCGTTTTTTATATTTTTATATAAAATCTAATATAAAAAACAATTTAACCTAGAAGAAACGTGAGGCATGAAACAATTTTAAAATATAAAAGTTAAATTGATGAAATATATAAATATCCTAATCATTGGATTAACAATATGAGAATCCAAAATTGAGTAGTCTTAAAATTTGAAGGGTGGTAGTAGAGGACAAACTTGGATTTAAGTATATAACACGTAAGGTGGGGTTTCATGGTTCACTACCATGTCGGCCCCATTCACAAAAACAAATTGCAAAGAACTCAGATTTGTAGGTAAAGCATCAATAGAAGTCAAAATCGAAAGGGTTCATAGTCATGCCTACTTTAAGTTGTTTCTTCATTATCCTCCCTGAATTCTTTGGCAAGGCCTCTTTGAAGCTAGAATAAATATAATTACAAAATATTTTAAAGTATCAAATTCACATTTTAGAACTAGGAATTTTACTTCTCAATGCCCAAGAAAATCAGAGGTTTAAGTCAATATTCACTCTCTAGAGCTTGCAAAATAAATTGTATAAAATTCATGCAAATATTCTACGATCTTAGCATATTTTGTCTTGGAAAGTGACTAAATCAATCAACGAACTCTATCACAAGCATAGTAATACTACTGTACATCCGAGCTCTTAAGCGAGAACGCAGACAACATACCACCACAAGAGCAAGGGGGCGGAGAATCCAACTCCAAGCTTCTCGAATATCTCACTTTTCGTACCCTTTCTATCAAGAAACATCGCACAAGGACAGCAATGCCAACTCCAAACTCGACAATAAGTCGACGACCACATACATGCATACATGCAGCACATGAGAATAAGTTCGTTCTTGCCAAGAGATGCCAATGAGTGACATGAACCATTGTCCAAAAGTTATCCAAAGAACTTACCCAAACAAGGCTAGTCGCCATCAAGCACACAAAACTATGTAATTTTTCCCGCCTTACGCAATTATTCAACCACTTGTATAAAATGGTAAAACAGTTAGTCATGTTCAAGATTATCTAAATAAGTACAAAAGGTAGGATTGTTTTAGAACACTACTATGAAATTACAATTTATAGAGCAAAAAGCAAAACTTACAGGACATGGCCAAAGAGCAATAATTAGTCAACCAGAAGCCCTAAGTGATTTCCAATTCAGTTACATAACTTACATGTTCTGGCTGTTCAATTCTTAATAGTTCTCAAAAACCAAGAAGTTTAGCCAAAATTTATGAAACTAAAAAAGATGAACGTTTGATAACCTCCAAGTTTAGAACAATCTCCATCTTTACTCTTATCTTGCAATCTTTGACTAAAAATGAAAGCTATGTAAGTTAATTTGAAATGGAAAGAACACATTGACTAAAAATTTAGAAAAACTTAAAAATAATTGTTTCAAAGAATTCGAATAAATACAGATGTTTATCCACGAAAGTAAATTTTTAAAATGCTTACTGCTTAAAATTATTGCTTGTACACTTTCCCTACTTGCCTTTAGAAGAAAAAACAATAATCAACCAGATCCTTAGCATCGATTGAATTACACATATCATTAGAACGAGAAATAATGCACAATAAGTTGCAAACAGAGACACTTGTTGAAACAGATAATGGAATCATGGTAGAAAATATGATTTTAAGTAAACTTAAATCAAAGATAATGCATAAAAATGTCATGTACGAAATAAAATATACAACAGCTTATACAATCAAAATCATTAACTTTTCCAGAAGAAATTACCTTTTATCAAGGTGATAGCTTTAGTACAATCGCTTCTAACAACACAAGAGCGCTTCACTCGCAAAATAGCACACAATCCACACTTTATTAACTTTCAAACATTTCTTTAAATTTAAAAGAGAATAAGGCAAAACAAGCACAAAATCGACTTCACTTTCTTCCCGTTAGTCAAAATAAAGTTTAGATGCCCTCGGTTGGGAAAATTAAAGCCAAACCAAAGATCATGGACCAAAAATTCAAATTTTCAAGTTGAATAGAGATAAGTCAACAAACAGAATTAGAGTTGTAGAAGACTAGTACCACTTGACAATTATTCAAAGAACAAAGGACTCCAATTTTGTTAGGACAAAGACTAAAGCTCCCCGGTGCTCATAAAAATAGTACAAAGGCCTCAACTCAATATCAAAGATTGGAAGGATTGGACATCAACAAATGTTAAAGCTTGAAAGCCTTGCATATTGACTCAACAAATCCAAAAGCATTATTTTGTACAATAAATTATTTATAGGAAATTGCATTGTGTCAAGCAAACTATCAATTTAGCATTATAGATCATAACATCTTATAAAAGATGGTCTGCAAATACATACTGCAAAAAAAAAAAAAAAAAAAGAGTCTCTTGGTCATCAAAGACAGATCAATGAAGAGATTATAGTGGTTATACACACATAAGAGACCATTTCTAAAAAGTATTCAGGGACTATTTAAACTTTGATACAATAGATCTTTCTAAGAAGAAGACAACGAAATGAAAGTCAAATAGGATTTCAAACCCAATGTAGTTCTTAAGCAAATAAATTAATCCTCTCCATGAGGGAAAAAGCATATTTATTTATCATTTTTGAATAAAAGAAGCCAATTTTAAATTAGAATAGTTTGCTACTTAATTATATTTGAGCATGGAACTGAACATGGCAAAACAACAATAACTATAGCAAAATAATAATATATCCACCTATTTATAAAAAGAGTAGAACTTCTCCCTCATATATAGACTTTCTCCTGAGACATCCAAACATAAAAGGAAATAATTCACTATGGAGTCAGAGAAAATAAGAAGTATTATACAATATAGCAAAAAATACAAAGGCATGTATGCTTTTGGAAATTTTAGGGAAACATTACACATATGCCCAGGGGTATTTTTGCAATTAATCAACGGATATTCCATCCTCCAGTGTGATTAGCTTTATAGCTCTCTATAACTATGCAATTAAACCAAATGGCTTTCAACAAATAACTAGAGAATATGACTGAAGTTTGTATACCATGTAGGCAGCAACAAAACAACGGGAATAAATCTCCGACAAGACCTTGAATCATTTGTATAAAGAATAAGTTACCACTTACCCCGACATTTTTGAGATGAAATTGGAATCCAGGATTTAGCTTTCCTGGAAAAAAAGATAGCAAAACAAGCAGATATTTTTTAGCTATTATAACAATGGAAGCTATATAAATGAATGTTGAGTTTCTCGGCAACGTAAAATTAAGGGAAAGAAAAAGAGATAAATTGCAAAACTTTTACCTTTCCACCACTCATTGTTCAAGTAAATAATTTCAAAGTCTAAAAACCCAAATAAGCAGTTTATTGTAAACCCTAAGGTAAATCTGAAATATTGTAATATCTGGTGAAACAGATGAAGTATTTGCATTGACTTACCGATTTCAAGGCTGGCGATTTGGGGAAAAAAAGTGGGGCTACTGATTTCAGGTTGAAATGAGCGATTTCGAAGGGAAAAAATAGTAGGGAGAAAAGGTTGGGGGGAAAACCTTAACGTAAAAAGGTTGAAATTTTGCAATTTTGGGCTTCAATTTAGGGATTTCAGGGGAAGGGGGAAATGAAATTCAAAAGAAGGAAATTGATTCAGTCTTAGGTTTAATGGTTGGGGGAAATGGAGGAGAACAAAAGGCGATGTTTTGCATAAAAAAATTCAAGATTTGCGGCGTTTATCCAATAGCACCGCTAAAGACCTACCTATTGCGCGTTTACCATAAAACGCCACTAAAAAAACATACAAAACGATGTCGTTTTGATTAAAATACAACAATATACTTGTGGCGTTTTTTTAGTAGCGCCGCTATTGTAACATCCTGAAAAGGGCCTATGCATTTTCAGTTTAATTGTATGAAATGACAAGTTTAAGCACTAAGAATAAATTTTTGATATTTTTGGAAACCTGGAAATGCATGAAAATGGAAACCTGAACATTTTGGAAACCTAAACATTTTGGAAACCTGAACATTTTGGAAACCTGAACATTTTGGAAACTTGAACATTTAGGAAACTTGAACATGTAAGAAAAATGGCAAGTTACAGAGCCGATCGAAAATTTTAGGAAACTTAGAAATAATGCCGGAATGACAAATTTTATAGGCCAAAATAGGAAATAAGGGCAAGAGGGCCTTAAAAGAAAAAGTTGGTGAAATTTGACACACAAACAAGGCTTGGAAAAGTGGCCTGAAGGTGTCACTTAAGGCCTCAGAAATGGCCCGCATGCAAGGGTATTGGGCACGGGTTCGAGTCGCATGGGAAGCTAAAATAAAAGTTCTATTTTCTTGCAAGGATGGACAAAGGTGGATTTGCACATAGGCTAATTTTAAGAGCTTTTATCCTTTTAAAATTCGGCAAATAGATAGATAATGATGGATTATTATTGGTATTATTTTATTAAGAGATAAGGGATAAATAATGGATTTATTTTAGATTATTTTAAGTGATAAATAAGGGATTTTAAATTTGGATTATCTCGAGGAGATAATTGATGGATTAAATGCTTTTATTTTTAGATAAAGGAGATAATATTATCTTAAGGGAGAGTGGTGGCCAAGTCAAGGACTCTTGGCCTAGCAAATCGGCTATAAAGGAGAACCCAAGGTCTTTTTCTCTCATCTTTCCAAGTAGCCGAAAATCCCTTGCTCTCCCCTCTTTGCCAAATTTCTCTTTAAGCAAAATCCATCTCTTCTTCTTCTATTTTCTCTCTCCTTTGCTATTGTCGAGCCAAAACACTCTTTGATCCCCGATTAAAACTCCATAGCGAAACTCTGTGACTCTAGGCAAGGAAGCAATCGATCAAAGCATTAAAGGTAAGATCTGTGGTCAATCAATTTCTATTCCTTTCTTTTACCAAAATTCGGTACTAATCCTATTAGCAAATTTTGGCCGAATATACAAGGGTCTCTCAAAGCTTCCACAATAACCGAATATAAGGATCAAGGATCTAAGGTAAGAACAATCAATTCTTGTTCTTCTAATTGCTTAATCAAGATCTAAGGAAATAACCTCTTTTATGTCTCTTGCCCGAATATCAAAGGAAGAGTTTCTGGATTTCAGATTCAAGGAATTTAAGGTGAGACACATTCGGCCAAAGGCCAATTACTACTTATTAAAGTTAGATCAAATCTAACATATGAATTTTAGGGATTTCGACAGATATTCAAGACAAAGGAAACTTTCGGGATTTGGAAACTATAAGGTAAGTACATAGATCCAATCGGCCAAGGTTTGATTTTGATATTCAAATTATTTTCCACTTATTCAAAAGTTAGAAACTGACATAATTACATGATTTAGTGGCTAATAATTAAGGAAGGAATACTATCATTTTTTCGCATTTGATTTGATCTTTCAATTCGGCAACAAGGTAAGTAATACAAATCCTACTTGGATTTGGTTTTTAAGCCAAATAGGTTGTTAATATATTTTAATGGTTGGTCAATATAGGATCTAAAGTTAGATCGGATTTTCGAGATCTCAAGGAACCTATTAAGCAAATCGGTGTGTCACACACTAACCTTCGATTTATCATATGGCAATTATTTTAATATGTGAATATGCGTAAGAATATGAATATGACTAAGTACCCTCATGTGGTACAAAAGTACTCGTGCACGTTTCCTACTTCTGATAGGATTATGAAATATGTTATTTTATAACATGTGAATATATGTATATGAATATGAAATTAAGTATGTTATGCATAATATATATATTTTGGGGCATTTGGGATTTATGTGAAAGGGAAGAAGGTGTTGACTTGGTCTCACTAACGTTATATGGTGACTACTACACAACATTTTGAATATGGTAACTCAGGTTACATTATCTGAATTTGGTAACTTCGGTTACACTATTTGAATATGGTGTCTAATGACACAAATTATATGGGCGATGAGCACGTCGATTGCAATGATCGCTTCGTTGGTGTGTAGCGGATGGAGGGTTGACTTAGTAGTCCCACGGTGTGTTGGCAGTGCAGGTGGTGTGTAGCGGATGGACCATTAGGCTTGGGTTTGGGTTGCATCATAATTTATTTTATATGAATTTGATGTTTGAACATGTATGCCTGATTTGTTGAATGTTAGTATTGTGCACATTGAGTCTGTTGACTCACCCGTTGTGGGAAATATTTTCGGTGATGAACGAAGTGATTAGGACGGTAGACCTCGAGGTGGCCATGTTCCATTTGAAGATTTTATTCGATTTGGACTTTGTTATTTGTTTTGGGTTTTACTTGATGTAATAAGGCCATAAAGCCCAGTGGAATTTTTTTTTCTTATTACGCTTTACTTTAAATTGTAATGTTACGAACTATTATGACTAAAAGTTAAGTGTTATTTTTTATAAACCCTAAAAATTATTTTGTCACCTTAATAAAAATTGGATTTATAAGATTAATTAAATGGGTTTCAATCTAAGCCCAATCCACAACAACATTTTCAAATTTTTACAAATTTTCTCTAAATAACGAAATTCTTTGAAACCGGTTTACTTTAGGAACATACGAGATCCTGTTCAGTGCTCGTGGGCCGGTGTGGGTGTTTCAATATATCAACCTTTTAGCGTTTTTGATAAAACGCCACTAAAACATAAATAAACAGTTTATGTGTTTCTTTAAAACGCCACTATAGCATATCCTATTTTAATTTTAATTTAATTTCAACTTTAATTTTAATTTTAATTTTAATCTTAACATATATTTTCTATGTTTTTATTTCAAAATTTTTCTATTGAGATTATCATTTTTTTTGAATTTTATTTTTATTATATTTTGAGTATTGAACTTTTTAACTAAAATATTAAATTTTATTTTTAATTTTTTAATTTTAATTTTTAATTTTTAATTTTTATTATTAAAATGTAAAAATTTAATTACCATTATCAACTCTTTTAGGAATTTATTTTTTCTTTCTTTTTACATCAACATTAGTTGTTTAGATTTTATATAAATGACATTTAATTATATATATATATATATATATACCTAAATTTTGATATAGATACATACATCTCGAAATTATATATGAATTTTGGTTTAATGTGTAATTCAAGATGTGAAATTCTAATTGTGGTTTAAATGTATAATTGAAACTTTAATTTTGATTTAATCATAGACATTATTTTAAAATATAAATACATCAATATATTTTATAATGAATAAATATAAATTTTATGTATGTGCAATATATAAATAAAAATTATGTTAACTATATCAATAATTGTGTTAATATTTTACAATATCTGGATCAAATTAAAGTTCATGTATACAATTGCACACTAAACCATTGTTCATGTATGCTTTTGGGATTTAACCCATTTTGATATATATTTTTAAAATAATAATTTACATTTATCTTATTTTGATTTATATTCTAAAAATCCAAGATTAATCCTTAAACCTAAACCCTAGACCCTAAATATTATATCTTAAACCACAAACACCAAAAACCTAAACCTCAAACTCAAAACCCCAAACCATAAATCATAGACCATAAAACTCGAACCCTAAACTCTAAACTGCAAACCTTAAACCATAATCCGAGACTAACTTTTTGGGAATTCATGTGGCCAATGTTAGTGTAGTACAAAACATATATTTTAATAGCTAACACATTAACCATAAATCCCTCATGAGGGATTTCGATTTCGGGATTTTGGGTCATATAGCTAATACCCTAAACCCTAAACCCTAAAATCATAAACTTAATCCATAAACCCTAAACTCAAAAACCTAACACATTAACCATTTCCTAAACCCATAAACCATCCTAACCCTTAACCCATTAACCATTTCCCTTAAACCCTAACCTAAACCTTAACCCCAACCACTAACACTTAAACCTTAATACCGGTAAACACTAAGATATTAAACACTATACAATAAACCCAAACAACAAACTTTAAAACCCCATACACCAAAATAATAAATCATACTAAACATTAAACCCTAAATCAATTTTAATAGCTTAATTTGTAAAAATGAAAACTTCTAAATTGTTTAGTTAGCAATTTTAACTTTTCATAATTAAGTAACTAAATGAAACTTTCTCATTGCTTATAAGTGAATGTATCAAAATAAAATATAATTCAAATCAAGAATAAGAAAAAATATTAAAACCTTTTAGCGGCGTTTTTGAAAAAACCCGCTAACCCTAAACCTTAACCCCTAACCACTAACACTTAAACCTTAATACCGGGTAAACACTAAGATATTAAACACTATACAATAAACCCAAACAACAAACTTTAAAACACTAAACCCATACACCAAAATAATAAACCGTAAACCATGAAATTAACATACTAAACATTAAACCCTAAATCAATTTTAATAGCTTAATTTGTAACTTAAATGAAAACTTCTAAATTGTTTAGTTAGCAATTTTAACTTTTCATAATTAAGTAACTAAAATGAAACTTTCTCATTGCTTATAAGTGAATGTATCAAAATAAAATATAATTCAAATCAAGAATAAGAAAAAAAATATTAAAACCTTTTAGCGGCGTTTGTGAAAAAACGAATGCTCGATTCTTTAGCGCATTTTTTTAAAAGCGCTAATGCTCGAGTCTTTAGCGCGTTTTTTCAAAGCACCGCTAATGCTCAGGTCTTTAGCGGCGTTTTTCAAAAGCGCCGCTAATGCTCGAGTCTTTAGCGGTGTTTTTTAAAAGCGCCGCTAATGCTCAGTCTTTAGCGTTTTTTAAAAGCGCGCTAATGCTCAAATCTTTAGCAGCGTTTGGGAAAAAAACGCCGCTATTTTTTTTTTTTAGCATTTTGGAAATAAACGCCGCTATTTCTCCTTTTTAGCGGCGTTTTGGAAATAAACGCCGCTATTACTCAACTTTTTGCGGCGTTTTCTTTCAAACGCCGCTAATGTATAATATTTGCGGTGCTTTTAATTAAAACGCTAAAAACGCCGCTAAAAGTCTATTTTGGTGTAGTGTACCATCTTGTTCGGCTGGTATTCTCGACAGAAAACCCGAGAAAATAATTATATCTTGCTCAACAAATTTGCCCCACTGTAACTTCAGGGTTCATCTCATTGTGACTTAGGGGTATAGAATTTGAATCCTTTCCAATCCATCCCACTGCAACTCAAGGGTATAGAATTTGTTTCATCTTCAATCCAACCTACTATAAATCAGGAGTATAGGATCTGTAACTTGTTCCATCAACTGATCACTCTCCGGAGTGACTTAACCAAATATGCATGATATTTGCATGGATGTAGAATATCATTTATTCTCGAGAATGATTCCCCTTTTATACTTGGGTTAACATTGCCATTTTTCATCAAGATTGTATCACTAACGCAATGTCTTGCCATTTTGTTCAATCACCATTTTTTGACAAAAGTCCAGAAGGATAGTCTCAGTTTAGACTCATCCTCCACCAATATTTCCATCCCTTAAACTTGGTGGGTTTTAAACAATAGTCTTGTTTCAAGTTCTTTTATTATTCAAAAGCTTTCAGAGTAATATGCAAAACTCCTTTTATGAAAGTATTATTAGTTCACTAATCATTATTTCAATGCAAAATGCTTGAAAAATATCATAACAATGGACAAGAAGGAAACCAATTAGGGGCATAACTCGAAACAAATAAGTTAAGCAAAGCTAGCAACTACAATCAAAGGAAATTTATTGGTAGTGTATTTTGAAATGAATATAATAATTAAAGATAACAAATTCAGAATGGGTAAGATGAAAACTAAGTGCCCCATATATCGCAACCTGAGCTTCTCTTGTTCAAACTTCTTGAGGACCATTTTAAGCTTAATATGTGCTTAGGGGATCCGGAGTAATTTGTCGATGCCCCAAGACGTCACATACTTCCTCATTGTTAATTTAAGTGTAGCGAGACTACTCTATGCCCCACTTTCGATCAAAATTTGAGCCGCCCTTTTTAGGTTTTAAACTCAAATCCCATTTGGTCTCAAAGCGTCCTTTGAATTTTCACATTGGCCTCTTCTTTTCTTTCTTCTTTTTTTTGATTGAAATTTTTTTTTTGATTTTTTTCTTTTTTTAATTTTTTATTTTCTTTTTTAAAAGGTCTCAATGCGCCATTTGCGGGTTTTCACCTTGGCCTTTCCTTTTAGATGAAATCTAAATTCGCCAGCCTGAGTATATCCTTACCATCCATCTTGGTCAAGGTTAATGATCTTCACAACATAAGGTTTTTCCAAATTTTGGCATTTATTTTCCTCTGAAGTCCTTTTCTATGAGAAGAATCCTTCTTAGTGCCATGTCTCCATCATGAAATTCTCTTGTGCAAACCTTTTTTCATAAGCTTGTATCATCCATGAATACTTTCAAACAAACTTATTGGAGACATTCTGCTTCATCCAATTCAATCAAAGCTTGGAGAAAAGGAATCTTAACCTCCCACAATTGCTTCCCTTTCATACACTAATGAGAAAGATGTTGTCCCGATGAAGGTCCTGGCCAACGTTCAAGAAACATAGAGGGTAAATGTAACTTCTATGCCAACCTTTACAAGTCTCAGTCATTTTTCAAAAATTTTTGAATGGTTTTTTTGGCTGCCTTTGTTGCACTGATATGGTGTCTGATCTTTGAACAGACTGTAAATCTTTGACATTGTGCAATTATGTTAGACATGTTCCTTTCTGGCATTCTTTATTGCCACTTTTTTTTTGTTTTTTTTTTAATTTAAATTTGCATTTGAACTTAAATTTGAATTTAAATCTGAACTTGAGTTTGAATTTGGATTTGGATTTGAATTTGAATTTGGATTTGAATTTGAATTTGGATTTGAATTTGGATTTGGATTTGATGACTTCTGACTTTGTAACTTTGGCATATGAAGCGACGTTCACCCTCTTAGTGAAATAATTGATAACCACGAAGATGAATTGGTATCGGCTAGATGCTTTTGATATGATCTGCCCCATAACATCTATGCCCCCTCTATAGAAAGTATGAAAGAGGCACATAAGTCCTGTCTTCCCCAATTTGGCATTTACGGCGTAACTGCTGCAATTTTCTTTTCTTGGTAAACCAGTAGCCCAAACCTCTTGATTAGCTTGACCATCGTAGAATCATTACCATGAGTACTTTAAACAGCATACCCACATTTCAAACCTGGTGTTCCTCAATATGATTGTGCGAAAACATCTTGGAATAGCTCAATGATGTCTTGCCTTATTTCTGTAGTGAGTTAGGCTTCGATCTTTACCCCCTTCTTAAGCTCGCAACGTCCACTGACCCTTTACAGAGTAGAGTCTATTTTCACTTGTTCTACCATCCTTAACAAATCAAAAGATAAGCTACAATCTTTGTCATCTTCAAAGTCCTTAGATCCCCTAGACCCATATCTCATTAAAAAAAGGAGTCTGTAACATCGTCGCTCATGTCGTTGATATCTTGGTACCTAGGTACGAAGGAAAAAATTTCAAAGAATAAATGATTCTAAGGATGATTATTTGTATGGTATGATCATGAATCAATAATGAAAGAATATTCTAAAAAACAAAAGAATATACATTATGAAATGTAAATAATGAAAAATATTTACTTAAAAAGATGCATTTTATTGAAATAAAAATTCTGGACACAAGCCTATTTTACAAAAGGATTCTTATTACTTCTAGGCTTAAAGCAACAAGTACGTTTTGAATATTACTCTAGATTAGTTCTAAAAATACAGGGATCCCTTCCACAGTCTCATTGTTTAAGATCTTCCCAAGTATGTAAGGGCTTGGAAACTTTTATTCCCCGATCCCTTCTTCAGATATGTCATTAATGTTCAGATTCCTTAATATTCCTTCGAGTCTTTGATCTCTTCAATTTATTATCCATCAGGCCTTGCACTACGGCCTTGAGCTCGATGCATTCTTGGATCTCATGCCCCTATCTATCATAGAACTCATGATGTTTATACCCTTAACAGTAAGGTTGGGTAATGGAATTTCTACACCAGAGGGATCATCGAATTTTACGATACCCAATCTGATAAATCTTCTGATTATTTTTTAAAATGACACAGTTCTCGATCGAATGCCTGTGATTCCTACATGGTATTCGCATTGGGCATTTACGTCGTACCATTTAGGGTATGGGGGCCCTATTAGTTCTATATAAAAAGGGTATATGACATGTGCGTCAAAAAAATTTGGTACAACTCCCTATACGTGATTGGGATGGGTGCGAACTGAGGTTTCTTTGAGTTCGGTCTTGAATTGGGTTTTTGTCGTGAGGATAGCTGATGGTTGGTAGTTACCGCCCTTGGTTGGCTTACTGTAATCGGCTCTGAAAGGCCCTTGTTATACCTTCTTGTACTATTCATTTTATCTTCCTTTTTCTTCGGGGCTTTTAAAGTCCACTCTCCTTTTTCTTTTGTTTCTGCCAGTACAACAGGTTTGGCTTGATCATCCTCCGGTTAAAACCTGAACCCATCGGGAAGTTTAACAAGGCCGAAGTATCAGTCTAACATTAGGGTCCAATAATGATGGGTACTCCATACGAATGCGTGTCTGGTTGAGTCGTGACACTTATTGGGGAATAAATGATGTCTTCATCATCATCCACACTGTTGACCACTGGGCCACTCTTTTTTTCAAGTCCTCTAGCTAGTAACTAGGTTAGCTGGCCCATCATATTCCTTTGGAGTTCTAGCATTTGTTCCCGCATCTCTTGTTAAATTTTTGTCAATTGCACCTGCATCTGTATTTGCATTTTCTCTATTCTTTCCAACCTTTGATCCATGGTTTTATTCTTGTACGAGTATCGTAACGATGCCGATTTCCAGATTACTGAAATAATTTTTAATTAATTACAGTCTTTCTACAAATTTTAATGCATGTGATGTAATGCAAATGCATGAAATGCAATGCAAATGCATGGAATGAATGCAAAAAGAAATAGAGGCATTGATTCTGAATTTAATTCCATTAGAAGAACTTCTCTAGAAAATAAATTTCTTTACATAAAATGGATTACATATGCGACTTTGTCCTCATTGTCCAAGTGAAGACACTAATCCTTTTCTTCATATTCGAACGTTATGGTTGTGTCCCGTGAACTTTTTGAATAGATGCCTCTTCTAGCTCCTTGTTGCTTGATCCAAGCCGTGACTCTTCACTCACTTATCCGCCGCGATGCTCATAAGCTTCTTTGAGACATATTGACTCTCGAATAATCATTGTTGGCTTGAATCCCCGGGCAACGAGGCAAAATAATATATTGTCAATCTTTTCTTGTTGTGTTTTCTTGGACTATATTTGGACGAACGTATTATAACCCACTTTATCAAGCAATCCATTTTCTTATGACAAACTCTTCTATTTAACAATCGAATATGAACCAACACCTCATTTCTATGATGATGAAATGCAATGTAGTCATAAACAAAAGAAAACACGTTAGTATCATATACAGATGGTAAAAATCAAATCAAATAGAAAATAATCAATCACCTATCTAGGTGACTGATAGGATTCAACATAGTTCTACCTAAAGTGGGCTCCTAGGGTTCACTATATGTGGTTTGGTTCTAAAGAGAGGGTACCTGAACCAACAGATTCCTCAATCCTTAGCCATTATAGGCTCATATGGATCGAGTTCAGTTTAGGGGAATATATTTCCCTATGGCCATGGAGATGATAATCTCACGAAGCACATAGGTACGGATTTATCCCGGAAGTAGTCCACTAGCCCATGCGAGGTGAAAACCTCACGAAGGTATAGTTTCTCACTCCCACTTAAAGGTGTAACCACAACGGTCATGCAATGCAGATGCAAGTATTCTACAAAAACTCAACATTATAGTACCGGCAAATGCATCAAAAGAAACATAATTTTTTCAAAACAATTTTCCAAATTTTCAATCATAAGGACAAAAATTAATCAATTTATGGCCTCACTCTCAACCAGTCCCCAGTGGAGTCGCCAAGCTGTCAAAACCATTCTTATTTTAAGTTTGGAAAAATGGGATCGACCTAAAAATGTGATGTAGAGTCGTCACCAACCTTTTTAATTTAGGTGTGACTGGATCACCTTCTAAAAAATTTATTGGTCTACGAAATTAAGTAATAAAAAGGGTTCGAAGTCGGCTACGCACGAGGAAGGGTTAGCACCCCGTACACCCCAGAATGGGTACCAAATCGATTAACTAGTGTCCTTGCATTGAAAACTTGAAAATGTTTAAAATATGATTTTTTTTAAGGAACGTTAATTAATTTTGAACTGAATTTTAAGATTCACTCGTTCCAAAGGAATACAAATATCACATCCAACACATTAGGATATGACACATTTATACCTCAATACCGAGATCATCTTTGATCTTCAAAACATGCAATTAAAAGGATATTTGGTTGTTTGGTCAAACCAAAAATTAACACCCAGCACTTTAGGGCGCAATTTTTCGAATTTCCAAACATACAAATATTGCATTATCTTAAAAAATCTTCAAATACGCAATCTTAAAATTGGCTCAAAATGCTTTTTTTTTTTAAAAATGAAACATTTGGTAAAGGCTCGAATACGTTGGAGTTTGAAACATAAAACAATAACAAGAAGCACAAGCATAGCATGAAGTATGAAATACACAAAAACTCAAAATCATATATATGAATGGTGATTATAGAATTAATTTAAACATACAAATATGCAATAATGATAACTACATGGTTTAAAAGACATAGATTAACAATTAAAGATCAATAAGCTACAAGATATAATAATTCTACAAAATTGACAATGGCAAATTAATATAAAACAAAATTTTGAATGCTAACAAATGTATTTAAAATAAAGAAAGTAAAGTTTGAAATCTACAATTTATGAAATTGTTCAAAATAGAATAATTTGTAAATGAGTTTATGAAATATGTATTTAAAAATTTGAAATGAATTATACAAAACACAAAAACATAGTATATGAATTTAAAATTTATAAAAGCATATATAAGTAATAGTATATAAAAATATTTGAAATAAATTAAAATATACAATAAAATACGATCTTATCATTATATATACATGTATGTATAAAATAATAACATATAATTGTATTTAAATTAAATATTATATAAATTATCAAAGAAATACATAATATATGTTTTGAAATTAAATATTTATACAATAAATATAAACAAAATACATATAAATGGAAAATAAAACAAATTAGAACATTATAGAATCGATTTCAAAATAATTTGATTAAAATAGCTTGAATAATGAATAAATTTAAGACTAAAAATACAAGAATTATAAATAAAAATTAAAAATTAATTGAAATAAAAAAATAAAATTAGAAGGCTATTTCATAAATAAACTAAATTATTTAAACAAAATCGAAGATCATATTAAACTTCGCATGAAAAATAAGGGATCAAACTAGCAAATATTCCAATATCCAAAACACAGCACATGAATAGGACTAGATTGAAACGACGCACAAATTGCATAGATCAATTAAGAAGCAAATTAAATGTATAATAGGTCTAATTGAAAAACAGTACGATAAAGAGGGACTAAATGCACAAATATTCCATCACCGCAAAAATGCACGGATCCTGTGAATGTTGGATCGGGTCGGACCGGGGCGTTTCACACGACGCCGTTTTGAGAATATTGAATTGAGTCCAAATGGCGTCATTTCCTTAATGTATTATAATCCCTAAAAACAGACTTTAAAACTATCAGCCAATCTTTCTCTTAAAACAGAACCCTAGCCCTTTTTTTTTGCTCTCAGCTGCATCTAGAAACCTTTCCGCTCTACCACTAAAACGCCACTCTAATCGACGAGTAGTGATACACTAAGGTCCGATCTGCTTTTATATGCCGATTGCGAAGATCCTTATCTAACCCCGATTGTGACGAAGAAGACGAAGAGCAAACATTCATCATGATAAACTCTTTCCTTTTCTTTTTATTTTCGCATAAAACACAGAAAAGCCAAGATTCAAAAAAATGAAAGAAAAGAATATTGAAAATTGAAATCACCTTTTAATATTTTCTCTGCTTTTTGATTTTGTATTTTTTGCTTATATGTGCGTAATACAAAAGAATCCGGATCCCTTGGTATGATTTACAACAGGCCTTATATAGCCGAAAGAAAATAAAATACCAAATCCTTTTTCTTTTTTCTGTTATTTCTTCTCTCCTGGCTTTTCATCTTTGCTTTGCGTGTAAACGTCGTGGAAGCTGTTCTTTGAGGTGGCGTGTGCATGGTGGTCATGGAAAGATGCACGCGGGCACGCAGCGTGGGTGAAGGTCATGCACACAGACGATCCTAGAATCTTCTAGGGTTTTCAAGATTTTCAACCATTCGGGCCATTCAGGCCTGCTCTGCCTTTGGGTTTTGTATTTGGGCTGTTATTAATAAATTTGGGCTGGTTTGTAATTGGTTTGGTTGGGTCTCATCTGGGTTTTAAATTATTGGGTCTGTAAAGAAATGTTATTGGACTTTATAATTATTTGGTTTTATTTGGTTTTAATTTTTTTGGTTTTTCAAGTTTAAATTTGGTTAATGGGCCCGGGCGAATTGGGTCTATTACAAGGTTATGGCATCTTATGAGTAAAAAAATTAATATAAAAAATAATAGCCTATGTAAAAACAAAATAAAATCAAAACATATCTATGTTTCAACCATCCAACCATCAGTTGAGCTAATCCCGCCACAGCACTGGTCTAACTGATTCAATTGAAAAATTATTAAGATTTCATATAAATAAAATATTAAAAATAAAATTCGTACAACCGTAAATTTAATTAGTTTTTGGCCAATTTAATTGGCCCATATTGAGTTACGATTCAATCGATTTAACACAAATTTTCGATCGATTTTCGGTCCAACTAATCTAATCAATTAATCTGATCTAATTCAAATACCTCAAAAATAATCATCATCATTCATCAACAAGCCAAAAAAAAAGCTCCAATAAGATACAATAGGCTTCCAAATGAAGCCATTTTTAGCTCCAACGAGGCGAGATTAACACCTTTTTTGGTTCAATCACACCATTGCTATCCAATTTGATAGCAAACCATTGGTGCAATTAATCTACACGTCCATCACTGGAAAACCTAATTTTCACTGCTATAGAAAGGTCTAGTGAAACTCGTTGGAGATCAACTTCCACTTTTATCCTTTTTCTTTTGTCTTTAGTACTGTTAGTTTTATTAATTTTATATATCTTTATGACGCTTTAAAATTGTAATTTCATTTATAATATTATTTAAAATTAAAACCATTTAAGTAATTACTTTAAATATATTTTTATATGTTGATTGAGTAGAATGATTAGTATCGATATTATTCCTAATGTAGGAGAACATAAGTTCGAAAAGCGTTGAAATATAATTGTCAAATGCACATTTAATATTATATACAAGTATATGCATATCATATAATATTAATATATACTCAATACAAAACTAAATATTATATATTAATAATTTATAAAATTATTAAACAAAATTATTTTAAACTAATATTCATAATTATATTATTTATGATAATGATAAATAATTATTAATACACATATATTGATTTTAAAACCATATTAATATAAATACTAATAATATATATTATATTATAATCAAGTATTATATTTGGGTCTAAAATATTATATCAAATATTTATTATTAAATATTTCTAATTAAGTCTAAAAACTACTGAAATTTATTTAAATTTATTATATAATTTCGTAACCAAATGTTATAAATTTTATGAAAATAATTAAATGTAATGTAGTTAATATTGCAAGCACGAGTAAAAATACTAATTATATTATATATCTTAATCATATAATTGCGTGTTTTGAATATGTAACTTATATTATGGAATCTTTAGAATATTTTAATTTTTCATAAAATTATATTCTTTTGGATATGTAATTCTTTTATAAGAAAATTAGAAAATTTTATTTAAAATTTGAAATACTTGTATAGTTTTTTTTTTTTGAATTTTTATAAAATTTGAAGAGTTTTTTTAAAATTAATTTTTTAATTTTTTATTATTTGCTAACATGACATGTAAGATAAAATAGTATCACATCATCAATGAAAATTAGGGTCGATTTGCTTCAAATAAATGAGTAGGAGACAAATTTGATAAATTTGTGAAGGTAAAGGATCAAATTTGTTATTATACATTGTATATAAAAAACAATATAAGCATTTAACGACACAATTTCAATGGAGGGACTATTTTACTCCTATCGTATAGGAATCAATTTATCATCTTTTTCAATAAAGAGACCAAAATGCAATCGGTAGCATGATAAGAGAGGACTGAAATTTTTTTTTTTTAAATATTTTTACCATGTTTTGCTGATATCATTTTATAATCATATTGCTTCTAAAAGTATGGTGTGTAATTTGCACTATTAGAATAACTCAAAATTAGAGTGATTAAGATTCCAATAACGTGAGTGTCATGCGATTAAAACTTAAAACTCAAATTAATTTAAATAAAAAATAATTGAAAATCAATCCAAGATTAATAGGAAAAATAAGGTGAAGTTCCAAGAACTGGAGTGGAAAAGTTAAACAAAGTCATTCCCCCAATCAAAACCTAGTCATTTGATTGACAAGGTCATCGAGTCACGTTACAATCCGGAATCTAAACCGGTGAGCCGCGCGATAATATTTAGCGAATTGGTCGCCCACTTGTATGTTCTTCTTATGATTTTCTACGCAAAATCAATCCTCTCTATAAATTGGTTTTCACGCCATCAAGTGTTGATAGCAAACAATCTTAATTCTGTCATCAATTGTAGTATTTTGAGTTGAAAAGATTCATGGCACCTAATCGTCGTGGAATGGGCGATGAGCAGCTGAAGCAGAAGATCCTATGTTTGAAGCGAAACATGGCGAAGATAAGCATGGATCAACAGCGCATAAGAGAGGAACAAACAATTGTGAGACTAAGATTCCCCATTATTAAACAGCAATGTGAGGAATTGAGGGAGGAGATTAATCTGATTTCCAAGCAAGCAACAATTACCCAATTTCGGATTGCTTTAATGTTCCGAATCGTAAGAGAACGCAAAGAAGGAAACTTTTCCCAAGCTGATAAACTCACTCACTTTCTTCGATTTATTGTCCAACACCCATATATAGCCCAACTCATCATGTAGTTCAACCAACCCATTTATCATTAACCCAATCAATGAAGTTTGGAATGCAGAACTCCACAAAATTACTTTAATTTGTGTTCGAAAATTTTATCCCAAAAGTGACCTAAAATACTTGTTGCAAATGTTAATGCAATTCGATCGTAGATGAAATCATAATCATATACATGTTTTCTCAATCGTCACATAATGGGTTAATTACCCGATGGCTTCTCAAAATTTAACTTCAATCCAAAATTATGCTACTTGTATTTTATTTTGTCACCATTTGGACTCCTAATATTAATTTAATCACCCGTCTCAATGAAATCATGATACACCAATAAGTTTCAACTTAAATCATAATATTAATTTTAAGAGTAGATGCAAGTTTGAACCTTAAAAATAAATATTGTTAAGAGAGATAACTACGAATCCTAAACATAGATAGTAAAACATACATGAATAATAATAAAAATAAAATATATCATGATACAAATCAGGGGTAGAGTCAGTTTGGCAAGGGCTCTGGTCCCTCCTAAAATGATTTTTTTTTCATTTAAGCTCTTTATAATTGGTAAAATTTTAAAATGAAAAAATCTAATTTTTATAATTCAAAAAATAAAAGATTTAAAATTATAATAATTTTACTCTAAATTAAGAAATTCAAAAATTATAAAGTTATTAATTAAAATTTATCTAAATTTAGAAATTTTAATTTTTATAAAATTAAAATGTTTTATGAAATTATAAAAATTACAAAATTCATATAATTAAAATATATAAATAATTTATTATAAATTCAGAAAACTCAAAAAGTTCTATAATTTTAAACGTAAATTTGAGTTTTCAAAATTAAAAAATATTAAAATTAAATTCAAGAAAATGAAAAAAAAAATAGACGGAATGAAAGAAATTTGGTGGTACAGGGTGGTCTCTCTCAGCCTTTCCCTTGGTGAAAAGTTGTTATTTGCGTGTAAAATGAAATTGAAGAAAATAACACGAAATGTTAATCTCTCTCCATATTTTAGTAAAATATTTGGAACAACCAATTTCTATATCACATAATATAAAATTGTAAATTACTTATTTTATTAAAAGGTCGAATAACTATTTTCATAATCATTATCTTGCTTGCATATTTATTACATTTCACCATGAGAAACCAGATTGTTTAATTGAATAAATGTTAAAAAAATTATGATTTAGGTTTTTTTTTACAAATAAAATTATAAAAAATAAAACATTAGAAACTAAATATTTAATTACAAATTAGAAATTCTTATAAAATTCTTTAAATAGAAATTTATAAATACATAAAATTAAATAAAATATTTAAAAAAACAAATTTAAAGTTGTAAAAATAGAATTGAAGATTGTGGAAATAATTTGTTGGAGAGTAGAATGGAGTGAAACAATTAATTTATTTCCTTTTTCCGTAACTTTTGTCTTTTTAACTATTATGTATCTAATAGCAAGAGAATTAGAATCTATCAACAAAGATAATAGATACATTTGTTTGAATTTCATTTAAATATGATTAGGATGAAGATACAAGATTTCTTCTTTTTCCTTTTTTTTTTTCTTTGGTGTTAGCAGAAGAGTGATTGGGAGCACACAACCATTGTTTTTCACACAAACACATATATATATATATATATATATATATATAATTTTTTTTCAGATTTTATTAAAATAAATGTTTTTCTTTGATGTTGAAAATTTTAGATTTTTTTTTGATAAAGTCACAAACTAATATATATACTTTTTGATTATTAAGGGTAAGAATAAAGTAGTATAATTTGAATTTATGTCAAACATATATCTAACAATAATTTTAACTGTTCCATACAAATTAATATATATTAAATTTTATTTTTTATTAATATTAATTAGGTTGAGTAGAAGGGCTTAGTTAGGGCGTCTGGCAGGGCCTCACCCTCACCCCAAAATGGTTTACTTTCATTTTAATCCTTTAAAATTTTAAATTAGTAAAGGTAAAATTACACTCGCCCCCTAAAAAATAAAAATTAGATTTAATCCTTTAAAAATTATAAAAATATAAACTGTTAAAATGGTGAAATTACATTTTACTATCGTAAAAATTATTATTTAATTTTATCTCCCAAAAAATTTATGACTTAGCCCCTGTTGAGTAATAAGTTCATCAAGTTTAGTCTCAAATTTTAACTTAGCTTGAGCTTAGAATAATTGGAGGTCATTGTGATTACCAAATCCTAAAGATGTTAGACAAATGGTAACACTTGGTTAAAAAATAAATAAAATAGATTATTAAAGCTTTTCTTTCTTTTGTTTTATAAAAATATATTTATTTACAAAATAATAATACTTATTTTGTTGTTACACGAGGTTTCTTAGAGGAATGATAACTTGATCTTGTATTTTTAGGCTAATTGCTTGACGTATAAGCAAGAATATGAATATGTTTAAATTTCAAGGCATTACCTGTAGTGCTTTTGAAATTGTTAAAGTTTCCTATAGTTAAGCACAATAGTATGAGTTATCCTAATGGAGCTAAGCTAAATAATCATGCTTCTAGTACTCGATCACTTTTAACAGGTAATTGGGTACACTTATTCACTTATCCTGGTCCCCTAAAATGAAATTATTTTTTTATTTAGGTCCTTTATAATTAATAAAATTTTAAAATATACTAATTATGAAAAAGTTAAAAATCTAATTTCTATAATTCAAAAATATATATAAAATTATTAATTAAAATTTTATCTAAATTTAGAAATTTTAATTTTTATAAAAAATGTTTTATGAAATTATAAAATTTTAAAAATTCATATAATTAAGAATATATAAATAATTTATTATAAATTCATAAAATTCAAAAAAAATATATAATTTTAACATAAATTTGAGTTTTCAAAATTAAAAAATTAAATTTAAATTCAAAAAAATGAAAAAAAAAAGGAGAGAAACAAAATAAAAGAAAATTTGTGGTGAATTACAATAATAGGACAAAGCCCGAACAACAAATGTGATTAGCGACTCAAACCTAGGCCACACCTGGGATAGTGAACACCCTTAACTGTTAGCTCATCACATGGGGTTCAACCAAATTGTTTAATTGAATAAATGTTAAAAAAACATGATTTAGGTTTTTCGTTAATAGTCATTCAATTATGTATAAGTTTTCGTTTTGATCATTTAACTAAAAAAATTATAAATTTAGTCATTAACGTTTTCAGATTGTTTTTCACCTTTAAGTGAGTAATGGTGGCATTTCTCTAATTGGTGTAATAACAAATTTAATCATTAATTTTATATTTTATGTCAATTTAACCCTAATTCTATGTGAAAATAAAATAAAATAAAATATTAATTTTAACATATATTGAAATTTTTTAATATATAGAATTGAATTTACACCTTATTGTTATTTATTGTAAAATGTAAATTGTAAGTTGAAACTAATTGTTATTGTTAATTAAAACATACATGGATATACTAGTTGAAGGGCCACCTATCATGATTAAATGTGGAAAATATTTTAACACATGCTTATAATATTACATGTGGGCGGTTAAAAAAATCATGTTAGTTTAAAATATGAATTAAGTTCAAACCCTTTTTTTTAAAAAATGTATTATTAGTTTACTTTTATATATTATATTATTAATATCATATAAACAAAACATGAAAAATTTAACAAATAAAATAAATTAAATTAAAATGACATTTTGTAATAAAAATAATATAAATAGTCTTAAAAGCGAGGTTAGATTAATCATACAAATATGGACGGGTTATACAAAATTTGAAATTCATATTTTAAATGAATTAGATTTAGACAAATACGAAGTATACCAATATAACATAAATTCAACTCGAATTCAATTTAGTCCGATCCATGAATATTTTTATATATCATCATCAATAATTCTTCTAAGTTAATATAAGTTACATATATAAAGCATTAAGATACGAGAAAGGTGATGGAGCAAGTCAAGAGGTCGATTTCATGGCAGCCTGACCGGTTAAGTTGCTTCGATTGTCGAAACCCCTTTTTTGAAGGTCAACTTTTATTTTAAAAAAAATGGGGATCGTCACCAATCATTTTTGTGAAGTGTGATCGGGTCACCTCGTAATCTAATCGTTTTAATAAAGGGTTTGATTTACTAAAACAATTATTTTTGGTCTACGAAATTTAGAAAGTGGGTTCGGGAGTTGGTTACGCACGAGGAAGGATTAGCACCCTCTTTACGCCCAAAATTGGTACCTAATTGATTACTTGATGTCTTTAGTGTCGAAAGTTGAAAACCCGAGAAGAATTTAAAATACCATCCTTTCTTTATTAATGTTATTTTTACTTAAAATTACTCGAATAAATCAAAATGTGTATAAAATGCCTTCTAATCTCGAAGTAACAAAATATAGCATCTCGTAAGTTAGGACACGACACCTCGAATCCTTGAGAATAAGCTTGCCTTTTATTTTTTTTATTTAAATCTCATGTATTTTAATTTTAAAAGGATGTTCGGTCATTTAAGTCCAACGAGAAAACCGAAACCCCGTAAGTTAGGACACGACTTCTCAAATCTCCAAATATGGAACATTACCTTAATTTTAAAATTTTCTTTTGTCAGGTAATAACAAATGTAACAACGCGCGTTTTTCTTATTTGGGTATAGTACAACAATGAATAAATATTAGGGCAAATATCCTAAAAATACCAAAAAAAAATTTAAAATTACGGAAATGACAGGTTTCAAAAATATTGACCGGAAGGGCAATTTCCCCAAAATCGCGTCCACGCCGCTGCTTTTTTAGGAAGGTTTAAAAGCGTGCCCATGGGGAGCGCTTTAGGCCACCTCAGAAAAACGCCCCCGAGAGGCGCTTTGCTGAGGTGGTCAAAGCGCCCCTCATGGACGCTTTTTACCGTCTGTAATCAAATTTTTTTGACCGTTAGAGTCCAACAGTCAAAACCAACGGTCAAAAAAAAAACTATAAATACCCCCAACCCTTCATTTTTTCACACTTCAATCCTTTCTCATTTTTCTCTCAATTTTCTCTCAATTTGCTCTCAATTTTCTCTCAAGTTTCTCTCAAAGCCCTTGAAATTTACGCTTAAATTTCAAAATAGTCTTCTACTATTTACTGAAAAAGCCCTTTATAATTTTTTAATATATTTATTTTTTGAAAAATTTAAAATTCTTTATCGAGTACAATGGTGATTTACGCCGCCTAGACAAAGAATCACATTGGCGTCGAGCAATTGAAAATGGTAAGTTTGAATGTTAATTTTTCAATATTATTAAATTTTTTTAATTATGCAATTTTAATTAATTTTGAATTTTATAATTTTTTAAATAGTCTGTAGATCGGGTGTTGCAATGTTATATTCGCAACATGCCTGGTCCCCCATCGCCATTGATCGAGAATTACCTGCGGGAAGCGGGTTTTTGGCACGTGGCCACGATAGGTCGGGTTCAAGTTGGACCCGACTTTGATCAAGCGTTGATAGAGAGGTAGAGACCGAGACTTACACTTTCCATCTCGCCATGCGAGAGTGTACCATCACCTTAGAAGATGTGCGATTCTGATTGGGATTACTGGTGGATGGGTCGGTGAGTCACCGGTCCGTAACATCTCTCGATTGGATGGTCGTATGCTACGAGCTCTCGGGTGCCATTCCTGGATAAATTACAAGGAGGTCGGATCGATATGGTTTGGTTACGAGACGCATTCCCAGCCGAATGAAGGTTCGATTGAAGAAGAAAGAATACTGTATGCGCGGGCATACATGCTTGAATAATTGGAGGCTATCTCGATCTGGGACCTCTAGAAACCTCGTCCACGAGATGGCTCCTGAAACTTGTTGATTTCAGAGCAATGGAGAATTGAGTTGGGGTCTACCGTGCTATCGAGGTTGTACCGGGAGATGTCTTGAAGCGACGGTCTTAGTAAAGCAAAATTGAGGTTGCCTATCACTCTGCAGGTCATGGGCATGATTTCGATTTCCATTTTACGTCCTCGACTCGACCACCATATTCATTCCCACCGATAACGAGGTAAATTTAATATTATATTTTACAATTATGTCATAGATTTATAGTATAATTGCATGCTAAAAGTTTATTTAATTAGGTGGAACCATCCGACGAGTCATGTTGGAATACGACTCGCTTGAGGATATCGACTCTATTGGAACAACGGTCAAAATCACAAGTAAGTGTAATTTCGTTATTATAATTTAGTATTTATGTATATAACTAATATTTTGGTAATGTTAATATAGTTTTAATGGACACAGATGAGGATCCCGAAATTCGGCAGATAATTTCGGAGAGTTCCTCCAAAATCCGAACAGCTTAGCACGTTAAGGTCCCGCTAATCACCTACGCGACGTGGAGATGCACCACCGGATCGGGTTCTGCGGTAATTTGGATGTCGGCAACCGATTCCGTGGCTCTTGAGGTGCTCGATGATGAGCACACTGTGGACTTCTGGCTGACAAAGACACGGATTGGCCAATATTTTGGTCGAACATATCGAGACGTGGGAACCGGTATGACTTTTTACCTAATCGGAACCGATCGTAGTTCTGAGTTAGCGTGCGTCTTGAGTACATGCCATGGTTTAGAATCCATGGCAAGCCGTATCATTGTCCGGATGAAGAGAGGCGATGAAAATTCATGAGCGAAGGGCGTCGGGCCCTTTACATTCAAAGAAGGGTGATGAGATCGGGCCCGAATAAAGATTTACACGATCCGGGCCCATCAACAGCGCCTACACAATCACCGGCCCATCGATTCGGTGACAACACCGACAACACAAGCGTCCACGGTTTATACCGGTCGTACCACCTCCTTTATATGTATCCTCCTAACCCATATATGTTTCCTTTTCTAGTCCCCCAGGTTGGAATGCATGGTCGGGTTCGAGTCCTTTCCCCACAACTCCTTTTAGCGATTGATCGTGAGGCCGGCGTCGGGTGTGGGATTAGAGGAGGCGCCTGGTCGGGGAGCGATTCTTTCTACTGTGCTCCTTCACCGTCAGGATGCGCCACCCGCCGTGGTTTATGCAAACACCTCGGGTCATTATTTTATCAAGGTGGGTCATCATCGCAACACCTGAACTGACCCACCGGGAGGAATCGGATTCCCTTTGAGGTTCCACGACCCCATAGGAAGCTAGAAGAAGGAGGAATCCATCAGCATAACCGTCGGCCTTGAGTGGCACCGGGTTCCCACCAACATCCGCATTAAACCCTAAACCCCTAATTTGAGTAATTGTAAATTAATTTATAATTTGAGTTTAATTTTTTTGTAATTAAGGTTTAATTTTTGTAATTAAGTTGTAATATATTTAATAAAATTTGAGTTTATTTTTTATTGTAATTTAATTTTTTAATTATTTAATTTTAATAACTTTGACAAAATAAAATTGATTTATTTTTTTGTAATTAAGTTGTAATATATTTAATAAAATTTGAGTTTGTTTTTTATTGTAATTTAATTTTTTAATTTATTTAATTTTAATAACTTTGACAAAATAGGTTTGGTTTATTTTTTTGTAATTAAATTGTAATATATTTAATAAAATTTGAGTTTACTTTTTTATTGTAATTTAATTTTTTAATTTACTTAATTTTAATAACTTTGACAAAATAGGTTTGGTTTATTTTTTTGTAATTAAGTTGTAATATATTTAATAAAATTTGAGTTTGCTTTTTTTTTGTAATTTACTTTTTTAATTTATTTAATTTTAATAACTTTGACAAAATAGGTTTGGTTTATTTTTTTAATTAAGTTGTAATATATTTAATAAAATTTGAGTTTTTTTGTAATTTAATTTTTTAATTTATTTAATTTTTTAAATTTAATTTTTTATATAATAAAATTGATTTTAATTTTATTTCTTTTGTATTTTAATTTTTATTTTAATTTTAATATCTTTGATAAGATAGAAATGATTTAATTTTTTAATTTAATTTTTAATTTAATTTTAATAACTTGAATAAAATAAAAGTTTGGTTTATTTAAGCATCAACGTTGATTAGGATGGGCTATTTTATTTTTTAAATTGTAATAATTTTTTATTTTTTGAATAAAAAGTTATTTTTATTTGTGTTTGTAATTTAATTTTAATTATCTTATATTTAATAAATTTGAGTTCTTGTACAAAAGTTCATAGCTTTTCCTCCAAAAAAGCGAAATTACATAGCCAAAGAAGAGACAAACAAGCTAAGAACACGGTCAACTAGTCCGATTTGGACACGAGCGAGATGTATGGCCGGGTTCCTACACCACCAAGACCGCCGACTTTGGTTGGTCGGTTCTCGGATATCCATATTGTTGCGTATTCTAGTCGAGGAAGGTCGACCTTTTGGTTTCGTCTCAATTCTCTATCAAACGCAATGCTTATACTGTTGCAAGCGATCTGATGGCCACTTACGTTCATCTGGGATCGGTGGGAATCGTGTCTCCACACGTTGTACATGTTTTCTAATTTGTAGACTTCTCGACATAGCTCATGGGGTCAAGACGAAGATTATGACAAGCCGCAAGTACATGAGCACATGGGTAACGGTGCATCAAATATCCCAGATCGCATGTCCTATTTGTCAAGTGTACACGATAATGCCCGCCAACAATACCTTGGTTGGTCTCATCAAACTCCGTGACACGAAACCATAGGTCGTCGTGGTCGTGACAAACTGTGTGAATGGTGTTCACCCGTGCCTTCCCACGGTTAATTTCTTGCAAGACCTTCGGGCTCCATACATGGCCTCCTTACATCTGCCCTCGATAACTTGCTGCTCTCTTCGGAAATAGTGCCGCTAAACGAAAATATGTCTCCCGTAAAATTGCTGTAATCGGCAGATGACGGGTTCCTTTTAGCACAAAATTTATGCATTCGGCCAGGTTTGTGGCCATATGACCATATCGTAGGCAGTCATATATGCTTGTGTCCACTGTTCAAAAGGAATATTGCACAGTACTCTGCGCCTTGACTTTATCTGCTAGCATAACCGCCAACATCTCGTGAAAACGGTCTTTATTGATCTCGTACCACCTAATATCGTTGATAGCGAGTATTACATACCACTATTCAATTGCGAATAAATTGAAAATTTCAAAAGAAATTATATTAATAGATATTTCATACCCATATCGGTCACTTGCCGTTTCATCTTTTAGATTGGTGTTGCCCATAGTAGTTGGATGAAACATGCCTCGAGCAATATCGATGGTGTGTGCGATGCCACATGCTTCCTCGCTGTTCTATTGCCGCAAGTATTCCAGGCCCCGATCCGATATAACGCATATGTCGTTGAGGCGACATGCCTCCTTAACCTAGATAGGAAGAAGTTCCATCATCGCCTAACTCCCCGGTGTTATTGCGAATGCAATCGAAAGGATTCTCCCACGTAGTCTTGTGCCACGACTAGCAATAGCCGTCGTGTATCTACCATACATGAAGGTACCGTCAATTTGTACCAATGGCTTGTAGTATGTAAAAGCATCTCGGCATTGCTTAAATGTCCGAGCAGTGTTTGAACCTTGTGCATCCACGAGAGACGATCGTTGTAGTACGCCATTTCGTTTCAATGTCATTGTCTTTGCTCGACATATCTCTCCAAAGACTGACACCATCGCCACACTTCATTATATGAAGCGTCCATCGACCGTAACTTTTCCAACGCATATACGCTTGGCTATCCAAGCCTTTACAGAAGAGGGCGTGTACCTATTTGGCTACGAATATTGCCAATTAAAATTTGTAATCGTAGTTTTGGGATCGGCCTTCACCGTCGGGATTATTAAATCACCAACATGTCCGAATCCATCCTCGGATGATCTTGTGTTACACAACAACGAAGCACGTTAAATAATGCAACATTACATAATATTAGTGTTATTGAAATCATTGAACACATAGTGGTCTTGTCTTGGTAAGACATGTATGCGGACCTTTGTACTTCTTCACCTCCCACATCCCCGTCCTTTTCCTCAACGACGCCATAATTTTTCATGCACATGTGCCGTCTTGCAAAAGACACTTCGCCTCGTACCTATCGAGCTTTGATTTAACCATAGTGTAGTTAACCCGTTCGATCTTGTATTGTTTCAATGCACCAAGAAAAGTGTTCTTGTTGGAAAACGGTTACCAACTTCTAATTGGTCCGAATCAACGAAGAATTTGTACTGATCACGCGTCCGTTATGGTAGTTCAGAAACTCCAATGCATCATCTTGAGATAGATCGACATTATGCATGTGCTACTGGAGGCGAGTATGCCCCGAATAGCGGATCTTCTTCTTCTTCGTCGAACCGCCTCTACATCTTGGTACAATTAGAACAGCTCCGGTTAGAAAATAGTCCAACCACGCACCACCAAGCCACGGCTCCGAGGTGGATCCACATCGATTCATCGTCTAATCCTCCATAACTCGCAACAAACGAGGCCCTCACTGGTGGATGCCGTTGGTAATACATCATCCCTCCTTAAACATCTTTCGTAAAGATTCAAATCGTATGTGGATTGCCATCCACTAGAAGTTGATAGCGTCCCCAATCGTATTTACGTCATCCGACGCGTCGATTGGCGAATATGCATGTCCCATCCACCAACCGAGTGTCGTGTAGGGGTTATGTTTTCCATACTACCACCGCACACGGGCACTTCTATGTTTTGCCTCCCACTTACAGAGTGTCGACTTGGGGTCGTGTATTCCCCTCGAACGATACTAGATGTTGAGGTCGCAGCCAGATCACTTGGAGATGAAAATTCTACATATACCTCGATATAGGGTGAACCACTGGTAAGATGAGTCTCCACCATTGCCTCAAGGCTCCGAGGACCTTTGATGTCGAATGCGTCATATCTCACTAGATCAACCGAAGCGCAAAATCTATACTTAATAGACTGAACTTTCATTGGCGTTGTTCTGAATATTTTATGCCTAATTCTTTTGCGAAGTTCTACCAAATCGACGTTTCGATTAAAACTCAATCGCGCTGTGTTCTCCGATAAGAAAACAACACCATCTTGATTGCCACGACTTCACCATCATAGTAAATAACAGATTAATACGTTCACTCATTTTCAATTTTTTCCTTTTGCTTGAATTTGCTTTCGCTAACCGAGAATGCAATTGGGTGATTATAGCCTAATTTTGCGGACGACCTTGTAGCAAAAGTGCGTCCCACGTGGGAGCGCTTTTCGGTGCTCTGGTAATAGTGCACCTATTTGGGCGTTTTTGGTCATTGTTTGTTGAAACGTCTCCTCAAAATAATTTTGTCGGAGACCATCAGCAAAAACGCGTCCACGTGAGAGGCGTTTTGACCACGGTTTGTTTCAAACGTCTCCTCAAAATTATTTTGCCGAGACTACGCCCAAAAACTTATTTCATTTTTTACATTGCAAGTGGATGGAAAGATTCCCCAAAATCGCGTCCACGTCGGTAGCGTTTTGGTGGAAAATGGCCTAAAAGCGCGTCCATGGGGAGCGCTTTAGGCCACCTCGAAGAAAGCGCTACTGTGGGGCGTTTTTCTTTGAGGTGGCCTAAAGCGCTCCCCATGGACGCCGCTTTTAGTTACTTTTCCCAAAAACGCTACCGACGTGACGCGATTTTTGGGGAAATTGCCCTTTCCGGTCAATATTTTTGAAACCTGTCTTTTCCGGTAATTTTTTATTTTTTTTGGTATTTTTAGGATATTTGCCCTAAATATTATGACGGCATAGTAATTAATGAAATAAAACAAAAGAGTGATGGGTAAAATAAAATGATGTTAGAATGATAAATAAATGAAATAAGAACGACTAAAGAGTAAGATAAAAATACCATGCTAACGAATAGTAAAATGCAATATCAATTTGTAGTAACAATGGTATAATAATATGCATAATAAAATATAGAAGTATAATAATAGTAGTAATAAATAACAATACCAATATGCATAATAAAATAATAATAATAATAATGATAACGATAATAAAATATAAAAAGCACATAAAAAGGAATATAAGTAACATAAATTCTAAATATTTAAAAAGGGTAAAGAAAAATAAATAAATATAAAAAGAAATAAAATGCACAATAGAAAGGAAATAAACCAACTTTAAATATTAAAAAGTAAAGGAATAAAAAATAAATAAACGAGTAATAAATAATGTGTAAAAAAGTAATATATATAAAAATCTATATATAAAAAATTTATTAAGGGTTGAAATTAAATAAATAAGGATTAAATCAAATTGAAATGAAATTAAGAGTCTAAATTATAATAAATAAATGCATAAATATAAGGAGGACTAAATCAAAACTTAAGTGAAATTTTGGGGAAAATCTGCATAAAATAAAAATAAAGGACTAAATTATAATGCACTAAAACAAAATAGGGACCAAACGGGAAAATATCCCAGCTTCCCTATATGCATTGTTCAGGGGGACCCAAATAAAAAAAGAATAAAATTAAATACGGTAAATTTTAAAATAAAAAAAGGAAATAGGACCATATTGTAAATCTTCAAAAAAGAGGAAGGGTCACAGGCAAAAATAACCCATGTTTTAAAAACACGCGGATCCTAACTTCCGGGTCGGGTCAGAAGCGGGTTAAAGTCAAAACGACGTCGTTTAGGCTTTTGAAATTAAATCCAAAACGACGCCGTTTTATAACCCTTATTTAAGTCAAAATTTCTCCAAAAAAAATCATTTTAGCCTTAAGTAAAAAAAATTCCGAAATCCTTCCCTTTTTTTCTCTGAAATAGACCTCAAGACCGGCCTTGGCTTTGGTCGTTGGAGCCAGCGACGGCGCCGCCGTTCATGGTGGCCGAAGAAAAAAAAACCCTTCTTGATCCTTTTTTCACCCTCAACCCCGATTTAAAACCGAAAAGCCCAAAAAACCTTCCAAAAATCGAAAAAAGACAAGGGAACTCTTCGGTTCCATCTTCTCCAATCGCCTGAAAGGTAAAAATTTATTTTATATATATATGTGTGTGTGTGTGTGTGTGTGTGTGTGTGTGTGTGTGTGTGTGTGTGTGTGTGTGTGTGTGTGTGTGTGTAAGTAAGCTATATTCGAAAGAAAAATGAAAATACCTTTGTAAAAACTATAATTCCTTTTGATATTTCTTTCTCTTTTCTAAATTTTTGTCTTTTTTTTTTTGATCTCTTTTTTCTGTCCCCCTTCCCCCCAAAAATTACATTATGATTGTTGTGTCTTTTATAGCCAATTTACAACATTGTTTATTATTTTTTGTTGATGTCTTTATTACTGTTCTTGTTGTTGTTTTTGCTGTTTCTTTTCTTTTCTTGCAGGTGCTGGGGAGGTCAATGGAAAGGACCTTGCTATTCTGGTGCAAGATGTCCAAGCCTCGGGCGATGGGCGTGCTGCAAAGGCACATAAGTGGCAGCAGGAGGGTGCGAGCACATGGGGTGTTAGGTTTAGGTTTTTTTTAGTTTAATTGAAAATGTCTTAAGTGTTTTGGCCACTAGGATTCTTTTCATTTGGGTTTGATGTATTTTTATTTAAGTCATTTGGGCCTGTAAATTTGGACTTATTTATTTAATTTTTGGTTTATTTTTTATGGGCCCGGGCAAATTTGGGCATTTACAGCTGCCCCTCTTTACTCATTGTCATGTAACAGGAATGAAGCAAGGACTTTAAAAAGGGCCAAATTTGCCTGGTCTTACAGAATCTTGACTTCTTGGTGTTCACCTTCTTCAAGTAGCCTCATTCTAACCCACTGCAACTTCAGGGGTATAGGAATTGTTGCTTCCATCTGCTCCACTGCAACCTCAGGGAGATAGGATTAGTAGCCTCAATCTACTCCACTGCAACTTCAAGGAGATAAGATTTGTATCTTGTAGCTTTAGTCTATTCAACTGCAACTTCAATGAGATAAGATTTGTAGCTTCAATCTGCTCTACTGCAACTTCAGAAAGATAAGATTTGCTATCTTCAATATGCTCCATTGCAACTTTAGGGAGATAAAATTTTCTATCTTTGATCTGGTCCACTACAACTTCAGGAAGATGAGATTTGTGGCTTCAATCTGCTCCACTATAACTTTAGGGAGATAAGATTTGAAATGTTAGATTTAATCCAACCTACTACAACTTCAGAGGTATAGGATTTGTGACTTGTAGTTTTAATCTATTCCACTACAACTTTAGAGAAATAAGATTCGCTATCTTTAATATGCTCCACTACAACTTCAGGGAGATAAGATTAATGGCTTCAATCTGCTCCACTGCAACTTTAGGGAGATAAGATTTGCCATGGTAAACTCAATCAATCCCACTGCAACTTCAAGGGTATAGGATTTGTGGCTTTAATTTGCTCCATTGCAACTTCAGGGAGATAAGATTCGCCATGATAATTTTAATCCGTCCCACTACAGCTTCAGAGAGATAATATTCGCCATGATAACTTCAATCTATCCCACTGCAACTTCAAGGGTATATGACTTGTGGCTTTAATTTTTTCCACTACAACTTAAGGGACATAAGATTCACCATGATAATTTCAATCCGTTCTAATGCAACTTCAGGGTTATAGGATTTGTGGCTTTAATCTGCTCCACTTCAACTTTAGGGGATAAAATTCGCCATGATAATTTCAATCCATCCCACTGCAACTTCGGGGGTATAGGATTTGAGGCTTTAATCTACTCAACTGCAACTTCAGGGAGATAAGATTCGCCATGATAACTTCAATCCATCCTACACAACTTCAGGGGTATAGGATTTGTGGCTTTAATCTACTCCATTGCAACTTTAGGGAGATAAGATTCACCATGATAACTTCAGTCCATCCCACTATAACTTCAGGGGTATAGGATTTGCAGCTTTAATCTGCTCCACTGCAACTTCAGGGAGATAAGATTCACCATGATAACTTCAATCCGACCCATTGCAACTTCAAGGGTATAAGATTTGTGACTTTAATCTACTCCATTGTAACTTCAGGGAGATAAGATTTGCCATGATAACTTCAATTTGTCCCACTGCAACTTCATGGGTATAGAATTTGTGATTTTTTTGATCTATTACACCATTTTCTGGGGAACATGACTTGTTGAATCCATTTCATGGGCCCGTTTATGCCAAGTGATTAGGATGTCATGATTAGAATGAATCAATGCTCCTAGCTAGATGTGTATGAATGATGAATGTAGAATGTCATTTTTCAATAATGATCCCTTTTTAATGCTTAGGTTGTCATCGCTCGTTGCTCATCGAGGTTGTGTCTCTGATGTGTTGCCATGGCTTCTTATTCCGCTGGTATCTTTGATAGAAAATCAGAAGAAATAGTCACAATTTAGACTATTCTTTCTCAAATGTCTCCAACCCTTAGGTTTGGTTAGTTCTGACTAGTGGTCTTGTTTTAGGTACTTGTACTATTTAGAAAACTTTCAAAGCAATATGCAAGAAATCCTTTTACTTGAATATTATTAGTCAATTAATCGTATGAAAAATTCTTGAAAAAGATTGTAACAATGGACAAGGTTAAAATTTATTAGGAGCAAAGCTTGAAATGAATAGATTAATCAAAGATAGCAAACATTGCTGAAATTCAAAATGAGTTAGATGAAAATAGATGCGCCAGATATCATAGCATGAGCTTCTCCGCAGTAACTTCTCGAGGACCCTTTTGAGCTTGATATGTGTTTAAGAGATCCAGAGTACTTTGTTGATGCCCTAAGATATAAAGTTTCTCCTCCTTGTTATTTTTGAGGGAACAAGACTACCACATGCCCCATCATTTGGTCAAATTTTGAGCCGCCTTTTCTGGGTTTTCAACTCAAAACTCCTTTGTTCTCAAGATGCCCTTTGTGGGTTTTGGCCTTGGCCTCCTTTTTTTCACTTTTTTATTTTTATTTTTTTTAGATGAAATACCTCTTGATTGAATCTGAATTCACAGGGTTGGGCAAATCTCGCCATCCATATCGATCAAAATTTGAGTTGTCCTTTCTTGGGTTTTCAACTCAAAACCCCTTTGGTTTGAAGGCGCCCTTTGTGGGTTTTCGCCTTGGCCTTTCCCCCCTTTTTTTAAGGTGAAGTACCTCTTGACTGAATCCGAATTCACAGGATTAGGCAGATTTTTACCATCCACCTCGATCAAAATCAGCGCTTCTCTAGAAAAGGCCTTATTTACTACATAAGGTCCCTCCCAATTTGGAATTCATTTTCCTCTAAAGTCCTTTTATATGAGAAGGATATCTTTCAATACCAGGTCCCCTTCATGGAATTCTCTAGGGTAAACCTTTTTATTATAAGCCTGCATCATTCATTTTTAGTATATCTGACCATGATGGATAGCTCTCAGTCTCGTCTTTTCAATCAAGTTCAGCTGATTATATCGAGATTAGAGCCATTCTACTTCATCCAACTTTAGTTCTGCCAATACTCGGAGAGATGGAATCTCAAATTCGATGGGCAAAATTGCCTCCATTCTATAAGCTAATGAAAAAGGAGTTTCCCCGGTAGAGGTTCTGATAGACGTTCAATAAGCATAAAGGCAAATGGTAACTTCTCATGCCAATCTTTATAAGTCTCGGTCATTTTCCCATGATCTTCTTAATGTTCTTATTGGCTACCTCAACTGCACCGTTCATTTTTTGACAATACGGTGACGAGTTGTGGTGTTTGATCTTTAACTGATTGCAGACTTCTGATATCGTGCTATTGTTCAAATTCAATGTATTTTCAAATATGATCCTTTCTGGCATTCCATATCGACATATGATCTCCTTCTTTAAGAGCTTACTGACTGTCGAGTTTGTGACATTAGCATATGAGGCGGCTTTTACCCACTTGGTGAAGTGATCGATGACCACAAAGATGAATCGATGTCCATTAGAAGCTTTTGGCGAAATCGGCCCAATGACATTCATGCCCAACATAGAAAAAGGCCATGAAGGTTATAACATGAAGAGGTGAATGAGATACATGAATTTTGTCTCCATAAATTTGGCACTTATGACATTTCTTGGCATAATTGATGTAGTCTCCTTCCATGGTAAACCAATAATACCCAAATCTCATGACTTGTCTGGCCATTGTGAAATCATTAGTATGTGTTCTACAAACTCCTTCATGGACTTCTTCCAAGATTTTCTTAGCCTTAACAGCTTCCACACATCTTAGCAGCACCTGATCCTTTCTTCTTTCATATAAGATCTCACTATCTAAGACGTAGTCAATGGCCAATCTTCTCAATGTCCTTTTATCATTCTTAGTTGCTTGGTCAGGGTATTCACGATTCTTCACATATCGCAGTATATCGTGATAACACGGGTGATCATCTTTTTCTTCCTCTTCTTCGATGTTGTAGCAGTGAGCTAGAGCTTCATAAATACTCATCTGGATAGGCTCTACATCCTCTTGCTTGTTCACTTTGACCATAGAAGCTAGAGTAGCTAGGGCATCGACAATCTGATTTTTGTCTCGTGGAAGGTAACAGAAAGTGATGTCGTCAAACTCCTTGATTAGTTCAAAAACCAGCTTTTTATATTCAATCAACTTGGAATCTCTTATCTCCCATTCATCATTGAGTTGATAGATCACTAATGCAGAATCCCCATATACCTCTAGTATTTTGATTTTACGTTCTATGGCTGCACGGATACCCATGATGCATGCTTCGTATTCTGCCATATTGTTCGTGCAATTAAAATACAATTTACTAGTGAAGGGATAATGATCTCCATTTGGGGGATACCAGGACTGCCTTGATTCTGTTACCCATAGCGTTTGATGCTCCATAGAAGTTTAGTTTCCAAGGATGACCTTTTGAGAGTCTTCTTTAGTGGTTGCAACATACATTAGATCTTCATTTGGGAAATCAAAATTCAAAGGCTCGTAATCTTCTAGAGCTCTACTAGCCATAAAATCTGCTATTGCACTCCCTATTATAGCCTTCTGATTCACATAAATTCAAAAGTAAAATTTTCCATCGGGCCATTCTTCCATTCAAAGAAATCGACTCCATCATGTACTTTAGAGTGTCCAGTTTTGAGATGAGCCAAGTTGCATGGTACAACATGTACAATCTCAGTCTTCGGGCTATCCAGATCGAGGCACGACACAACTTCTCAATTGGCGAATATCTTATCTCACATCCAGTGAATTTCTTACTAAGATAGTATGTCACTCTCCCTTTTCTTCCTAACTCATCATGTTGGCCAAGCACGCATCCCATGGAATTCCCAAATGTGGCCAAAAGTACAGTATCAGCGGCTTATCTGGGCTAGGTGGCATCAGCGCTAGGGTATTGGACAGGTAATGTTGGACCTTGTCGAAAGTCTTCTGGCATTCTTCATCTCATACACCTAGATTGTGTTTCTTAAGGAGACGAAATATAGGTTGCATTTCTCGGTTAGTTGTGAAATGAATCGGGAGATGTGATTTAGTCTTCTTAAGAAATTTTAAACCCCTTTTTGAGTACACGGTAGGGGCAGCTCTTGTATAGTCCTGACTTTATCCGAGTCGATTGTGATCCCTTTTTCGCTGACTACGAATCCTAGAAATTTTCCCGACTTAACCCCAGAGGTACATTTTGCTGGATTGAGCTTTAGCTGGAACTTTCTCAACCTCAAAAATAATTTCCTCAGGACTTGCACATGCTCCTTTTCTATTCTGGATTTTGCAATCATGTCGTTGACATAAACCTCAATCATATTATGAAACAAAGTTACCATGACTCTTTGATACATTGCTTCCGCATTTTTCAGTCTGAATGGCATTACTTTGTAGAAAATGCTCCCCACATGGTTATGAATGTCATCTTTTCCTTGTCTTTAGGTTGTATCTTTATCTGGTTGTATCACGAGAAACCATCCATAAAAAGAGAACAGCGAGTAACCTGCTGTGCTGTCTACAAAAGTGTCGATATGAAGCAATGGAAAATTATCTTTAGTCTAAGTACATTCATACTTTTCTATATTTTTTACGGACGGAACGATATTGGCTACCCATTTTGAGTATTTAACCACTTGTAAGAAACCAACATCAAATTGCTTCTTAACTTCCACTTTTATTTTCAGTAAAACATCGGGCCTCATCCTTCGGAACTTCTGTTGAACTAGCTTGCACTCTTCCTTTATGGAAAGTCAGTGTACCACGATATTAGTACTTAACCCGAGCATATCTTGATATGAACATGCAAAGACTTTCTTGAATTCTTGGAGTAACTCAATGAGGTCTCGCTTTGTCTCTACGGTAATGCAAGCTTCAATCTTCACCTTTTTTTCCTCTCCTAAGCTCACAATTTCCACTGACTCTTTGTAAGGTAGGATCTGTTTCTCCTCTTGTTCTACCATCATCAACAAATTAGGAGATAGGTTACAATCTCGATCACCTTCAAAGTCCTAAAGTTCATCTAAACACATATCTTGCTCAAAAGTTTTCTGAGTCAGTACCAACGTCGGTCATATCATTAATATCTGGAAACCTATTATAAGAACGAAGGAAGACCCAAATGAATCTAAGAATGACAAAATGTGTGGTATAAGTATGAATGAAATGGAAAGAACAAAAGAATGTTTGCCAAAACGAAACACAAAGATGCGTTTTATTGAAATAAAAATAATGAACATGTGCCTTTTTCACAAAAGTATTCATATTATTCCCAGCCTTAGAGTAATAGGTGTGTTTTGAATATTACTCTGAAATGGTCCTAAAACTACAAGGATCTCTTCCACAATCCAGTTGTTCAGAACACTCTAGGGGTTGTAAGGACTAACTTTTTTTTTTAATTCATTCTTCAAAGACACAAACATCTTTCCCTTCCGAACCTAAAAAATTCCAACTCTTTATTATACATCAGGCTCTATACTAGAGTTTTGAACTCATCATACTTTTGGATTTTATGAAATTTATTGCATGCAATGAAATGTAATGTTAATGAATGGAAAAGATGCATGCAAAAAGGTGTTGTTTATAGTTCAATTCTATTAGAACAACTTTACTAGAGAACAAATTTCTTTACATAAAGCGAATACATATACGACCTCGCTTTCACACTTGAAACCTTAACCTTCCTAAGAAACAAAACTAATTCTTAGCCTTAATCCAACTTTGATTTAGATTTCAGACTTTGAACAATTAGGGTCTGTAATTGGTCAGCCACTTCTCGTACTCGGACCAAAGCTTCGCTCATAACGTGGTCCAAATCTCTGACCCGCCCCTCTCAAAGGCTATCACATTTCTCTTGTTACCTTTTCTTTGACCAAAGTCGTACGGCCGTGTTGTCTTCCACTTTATCAAAAAACCCATTTTCCATGACAAGCTCTCTATTTAGCACCGACGTGAATCAACACCCTTTTTTATGATGAAAATGCAATGCAATCACAGTCAAAACAAAACGAAACAAGTCAATAAGTAGACACATCTAGCATTCAAAGCAAGAAATAATAAATAGAACACCTAATTAGATGATCAGTTAGAGGTTTGGTATGGTTCTACCTAGGGTAAGCTCTTAGGGTTTATTATATGCGGTTCGTTCTAAAGTAAGGGTACTTGAACCGGTAAATTCCTCGATCCTCATCCATTATAGGCTCATACGGACCGAGTTTAGTTCAGGGGAATACATTTTCCTATGGCTATACGGAGATGAAAATCTCACGAAGATATAGGTATGGATGTATCCCGAAAGCGATCCACTATCTTATACGGAGGTGAAAACCTCACAAAGTAATAGTTTCTCACTCCCACTTAAAAGGGTATAATTGACTGGTTATGCTATGCAACATGAGATAAACCAAAAGACTCGCACCAATAAGGCAAACAAATCATTATGATGAAGATCACAAAAATGACGGATGAAATGCAATGAAAGGATCATAAATTTAAATCAAATTATCAATTTTTGACAGAAGGACAAGAAGTAATCAACTTGCGGCTTGACTTTCTTATTTTGTCCCCAACGGAGTCGTCAAGCTGTCGAAACCCCTTTTTTGAAGGTCGACTTTTATTTTTTTTAAAAAGGAGTCGCCACCAATCATTTTTGTGAGGTGTGATTGGGCCACCTCGTAATCTAATCGTTTTAATAAAGGGTTTGATTTACTAAAACAATGATTTTTGGTCTACGAAATTTAGAAAGTGGGTTCGGGAGTCTGTTACGCACAAGGAAGGATTAGCACCCTCGTTATGCCCAAAATTGGTACCTAATTGATTAATTGATGTCTTTAGTGTCGAAAGTTGAAAACCCAGAAGAATTTAAAATTCCATCCTTTCTTTATTAATGTTATTTTTACTTAAAATTACTCGAATAAATCAAAATGTGTATAAAATGCCTTCTATTCTCAAAGTAACAAAATATCGCATCCCATAAGTTAGGACTCGACACCTCGAATCCTTAAGAATAAGCTTGCCTTTTATTATTTTTTATTTAAATCTCATGTATTTTAATTTTAAAAGGATGTTCGGTCATCTAGGTCCAACGAGAAAATCGAAACCCTGTAAGTTAAGGCATGACTTCTCAAATTCCCAAATACGGAACATTACCTTAATTTTAAAATTTTCTTTTGTCGGGTAATAACAAATGTAACAACGCGCGTTTATCTTATTTGGGTATAGTACAACAATGAATAAATATTATGACAGCATAGTAATTAATGAAATAAAACAAAAGAGTGATGGGTAAAATAAAATGATGTTAGAATGATAAATAAATAAATAAATAAATAAAATAAGAACAACTAAAGAGTAAGATACAAATACCATGCTCGCGAATAGTAAAAGGGAATATCAATTTGTAGTAACAATGGTATAATAATAATATGCATAATAAAATATAAAAGTATAATAATAGTAGTAATAAATAATAATACCAATATGCATAATAAAATAACAATAATAATGGTAATGATAATAAAATATAAAAAGCACATAAAAAGGAATATAAGTAACATAAATTCTAAATATTTAAAAGGGTAAAGAAAAATAAATAAATAAATAAAAGAAATAAAAAGAACAATAGAAAGGAAATAAACCAACTTTAAATATTAAAAAGTAAAGGAATAAAAAATAAATAAACGAGTAATAAATAATGTGTAAAAAGTAATATATAAAAAATTTATATATAAAAAAAATCTATAAAGGATTGAAATTAAATAAATAAGGATTAAATAGAAATTGAAATGAATTTAAGAGTCTAAATTATAATAAATAAATGCATAAATATAAGGAGGACTAAATCAAAACTTAAGTGAAATTTTGGGGTAAATCTAGATAAAATAAAAATAAAAGACTAAATTGTAATGTGCGAAAACAAAACAGGGACCAAATGGGAAGATATCCCAACCTCCCTATGCGTATCGTTCGGGGACCCAAATAAAAAAGAATAAAATTAAACGTGGTAAATTTTAAAATAAAAAAAGGAAATAGGACCATATTGTAAATCTTCAAAAAAGTAAAAGGGTCACAGGCACAAATAACCCATGTTTTAAAAACACGTGAATCCTAGCTTCTGGGTCGGGTCAGGACTTGGGTCAAAGCCAAAACGACGCCGTTTTGTCGTCTGAAATTAAAATCCAAAACGACACCGTTTTATAACCCCTATTTAAGTCAAAATTTCTCAAAAAAATTCATTTTAGCCTTAAGTAAAAAAAAAATTGAAATCCTTCCTTGTCTTTTCTCTGAAACAGACCCCAAGACCGGTCTTGGCTCCGGTCGCCGAAGCCGGCGACGGCTCCGCCGCTCACGGTGGCCAGAGAAAAAAAAGAAAAAAACTACCCTTCTTGATCCTTTTTTCACCCTCAACCCCGATTTAAAACAGAAAAGCCCAAAAAACCTTCCAAAAATCGAAAAAAGACAATGGAACTCTTCGATTTCGTCTTCTCCAATCGCCAGAAAGATAAAAAATTTATTTTTGAATATATATATGTGTGTGTTATTTATTTAATTTTTGGTTTATTTTTTATGGGCCCGAGTAAATTTGGGTATTTACACTAATAGTAGTCAGACTCTACCATTAGGAGTAATTAAAAGAGTGGCTTCCACAGGACCCCCTTAATTCCTACCACATTATCCAATCAACGTCCATTCTTAACATAAATCATTCTCTTTTACTTTATAGGAAATTATAGAATGTTTCTTTCTCCAACAAAACCCTATTTGTTTTGGATAATTACACCACTTCTTTAGATAGTGTGAACACTTGAGGTTCATTAATAAATAACAAAGATATTAACATCAGTGATATGATTTTTTTTCCCATTTGGACAATTTTAAATCCACTTGATTCAATTATCATGATTAAATGTGGAAAATATCTCAAATAATTCAAAACTTCAATCGATTCATATAATTTATTATTATTTAAATAATAAATCAAATAAAAGCTAATAGATACATTTCTTCTTTTCGTTTTTTCTTTGGTGTTAGCAGAAGGTGATTGGGAGCAAAGAACGATTGTTTTCAAAAAAAAAAAGTGTTTTTTCTTTGATGTTGGAAAGTTTAGATTTTTTAAAAAAATTATATTTTTTAATTTTAAAACTTTTATCTTTTTAGTTTTTAAAATTAATCAATTTTTATGTATATTTTATTTTTACATATTTATATGTTATTTTTCTATTTTTCTGTATAAATTTTAGAATATTTAAAATTCAAAAAGAAACTTGATTTTTTTGTAATTTTGTATAAAATCAAGCTAAATTAATAGAAAATATATAAATTGAGGAATAAATTTATTATTTTGCCAATTAGAAAAGTGCCTTAGTTCCTTAAAGGTTGAGTGAAAAAGAAAATCTCAAAATGTTAGTGACCAAATTATAATTTTTAAAGTTAAGTAACCAAAACAATAACTTATACATAATTGAGTGATTATTGATGTAATTTACTATTTCTTTTAACATAACTGTCAAAATAAATATTGAAAGTATGCTATTTTTTTTTTTTTGAAAATAAAATCAGCTAGATTTATTAATAATGAAAAGAATAAAATCAAATAAAAAGTCTAGTTATTTTGGTTCAGACCTATGACACACTGGACTAATTATCCAATAAATGGCCTAATTCTTTTGGTTCAGGCTTATTTTGGCTTTCGGCTTTAGCCATTAGTTTCAAAATAAAACAAATAAAATAACCCTTATAAAAGCCTGCCTACTGATTGAAAATAATAAAAGGAAACTTCTTGTAATGAAACTAGTCGATTCCCAAGACGCAACTGGACTCCTTTTCCCTATCGTCCTTTCACATCTCCATCTCCTCTGTATTGTCGATAGCCGCTCCATATTCCATATTAAGCTATCTGTTACATTTCATTTACCACAAACAAACCTCAATCTGGGCTGCTTTTCCATCTTCCCTCCGGTTGCGAATGGTGCTGAGTTAGATCTGCCCTTCTCTAGTACGTTTCCTCATTCTTTCTTAAAAACTCCTTCGCTAGGTTGTGAGCATAGGCATTCTCTGTTCTTTTAATGAACTGGAATTTTATTTCTTGAAAACGAGTCATACTACTTTGAATATCTCTAATTATTACACTGATGGTTGATTTGTCCGAGTTCTTTGACTATCATTTTTTTATAACTGTTCGAGAGTCTCCCATAACCGTTATTGAAGGAAGGGCCATCGAGATCCTTAACTGAACAGCCTGCAAGCCTGCTTAAGCTTTTTCTGAAAATAGAAATGGAACGTTTGCATTTGCCACTATCTTTAATACAAGGAGTTCTCCCGTCCGGTTCCAAACCACTAAGCCCTATGCTGATTTGTGACTTCTGTTGTCGAATGCTATGTCAAACTAAATCGTTGCCCTGGTGTTTGCGTCTGGAAGGTTACTCCTGTTACCCATGAAAGAGGTAAACTTCTTTTTCCTAATCCCTCAGTTTCAGCCATATATCTTCGGATATTCTGTGAAATCTCTCCTCCAGACTCTTTCTTTCATGCACGAGTTTATTTCTTAAGCTCTATATGATCCACAAACCGCAACAGAGCAGGCAACACTGTTAATGAGAACTATTCTGAAAGATCCAGGTAATCCATTTCTAGATATTTTGAACCATTCTGGTAATAACCCATGAGACCTTTAACTTTTTCCAAATCTCTACTGTTACAGGGCATTGCTGGAAAACATGCACACTGTCTTCTTCACCATTCCCGCATCGAGGACATAAAGCACTATTAATCACTCGCTTGTATTTTAGATTTGCAAAAGTTGGAATATAGTTCCATGTAATTCTTCATATTGTAATCAGTATTTTTGAGGGTAGTCCTAGATTCCAAAGTTTTTTGTAGAATTTCTTTGAGTCGGTCTATATAAAATAATAACTAGGATCCAAGCTAGCTTCTTGTAATAGTTTGTAGGCGCTTCTGACAGTAAATTCTCCAGACAATTCTTCGTTCCACACTTGAAGGTCGTTATGAGGACTTTCCGCAAGAGAAATCTGCATAATTTGTTGAGCAATCTCATCTTGGAAGGTCCTACTAGCAATATCTTTCTTCCATGTTCTAGTATTTGGGTCAATTAATTCTGAGACTAATTGAGGTCCTTCGCTACCATTTCTATTGTTCCACTCATCAGGTTCCTTTCCTGGAATCCAACGGTCCTCCCAGATCGAGACCCCATCACCCCTTCCAACCCCCCAACACAGTCCATTCTTCAACAATCCCTTAGCAGCCCACACGCTCTTCCAGGTAAGAGAAGGTAGATTCCTTAACTGAGCATTATTAAAATCTGTATGTAGATAGTATTTAGCCTTGAGTACTAGCTAAATGAATTTGGATAATTAATGCGCACCAATAATGTATTCCATATTTAGAAAACTAAGACTGCCAAAATACCCATTGTGCCACCAAAATTGAGCAATAATGCTTTCCAATTCTATACATAAAGATTTGGGTAATAAGAAATAAAACATAGTATAAGTTGGGATAGATTGAAGGACATATTTGATAAATACTTCCTTTCCTCCCTAAGACAAAAATCTAGTGCTCCAATTGTCAATATGTTTCTTAATTCGATCTTTTAAGTTCTGAAACAATTCCTTTTTCTTTATTCCAACCATATTGGGTAGCCCTAAATACCTCTCTGTATTGTTTGAATTTCGTACCCCCAAAATATTTACCACATCTCGCCTATCCTCTTCATTGGTATTTCTACTAAAAAAGACAGTGGACTTATTAAAGTTAACACATTGGCCCAAGCAACTCATATATTCCCTAAATACCTCTATGGATTGTTTGAATTTTGTACCCCCAAAATATTTACCACATCTCGCCTATCCTCTTCATTGGTATTTCTACTAAAAAAGACAGTAGACTTATTAAAGTTAACACACTAGCCCAAGCAACTCCTATATTCCCTTAAAATTTCCTTCAATCCCGTTCTTGTAGCTTGACCAAATAAAATGCAATCGTCGACAAATAACAAGTACGATACCTGTGGTCCGCTCCTACTAACTTTGGCTCTTTTCAATAGGCATTCTCTACTTGCTAATCGCATTAAACACAATAAACCCTCTCCGCAAATAAGAAATAGAAACGGGCTAAGTGGGTCTTTTTGACGAAGTCCTCTTGTTGAGTGGAAGTTTTATCCTATGTATCTATTTACAACTATTAAATAGGAGACAGTTGTCAAACATTTCATCAAAGTTTCAATCCAGTTCATATCGAACCCCATTCATATCATAATTTGTTTGATAAAATTCCACTCAACCTTGTCATATGCTTTGATCATGTCTAACTTGACAGCCATAAAACCTTTTTTCACAACTCTCTTTTGTTGAAAAGTATGTAGAACATTATTTGAAACCAATATGCCTAGTATAAACGCACTCTGAGCCACGTCAATACAATTTTCAATAACTCCTCTGAAACGATTTGTAATAGCTTTTGCTATAATTTTACAAAGCACATTACATAGAATGATATGTCGAAGTTCATCATAGTAGACGAATTATCAATTTTAGGGATGAGGATTATGTGAGTAGTGTAAGACCCATAATTTGCCAAGGCCCATTTTACCACCTAATTACCTAAAAAGACTAAGGCCCAAAACATTTTACAACCCAATCAGCCTACTAACCCACTAAACCCAATAACTAAACCTAACCCAAATAAACCAAACCCATTAAAAACAAACCCAAATTCGAATGGCCCATTAAACAAACCCAACCTAAATCTACCTAAACCTTAACCCACATCCATTATAGAAGCCCAAAACTAAGAAAAAACAAAGAATGACAAAACCTTAAGTGTGCCGCACCCAGGGTGTCTGCCTTCTGACCAAGCCCTCTGCATTTCGGTCTTGTCCACCGCCACTGTACACGCTTAGCACTGCCCAAGCTCCTGCAGCATTAAAAATGAAAATGATAGAAAGTCTGTAGGAAATGACTATATAAGCCAATTCAAACCATTGTAACAAGGACTTTTTTTATTATTATCAAAAAGAAATACAGAGATTCAAACAAGCCGATGGCGGTCCCCTCGTTGGAATTTGGGTTTCTTCCCAGCCGAATTTGAGAGAAAAGGAGAGGGGGGACCTTTTTTTTTTTAGAACAAGCAGCAGAAATGAAAAAAAAAAAGGAGAAAAATTGTTTCTATAAGGGACTCAAAATGGCGCCGTTTAGGGCATGTTTCAATGACCTCAAAACGATGTCGTTTTGAGTGACCTTGCAACCCGACCCCTTCCAACATCAAGATCCGCGTGTTTTTTATAAAGAGTCTTATTGCGCTTTCGGTCCTTCCACTTTTTAAATGGTTTAAAATCTATTTTTTTCTTTTAATTTTTACCCCTTTTTTTATTCCGTTTTCACTTTAATCTTTCAGTTTGGCCCAAAACGATGCACACAAAAGACTAGGGATATTTCTCCTGTTAGTCCCTTACCATTACGCGTGCGTTTTAATTTAGTCCTATTATTTATTTTATATAATTTGTGCCCTTTACTTTCTTTTAAATTCAATTAAGCCCTTTTTATTATTTTTCAATTTTTATTATTGTTACTATTATTTGATATTTTCATTTTTATTGCTATTAATTATTTATTATTATTTTATTATTACTATACTATACTATACTATTATTATTAGTATTACTATTTTTTATTATTACCATTATTTTATTTTTATTATTTAATTATTATCACTACTACTATTTTTATTTTATTATTATTATTTGTATTAATATTATTATTACTATATTTACATCTATATTTATTTTCTTAGTTTAATACTACATTATTAAATAAAAACACATTTTATAAAATTACTATATTTCATCTAAAGGTTTTTTAAATAAAGGCAATGTTTTGTATTTAGAAATTCAGGGAATAGTGTCCTAACGTGCTGTGGGTTTCGATTTTTCATTTGACTAAATAACTAAACATCCTTTTAATAAATTTCGTAAATAATGAGATGACTTTGATTACGAGGGTTTAAAATATCGTGTCCTAACGTGCTGGATGTGATGTTTGTATCCTTCCGGAACAAAGAAATCTTAAATTTTAACTCAAATTGTTCACGTTTTTAAAGAAACCATGCTTTCAAATCTTTTCAAATTTTCGACATTAATATATGAAATTATAAATTAGGTACCAATTTTGAGCGTTACGAGGGTGTTAATCTTTCCTCGTATGTAACCAACTTCCGAACCCGTTTTCTTGGATTTTTTAGGCCAAAATTAATGTTTTGAAATAAAATGTTTTATAAGGTGATTCGATCCCACCTAAACAAAAAGGATTGGTGACGACTTCATTTTGTTTTTAAAGTCGACCCCATTTTCTAAACGCTATAAAAAGTGGTTTCGACAGTGACGACTCCACTGGGGACCACTAAGAGAGTCAAGCCACAAAATTGATTATTTTCTGCTTTTTGTCCAAATTTAAAAATATGATTTGAAAAACTATGATCCTTTTATTGCATGTGGTTCTAATTTATAAAATGTCTCTGCATGGTACTGCATGACCGTCGTGGTCACATCCTCAAGTGGGAGCGAGAAGCTATGCCTTCGTGAGGTTTTCACATTCGCATGGGCTAGTGGATTGCTTCAGGGATATATCTGTACCTATGTTTTCGTGAAGTTTTCACTTCCGCATGGCCATAGGGAAATGTATTCCCCTGAACCGAACTCGGTTTGTATGAGCCTATTATGGGTGAGGATCGAAGAATCTGCTGGTTTGGGTACCTCAACTTTAGAGCTAAACCACATATAGGAAACATAAGGGCTCACCCTAAGCAGAACTATACCAAGCCTTAGTGGTTACCCAAATAGGTGTTTGTTATTTTATTTGCTTTATATTTTATTTCATAATACTAACTTGTTGTGCTTTATTTTCTGGTGCATGTCATTTCATATTTTAAAGAGGTATTGATTCACGGTCAGTTTCTAAGTTAGAAAGCTGGTTATGGAGAATGAGTTCCTTGATAAAGTGGGAGACAATGTAGCCGTCCGCACATGGTCAGAGCGAACACAATTAGAGAAAGGGAATAGTTTAGCCGACGGGTATGTATCTAAACTATGGGATTTTACTCATGTTAGTATCACGCAAAATAAACTCTGAAAGTTGAAAGAAATATGGAACCAGTGGGACGATGAGGCAAAATAGCTGTTCTATCGTAGTTATGGTGATCTACCCTACTTGCTCGACATCAGGGTGGATAAGCATCTATTCTGAGCTATGACTCAGTTTTGTAACTCTGCTTATAGTTGTTTCACTTTTAGGAAAGTAGATTTGTGCCCACGGTGGAGGAATATACAACTTTGCTTCACTGTTCAAGGATTCAAGTCGACAAAGCTTATTTTAGGGCTGCCAATGTCTTAACCTTTGTGAAGAAGTTAATGAGTATTACGAGGATGAGTGAGCAGTGGGTTGCAGCCAGAATTCAAGAGAAAGGTGAGGGAAAATGAATACCCTTGGTGAGTTTGAGGGACCTGATCTTAGCACATCCAGATGTAAAGAAGAAGATCGATGTATTTGCCTTATGTATTTATGGTTTGGTAATTTTCCCTAAAGTTCTAAGACATATAGATGAAGCAATTACTGATTTATTCGACCGACTTAACAAAGGGGTCACATTTGTACCTGCGATCTTAGCTGAGACATTTAGATCTTTAAACGCATGTCAGAGAACTGGGGAAGGTAGATTAATTAGATGCATACAGTTATTGTTGGTTTGGTTTCACAGCCATTTTTAGAGGGTTAACAAGGTTCCTTACCGAGTGTTCTCTGAAAGTTATTCCCCTTTAAAAGAGGCCACGGTTACGACAAGGAGGGACGATATATCGAAACAAAAGTGGATGGAGATTCTTCAAAACCTCCAAGAGGAAGATGTTGAGTGGAAAGCCCCTTGGATGGTTCCCGACGAAGTCTTTTATCGGTGTGGAAATTTTGATTGGGTACCTCTGCCTAGAATCTGGGGAGTTGTTGGATATGTACTGTTGCTTGTACTAAGGCAATACAAAGTAAAACTGTTCATACCGGCAACATATGGGTTAGCCCAAAGTAAGTTCTCATATAAGGGGGATAATTATAAGAAGATTCGAGAGATTTTTGAGGCTTGGAAGCGGGCTCACTGTATGAAGATATTGACTGAAGGATCGATGACAACCCTGGAATACAAGAAGTGGTCGAGCAAAAGGATCAATGATAACATCCCTAGGCCAAGCTTGGAGGGTGCTCGATCGGTGAAAGAGTATTTACAAGTAGTCCCATCGGGGTTAGAGATTATAAAGACATCAAGAGGCAAAGTTTAGAGCTCAGAAAGAGGATAAAGAAATCGGAAAAGAAAAAATACATTTAAGTTTAGATGCGACGTTCAGAAAATAGAGGCCGAGAAATTAAAAAAAAGATAGAGGAAGATCGAGATAGTTTGAAGACAGAATATAAGAAGATACATCTGACTATGAAGAACGCTGGATTAGGAAAGACTTTGGAACAGTGGCGATAGGAGATTCAAGAGGAAAAAGCCAAAGCTAACTATTGGGAGAGGAAGTTTCAAGAAATGCAAGAGCGAAACGAGGCTTTAGAGAAAAATTTGGCAGATAACCAAAAAGAGAAAAGTGGATTAAAAGCTAAAGTGGCTGAACTTGGGCGGCCTCTTTATCACCATCAAGTAATTTTGAAATCGAATTAAAATCAAATTTGAACAAGATCAAGGAAATGAAGGGTAAGATTGAAGAGTTAGAATCAGTATTGCACAGTTGTGAACTTCGGATTGAGCTTCTTGAAACAAGATAAGGGCCTTGGAAGGAAAAGCTTCACCATGCTCATGATCAAGTTAGAAATCGGGATTACCTCATGGGTGAAGCAATAGTTCAAATTCAAGAGGTAGTTGATCACCTACAGACTTTGGCAGCACAGGCTGATATATTGAATATGAAGTATGAGCAACAGTCGGGTTGTAGTCAAGAGCTAACCTCTTTGTTTGAAAAAAAATCAAAACTTTAGGCCTTAGGGCGAAAGCATATTTGTAGTCCATTTTATGTAAAAGATTTTGTTTTCTAATAAAGTTTTCTAAAATAAAGTTGAATCTGAATCGATACCTTCTTTTTGCATTCATGCATTTAAATTACATCACATCATATGCATTTAAGACCATAGAAAGAGCCTAATTAGTTGAATTATCAAAAGAGAGAGAAAGAGAGAAGGAAAAATTTGGAAGCTGAACATCATTACGGTACACATGCCAAAACAAAGAAAATGGATCAAAGACTTGAGAAATTCCAAAAAGACATGCAAGACCAGATGCAAGAGCAATTGGCAAAGCACCAACAAGAAATGAGAGACCAAATGTTGGAAGCTGAAAGGAACATGATGGCTCAAATGGCCTAGATGCTGAACAGGGCAATAGATAAAGAAAAGGTTCCATGGCTATGGCTGGAGAATATAGCGAAGGCATTCCCCCAGGTTTTACCCCACCACATGCACAAACACGACCTGAGGAGTATCCTCAAAGACCATCTATCACGATTAGGAATCGACAAGGGCAAGCTGATACTAGACTGCCTATGAACTTTAAGTTGGCTCAGGATCCAACCCAGGAGATAACCCGGCTAATCCTATTATCCCTGACTTGGATATAGCAGAGGGGGAAGGGACAAGAACTGAATCCTCGAGGCAGTTAGAGGATCGTTGTAAATGGTTGGAAGAAAAGTTCAAGGCTTTGGAAAATGCCGATCATCACCATGGTATTGACGCAAAAGACTTGAGTTTATTTCTGGATTTAGTGCTTCCTCATAAATTTAAGATACCAAAATTTGAGAAATACAATGGGACTAGCTGTTCTGAAGCCCACATCACTATGTTCTGTAGACGGATGATTGGCTATGTGAACAACGATCAACTTTTGATTCATTTTTTCCAAGATAGTTTAGTGGGGGCAGCGTCCAAGTGGTACAATCAACTCAGCCGTGCTAGGATTAGCTCCTGGAGAGACCTAGCCCAAGCCTTCATGAAGTAATACAATCATGTCACGGACATGACACCTCACAGAATCACATTACAAAACATGGAAAATAAGTCAAATAAAAGTTTTAGGCAATACGCAAAAGATGGAGGGAAGTTGCCATGCAAGTTCAACCACCTCTCCTAAAGAAGGAAACCACCATACTTTTCATTAACACCCTGAAAGCTCCGTTCATCACCCACATGATAAGAAGTACTACCAAGAGTTTTACGGATATAGTGATTGTAGGAGAAATCATTGAAAATGCCATAAGGGTGGCAAGATTGAAGCGGAAGAAACCATTAAAAGGTCCGCTCCTAGGAAAAAGGACAATGAGGTGAATAATACGAGTACATACAACAAAGGGTACTCAAAAGCAATCACTGTTAGCCAACCAAAAGTAGTTTCTGTCGGACAACAAGGGTCAGTAAGACAGGAATAAAGCACTAGACAAATTCTAAAAGCTCCAATTTACGCCAATCCCAATGACATATAAAGAGTTATACCAAAGTTTATTTGACGCTCATGTTGTGTCCCCATTTTATCTACAACTGTTGCGCCCTCATATCCTAAATGGTATAACTCAAACGCTCAATGTGATTACCATGCGAGAATATCGGGGCTTTCAATAGAAAACTGCATTGCCTTCAAAAAGGTAGTCGAGAGGCTCATCAAGATGGGGATTGTAAAATTTGATGATACACCTAGTGTAGAAAAACTGTTGCCTAACCATGGGGATAAGGGGATAAACGTGATTGGTGAAAAGGTCATGAGAAATATCAAGAGGGATATCTTGGAGGTAAAAACCCCGTTGAGAAGGGTTTGGAGAGAAATGATGAGAAGGAATTGGTAGAATTAGATTCTGTGAAAGGATGTGGAGGAATAAGGGATTACTGTAAGTTCCACAAAGCAGAGAGGCATGAGATCCAGGAATGTGTTGAGTTTAGGATCCTGATACAAAGCCTTATGAAAAATAAGGAATTGGAGTTTTACGAAGAAGGCTTAGAGGGAGGAAACATACATGCAATCGAAAGAAAATTGACGAAGCAAAAAGTCAATTATCCGAAGATCATTATCTTCGACCAAGAAACACGAAGGGTGGAGCACAAGTGCCGAAAAGTTGTAATCCAGGAACCTGTTTCCTTTCCTTACAAGGATAACAAAATGGTACCTTGGAATTACGACTGTAACGTGACAATACCGAGAGTGGAAAGTTCAGTTAGCACTTTCGAGATGGTCCAAAATGAATGGTCCTAAACACGTAGTGGGAAGCGTTACGATTCAAGAAACATTAGAGCAGAACTAGTGAAATCAAAGATTATGGCAGTTGAACGAGAGAAAGGACCTGAGGCCCTTATCAACAAACCTATAAGGGAGGAAGAGGCTAAAGAATTTTTAAATTCTTGAAGCACAATGAGTACAGTGTGGTGGAACAATTGCGCAAACAACTGGCTCGCATATCAGTGCTAGCTTTGCTTTTCAGCTCAGAAGTGCATCGCGAAGCACTGATGAAAATGTTGAATGAAACTTATGTTACTAAGGATTTATCTGTCAACAAACTGGATCGTCTGGTTAGTAACATAAGTGTTGATAATTTCATTTACTTTAGTGATGATGAAATCCCATCGGGAGGCATGGGATCAACAAAGGCTTTGCACATCACTACTCGTTGCAAGGGATACACTCTGCCAAGTGTGTTAATAGATAATGGATCGACTTTGAATGTCTTATCGTTGTCTACGCTGAAGAGGTTTCCTATAGATAGTTCTCAAATAAAGACATACCAGAACATAGTGAGAGTATTTGATGGCACTGAAAGAAGAGTGATGGGAAGAATTAACATACCATTATTAATCGGGCCAAACACATATGAAGTAGACTTTCTAGTGATGGATATCAAGTCCTCCTATAACTACTTGTTGGGAAGGCCCTCGATTCATTCGACGGGGGCAGTGCCTTCATCACTGCACCAAAAACTGAAATTGGTAATAGAGGATCGACTGGTAACTATAAATACAGAAGAAGACATCATAGTGACTGTTACCAATGAGGTGCCATATTTAGAGACAAATGAGGAGGCCACTAAATGTTCCTTTCGATCTTTAGAGTTCATAAATGCAACATTCATCTTGGAAGGTAATGAAGTTCCAGTGCCTAAGATATCCAGAACCACGATGATGGGCTTACAAATGATGATAGGGAAAGGAGCCCTACAAGGAAAAGGGTTGGGTAGACATTTCCAAGGGGAAGTTCAAGTTTCGATATTGAAAGAGAAGAGAGACCATTTTGGTTGGGGTTTCAGTCCAAATGCTAAACAAAGGAAGAGGGAAATAGAGAAAAACAAGACAGAAAAAGGGTATGGTTGAATAAGGAATACATCGAATGGGAATCGATGACATTCCCCTACATATTCTAGACCTTTGTATCAAGAGGGATAATTCACCAGGAGAGAGGATTATTGCAAAATGAAAATCCTCACATCAATGTCATACACGATGAAGAAACCAAGCAAGGAAACCTATTGGGCGTTCGCCCGTATGAACTTGGAAACGTTTTGGACAATTGGACTGTAGAGGAACTTCCTGTATTTTTAGAGATTATATAGAGTAATATTTAGAACGCACTTGTTTTTAAGCCTAGGAACAATAAGGTTTCTTTTGTGAAATAGTATCATGTTAAGATATTTTTGTTTCAATGAAATACATATTTAATGACCAATTTTGGCAAATATTCTCTCATTTTTTATTCTTTATATTTTTTAATTTTTTATTCCCATTCATATCAATGCGAATAGTTGTCCTCAAATTCATTTGTTTTTTGTACATTTTTTGGTGCCCATCACAAGTCCCTAGATATCAATGGTATGAGCGACGATACTACAAACCCAGAGGTCCATTTTGAGCAAGGCATGTGTTTAGAAGAATCTCAGGATTTTAAAGGTGACTTACTTCCAGATTTGTTAAGAATGGTAAAGTAAGAGGAGAAACAAATTTCACCCCATGAAGAGGAGGTAGAGAACATAGCCTTGGAGGAAGGAAAGGTTGTAAAAATTGGAACGCGCATAACCGAGGAGACGAAACAAGATCTTGTCTAGTTACGGGAATTCAAGGACGTTTTTGCATGGTCATACCAAGATATGCCTAGTCTAAGTACTGATATTGTAGTACATCGTCTTCCCATAAGAGAAGAGTGCAAGCTAGTTCAGCAAAAGCTACGAAGGATGAGGCCTGACATGGTGTTGAAAATAATAGAGGAAGTCAAGAAATAGTTTAATGCTGGTTTTTTACAGGTGGTCAAATACTCAGAGTGGGTTGCCAATATTGTTCCTATCCCTAAAAAAGATGGAAAGGTCTGGATGTGTGTAGACTATAGGGACTTTAATAAAGCCAGCCCAAAGGACAACTTCCCTTTGCCTCATATTGACACGTTGGTTGATAATACGACGGGATACTCATTATTTTCTTTCATGGATGGTTTTTTGGATACAATCATATCAACAACCACCTTGAGAATATGGAGAAAACTACTTTTGTAACATTTTAGGGTACCTTTTGTTATAGAGTAATGCCATTTGGACTAAAGAGTGCAGGGGCAACATATCAAAGGGCCATGGTAACTTTATTCCATAACATGATGCACAAAGAAATTGAAGGATATGTTGACGATATGATTGCCAAATCTCTCGAACAGAAAAGGAACACATTGAGGTTTTGAAGAAATTGTTTTTGAGGTTGAGAAAATTTCAATTGAAGCTCAACCCAGCCAAGTGTACTTTCGGAGCTCGATTAGGGAAATTACTAGGTTTTGTGGTTAACGAAAAAGGAATCGAAGTTGACTTAAATAAGTTCAAAGCTATACAAGAATTGCCTCCACCACGCACTCAAAAGGAAGTTTAAGGTTTTCTTGGAAGGTTAAATTATATTGTTCATTTTATTTCACAATTAACTGAGAAATGTGATCCCATATTTTGGCTTCTCAAGGAACACAACCAAGGTGTATGGGACGATGAATGCCAGAGAGCTTTTGACAAAGTCAAACAATATTTGTCAAACGCACTAGTACTATCTCCGCCTAATCTAGATAGACCGTTGATACTATATTTATCAGTGTTCAATAACTCTATGGGATGTGTGCTTGGTCAACACGATGAGTCAGGAAGAAAAGAAAGGGCGATATACTATCTCAATAAAAAGTTCACTGAATGGGAAATGAGATATTCGTCGACTAAAAATTGTATTGCGCTTTGATTTGGACAACTCAAGACTAAGGCAGTATATGCTATATCATACAACTTGGTTAATTTCAAAGCTTGATCCGTTAAAGTATATGATGGAGTCAACTGCTTTGAATGGAAGGATGGCAAGGTGGTAGATTTTGCTGTCTGAATTTGATATAGTCTATGTGAACTAAAAGGCTATAAAAGGAACACAGTAGCAGAATTTTTGGCTAGCAGAGCTTTAGAAGATTATGAACCTTTGAGCTTCGATTTCCCTAATGAAGAGTTGATGTATGTGGCAAATACTGAAGAATGTCTGTGAAAGCTAAATTTTGATGAAGCGTCAAATGCTGTGGGAAATGGGATTGGGGCAATCTTGGTATCCTCTAGTGGTGATCATTATCCATTTACATGCAGATTAGATTTTGATTGCACGAATAACATGGCAGAATATGGAGCATGCATCATGATAATTCAAGCAGTTGTAGAGCGTAAGATCAGAGTTCTTGAAGTATATGGAGATACTGCCTTAGTAATCTATCAGCTTAAAAGAGAGTGGGAGACAAGAGATCCCAAGCTAAATGATTACCAAAAAATAGCTCTGGGCTTGATTGAGGAGTTCGATGAAATTACTTTTAATTATCTCACACGTGATGAAAATTAGATGGCGGATACTTTGGAAACCCTAGCTTCTATGATCAAAGTAAACAGACCAGAGGATATGAGACCTATTCAGATGAGTATTTTCAAAGTTCCAGCTCTTTGTTATAATGTAAAAGAGAAGGAAAGAGATGATCACCCTTGGTATCACGATGTACTGCAATAAGTAAAAGATCGTGAATACCTAGAGCATGTAACTAAGAATGAGAAAAGGATATCTTGTACAAAAGATTGGCCTTTGACTATATTTTAGACGGGGATATCTTGTACAAAAGGAGAAAAGATCAAGTATTATTGAGATGCGTTGATGTTGTAGAGGCTAGGAAAATCCTATAAGAAGTTCATGAAGGCGTTTGTGGAACACACGCTAATGGATTCATAATGGCTAGGTAGATAATGAGATTTGGATATGATTGGTCCACCATGGAAGGAGATTGTATCAGCTTTGCCAAGAGATGTCATAAATGCCAGATTTATGGAGACAAACTTCATGTACCTCCATCAGCTTTGCATGTTATGACTTCTCCATAGCCTTTTTCCATGTGGGGCATGAATGTTATTGGATCGATCTCACCAAAAGCTTCGAATGGGCATCGGTTCATCTTTGTGGTCATTGACTACTTCACAAAATGGGTAGAGGCTACTTCATATGCTAGCGTCACTAAGTCAGCAGTTAGTCGATTCTTAAAGAAAGAGATCATTTACCGATATGGAATGCCCGAGAGGATCGTATCAGACAACGCATTAACTTGAACAATAGTACGATGGTAGAGGTTTGCAGTCAATTCAACATCAAACACCACAACTTGTCTCCGTATCTCCCTAAAATGAATGGGTCAGTGGAAGCGGCCAATAAAAATATCAAGAAGATAGTAGGGAAGATGACTAAAACTTATAAGGATTGGCATGAGAAACTATCGTTTGCACTCTATGCTTATCGAACATCCATCAGAACCTCTACTGGGGCAATGCCTTTCTCGTTGGTCTATAGGATGGAGGCTGTTTTACCTACTGAAGTGGAAATACCTTCTCTTCGAGTTTTGTTAGAAATAAACCTAGATGAGGTTGAATGGATCTAGGCTCGGTATGATCAGTTGAACTTAATTGAAGAAAAGAGGCTAAGGGCTATTCGTCATGGTCAGGTGTACCAAAAATAAATAATATGAGCCTATAATAAAAAAGTTCGCTCAAGAGAGTTTAATGAGGGGGACCTTGTACTGAAAAAGATCATTCCCATACAAAATGATTTCAGAGGAAAATGGATGTCGAATTGGGAAGGACCATATGTGGTGAAGAGATCTTTCTCTGGAGGTCCACTGATTCTGACAGAAATGGATGAAAAAAGCTTACCCAATCCTGTGAACTCGGATTCAGTCAAAAAATACTTTGCTTGAAAAGAAGAAGAGGCCAAGGTGAAAACCTACAAAGTACGATTTGAGACTTCTAAAAAAAAGAGAGGCCAAGACAAAAACACGTAAAGGGCGCCTTGAAGCCAAAGGGGATTTTGAGTTGAAAACCCAAAAAGGCGGCTCAAATTCTGAATAGACACGCAATTATCTTGCTATACTTGAATCAACAAGAAATGAAGTATGTTGCATATCGGGGCATCAATAGAGTACTTTGGGTCTTCTAAACACATGTTAAGCACAAATCAGTCTTCATGGAGTTTGTATATAAAAGCCCAATCTACGATATCTAGGGCATCTGATCTTTGTCCTATTCATTTTTATTATCTTTGGATTTTTCTTCTTCTTCTCAAAGATATGTTCTCGATTAATTTTCTTTGAATTTTTATAATTCAATTAGCTCTTTTTAGATCAATTTATTTGTTACCCACTATTCATAAACATGTTGCATTGAAATAATGATTGATGAACTAATAATTTCAAAAAAGAAGTTCTACATATTACTTTAGAAATTTCTAGATAAAATAAGAAACCGAAACATGATAATTGTTTAGAATTTTCATGTACATAGATTGAAGATATTTTGAGAAAGAAGAGTCTTGATGGAGACTATTTCTCTGAATTCTTTATCCAATTAAGTAGTTGTGACAAACAATGTTATCGGGTCATTCGGAGAATGGTATGACAGACCAGTGTTTGATTCAGAAAGCCCTAAATTGTGGTAGAATGAATCGAAGTTGAAACAAGTCTTGTATCCTTTAAGTTGCAATAAAGACGGACAAAAAAAGTTGTGATTCCTAGGGGGATGGTTTGAAGTTGAGGTACGACTCATGTCCCGAGGTTCAAGAAGAATGAGCCCTAAAATTTTCGTGAGGGCAAATTGTTTGAGCAAGAAAATGATACTTTAAGGGGAACAAGGATGAAACCTTGATGGATAAATGAGTGATAACACCTTGAATAAGAATCATACTCATATCATTTTTGCATTCACATATCATAGCGTGGTTGAATAGGAATATTTTATTCATTTCGGTCACAATATCCTAATCATTCGGCATAAGCATATACCCATTCTACAGGTCATAGGATGATGTAGTAGGGTAAATGAAAATATCAAATCTTGTCTCCCTGAGTTTGCATTGGAGCAGATTAAAGATAGCAGATCTGACATTCTTGAAGTTGGAGGAAGCAAATCGAAGACATCAAATCTTGTCTCCTTGGGTTTGTAGTGGAGCAGATTGAAGATATCAGATCTGGTATTCCTGAAGTTGCAGGAAGCAGATCGAAGACATCAAATCTTGTCTCCCTGAATTTGCAATGGAGCAGATTGAAAATAGTAGATCTGGCATTTTTGAGGTTACAGGAAGCAGATCAAAGACATTAGATCTTGTCTCCCTGAGTTTACAGTGGAGCAGATTAAAGATAGTAGATCTGGCATTCTTAAAGTTGCAGAAAGCAGATCGAGGACATCAGATCTTGTCTCCCTGAGTTTGCAGTGGAGTAGATTGAAAATAGCAGATCTGGCATTCCTAAAGTTGCAGGAAGCAGATCGAAGACATCAAATCTTATCTCCCTAAGTTTACAGTGGAGCAGATTAAAGATAGCAGATCTGGCATTCCTAAAGTTGGAGGAGGTTGAAGTTACAAGTCTCATCTCTCTGAAGTTGTAGTGGAGCAAACTGAAGATAGCAAATCTTATTTTCCTGAAGTTACAGTGGAACAAATTAAAGCCATAAATCACGAATTTTATCTCCCTGAAGTTGCAGGGAGCAGATTGAAGCTACTAATCCTATTTCCTTGAAGTTGTAGTGGAGCGGATTAAAGCAACAAATCCTATACCCCTGAAGTTACAGTGAATGGGATTAAATCTACTATAACTACAAATCTCATCTCTAACGGCTGCAGTGGAGTGGATTGAAGCAACGAGATGTAGTAGACTGGATTGAGGCTACATGAAGAATAGGAGCACCGAAGAACCAAGACTCGGTAGGTCGGGCAAATTAGGATCTTCTTTATGTCTTTGCTCTATTCCCATTACACGACAACAAGTAAAGAGAGGCAGCTATAAGACCCATAATTTACCCGGGCTTATTTTACCACCCAATTACCCAGAAAGACCAAGGCCCAAAACATTTTACAACCCAATTAGCCTACTAACCCACAAAACCCAATAACTAAACCTAACCCAAATAAACCAAACCCATTAAAAATTGACCCAAACCCGAATGGCCCATTAAACAAACCCAACCTAAATCTACCCTAACCCTAACCCACATTCATTACAAAAGCCCAAAACCAAGAAAATAACAAAAATGACCAAACCCTAGGTGCGCCGCACCTAGGGTGTCTGCCTTCTGACCAAGCCCTCTACACTTTGGTCTTGTCCACTGATCGTTGTTTTATCGAGTTTTAAAATTTATAAAGAGAATGATCGAACCTGGAAACTAACTCTGACAACGACTTAAGGTAAGTGTACCTATCGAATAGTAGTATAGCTTAGGCAAGACCGGATTGTCGAACCCAAAGGAACTAAAAGTACTAATATTAACTTTCTTTTTATTATTTAGCCTAAAATAAGTGAAGTTGCTTTAATCTAAATTAACGACTACTAAACTAAAGACGCAAAGACAGAAAGAATGGATTGGAATATAACTTGAAGAGAAACTCAGTTGATCACGGTGATACCTTCAGGAAGAATCCACCTAGACTTCACTTGTTATTTAACACTGAACCATACGATTTATTCACTTAGTTTGATCCGTAAGACTCCCTAACGAATATTAAACCCTCTCTCGAGGCGAATAACATCTAACCCTAGGTTAATTAGTGGAACTTTGGTTCTCTTATAATAACTCTCTAGAATAGCAGTACATCGATCTATGGACTCCCATATTAGGTTTCACCCTAATCCGAAAAAATCTCGTCACCCTATCTCTAGGCGTGCGATCAACTCCGCTTAATTATGCTAGATCTACTCTTAAGTAGGGTCAATTCCTCCTTCACCTAATCACATCAGATTTGGATTAAGCATGCATAATTAAGAACAAACTAAGTATTTATCATATAATTCAGAAATCAATAACAAGATTCATCTAGGTTTCATCCTCTTTAGGTATCTGAAGGGTTTAGTTCATAATGAATAAAAAAAATATCTCAAGAGAAAAGATAAAATAAAACATAAAAAATCCCTAAAACCCCCTAGAGGAATTGAAGGAGAAATCCGCCATCTTGAGTAGAATTCCAACTCCTTGAGATGGATCCACTGGCTATCTTCGAGTAATTCCAACAAATCTGACCTTCTGGCTCGGCTCCTTGGCCTAGCTAACCGCCCTCTTTCAGGATAGACTTAGGGTGTTTATATAGACTTTTAGAATGCTTTACTTGGCCTCTAAGTGTCCTAATTTAAGTCTGCTTCCTGCTCGATATTTGAATATGCTTTGGAATATGTTTCTTTGGCTCAAAGTATCCAAATTCAAGTGAAATTCCTTTCTCCCGTGGCAGAGGCACGGCTATGGCACACGCCCATGTAAATCGTGGTTGGGCCGTGTTTCGATTCTGTTGTTTGAGGCATGGCCGTATATATCGGGGGTCAGGCCGTGTGAAGTAATTTGATGATGCACGGTCATGTGGCTTGAGGTCCAGGCCGTGTCAATTCTCTTTGGCCCAAATTGGCCTGTTTTAAGCCCGTTTCTTGTTCTTTTCGTCCTTGGGTGCTTTCCTGAGTATAAATATTAAAAGAAAGTATTAAAAGCACCTTTTTACATAAATCAAGGGCTAAATCATTCAAAAGCATACTAAACATGGGATTAAAATATGCTACTTTTACGGTTTATCAAATACCTCCACACTTAAGCTTTTGCTTGTCCTCAAGCAAAATTCTCAACTTACAATTAAAACGAACTTTCTATAATTCATAATTCCTATCAATAATGCCTCATCATAATTCAAGATAATTTATACATGGATAAATCAACTCAAAGACTCCTAAAGATTCAAACAATTCTAAGTCATATATTTGTAGTATGAAAACATAGGTGTCTCCCTCTTCTAAATAATTACCTTTGATGCAAACCCGACAAGGATTGACATCCTCACTAAAGATTCACTCAAATCACTAAAAGATGTTTAAGGTTCACAATTAAGCACTCAAGAGTCGAACCTGAAAAGGTAATCCCATTGGCTTGCCTGAATATCAAATCTCCACCATTGTATATGAGATGATATACAAATCAAAAGGTCTTTAATCAGGGTTGTAACGGGGCTTGGGTTAAAGGTGTGGATAACGGCTAAATTAAAAGGTTAAAAATCGAGATTGACCTGATAAATTACCTACTAAGAATAATGAACTAGAAAATAAATGATTGCTTTGAAACTAGTAATACTACTATTGATAATACTTTTAATACGAGCTCCTCTTCAACAATTAGAATTTAAATGCATAAGCTCTTTTAATCATATAATAAATGCTTGAATATACTTTGGTTTTTTTTTAAGAACAAACTAAGTAAATACATAATAAAGAAAGAACTTGATCAATTGAAATAAACCAATTCGGTAACTAATCAAATTAATTCTCGATAGAAGGGTAGTCAAAAAGAATGGTGATAACATATACAAAGGGTTTTGGGTTAATATTAAGTGGGTAATTCAATAAAAAGCATTGTTAGGATCAAATGGGTTCACTAGGAGTTAATTATGTAGGCAAGCTTTTTAGTGGAGTGAATAGGTTAAAACCTAGGTGCCTTTATCATCTCAATATATCAAATCATTAATGTGGTCTCGACATGTATAATCAAGGCAAGTTCTAGAATAACAATTCAGTGTTGACACACTCATAATCAATAAAGTGAGCATGAAAAAGAATATATGCTCTATAAGGCTCAAATCTCACAAAAAATTATAGGTATTTGACATCAATCTTGTAGATTCCAAACTTCAAGGTAATATTCAAATTCAGTTCAACAACCTAGAAAATTTTTGATTCTTTGAAAAAATAGACTTATCATGCTCGATTCTTTAGTATTCTTTAAGTATAAATCATCAATGCACAATTATCAATGACTTACTCAAAAACATATCAAAAAAAGTCATAAATCATTAGAAATTTCACCCTAATTGATAATATGAGAAAATTTTTTAGGGACAAGACTAAAATTTAGGATTTTAGAAAAATGCAAAAAGTTAGGTACTTTTACCCCCCACGCTTAAGATGTACATTGCCTTTAATGTACAAAGATAGATAACTAATAATGTAATCAAAAAGAAGGGGAGAAGTGACACTTCCTGAATTTTGGATGATTTCGGGAGTTGGTAGAGGTCGTGGTAGAAAGTGGGTAGAGGAGGCGGTGGTAGCATTTTCTATAGTCTTGGTGGGGTGTCTACCGATGAGCTTTATGCTAGACAAAGAAATTGGGTAGCCTGCAAAGATATAGCCAAGAAATCTAAAGAAACATTAATAATATACTAATACTATAATTAAAGACAAAAAAATAAAGAGAATGAGACTAAGAAGAAAACTGAAATTAAAAGAAAAGACTAATAGACTAAGGAGTCCTTATTGTTGGATAGTTCGCGAGGTGAGTGTGATCTCTAAGGCTGTGGTGCATGATTCCCAAGCAGCCTTTAGAGCCAAAAACCAAGAAACTAAAAGAAATTAAAATATATTAAGTTGAAGAGAAGTATAGATAAGTAGGATAAAGAGGAAAATAAACATAAATAAAAATTTAAATGGTTTAAAAGACCCTTGGCTTGGTGTTTGGATGAAGTGGCCGGCATGAACTTATGTGTTAGGGTCTCCTTTGAGGAGACAATGCTTGCCTTCTTAGCTTCTTCTACATGATTCTAGTGTAGCTCAAGAGTCTGGACACATTTTTAAGGAAAGAAAGAAAAAGAAGGAAGAAAGAATGAGGGAGAAGGAGAAGGGCTGTTGGGTTTAAATAGGATTTCCAATCTGGCATGTTCCCACGCCCGTGGATCGAGGGTGTGTTGAATTACACGGCCTCATTGCACGGTCGTGTGTCTAGGCATGTTGGTTCACCCATGCCCGTTTCCCAAATGCCACGCCCGTTCTTGGAAAGGTAGTGTGTTGGCATAGTTAGATCGTATGGGCGTGTTTGCCCTGTGTCTGGTAAGTCAGTAGCTTCACACAATCTTGGCGCACTGTGCCAATTTATTGGTGCCCGTGGGGGAGTGGTTGGATTCGTGACGTCAAAAAGTGGTTGGGATTTAATTCACATGGCCTCTACTATGTCAGTACGGAGATTCTGGTGGTCCACACGGCCACGGACACGGTCATGTGTAAGGTCGTATGTCCTAGAAATCTACACTTTTGGTTACGTTACAAAGAGAAAGAGAAAGAAAATAAAATAAAATGAAAACAAATGTAAAAAGAAGTAGGGTTAGTGCTCAGGTTGCCTCCAGGAGAAGCGCTCGTTTATAGTCTTAAGCTAGACTTTTCCTTGTACTTAAATCAGGGAGGTTTAAAGGTTTGAATATCTTCCCTCTTGCTTAAAGTTCTATTTTCTTGACAAAGTTGAAGTTGAGAAGTGTTTACCTCAAAAGTGTCGAATATTGGGTTGCTTACCTCAACTATTTCATGTGGGAAGATATTGTGTACCTTAAGAAGGGTTTCTCCCTTTGCTTTTAGGTCTGTTGTGATTGTGTGTGGATCTGCTTTGTCTAACAGTACCTGGTCTCCTATTTTAAAGCGATTGGATGTTCCTACGAGCTCTTCTAGTGGTTCCTCTGGTTTTACTTCGTGCGGTTTCAATTTTTCTTTGTCTATTTGGGATCTATGAGTCAGCTCAGGGTTGTGTCTTTGCGGTGTTTCTTGTAATAAAGGTTGAACAATTTGATTATCATCTGTATTAACTTTCTTACCTTCATCGATTGTTGTCCCGACCGAGTCAAGAGCTTGAAGATTGATTGATTTGTCACCTACACAAAGTATGAGTTCTCCTATGGCAACATCAATTTTAGTCTTGGAAGTTGCTAGAAAAGGTCTTCCTAAAATTAAGGGGATTGTATTCTCCTCATCCATATCTAAGACAACAAAATCTTCTGGGAAAACAAATTTATCGATTTTGACAAGAACATCTTCGATAATGCCCCTAGGAATTCTAACAGTTTTATCAGCTAATTGTATACTCATCCTAGTTTGTTTGGGCTTCCCTAGACCTCGTCGTTTAAATAATGTATAAGGTATGACATTTATGCTTGCCCTAAATCAGCTAATGCATTATCAATAGCTAAACTACCAATTAAACATGGAATTGTAAAACTCCCTGGATCTTTTAGCTTCCGTGGTAGTCTATTCTGTAACATTGCTGAGCATGCTGCGTTTAATTCCATGTGGTGCTCTTCGTCTAATTTGCATTTGTTAGTCAAGAGCTATTTTAAAAATTTCCTTGAGTCTAGCATCTGAAAAAGAGCTTCGAGAAGCGGTAAGTTAATATGTAATTTCTTTAAGAGTTTAAGAAACTTACCGAACTGTTCGAACTGTTCCTCTAAATCGTCTCTTTTCATCACTTCGGGATAAGGTATGCAAGATTGGTATTCCTTAACTTCGTCTCTTTAAGAGTTTTGGCTTTTCTTGCGTTACCTCTACCTTAACTTCGTCTACCTTGTTTTCTTGTATTTGATTGGGTTCATCTAACCCCTTATTGTCATGAGCTGAAATGGCTTGAATTTGCTCCTTTGGGTTAATCTCGGTGTTACTTGGTAGATGTCCTTGCGGTCGTTCTGACATTAGCTTTGCGAGTCGTTCGACTGCATTAGTGGCTTCCTTAACTGACTTAGTAAGTTCCCTGACTCGGTTCTCATTGCTTTTAATTGTTTTCTCAGTTTCTTGAAAGTGAATTTTTATGCTTGCCATGAATTTTGTCAACATCTCTTCGAGGTTTGACTTCTTCTCTTGCGGATATGGCTGATTTTGAAAATTTTGAGGTGGTTGTTGTCTTTGAATTCCTTGGTTTCCTTGGCCTCCCCATGAAAAATTTGGGTGGTTCCTCCAACCTGGATTGTAAATATTACTATAATGATTATTATTGGATCTGAAATTATTACCTATATTGTTCATCTGTTCGGTCTCTGCGTCCGGTTGGTAGGGTGGGTACTCAGGATTCGTCACAGTTCCACTTGCGTTGCACTGCATGACTGGATGTACCTACGAAGAACACAAACTATCAAGCTTTTTATTCATCATCTCTACCTGTGTTGATAGCATGGTCACTGCACCAAGGTTGTAAACTCCGGCTGATTTTTTCGGTTTTGTCCTTGTAACTTGCCACTGATAGTTATTCAGTGACATCTCTTCAATGAACTTGTAGGCTGCTGTAGGAGTTCTATTATTCAGGCTTCCACCGGCAGCTGAATCGATTAGTTGCCTTGTTGAGGGGTTTACGCCATTATAGAAAGTTTGGACTTGTAACCACAAGGGTAGACCATGGTGTGGACACCTTCTCAAGAGATCGTTGTATCTCTCCCATGCGTCGTATAATGTCTCTAAATCCATATGCACAAAAGAAGAGATATAATTCCGTAATTTGGTCATTTTGCCCCTTTGGGAAATATTTTAATGAAAAATTTTTCAGTCATTTGGTCGCATATAGTGATTGACCCTCGCGGTAACGAGTACAACCACTGTTTGGCTTTATTTCTTAATGAAAAGGGAAATAACCGAAGACGAATGGCATCATCAGAAACGCCATTTATTTTGAAAGTATCACAAAACTCTAAAAAATTAGCTATATGAGTGTTCGGGTCTTCGTCCTGCAAACCATCAAATTGAACAAATTGTTGAATCATTTGAATTTTGTTAGACTTTAATTCAAAATTATTAGCGGCTATAGCAGTCTAACAATACTAGATTCAGCTCCTATTAAATGAGGTTTAGCATAATCATACATAGTACGTGGAGCATTGTTTTCTTCCACATCTCGTGGTGGATTACTCTCGTCCATCCCTTCAGTAGAATTGGATCTGTCTTCTCACTCTTCTTCCGTGTAATTTAGGGCTCGCCTAATTTCTCTGCGATTCCTCCGAGCGGTAGCCTCAATTTCCCTATCGTATACTAGTGGTCCTGTCGGTTCCTTCTAATCATAAACTAGAGGTACCTACTAAGAAAAAAAAGAGAAAAAAAATAAAAATAAAATCAGAAAAAACAATAAAATAAATTACGAAATAAAAATAAAAATAAAAATAATGGCTAAAATAATAAAAATAAAGCTTTCTTAATATTTTAGTTCCCCGGCAACGGCGCCAAAAACTTGATCGTTGTTTTGTTGAGTTTTACAATTTATAAAGAGAATAATCGAACCTAGAAACTAACTCTGACAACGACTTAAGGCAAGTGTACCTATCGAACAGTAGTATGGCTTAAGCAAGACCGGATTGTCGAACCCAAAGTAACTAAAAGTACTAATACTAACTTTCTTTTTATTATTTAGCCTAAAATAAGTGAAGTTGCTTTAATCTAAATTAATGACTACTAAACTAAAGACGCAAAGACAGAAAGAATGGATTGGAAAATAACTTGAAGAGAAACTCAGTTGATCACGGTGATACCCTTAGGAAGAATCCACTTAGACTTCACTTGTTACTTAACACTGAACCATATGATTTATTCACTTAGTTTGATCCGTAAGATTTCCTAATGTATATTAAACCCTCTCTCGATGCGAATAACGTCTAACCTTAGGTTAATTAGTGGAACTCTCGTTCTCTTATAACAACCCCCTAGAATAGTAGTAAATCGATCTATAGACTCCCAATTAGGTTTCACCCTAATCCGACAAAATCTCGTCACCCTATCTCTAGGCGTGCGATCAACTCCACTTAATTATGCTAGATCTACTCTTAAGTAGGGTCTATTCCTCCTCCACCTAAGCACATCAGATTTGGATTAAGCATGTATAATTAAGAACAAACTAAGTATTTATCATATAATTCAGAAATCAATAACAAGATTCATCTAGGTTTCACCTCCTTCAGGTATCTAAAGGGTTTAGTTCATAATGAATAAAGAAAACATCTCAAGAGAAAAGATAAAATAAAACATAATAAATCCCTAAAACCCCCTGGAGGAATTGAAGGAGAAATTCACCGTCTTGAGTAGAATTCGGCTCCTTGAGATGGATCCACTAGCTATCTTCGAGTAATTCCCACAAATCTGACATTCTGGCTCGACTCCTTGGCCTAGCTAACCGCCCTCTTTCAGGATACACTTAGGGTGTTTATATAGACTTTTAGAATGCTTTACTTGGCCCCTAAGTGTCCTAATTTAAGTCTGCTTCCTACTCGGTATTTGAATATGCTTTGGAATATGTTTCTTTGGCTCAAAGTATCCAAATCCGAGTGAAATTCCTTTCTCCCGTGGCAGAGGCACGGCCATGGCACACACCCGTGTAAATCGTGGTTGGGTCGTGTTTCATTCTGTTGTTTGAGGCACGGCCGTGTAAATCAGGGGTCAGGTCGTGTGAAGTAATTTGATGATGCATGGCCGTATGGCTTGAGGTCCAGGCCGTGTCAATTTCCTCTTTGGCCCAAATTGGCCCGTTTTAAGCCCGTTTTTCATTCTTTTTGTCCTTGGGTGCTTTCCTGAGTATAAATATGAAAAGAAAGGATTAAAAGCACCTTTTTACATAAATCAAGGGCTAAATCATAAGCATACTAAATGTGGGATTAAAATATATTACTTTTACGGTTTATCATCCACCACCACCGAGCACGCTTAGCACCGCCCAAGCTCCTGCAGCATTAAAAATGAAAATGACAGAAAGTTTGTAGCAAACGACTATATAAGTCGATTCAAACCATTGTAACAGGGACTTTTTTATTATTATCAAAAAGAAATACAGAGATTCAAACAATAGAACAAAGATCCAAGGCAAGCCGGCACCGATTAAACGTGAAAAAAAACATTAAAGGCTAAAACAGAAGTAGAAAAAAGGTGAAATTTTCTACCATTTTTGAAGCTTTTTTTTTCTTTTTTCACTCTTCCTTTTTAACATACATATATACATATACGTTTTAAAAAGAGAATAAATAAAAAAATAAGATTTTACCTTTTGAAAGTCCGCCACTGTCTTGCGGTGGTGGGCGGCATGACGCCGATGGTGGTTCCCTCGCCAGAATCTGGGTTTTTTCCTAGCAGAATTTGAGAGTAAAGGAGAGGGGACCCTATTTTTTAGAACAAGCAGTAGAAATGAAAAAAATGAGAAAAATTGTTTTTATAAGGAACCCAAAATGGCGCTGTTTAGAGCCTGTTTCAATGGCCTCAAAAAGACGTCGTTTTGAGCCGACTCAAGCGACTCGACCCGTTTCAACATCAAGATCCGCGTGTTTTTTAATAAGGGTCTTATTGCGCTTTCGGTCCTTCCACTTTTTAAATGGTTTAAAATCTATTTTTTCTTTTAATTTTTACCCTATTTCTTTTATTCCGTTTTCACTTTAATCCTTCAGTTTGGCCCAAAACACTGCGCACAAAAGACCAAGGATATTTCTCTTGTTAGTCCCTTGCCATTAAGCGCGCGTTTCAGTTTAGTCCTTCTATTATTTATTTTATATAATTTGTCCCTTTTACTTTCTTTTAAATTCAATTAAGCCCTTTTTTATTATTTTGCAATTTTTATTATTGTTACTATTATTTGATATTTTTATTTTTATTGCTATTAATTATTTATTATTATTATTTTATTATAACTATACTATACTATTATTAGTAGTATTACTATTTTTTATTATTGCCATTATTTTATTTTTATTATTTAATTATTATCACTACTACTTTTTTTATTTTCATTATTATTATTAGTATTAGTATTACTCTATTTACATCTATATTTATTTTCTTAGTTTAATACTACATTATTAAATAAAAACACATTTTGTAAAATTACTATATTTCATCTAAAGGTTTTTTAAATAAAGGCAATGTTTTGTATTTAGAAATTTGGGGAATAGTACCCTAACGTGCTGGGTTTCGATTTTCCGTTTGACTAAATAACTAAACATCCTTTTAATAAATTTCGTAAATCATGAGATGACTTTGATTACGAGGGTTTAAAATATTGTGTCCTAACGTGCTGGATGTGATGTTGTATCCTTTCGGAACAAAGAAATCTCAAATTTTAACTCAAATTGTTCACGTTTTTAAAGAAATCATGTTTTCAAATCTTTTCGAATTTTCAACATTAAGACATGAAATTATCAATTAGGTACCAATTTTGGGCGTTACGAAGGTGCTAATCCTTCCTCGTACGTGACTGACTCCCGAACCCGTTTTCTTGAATTTCGTAGGCCAAAATTAATGTTTTGAAATAAAATGTTTTGTAAGGTGATCCTATCCCACCTAAGCAAAAAGGATTGGTGGCGACTCCATTTTTGTTTTTAAAGTCGACCCCGTTTTCTAAACGCTATAAAAAAATAGTTTCGACAAGTAGGATTAATTTGTTGAAAGCCCACACCTTAGTTAAGAATTTGTAAGCAGAATTTGGTGACGTTGTCCCCAATGATGTGCCAATATTTTTGGTAAAACAGAGCTGGAAAACCATCTTCACCTAGTGCTTTAGTGGGTCCCATCGCAAACAGCGCCTCTCTAATCTCCTCTTTCGTATAAGGCTTTATAAGATTTTGATTATCCTCTTTAGATATGCATTTTTCAATACCCGATAACAAATGGTCAAAATTTACTCGCCCCTCTGTTGTAAATAAATTCTGGAAATAAGATCGCGCAATGCCCTCCATTTCCTTCACAATCTCCGTTTCTCCCCCTTCTTCATTGTTCAATTTGTGGATGACATTTCTCCTTCTACGCTGCGTCGCTTGGCTATGAAAAAATGCAGTATTCTTATCTCTAAATTTTAGCCAATTTAACAGAGTTCTCTGTTCCAAATAACGTTCGTCCTTCTCAATCTCAAAGTTCAATTGAATTTTCGCATCAATCAGTTCTGCCATGTTGATATCATCTCTGTCAGCCCCCTACAAGTTCTGATAGTCTAGCTGTGAGCAGATCCTTTCTCCTTCTTCTATCAAATCGAATTTGTCCTACCCATCGTCTCAATCCCCCTTTTAAAATATCTAACTTTTGCAACAAGTTTCCAAATGATGACTCCCATATATTTTTGACTTCTTCATTAAACGACTCTTCAATTATCCACCAAGCTTCAAACTTGAAAGCTTTAGCAGTCACCCAAATTTCAAGCTGTTTAGTAGTAATTAAAAGAGGACAATATTCTGAGAAAGAATGAGACATATGTTGAATAGTTACCTCTGGAAACAAAGTCATCCATGTATCATTAGAAACTCGCGATCCAGTCGTTCACGAATGTTTATCTCGAGAAGGTTTCCTCTCTCCCATGTATACCAATTTCCAAAAGCCCCACATCCAATAGCTGACAATCCGCTAAAACATTATGGAAATTCTCTATTTTTCATTCATCACGGGTAACCCTCCCTTTTTTTCAAAACCATACATTATCCCATTAAAGTCTCCACAAACAAACCAAGGTCCCTCTTCATCGTTATGTAAATTCCTCAACAAATTCCAAGACTCACTTCTTTCCTGAGCATAAGGAGATCCATAGAAACCGGTGACTCTCCATTTTTCCTTTACCTCATTATCCTCAACCATCACATCAATGTGTCTTTTAGAAAAAATCCTAAGCTCAATGCAGATTTCATTCCTCCATGCTAAACATAGACCTCCTCTAGTACTAACCCGATCAACTTCAAACCCATTCACATAACCACATCTATAATGAACTCTTTCCATCTAACTTTTACACACCTTAGTTTCTATAAATAAAACCACTTGAGGATTATGTGTCTTCAGCGAGTGCCGAAGTCTTCGGATCTTCGTGGACTCCCCAATCCATGGACATTCCAACTTAAGATTTTCATTACGCTCGATCGGCATGCCTCTTGGAAGCCGCCAATGGTAAATAATTAACTTCCAAGACTCTTCTATTTCTTCCCATTGAATTATTAATCTCTTCCTCATTCTCCCCTCTAGCTCTCTTCTTTCCTTCCTCCCCAATTAAGATTCCATCTTCCTGATCATGCTCCATATTAGCAAGAGCTGGATCAATCGACAATTTAACTCTTGTTTGCCCCACAAAAAGCCGATCTTCCTTTCAGATTTAGTCCCAAGTTTGGATCAATAGATTGGCAATATCCTGACTTGTGTTCAGCGGCCCACATATTATTCACCTAAGTGTATCTTTCCTCTCTATTACCTCTAAAATTATCTTCACTGTCTTCTCGCAACCAGATACTTTTCATTACTAAAGCATTTTTAGATTGAGCTCTCAACAATAAATTCCATCCCATTTCAGCAACTTCCATACCTAGCTCCATTTTTACTTCACAAAAAGCATCGCTATGTCCCAAACGACCATAGAAAAAGCAAAAGAGTGACAGTCGTTCATACCTGAAGCTCACGTATGTGTAGTTACCACTAAACTGTATCTGTTTCTTCCTTTTCAGAGGCCACCTCACATCAATCTGTCCTCGTATTCTCATGTAGTTTCTATTTTCCTTACCCAAATTCGATCCATCGTGCTTTATAAATTTCCCTATAAAATTTCCCAACTGTATTGCCAAATTCTCCGAGTAAAGACCAATTGGAATGTCATGGATCTGAACCCAAAAAGGCAACATGATTAAAGGAACTCTTAATGGATCCCTCCCCCACTATAATTTGTGTAGCATTAGTAAATGGTTATTAAACGTCCATGGTGATCCATTTAAAACTCTCTCCAAATCTATGACATAAAAAAATTGGAACAAGAATCTTCTATCTCCCAGATCTCGAATCTGGACACCCCGAACCGGGTGCCATAAGTTTGCCATAGTACTCTTCATAACCAAAAATGGATAATACTTGTTGTTAAGAAACAACCTACTAACCTAAAAAACCCCCTTCTCTCTGCGTGCTCTGCTCTGGTTGCACTTGTAGAACTGCTTCTTCTTCTTTGTCTAGCGTTAATCTGGCTAATTCCATCTCCATTTTTGCAGGACTGAGGACTGATCTTGATTGCCCCCTTACTTTGCTATGAATAAAATTATTTAAAGGTGATCCGTCGACAAAAACAAACAACACTAAAAAGAAAACCTAGAATGCATGCTAGGGAGGCAGACTTTTTCGTACTAGGGTAGTAGACATTAAATATGTTATTTTTTTAATTCTTTTACTTATATAATAAACATTAGTAAAATAAATAAAATTATTATAACTTAAAATTCGAATAATTTGAATTAAATAAATAAAACTAATTCACATAAGTCACACAAACTAATATATATTTTTTGATATAGGGCTAAATATAAGTTTAGTACCTGAATTTGTTCACTTTTGTTAAATTAGTACTTATAATTTTTTTTTATTTCAAATTGGTACATGAACTTTTTTTCTGTCCAATATATTAGTACATGAGACTAATAACATTATTTTTTGCTGATGTGGCAGTTTTGGCCACTCGCACACTGCCACATCTCAGTCTGTTTTGGCCTGAAAAACGATTCCCCTTTAATTATTTTTCATTTCATTTTATATTTTTAAAAATCCTTTTATTTATTTTTTTCCTTTGAAATTTTCTTTCGCCATGTCATCTTCTACCTCTTTGGCTGCTGCAACTTTTTTCTTTTTTTTTTTCTCATTTTTTCCTTTCACCGTATTTACCTGACCTCTTCGTCTTCTACTTCTCTTCTGTCTGTTTCATTTTTTTTCTTTTTTCCCTTCAAACCCCCCCAAATTTTTATAAACAACTTCAATATATTTATGCAGGAGGTTAAATGTTTGAAATTCCCTCAGTCTCATTGCTTAATACATGCGATACTTGTGGTAGAAAGTTTTTGATGATTGGTTATTATTTTGAGCCTATTTTGATATTGTAGATTTTCTTTTTTACAAGTTATCATTTAGGGAAATTTAAGGTTCGATCATGGTGAATTTCTTTTTTCCTATGTGCCTACCCCTCCATTCAGTGTTCCTATAAATCATGGAATCCCAGACCAGATGCCACCATCCAACAACTATCGTATCCATGGAGTTTCTGCAGATGAATATGATTGGGTATTTCTTAATCCCTGCAATCACATAGTGACCGTAAGGGTAGTCGCGGGTTCCTTCGTTGAAGCATTTGACGATCACCGCCTTACGACCGGCACAGCGACCCTGAAGGAAAACCACCGCCTTGTTTGGCTTTAGGAACTTCACCATTGTTGCTGTTGTTGTTCACTATTCACTTTTCTTTGTTGGTTTCGTCCTTCCAGTCGCACTATGGTAGTAGTAATAGGGTGTAGGAGAGGGAAAAGAAAAAAAAAATTATGTGCATATATTACATCAATTGAAATGAAACCCTAGCAGTAGCATAGCTTCTCCTTCTATGAACTGGCAGGCTCCATTGTTGAAACACTCTTCGGCCGTAGTCAAACGAACCAAACCAGGCTGAGAGCGTCGAAGCTTATCCACCTGAAGCACTCACTTCTACTCTGTCCTGCGTCAAAGCTTGGGTTTTTGGGTTTGTTGTGTTGGGATTTTTGTAGGTTTCGGATTAAGGAGAAATGAAACAATGAAATGGATTAGGGAAATTAGGATTCCTTCATCTTCTTCTTCAATGATGGAGAAAGAAAATGGGTTTTTTTTTTATAGAAGAAAGAAAAGAAAAGAAAACACTCCTCAACCATAGTCAAACAAGCAAATGGGTTTTTTTACGGAAAAAAGAAAAGAAGACTAGAAGCAGACCAGAAAAAATTAAAAAGAAAAAGAAGAAGGGAAGAGGAGGAAAATAAAAAGAAAAAAAAGAAGAAAAAGAGGTAGAAGAGGATGCCACGTGGTGACATGTGATTGGTCAGTGCTGTCATTACAGTAAAAAATTAACGTCGTTAATTTCAGGTACTAATATAGTGGATCGAAAAAAAGTTCGGATACTAATCTGAGACAAAAAAATCATAGATACCAATCTAGGAGAAATGGACAAGTTTAGGTACTAATACTATATTTAACCCTTTGTTATATTAAGAATGAACTAATATAATTTAAATTTATGTCAAACATATGCTTGATAATAATTTTAATCATTGTTCTATACAAATCAATATATATATATTAAATTTTTAACTTTTCACTAATATTAATTAGGTTGAGTAGTAGGGAGTAGCTAGGTGTTGACAGGGCCCTATAAAAATATATAACTTTTCACTAATATTACTAACAATGTGTAAAAAATATATAACTTTTCACTAATATTACTAACAATGTGTAAAAATTTTCATTTTGCCCTTTTAAAATTTTTAAAATTTTAAATTAGTAAAGTTAAAATTGTACTTTGCTCTCCTAAAATGATAAAAATAGATTTAATCCTTTAAAATTTATAAAGATAAAGATTATTGAAATAGTGAAATTACATTTTACTATCGTAAAAATGTCAATTTAATATCCATCTCCCTTAAACAAAATTTTTGACTTCACCCTTGTTGAGTAGTAAGTTCATCGGGCTCAATATCATATTTTTAACTTAGCTTGAGCTTAGAATAATAGGAGGTCATTATGATTACCAAATCCCAAAGATGTTAGACAAATGGCAACACTTGGTTAAATAAATATTGTAGAGTATTAATTTTTTGTTTTATAAAAATATATTTATTTACATAATAATAATGATTATTTTTGTTGTTACACAAGGTTTCTTAGAGGAGGAATAACTTGGTCTTGCCTTTTAGGCTAATTACTTGACGTATATGAAAGAATCGAATATGCTTATATTCCAAGGCATTATCTAGAATGCTCTTGAGATTGTTAAAATTTCCTATAGTTGAGCATAACAATTTGAGTTAAGCCATAATGGAGCTAAGCTAAACAATTATGCTTCTGGTACTTGATCACTCTTAACAAGTAATTGAGTACACTTATTCATTGATGGTGCAATGGATAGAGGATTCGGAAGTGCTTTTATTGGTGGAGTGTTGCGAGACCAGAATGGGGATTAGACCTTGGGGTATAATCACTATCTGTGAAAGTGCATAGTCTGTAAGGCTGAATTATGAGGTATTTTGGATGGTATGCTTATTTTACTTAGCAAAGGTTTCGAGAGATTTACGATTCAAACTGATAACTTGGAGGTGATTAAAAGTCCTACATGTTAGTGTGTTGGTGGATTCAGTAATTACAGTGCTTAGGAGGATCTAACGGATTATGAGAGCTGAAAGACAGTGGTTGATTAAGTATGTTCCTAGAGGAGACAATCTAGTTATTGATTGTTTGGCTAAATTAAGTTTAGAATGAAAGATAAGCCAACAAGTTTACGATTAAGTCGCTAATAAAACATTAGGAGTTCTACATTAAGAGTAAGCTAGCAATTATTTCAGTAGTTATGCACGTAAAATATCTTTTAAAAATAGTATAAATTAAGTACTATATATTTATATTGAACCTTAGTATTAAACCTAGCAGAAGAGCAAACAAATTTTTAATAAAAGAAAGATTTAAACCTTAATTTCAAAAAAGAGGAAGAAGAAAATCAATGATATGGTGTATTATTAAAGCAAAGTTTAGTATTCATTAAAGGAAAAGTAACCAAATTCAGTAACAGGTAACGTAAACTATATATCAAAGGAAAAGGATTATGAAAAACAAACATATCGGTGTGGGACCACGTAGAAATAATAAATGGTATTAAAGCCAACCAATAACCAGTCTCTGAGATCGCCCGATACTAGTCGAAAATCGAGCGATTTCAACATTTCTGTCCCCATAACAACCGATACTTCGTTCTCCTTTCGCCTCTGTTTCTCTTCATGTTCGTTAACTGTTTCCTCCAAATTGCAGACGCGGTTTTGCTAATATTAACTTGTTATATAAATCCCTTAATGTTCATGGCATTTCACTCACTACAATCCAACTTCATATCTCAATCTCAATCTGTTTCAGTTTACAACTTTGAGGTTCAAGTTTTTGTTCCAAGTAGAGCATGAGCATGAAGAAGGAGACTTGGAAACCAAAAACGAAGAGTTTTAAAGCAAGGGTCCATCGGATTAAACAAGATATGGGAAAGATAAAGGAAGATCAAAGATGCATAAGAGATGAACAAAGGGATATACGAGAAAGGTTTGAAGATGTTAATCGGCAATGCGATGAGCTCAGACTGGAAACTGAAGCGATTGTGAAGCAATCAGCTTTCAATCGGATTCGACTTGTTATTATGTTGAATATCTTAGAAGCTCGCCAAGTGGGTGACTTTGATAAAGCTGCTCTTCTCACTCGCTTCCTTAATTCCGTTTCTAATAGAAGAAATAAATAGTTTTGTTATTTCAGTCAGTGTCGGCTTCTACCGAACAAACTTTGGGCGTAATGGTGTTGGGAGTTCCTCCCCAAGTGTGAATGTAATCTTACAATATGTTTTTGGTTATATATTCGTCTTTTCTTCCATTTTTTCCACTTTTCACATACATACAGAGATTCGAAATTACAGTTTTATAATTATGAGACATCGATAAACAACAATTATACTAAAATTCATGGTAATTTTTTATTGTTTGACAATGCTGTGAGCCCATCTCTTCACACGTACTGCTATCTGTAACACATTCAAAGGTTTTACCATGTTTTAGTACAAGTGTCAAAACTTTCATCAAAGTTGGGTTTTAGCAAGTTCGATGGAGATTGGAGCGGTCTTCCAAGCAGTGCTGATCATGATGCTTCTGAGTCTAGTTCTTTTGATATTTATCCTGCATTATTTTCACGTCTAAGATGAGTGTGTTCTCTTGTTTCAGTCAAGAATCGCCAATACTTTTTGTTTTCTGGGTATTAGTCATGTGCTTAATGATGTTCAGGATTCATAGTTATCTGTGCTTAATGATATTTACGATTCATAGTTATCTCTCCAACAACATTGTTTTTAAGATTCTCTCCTCTTGAAAATGCAATGAACAAATATCATTGCTTCTTTCATCCAATTATAGAAAAGAATAAATTATATATTGATCACCAAAATTATGATTATGTTTTTCTTTTCTCCACCCAAAAATGAAATAGTAACATTAGCCGCCACGAACATAGACACCAATCATGATGTCCACTGCATCTGGGTAACCACTATCAGGTAAGTTGAAGTAGATGTGTAACTGTTGCTCTCTAAATATCTTTCATAAAAAAATGATTTTATGAATTTTGCTTTGATAGAGTTAGTAGAGTTAGTAAGTTTGTTATGGTTAGTTAGAGTTTGTTGACTCAAGCGGTTAGACGAGGTTACTATAAATCTAATGTATAGAGATGAAATAAAGATGAGATTCATTCAAAGAATAACAAAAAATCAGAGCATTCCTCTTTTCATTGTTTTCACTATCAAATCATACCTCTCTTCATGGTATCTTTCGCCAGTTGATTCTGGAGACTCATGACTAACATCACCGACGATCTTAGATCCGCTGCCCCTCGTGGTGATCGCGTTGTGAGTAGCTTCCCTCGACATGAGGTTGTTAAGCTGGACAATACAACGCATATTCAAGTTATGCAAGCAAATAAAGTTGATTGTGGATGGATACGATCTTACCGATTTTTAGAAGGCACCGCCCTCCACCGTCGAGATTTATACGATTCGACGAAATCTTGTTCCAAATCCTTTGGCGTCAGTGTATACACAACAGGATGGACTTCGACTTCATGGCTTTTATCGACCATCAGTCCGTCGATCTTACCCTCCTTCACTGATGCTTACACCTCATGTGAAGTTTGGCATACAAAGAACGAGTTTGTTTGTGGTCGATCAGAGCGAAAGCAGATCATGGATACGTCATGAACTGCATTCATTAAAAAAAGGTACACTTACTATTACCTCATAAGTTGCTCGTATTTTGAATTTTTCGCTCTTCTAGAGTCGTCTGGATTGAGGATCCCAGAAGAGGAAAATGTTCAAATCTTATTAGCCGGCCTTCCACCAGAGTATGAGCCTATTGTTTGCATTGCATCTCTCTCGTCCGATGTTCTCTCGTTTGGCGACTAGTCGATGCGTTGCTTGAGTGCGAAACTAGACTTGCTATTTCTGTTTCAGAGGTTGTTCTTCATGCGAATCTGTGGAAGGTGAGTCATCGCAAAGAGTCGAGGTTTCTGATCGCGGTGGTCGCACTTCTGGTCGTGGACGAGGCGTTTTTTATCTCACCTTGATGCGGTTGCTCAGTTACATCACGATGCCCTGCGGTGTTACTACCGCTACAATCGGAGTGTGGAGGCGCCGCCGTCGGGTTCTTCGCCGTCGCCTTATGGTCGTTTCTTTTCTTATGGTTCGGCGCATGGTGGCTGGGGAACTCTATCAAAATCGGCTAGGGTGTCTTCTAGACAAAATAATATGGATGATGGTCAATATGTATTAATGGTCGGATATTATGATGGATATGGAGCTGGTTATGATGATATATTTGCCAAAATGTCTCGTGGGCCACCCTTGTCTCATCCTTTGTCCTATTTGCCATCTTTTCGTGGGCCACCTGGTTATTATTCATATGGGCCGAATGATGCTTTTGACCATGGGCAGCATTTTATTTCTTCAAAGCCGAATACGCATAGGCCACAGTTTAATGACCAAAGTTTTGGGCTTCAAAATGATGCTGGGCGTTATTATGCTAAGCCTTCTGGTAGTGGACCTTCTCTAGTCAGACCAACGACACCTGTGGTTCATCGTATGCCCACTTCTAATAATGTTCAGGTAAATCTGTCTCTTGGGACCCGGTAAAATTTTAGACCGATGGGTGGTGGTTTGACAAAACCCAGAGCTCGAGTTTATACAGGGTTTGACCCTTGCATTGGGATTCCTTGGGTAGGCAAACTCCATGCCTCGAATTATTCTGACTGTTCTGGATCTCAGTCTAATACTAGTCAGTTTGAGTCCGCCAGTGGTAATGATGACTCTTATGTTCCCGTACCGATTAGCACTTCATCTTGGTACCCTGACTCCGGAGCGAGTAATCATGTGTGTTAGGATCCGTCTGCTCTGCATTGTGCTACTCCTTATTCAAGTACTTCTACTCTTTTAATGGGTAATGGCACTTCCACCTTGATTAAGTCAGTAGGTGATAGTTTCTTACCGACTCAGACCAGATTGTTACACCTATCTAATGTTTTATGTGTTCCAAGCATTAGGAAGAACCTATTATCGGTTTCTCAATTTGCTCATGATAATGATTTTTTTTTAGTTTCACCCAACCTACTGTCTTATAAAGGACATACTGACTCGGAGAACTTTGCTGACAGGCCACATTCGTGATGGACTGTATCATTTTCCGGTGTCAGTTCTCTCTACTCAGACGGCCGAGACCTCTACTTCTACCGTTACTCAGGATAAGTCTACTGCATGTAAGGATTTTTTTATGGCATAAACGTTTAGGTCATCCCTCCAATTCTGTTGTTAAGGCTGTATTAAATAAGTGCCGCATTTCATTAAATAAATATGGTAGTGATGCTGTATGTACTGCCTGTCAAAAAGGCAAGTCTCACAAATTACCATTTTCTGCTTCTACTACGGAATATACTATTCCTTTTACTCTGGTTGTATCTGATCTTTGGGGTCTTGCTTCAGTATCATGTGGAAGTTCTTGGTATTATGTGACTTTTATCGATGTTTGCACTCGGTTTACTTGGATATATCTTCTCCGCCAAAAATCCAGTGCTTTATTCAATTTCAGCAACTGGCTAAAGCTTAGTTTGGTAAGGACATTAAACAATTTCAGAGTGATTGGGGAGGTGAATATCGCGCATTCTCGTCAATTCTTGCTTCTCACGAATTGTTCATCGAATAACTTGTCCTCATACGTCTGATTAGAATGGAGTGGCTGAACGTTAGCATCGCCACATTGTTGAGATGAGACTTACTCTTTTGGCTCAAGCGAATCTATCGATGGAATATTGGGGCTATGCATTCAGTTGTGCGGTTCACCTCATTAATCGTTTGCCTACCCCAGTGTTAAAAGGAATATCGCCCTTTCAGGCCCTCTATGGCTGTGAACCCACATACGATCATTTGAGGGTCTTTGGTTGTTGTTGCTATCCTTATCTATGACCATTTGTGAATCATAAGTTGGAGTTTCATTCTCAACCATCTACCTTTTGGGATATAGTGCTCAACACAAGGGGTGCCAGTGTCTCCTTCCAACTGGCAAGGTTGTTATCTCCCGACATGTTGTATTCGATGAAAATCAGTTTCTGTCCACTGCGTCTACATCTATAGCAAGTCCAACGGGTCAAGATCAGTATGTTTCTACATTTGTTCCTCTACTTGGAAACATGACATCTCGACCTTCAGACCCCCTACCTGCTCAACCATCATCTTCGTATTCTCTACCAGTAACCTGTCCCAACCGTTCTACTCCTGACACTGCGTAGTCAGGGGTTGGATCTGATCGTGAACCACATGGTTCTCCTATGGTCAGTGAACCACAGGCTTCTCCTATGTTCAGTGATCATGGTAAGAATTGTTCAACTGATGTTCGTAGGAATTATTCAACTGATGTTCGTGAGCTCTCTTCCGGTCAAAACACAACTCATGTAGCGGTGATTAATAGTCATCCAATGGTGACTCAACCAAAGCCCAAAACGTTGGTAGCTGAAGCATTGGAACCAGATTCAATTGAGGAGGCCTTTTCTACTCCTGAGTGGCGCGAGGTAGCTCAGGCTGAGTTTGATGCCTTGATACGCAACTCTACTTGGGATCTTGTTCTCGACCTTCTAATTGTAAAGTAATAGGCTGTAAGTAGCTCTTCAAGGTAAAGAAAAATCTGGATGGTACTGTTGCCCGACGAAAGGCTCAGTTAGTTGTGAAAGGCTGTTCTCAAGTTCCTGGATGTGATTTTAAGGAAACTTCAGCCCAGTGGTTAAACCTGCGACTATTCGTGTTGTCCTAAGCATTGCTGTTTCTAGAGGATGGTCACTACGGCAAGTTGATGTGAACAATGAGTTTTTAAATGAAGATCTTGATACAGCTGTCTACATGCATCAACCTCCGGGATATGAGCGATTTGATTCTGAGGGCAAACCCTTTGTTTGTCAACTAAAGAAAGCATTGTATGGTCTCCAGCAAGCTCCTCGTGCCTGGTTCAAAAAGCTGAAACAGTTTCTCATTTCAATCGGGTTTGTAGCTTCCAAATCTGATGCCTCTCTGTTTGTTCGGGTACAATCTGATTCTACACTTTTGTACTTGTATATGTTGATGATATTGTTATTACTGGCAATCTGTCAGCATCTATCGATTGGTTTTTTTCAATTATTAGTTCTCACCCAAGGATATGAGAGATCTGCACTATTTCCTTGGCATTGAAGTGACTCAGTTTTCAGGGTCCCTCCATCTTTGTCAGAAGAAATATGTTCGTGATATTCTTGCTCGTTGTTCTATGACCACGGTAAAAAGTGTTCCCACTCCGATGGTCAGTTCTTCTTCCATGTCTAAAAATAATGGAGACCGTTTGTAGGACCCTACTGAGTATAGAAGTCTTGCTGGTGCACTTCAGTATGTTGTCTTGACCAGACCAGATATTGCTTATTGTAACACCCCAAACCTGGCCCATTTGAAACGACCGAATTTGAAATGTCACTGCGGAAAACGTTTAAAAACATTCTTACTTAAGAGTAGAAACATATGAATTTATTGTCTTTCATAAAACATTTTGTATTTTAAAACATTCTAAGGAAAAATCAAGTGGTTATAAAAATATCGGATTCGTAACTTTGGTATATATGTACTCTTAACATATAAGTTGCTAAAATAAAACTTACACCAATATTAACTTAATTATAAATCCACTTAACCATACCAAAAAATTAAATACTTTAAGTGGCCCTTATTACATCAATCATTATTCAAAAATATTTAAAATACTAAGTGCATAAAATTAAATAAAACATCTTCTGCATGGGCCACCTCATATCCACTCCAACCCGGTCCAAGTATCACCTGCGATGTTGATAAAAATTGGGTGAGTCATACAGACTCAGTGTGCAATTAGTCCACTAAATTCCACCCACATGTCAAACCACATATTTACCCACATGTCAGATATTAAGGCAACATCATTCACATAATTTCACTTATTGGGCTTGGCCCATAACCATATCACATTCTTATAATAGGGTAATTAACCACATATTTCCATAAACTGGGCTTGGCCCATTACCACATTAATCCACATCACATACTGGGCTTGGCCCACTTTTACATTTATTCATATCACATATTGGGCTTGGCCCATTTTCACATGTATTCACATACAAAATTATGCAATTATGAAGCCCAACCCAGCCTAGGGTCCATCCTTTACACACCTCCGTATCCAGCCTACCACACACTAGGGGATTATTAAATCACCCTCTCCTTTTTACTCCAATAAGGCAACAAATGCCGACCACGCGAACTTAATCACAAATAATCCACAACGTGACCTCAGTCAACGTCAATCCACGATGTAGCCGAAGCTATCATCAAAACCACGATGAGCACAAAGCCATCAATAACCACGATATGGCACATAGCCTATATCAATCACGATGAGGCACGAGCCATTCATCAAACCACGCATCAAGTACACCTGTCCTTCTTTCATATCCCACCCATGCACATGCAACATAAAATAGTGCCATGATAATAATGCATGTACATGTTATTTAGCATATCACACTTATACAAATTAATAACCACATCACATTCAAATTTAGAACTTACCTGATTGTTGACATACCCTTTGAGGGTATCCATATCACACATTACCACTGCACTGGTTAGCACATTCATAACATATACACATATCACATACAATCATATATCCCAGAAAATGGTAGTCTAACTACACACCTGATTATTAGCGAAATCTCAAACTCCTAGAATCTAACACGATGAACGGGATTTTTCCTCCTCCCTTAATGCCGATTTGGTCTCCTACCCAAATCCCGAAGGCTTTGATTATCTCTGCCGATTTGACCCTAAATATCATAGTACACAATCGGTCAACACTAAAACCAAAAATATGGCCTTAGGCCGAATTCTAGCAACTACTAACCCTGTTCTTCCAAATCCCTAAACTGTGACTTGATCCTTGAGACTGTTGAAATCCTACATGCCATATGTCAAATTCGGCTTTAATACATAAATCTATGGAAAATGGCCCCCCTTGGCCGATCACCAAGTCACTTACCTTGGCTTACCTTGATTACTCAAATCCCGAAGGATCACCTCTTCCAACGTTGGCTACACAAAAGGGCACACATTAAGGCTTTAAGGAACATTCGGCCATACTATAAACCCAAGACCAAACACTTGGTTCGGCACTCCCATGAAGATAAAATCGATTACTAAAAGAGAAGATCACTTACCACTATGTTGCTTCCTTGGAGAGACAAAAGAGAAAAGTCAACAGCCCCCCTAGAGATTCGGCTCTTGAGTAAAACAATGGTGTTTCGGCACTTTATTGTTGAGGAAAGAAAACGCAAGAGTGGGGAGAGTTGAGTGCTTAAAGGATTCGCCAAAATAAAACTAGATCAATGGTTAAAGTTTCGACTATGGTTCCTCACATGTAGATGAAATATTCGCTAAGGTTTTAAATGGTAACAGGGCATTCAGCCATTCAAGAAAAGATGATCAACTGGGGTTGAAAGAAAATAAAGAGGAAGAGAAGAAAGTAGGAGAATTTTCGGCAAAAAGGATTTAAATAGAGAAAAAGACTTACCAAAAGGTGAGCATCCCTATTTATACTACACATATTCGGCACATCCATCACCTACACACTTCAAAACCGATTATACCACCCCCAAGGAGTCCCCCAATCGGCCATAGCTTCATCCTCTTATCACATCCCACATTTTCCTCCTTTATCACCTTAATTAATAAAATAACAATAATTCAACACATTATCTCTTATCACTCTCCTATATTAACTCTTATCTTACTCTTTTAAAATAAATAAAATAAAGCCACAATTATCTTCTTATCCCACATTCTAAAATCAATAAAATAAGCATCCATTATCCTTTACTCCTATTTAATCTCTTTAAAATAAATAAAAGCTCATTTATCCACTATCTACCAACTTAAAATAAATCAACCTTTATCCTATATTCTAAAATAAAATCAAGCCTTAACTCCTCATCCAATTAAAAGTCCCATTGTCAGTCAATCCTCTCTCCAATTTGACGTCACAACCAAAAATAAAACCTCACTCATTCCTGCAGGCGTGATTCGAACCAAGGCCCTTATCACTGCACCTGGCGCTCCACTGCCACTTTACCACATGATTTCTTGTGGCATAAATCCCTCACGAATTCCTCTTAAAGCCTCCTTAGCCTAGTTCCTACTTGACGAAAAATAAACTCCCATTCGCTTCTCTCGCAACTCGAACCAAGGCGTCACATACCAAGGCCCTAAGTGGCGCCTTGCAGCCACTTTACCAAGGCACTCTTTGTGTCCAAAAGCGCCTATAACTTCTCTTAAGACCTCCCTGGCCTTGCTCCCTTTTTAACGCCAAAAATAAAAGCTCCCAAATGAAATTTCTACAGCTCGAACCTCCTCCCCTTGGCACTCCATGTGACGAACCTTCCATGCCCCTAGGTAGCGCCTTGCCAATTTGCCTCATGATTCTTTGTGTCATAAATCCCACGAAAATTTCCTTAAGGCCTCTTTGCCTAGTTTCCTTTTTTTTTTCACTTAAAATTCTAATATTTTCCAAGCATTTACCCTCCACCTAAAGTTCTCAAAAACTCCTAAAACACATCCCAACACACTCTAAGCTTACTAACACATGAATTATGCACTAAATGCATAACCCCTAATCTAGGATGTTACACTTATGCTGTAAACAGGATTTGTCAGTTCATGCACAACCCTACTATGGTACATATGGCGGCTCTCAAACGAATTCTGCGATATATGAGTGGTGCACTTGATTTTGGCTTAGTTTTTCGTCCGTCTGGTCTATTGTCGCTGGTCGGGTATGCTGATGCCAACTGGGGGTTAGATTTTGACGATCGGCGCTCTACTTCCGGGTATTGTGTGTATTATGGGCATACACCTGTGGTATAGTGCTCCAAAAAGCAGCAAGTCGTGTCTAGATCCTCAGCCGAAGCAGAATATAGGAGTCTTGCTGCAGCAACAAGTGAGGTTACTTGGTTAATGTCGTTACTTCATGAACTCCAGGTTCAGTCTGATGATACTCCGAATATTTAGTGTGATAGTTCGAGTGCGGCGACTGTTGCTGCCAATCCCGTGCTACATTCCAAGTTCAAACATGTGGAGCTAGACCTTTTCTTTGTTCGCGAAAAAGTTACCGATGAGACTTTACAAATTAGGGAGGTCCCTACTTGCGATCAAGTGGCTGTTGTTTTCACTAAGCCCCTGTCTATTACTTTGTTTTCTCGTTTTCGCCAACTCCTTTAGGTCTTACCAATTGGGAAGATGAGTGCATGATAGAGTTAGTAGAGTTAGTAAGTTTATTATGGTTAGTTAGAGTTTGTTGACTCAAGCAGTTAGATAAGGTTACTATAAATCCAATGTATAGAGATGAAATAAAGATGAGATTCATTCAAAGAATAACAAAAAATCAGAGCAGTCCTCTTTTCATTATTTTCACTTTCAAATTCAAGATTAGTTTCAAATCATACCTCTCTTCATGCTTGTTTTCTATATCCTAAAGCTTTTGAAGATAAGATTTAAGTTTTTATGGCGTTTGCAGGGAAAGCTGGTAAACTAAGAAGCGAAGGTGTTGTAGGAGGAGAGACCAATGATGATTGGCACTAACGAAGCATCAAGTTTGGTCAAATACGAGAAAAAAAAAAGGTGATTGGTTAATGCTAGAATTGATCATGAGCGAGTTCAATACAAAAGTTTAGATACGTTTTTTAGACTTGATTTCCACGCTTAAAATTTTATTTAAATTTGACCCAGATAAAAATTGTTAAATTCAAGTTTGACTTAGTCCCTTGTATTAAAATTTTATATTTTTTTATATACAAACAAATTTAAAAATATAATATATCAAATATATTAAAAATATTAAAATAAATATTTCTCAATAAATTGAAAATACATTTAAAAAGAAAATATTTCTAAAATAGTAAAAAATTAATAATAAAATAAAAGTTATATAATATACAAAGAATAATAATAAAATAGTAATAAGATAATAACAAAATGACAGCAAAATTCTTTTTTTTTCTTTTATGCGATTCGAACCGAGCTAAAAAATTATACTCAAGACTAGACATATCTAAAAATGAAAATTATTTTTATCCAAACTGATCATACCTAATTTCCATTTTCTAGCAGATCATACCTAATTCATACGATGAGAACCTACTTTGTTTCTATTTCTTTTCTTGGCTCTAGTAATTTTTTTCATGTTTAACTTAGTGAAGTAGTGTGTTAATTATGTTTTTTAGAGCATGTTTTAATGTGGAAACTAGATGATTTTTTTATTATAAAAGTACAGGATTTAAAACAATAAAAAATTTGGAATTCAAATTATAAATATTAACTTTTTGTTTTGAAAAATTATTCATTTATGAAATTTTATTTAATTGCTTAGAGATTTACGGAATGGACGAGAAAATATAATATTATTCTTTTATTATTTTTAATTTTAAAACTGAATTTAATTAATCTTATAACTATAATTAATCTTTTACAAGTTTCAAAAGGAATTGGAACTCATCTTATAAGAGTTTATTGTAATTATCTTTTATAAATTTTAGGGTTTCATTCTTTTTTAAGAAAATATTAATCTATTAAAAGTTAGTATCATTATGAGAGGACATCTGTACCTACTTAATGTGTATCTAACTATGGTATTAGAAAAGTAATCATTCTTTTTCTTTTCTTTTTTTTTTTACAATAAGATAATATCTAACTAATTACGTAACAAAATTCTGAAAAGAAGAACCATCCTTAGACTTATCCATTTTAATAAAAGTGCGAACCATCCCTATAAGTCATTTTTTCCGGTCAAGACTTGTGTAGCTAAGTAATCTGCAACTTGATTATGTTCTCTCAGAATGTATTGTAATTGAATTCATCTAATCAAGACTGAGTTCGATACAGAGGAAGTGCTTCCAAGGATGGCTTTAACAACTTTCAAAGTGTCAGTTTGAACGATAACTGTAAGTACTCAATTTTACCTCGCCCATGTGCCAAAACAAAACAAAAAATAATAAATGTCCAAGTTTGTACAGTCCATTTTTACAAAATCAAAACAGACCAAGCCCAAATACACGTGGCCCAATTCCTAAACCCATCAGCCAATTACCCAGCAAACCCAGACTTAAAAGCCCGATGACCAACAGACCCAAATATAAGCCTAATACCCGTAACCCAACTAACCTACGAGGCCCAAAAGGCCCAATACCTAAATTAGAAACGAGGGTTTCTGAAACCCTAGAGTTCTCTCTCTTTGGTCACGTCTCCAATCGCGCCTCAATCCACTCCCGAATGGTGCCCCATCGCCGCCGCACTCTCCTCGATCACCTGCAAGAAAAGGAAACACAGCAGCAAAAGGAATGGAAACATTTTTATTTCCATCGCCAGAACCTTGGACCATGTTCTGGCCTCCGGCCATGTGAAAGAGAGCCTTCAAGGCTTTTGTTTTATTTTTTTTAAGGGAGTGTTTGAAATGAAATTTTTGGGGCAAAAAAGTGGTATTTAAATATCTGTTAAACGACGCCGTTTTGGAAGTTCATCCCCATGGCCGAAACGACGTCATTTCATAAAACCGAACCAAGACCCGGCCCGCTTCATCCGGATCCGCGTGTTTTTATCTTTAATGGGTTACTTATGAGCGTAGCCCCTTCGTTTTTTAAGCTTGTCATTTTAAATGCAATTTAATCCTATTTTAGTTATTTTGCAATCTTTTTAGTTTTTTTTTTGTTATTATATTATTGTTATTATCATTATTATATTTTTATGTACATGTTTTATTATTGTTGTGTTTCACTAACTTTATTATTATTATTATTATTATTATTATTATTATTATTATTATTATTATTTGTTATTTTGATTATATTTTTACTATTATTCGCTTGTTATTACTATTATTTATTATTATGATCGTATGTGTTATTATTTTTTTACCATTATTATGACTGAGATTGTTATTTTATTTATTATTATTATTTGTTGTCTTCATCATTATTATTATCTATTTTATCATTATTTTATTATTATTATTATTACTATTATATTATTTTTATATGTATATATTTTTATTTACTTATTATATATATTATTTCATGTTTTATTTGCCATCATTTTTGTATTATCATTCTTATTTTATTTTCATTTCAAGTATCATCATTATTATTTTGTCATTATTATTTCTTATTGTATTTTTATTTTTTCTCCATCACTACTTTGTTATTATCATATTATTATTATTATTATTACTATTATTATTTGTTTTTTATTTATTTACTACATTCACATCTATATTTGTTTTCTTCTGCTTTGTACTAAATTATTAAACAAAACACCATTTGTAAAATCATCATATTTCACTGAAAGATTTTAAAATAAGGCAATGTTTTGTATTTAGAAATTGGGAAATAGTGCCCTAACGTCTCGGGTTACAATTTTTCGTTTAGCTAAATAACTTAACATCCCTTTTTACGAAGTTTTGCGAATCACGAGACGACTTTGATTACGAGAGATTAAAACATCGTGTCCTAACGGGCTGGATGTGATGTTTATATCTTCTGGGACAAAGAAATCTCAAGTTTTGACTCGAGCCTTTTCTTTAAATTAATACAATACGGTGCATTTTGTAAAATTGCTACACTCCATTTAAAGGCTTTAAAATAAAGGCAATGTTTTGTATTTAGGAAGCCGGGGAATAGTGCCCTAACGTCTTTGGGTTGCGATTTTCCGCTTGACTAAATAACTAAACATCCTTTTGATAAACGTCGTAAAATCATGAGATAGCTTTGATTATGAAGGTTTAGAATATCATGTCCTAACGTCTTTGGATGTGATGTTTGTACCTATCGAACAAAGAAATCTCAAATTTCCCAATACCTTTTAAAGGATCCGTATTTTAAAACCTTTTCAAACTCCCGACACTAAGACACTAATTAATCACTTTGGTACCAATTTTGGGCGAATCGAGGGTGCTAGCCCTTCCTCGTGCCTAACCGACTTCCGAACCCGATTTTCGAAATTTTGCAGACCATCAACATTGTTTTAGTAAACCCAAATGTTTTATTAACACAAAGGTGATCCGATCACACCAAATAAAGATCGGTGGCGACTCCCTGTCTTTTTTTTTCGTTTTTAAAAACCAAAGTCGAACCCCTTTTTGTTTTTTCAAAAAAGAATGGTTATGACAGCTTGGCGACTCCACTGGGGAGTGATTTAGAAAGTCAAGCCATAAATTGATTATTTTCATCTTTTGTCGGAAGTTTGAAAGTTCGATTTGAAAATTACGATCTTTTTATTGCATGTTGTTTTAATTTCGCATTGCATTGCATGACCGCTGTGGTCACACCTTTAAGTGGGAGTGAGGTTACTCCTTCGTGACGCTTTCACCTCCAGCAGGATAGTGGATCGCTTTGGGATACATCCATACCTATGTCTTCGTGAGATTTTCATCTCCGTAGCCATAGGGAAATGTATTCCTCGAATCGAACTCGATCCATATGAGCCTATAATGGGTGAGGATTGAGGAATCTGTGTTCAGTACCCTCTTTAGAATCGAACCTCATATAGTAAGCCCTAAGAACCCACCCTAGGTAGAGCCATGCCAAACCCTATTGGTTAACATATTAGGTATTTTATTCTTTGCTTACCGTATAGAATACCGATTTGCTTTATTTTATTTTTATTTTGCATGGCATATTCATCAAAAGGTGTTGATTCACGTTCAATTGCCAAATAGATAGCTTGTCATGGAAAGGGGGTTTCTTGATAAAGTGGATGACAATGCGACCGTCCGAATATGGGCCGAGACAGTGCAACAAGAAAAAGGTGATAGTCTTACAGAAGGACACATGTCAGAATTATGGGACTTCACACGTATCAGTGTCACCCAAAATAATCTTCAAGAGATGAAAGAGATATGGAGTCAATGGGACGACGAGATCAAGCAACTATTCTACTGTCATTACGGTGATCTGCCTTATCTGCTCGACATCAAGGTAGACCAGTACTTATTTCGAGCTATGGCCCAATTTTGGAATCCTGCTTATAGTTGTTTTACTTTCGGGAAAGTGGACTTGGTACCTACTATAGAAGAATACACAGCTTTACTCCGTTGCCCAAAAATTCAAACTGACAAAGTTTATGCAAGACTTGTTAATGTCCCTACATTCTTAAAAAAGTTGATGAATATTACGGGGATGAGCGAGCAGTGGGTTGTAGCTCGAATAAAACAAAAAGGAGATTATAAGTGCATCCCTTGGAGAAATTTAAGGGATTTGATCATAGAACATCCTGACGTGAAGAAAAGGGTTGACATTTTTGCCTTGAGCTTTTATGGACTGATTATTTTCCCTAAAGCTCTAGGGCATGTAGACGAGGCGGTCTCAGACTTATTCGACAGATTGGATAGAAGAGTCACACCCGTTCCTGCAATTCTGGCCGAAACTTTCAGATCCCTAAGCGCGTGCCGAAGAGCGAGTGAAGGAAGATTCATCGGTTGTGCACAACTTCTATTAGCATGGTTCTACAGTCATTTTTGAAAAGTGAAAAAGGCATCGTGTCGAATCTTCTCTGAGGACTATTCCCCGCTAAAAGAATTGACAGCCGCGCCAAGGCGAGACGATCTTACAGAAGAAAAATGGATAATGATTCTGCGAAACCTACAAGAAGAAGATATGGAATGGAAAGATCCTTTAATGATTCCTGATGAGATCCTATATCGGTGTGGAGATTTTGACTGGGTTCCTCTACTGGGAATATGGGGAGCTGTCGGGTATGCTCCTCTCCTTGTGTTGAGACAGTACAGATCGAGACAATTTATACCTGCAACACAAGGTCTAATTCAATGCGAGTTTGAATATAAAGGAGATAATTGTAAGAAGAGAGTTCGTGAAATATCAAGTGCTTGGAACCAGACTCACAGAATGAAAAGGTTTGCCACTAACCCGATGACAACCCCCGAATATGACCGATGGTGGAGTCAGAGAATCAACGACAACATTCCAACATCAGGCTAAGAAAATGCCCGATCAGTGGAAGAGCACCTGCAGGTAATCCCATCAGAGCTCGAAATCATCAAACAGGATTTTGAGAAAAAGAATGCGGAATTAGAGAAAAGGATAGAACAATTAGAAGAAGAGAAAATACAGCTAGGATTGGATGTTGACATTCAGAAGCTAGAAGTTGAAAAGCTGAGAAAAGGGAAAAATAAGGCGGAGGAAGATTTGGACAGTTTGAAAACAGACTATAAGAAGCTGCGAAGGTCAATAAAAATTGTTGGATTAGGAAAAACGTCAGAGCAATGGTGTCAAGAACTTAGAGAGGAAAAGATAGAGCTAGTTAATGGGAAAGGGAACTCTGAGATACTCAAGTTTGAGAAGCTACTCTGAAAAGAAGTTTGGTAAAAACTCGAACGAGAAAAAGGAATTAAAGGCTCGGTGATGTAATTGGAAAGATCCTTATATCAATATCGTAGCATAAACTCGCAATCGAATTAAAGGCCGCCTAAGTAAAATTGAAGAAATGAAAGCAAGAATCAAGAGCTAGAATCGCTTTACATGGTTGTGAGCTACGGTGGAGCTTTAAAGTCAATGAGGAGCGTTGGAAGCAACAACTTCATCACTCTCAGAATCAAGTCAGAGACCGGGATTACATTATGGGGGAAGCCGTGGCTCAAGTGCGAGAGGTCGCAGATCACTTGCAAACCTTAGCAGTCCGAGCTGATGTACTAAGTTTATTTTATGAATCGAAGTCAGAGCAAGGACAAGAGTTAGCTAGGCTTCTTGAGGAAGTCAAGGCCTTAAGTATTAGGGCGAGGCCTTATATGTAATCCATTTTATGTAAAGAAACTTGTTTTCTAGAAATTGAATCAGAATTAATGCCTTTTTTACATACATTTCATGCATTAGCATTACATTGCATCATGTGCATTAAATCTCACAAAGGAGCCTTAAATTATGACAGTTATCCTGGAACATCGCTACAATACATGAGGCGAAACAAAAATCATGGATCAAAGAATGGAAAGACTAGAGCAAATGCAAAAGGAAATACAGGAGCAGATGCAAGAACGATTAATCAAGATGCAACAAGACATGATAGAACGAATGCAAGAATCTCAAAATAGCATGATGAATCAGTTGGCGCAGTTGTTGGCCAATGAACGTGAGAAAGAAAAAGGCGTTGCTACTAGTTTGGGAAATGATAATGACGACCCTATTTACCCTCCGGGTTTTACCCCACCTAATACCCAAGCGCCACCGGACGTGCACCCCCAAAGGACGCCTATTACTATTAGACCACAATATCAGGTTAATACCGTGATTCCGGCCCACCTCCTGACTGGTTCAGGTACTAACCCAGGAGAAAGTCCGACTAACCATGTGGTCCCTGATTTCGATGAACTGACAGAAATGGACAAGGTAAAAATAGATTTGTCAAAGCAACTTGAGAACCGTTACAAGTGGCTAGAAGAAAAGTTTAAAGAAATAGAAACGGCTGACCATCGTTACGGGATGGACGCTAAAGACTTAAGTCTGGTCCCGAACTTAGTCCTTCAGCTAAAGTTCAAAACACCAGAGTTCGAGAAATATAACGGGACTAGTTGTCCTGAGGCGCACATCACAATGTTCTGCCGGTGGATGGCGGGGCACCTTAATAATGACCAGTTGCTGATTCATTATTTTCAAGATAGTTTGGTCGGGTCTGCAGCCAAATGGTATAACCAGCTTAGTCGTGCCCAAATCAAGACGTAGAAAGACCTGGCACAGGCCTTCATGAAACATTATGGCCATGTGGCTGATATTGCTCCTGATAGAATCACGCTCCAAAATATGGAGAAAAATCTGGGCTAAAGTTTTAGACAGTATGCCCAGTGATAGAGAGAAGTAGCAATACAAGTTCAGCCACTGCTTTTGGAAAAGGAGACAACCATGCTCTTTATTAATACGTTGAAAGCTCCTTTCATCAGTCACATGCTGGGAAGCGCTACTAAAAGCTTTTCAAACATCGTAATGTCGGGGGAGATGATAGAAAATGCAATCAGATGTGGCAAGATAGAAGTGGGAGAAAGTACTAGAAAGACAATCTCAAAGAAAAGAGAGAACGATATAAATAACCTAAGTAAAGGTTATCCGCCTATTATCAGAATCACCCCAAGGTCATCATCACGATCATCGTGGCTCCTCTAGGCAGGAATCCAGTACAAAGTAGAACACGGAGAAAATCCAATTCACGCCAATCCCAGTCACGTACAAGGAAATGTACCAGAACTTATTCGATGCACATATTGTTTCCCCACATTATCTAAAACCCCTGCAACCCCTATACCCTAAGTGGTATGACGCGAACGCACAGTGCGAGTACCACGCAAGGATTGTGGGGCATTCAATAAAGCACTGTCTTGCTTTCAAAAAATTGGTAGAAAGACTCATCCAGATGGGCGTTATAAAAGTAGACGATACCCCCAGCGTGGGGCACCCGCTACCTAATCATGAGGTCAATATGATATGTGAGAACATGGGAAGGAGAGTTAAAAGGGATGTTGACAAAGTAAAGACTCCGATGAAGCAATTTTGGAAAGAAATGATGAAGAGGGGACTAGCTGTATCAAGTTCGATAGGAAAGCATGAAAGAACAAGAAGAGGCTGTGAGTTTCATAACATGGAGGGGCACGAAATCCAGGACTGTATTGAGTTCAGAATTCTGGTACAAAGGCTGATGGATAATAAAGGGTTGGAGTTTTTTGAAATTAATAAAGGCCGAAAAGAAAGATGCATTTGCATGTTAGAAGATGAATCAGCAATAAAAGGCCCGAAAACTAGCTATCCTTTGGTCGTCATCTCGCGGCCAAAGAACGATGGAATCGGGATAAAGACAACTTCGAAGATCGTGATTCGTAAATCAGCGATCCTTTCGTATGAAGACAACAAAGAGGTTCCCCAAAACTCTAACTGCAACTTGACGATTCCTAAAATAGAGGACTCATCCCGCACTACGAAAGGAAACTAGGAGCCTCCGAAGATTGTGATTCAAAGACCTACGGCCTTTTCGTATGAAGATAACAAAAAGGTTCCCTGGAACTACAACTGTAATGTGACAATTCCTGGGAAAGGAGACTTGTCCAGCACTACAAAGGGAAACCAGGAAGTAGGCTCTTATACGCCAGAAGCGGAAGCGTTATGACATCGTAAACCCACGGATCAAGCTTGCAAAAGAGAAAACCTTGGTGGGCAAACAAAGAGAGAAAGTGCGACCAAACAGGAAGCTCCTATAAATGAGCCAGTGAAAGAAGACGAGGCTAGGAAATTCTTGAAGTTTTTAAAACATAGTGAATACAGCGTCGTGGAGCAACTGCATAAACAGCCGGCTTGTATATCTGTGCTTGACTTGCTATTAAGCTCAGAAGCGCACCGCAATGCACTGATGAAAGTATTGAATGAAACTTATGTTGCTAATGATATCACCGTTAACAAGTTGGATCGTCTAATTAGCAATATAAGTGCTGATAACTTCATTTTCTTTAATGATGACGAGATTTCGCCAGGAGGTATGGGTTCCATCAAGGCCCTCCACATTACTACACAGTGCAAAGGATACACACTACCAGGGGTACTAGTCGATAACGGATCGGCGCTCAATGTCCTGCCATTATCGACGTTGAATCGGTTACCCATTGATATCTCTCACATGAAGGTCTACTACAATGTAGTAAAGGCATTCGATGGAACTGAAAGGAAAGTCATAGGAAAGATCGAAGTACCTCTTTTAATCGGCCCAAGTACATATGAAGTGGATTTCATAGTAATGGATATCAGGCCGTCGTATAACTATTTGTTGGGGAGACCTTGGATACACTCAACGGGAGCAGTCCCCTCATCCTTGCACCAAAAATTGAAATTAGTCACAGAAGGCCGTTTGGTAACAATAAATGCTGAAGAAGACATCATCGCAACCGTAACCAGCGGTGCACCATATTTAGAAGTAAATGAAGAAGCGACTGAATGTTCCTTTTGCTCTTTGGAATTCGTTAACGTAACATTCGTCATCGAGGGAAACAAGATCCCAGTGCCTCAATTATCCAAAACCATAAAAATGGGTTTGCAATTAATGGTCGAAAATAGAGCCATACCCGGAAAGGGACTGGGAAGATATCTCCAAGGAGGAATCGAAGTCCCAAGATTGAAAGAAAAGAGACCTCTTTGGCTTAGGATTCAAGCCAACGCAGCAAAAAGAAGAAAGAGTTAGAAAAGAAGCAAGAAAGAAGGAAGGCGCATTTGGGTGGAGATGAGATTAAATGGGAACCGATGATAATTCCTCATATTCGTGAGACCTTTATATCAGGAGGGGTTATCCATCCGGGACGAGGAACGCAAAATGAAAAAATCGTGCACGTCAACGCTATATTTGAGGGGAAGATTGAAGAAGAAAATTGGAATGGTATCAGCCCCTATGAGCCAGGAAGCGTTCTAAACAACTGGACTGCGGAGGAGATTCCTGTAGCTTTTAGAACTCATTCAGAGTAATACTTGGAACACACTTGTTGCTTTAAGCTTAGAAGCAATAAGAGTCCCTTTTGTGAAGCATGATTTTGTATAAGGCATCGTTATTTTCAATGAAATACATCTCCGCCATCTTTTGAGCAAATTTTCTTTTATGTTCATTTCATTCATTATTCTTTCTTTCTTTAGATATCCTTCTAAACATTTCTATTCTTCATTTATGATACCAATAAGCATGCCTAGATTCTGTGATTCTATGAGCCTTTATTCATCTCCATAACAGGTCCCCAAATATTAATGATTTGAGTAACGCTACCGATGACTTAGAATGTCCTTTTGAGCAAGATATGGGTGTGGAAGATTTTCAGGATTTTGGAGATGACCAAGGCTGTGACTTAGCTCCTGAACTATTAAGGATGGTAGAACAAGAGGAGAAACAAATCGTACCTCACAAAGAATCAGTGGAAATAGTGAACCTAAGAAATGGACAAGAAAAGAAAGAAGTGAAGATTGGAGCCAGTATCACCGTAGAGACAAGGCGAGACCTCATCGAGTTATTCCAAGAATTCAAGGATGTCTTTGCATGGTCATATCAAGACATCCCCGGGTTAAGCACTGATATCGTGGTACACCGTTTGCCCATAAAAGAAGAATACAAGCCAGTCTAACAGAAACTTTGGATGATGAGGCCAGATGTTTTATGAAAATAAAAGAAGAGGTCAAGAAGCAATTTGACGCGGTTTTTGCAAGTGGTTAAGTACTTAATGGGTAGCCAATATCGCCCCGTCCCTAAGAAAGATGGGAAAGTACGAATGTGTGTAGACTACAGGATCTAAACAAGGCTAGCCAAAGGACAATTTTCATTACCTCATATCGACACCTTAGTGGATATCTACGGCGGGTTATTCATTGTTCTCATTCATGGATGGCTTCTCGTGATACAACCGATAAAGATGCTTCCGAAGACATGAATAAAACCACGTTCATAACCATGTGGGGAACCTTTTGCTATAAGGTAATGCCATTTGGGTTGAAGAATGCGGGAGCAACATATCAGAGGGCCATGGTAACCCAGTTCCGTGACATGTTGCACAAAGAAATTGAGGTTTACGTTGACGATATAATCGCCAATTCTCGAACTGAAGAGGAGCATGTCCGAGTCTTAAGGAAATTATTTTTGAGGTTGAGGAAATTCCAGTTGAAGCTCAACCCGGCAAAGTGTACCTTTGGAGCCAGGTCAGGAAAACTGCTAGGATTTATAGTCAGCGAAAAGGGGATTGAGGTTGACCCGAAGAAAGTCAAGGCTATACAAGAATTGCCTTCGCCTCGCACGCAAAAAGAAGTTCAAGGTTTCTTAGGAAGATTAAATTACATTGCGCGGTTCATTTCACAACTGACTGAGAAATGTGACCCCATATTTCGTCTTCTTAAAAAACACAATCCAGGTGTGTGGGACGAGGAATGTTAGAAGACCTTCGACAAAGTAAAGCAATACCTGTCTAATCCTTCGGTATTGACACTGCCTAATCCGGATAAGCCTTTAATCCTCTACTTAACGGTACTGGGTAGTTCAATGGGATGTGTGCTCGGTCAACACGATGAGTCAAGAAAGAAAGAAAAGGCAATATACTACCTTAGCAAAAGTTCACGAGTGTGAAACAAGGTACTCACCAATTAAGAAACTATGTTATGCCTCGATCCGGACAACCCGAGATTGAGGCAAGACATGTTGTATCATACGACCTGGCTCATCTCGAAGCTAGACCCACTGAAATACCTAATGGAGTCAACTACTTTGAATGGACGGATGGCCCGATGGCAAATCTTACTTTCTGAGTTTGACATAGTTTATGTAAACCAAAAGGCGGTAAAAGGAAGTGCAATAGCGGATTTTCGGCCGTGAGCTCGCGATTATGAGCCTTTGGACTTCGATTTCCCTAATGAAGACCTAATGTACGTAGCAACCACTGAAGAAGGTACCCCGAAAAGTCATCCTTGGAAACTGAACTTCGACGGGGCATCGAATGCTATGGGCAATGGAATTGGGGCAGTTCTGGTGTCCCCAAACGGAGATCATTACCCATTTACTTGTAAATTGGATTTTGATTGTACAAACAATATGGCAGAGTATGAAGCTTGCATCATGGGTATCCGTGCCGCTATAGAACGTAAAATTAAGGTGCTAGAAGTATATGGAGACTCTGCACTGGTGATTTATCAACTTAAAGGAGAATGAGAGACAAGAGATCCCAAATTGGTCGAATACAAAATATTGGTCCAAGAACTGATCAAAGAGTTTGATGACATCACTTTCAGTTATCTACTAAGAGACGAAAATCAGATGGCTGATGCTCTAGCCACATTGGCTTCTATGGTACGAGCAAATAACAAGGAGGATATGAGGCCTATACAAATGAGCATTTATGAGGCCCCAGCCCATTGCTACAACGTAGAAGAAGAGGAGCAAAATGATCACCCGTGGTATCACGATATACTACAATACGTGAAAGATCATAAATACCCCGATCAAGCAACCGAAAATGATAAAAGGACGTTGAGAAGACTAGCTTGTGACTATGTCTTAGACGGAGAGATCCTATACAAAAGAAGAAAGGATCAAGTGCTATTGAGATATGTGGATGGCACCGAGGCTAGGCAGATCCTAGAAGAAGTCCATGAGGGTGTCTGTGGAACACATGCCAATGGGTTCGCAATGGCCAGACAAATCATGATATTCGGGTATTATTGGTCTACCATTGAAAGAGATTGCATTGATTATGCTAAGAAATGTCATAAGTACCAAATTTATGGGGACAAGATTCATGTACCACCCTCACCTTTACATGTTATGACCTCCCCATGGTCTTTTTCTATGTGGGGCATGGATGTCATTGGACCAATCTCTCCAAAAGCTTCCAATGGACATCGGTTCATCTTCGTGGTAATTGATTACTTCACTAAATGGGTGGAGGCCACTTCATTTGCTAATGTGACAAAATCAGCAGTCAGCAAGTTCCTAAAAAAGAAAATCATATGTCGATATGGAATGCCTGAGAGGATCATATCTGATAATGCGTTAAACTTGAACAATAGCATGATCGCAGAAGTCTATAGGCAATTCAAGATCAGACATCACAATTCGTCATCGTATCGCCTAAAAATGAATGGTGCAGTAGAAGCAGCTAATAAGAACATCAAGAGGATAGTAGGGAAGATGACTGAAACTTACAAAGATTGGCACGAGAAGTTACCATTTGCCCTTTTCGCCTATCGAACTTTGGTTAGAACCTCCACCGAGGCAACTCCTTTCTCATTGGTTTACGAAATGGAGGCAGTTTTACCCATCGAAGTTGAAATTCTGTCCTTTCGAGTATTGTCCGAATTGAAATTGATGAAGCGTAATGGATCCAAGCTCGATATGATCATTGAATCGATCAAGAAAAGAGACTGAAAGCTATCCGTCATGGTCGATGTACCAAAAGTGAATGATGCGAGCATACAACAAAAAGGTCGTCCAAGAGAATTCCACGAGGAGACTTAGTTTTGAAAAGATCCTCCCATACAAAAAGATTTTAGAGGAAATGGATGCCAAATTGGGAAGGACCTTATGTGGTGAGAAAGGCTTTCTCTGGAGGGCATTAATTTTGGCCGAAATGGATGGGAAAAATCTACCCAATCCCATAAATTCAGATTCAGTTAAGAAGTATTATGCTTGAAGAAGGGAAAGGCTAAAGTGAAAACCCGTAAAGGGCGCTCCAAAAAAAAATTGGAGAGGCCGGAGCGAAAACCCGTAAAGGCGCTTTGAGACCAAAGGGGCTTTGAGTCGAAACCCGATAAGGCGGCTCAAATTTGCACGAAAGAGGAGGTATGTGACAATTTTGTTCCCCAAAATTAGTAAAAGGAGGAATGTTACACCTCAAACATCTACAAAGCAATCGCAGATCTCCCAACGCCTATTCAACTCAAAATGATCTTCTAAGGATTCTGGTGAAGCTCAAATAAATATCTGGGCATCTACTTTTTACTCATTTTTGTACTCCAATAATGTTTGATTTTGTTGATTTAATCCAATTCCATTCTTCATAAATTCCATTGTTATTTTAAATCTTTAAGTTGTTTGCAATTGAAATAACGACCCATGGACCCATAATGCTTCCATAAAAGGAGTCTCGCCTATTACTCTGGAAGCTTCTAAATAGCATAGGAACCTAAAACAAGACTGTTGTTTAGGAACACCACACTTAGGGGTTGGAAACGTTCGAGGAAAAGGAGCCCAAAATTATGACTATTTCTTCAGATTCGCCGTCATGGATATCGACAAGACGTTAAGCGTGCATGTTGTGACCTTGACGAATGAAAGCGAGCAATTACGACCTAAGCTTGTAAAAGACATCATTCCCATAACATCCCGCATTCATGCAAATGTCCTTCATAATATCATTGCATCTTAATTATTATGAAAATCATCATTCTCATGACATTTCGCATTCATATAAGTGTCATCCATATCACACGTAGTCGAGCATTTGAGCCATCCCGACCATAGCATCGAAGATCACGTGGCATAAACACAAGCATATAAAATCAAGTCTACGGATATGTCCCAGAGGACGTTGTAGCAACACCGGTGAAGCCATTGTCCTATTGCCATCGACCAGCGGTGGAATAGGTTGAAGAGTAGCCTATTGCCACTGACCAGCAGTGGAATAGGTTGAATATCATCCTATTGTCGACCAAAGATGGAATAGGTTGAAGACCGCCCTATTGCTACTTGACCAAAGAGTGGAATAGGTCAAAAATTGTAGATCTTGTCGCATCGACCAAGAGTGGGGCAAGATCGATGGTAAATCATGGCTCCCAACCAATAAGGAACACGATTTAAGCCACCGTTCTATTGCCACCGACCAAAGAAGGAATAGGTCAAAATTGTAGATCTTGTCGCCCGACCAAGTGGTGGGCAAGATCGAAGGCAAATCATGGCTCCCAACTAGTAGGGAACACGATTTAAGCCACCGTTATATTGCCACCGACCAGCAAGGGAATAGGTCAAAATTGTAGATCTTGTCGCTCGACCAAAGAGTGGGGCAAGATCGAAGGCAAATCATGGCTCCTCAACCAAGAGGGAACACGATTTAAGCCACTGTCGTATTGCCACCGACCAGCAGTGGAATAGGTCAAAAGTTGTAGATCTTGTCGCCGACCAAAGAGTGGGGCAAGATCGAAGGCAAATCTGCCTCCTAAACAAAGGGGAACACGATTTAAGCCACCGTTCTATTGCCACCGACCGGCCAGTGGAATACGCCAAAAATTGTAGATCTTGTCGCCTCGACCAAGAGTGGGCAAGATCAAGGCAAATCATGGCTCCTTAACCAAGAGAGAACACGATTTAAGCCACCGTTTTATTGCCACCGACCAGCAGGTGGAATAGGTCAAAATTGTAGATCTTGTCGCTCGACCAAAGAATGGGCAAGATCGAAGGCAAATCATGGCTCCCTAACTAGTAGGGAACACGATTTAAGCCATCGCCCCATTGCCACCGACCAAAGAGTGGAATAGGTCAAAATTGTAAATCTTGTCGCCCGCCAAGAGGTAGGGCAAGATGAAGGCAAATCATGGCTCCTCAACCAAGAGGGAACACGATTTTAGCCACCGTCAGATTGCCACCCACCAAGAGTGGAATAGGTCAAAATTGTAGATCTTGTCGCTCGACCAAGAGTGGGGCAAGATAGAAGGCAAATCATGGCTCCCTAACCAGAAGGAACACGATTTAAGCCACTGTCAGATTGCCACCGCCGCCAGTGAATAGGTCAAAATTATAGATCTTGTTGCCTCGACCAAGAGTGAGGCAAGATCGAAGGCAAATCTTGTCTCCCTAAATAGTGGGGAACACGATTTAAGCCACCGTCGTATTGCCACTGACCAGCAGTGAAATAGGTCGAAATTGTAGATCTTGTCGCCTCGACCAAGAGAGTGGGGCAAGATCAAGGTAAATCTGCCTCTAAACAGTGGGGAACACAATTTAAGCCACCACCCTATTGCCCTGACCAGCAATGGAATAGGTCAAGATCGTCGATCTTGTTACCCTAAACAGTAGTGAAACATAATCGTCATGTCTTCTTGACTAGCAATGGAACAAGCCGAAGATTTCAAACCTTATTTCCACAAGTTGCAATGGAGTCAATGAAGATACAAATCTATCCCCATGAAGTTGCGGTGGAGCAATTCAAAACAAACAAGTCTCATCCCTTTGAAGTCGCAGTAGGAGCAAATTAAAGCTACAGGTCCTATCTCTCTGAAGAAGCGGTGGAATGGATCAAAGCGACAAGATGCGATGGACTAGAATGAAGCTACCTGAAGAAGAATGGCACCAAAGAAGTCAAAGACTCAGCGAGACCGGGCAAAATTGGCCTTTTGAAAGTCTTTGCTCTATTCTCGTTACACGACAATGAGCAAAAGAGGGCACCAGACAAGCCCAATTCCGCTGGGTCCATTAAAACCAAAGCCCAACTACCCAAACCAAAACTAAAAACCCATTAAACCCAAAAAATAAAATAAACCCAAAATAAACTAAGTTCTAGCCCAATAAGCCCAATTTACAAGTGGCCTAGAAGGCCCAAAAAATTAAAATTTTTTTCGTAATGCTAGGTTTCGAAACCCTAGCCGCAGCCCCACCTAACCCCCACCGCTCTACCCAACAACAACCCCACACCTTCACCGCCACCGTCCCATCATCACCTGCTCCCCATACCCTGCAAGAACAAAAGAAGACACAACAACAGACAACAATGGCAGAAAAATAGGAAATAATGTATTTTTTCTTCCAAATTTGGTTATAAAAACCGAATGAAACAATGTAAAGAGGAGTTTTTTTAAAAAAAAAAATCAATACAAAAAAAAGGAGAGATTCAAACGCATCAAAAAATATACAAAGGTTCAAACGAAAGTAGATCTGCAAACATAAAAAAAAAGACTGAAAAGGTGATTTTTTTTAAATTTTCTTCGCTTTGCTCATCAAATCATTTTAACTTGTGTAAATATGTCGAAAACATATATATAAACCGTAAAAAAATAAAAAGAAAAAAAAAAAATATACTGTTGAGATTTTCGCCACCGTATACGGTGGTGGCACGATCATGTCGGTGCGGCTACGACATTGCCTAATTCCACCGGACTCTTCCCCAGCGAGAAAAAAAGGAAGAGAAAGGAATTTTTTTAAAATCTACTGCCGATTTTTTTTCGATTTTGGGCTTTAAATAGCCCTCAAACGACGCTATTTTGGGTCGGCCTTTAATGCCCAAACGACGCTGCTTTGCCCATTACTGATCTAATCGATCCGACCCTCCTCAGATCCGCGTGTTTTTGTAGAAGGGTCTATTTTCGATTTGACCCTTCCGCATTTTCTTACCTTTCCAATCCAATTTTGTTATTTTCACATTTGACCCTATGATTTATTTCTTCTCAATTTGGTCCACAGTGTATTGCTGCTTTTGGTCAAGGGTTTATTACCTCTTTGGTCCCTCCAGGTCTTTTCGCGTGTAAATAAGCCCTTTTCTTTTGTTTTATTTTGAATAGACCCCAAACTTTCATTTTAAATGCAATTTAATCCTATTTTAATTATTTTGCAATCTTTTAGTTTTTTTTGTTATTATATTATTGTTATTATCATTATTATATTTTTATGTACATGTTTTATTATTGTTGTGTTTCACTAACTTTATTATTATTATTATTATTATTATTATTATTATTATTATTATTATTATTATTATTATTTGTTATTTTGATTATATTTTTACTATTATTCGCTTGTTATTACTATTATTTATTATTATGATCGTATGTGTTATTTTTTTTTACCATTATTATGACTAGATTGTTATTTTATTTATTATTATTATTTGTTGTCTTCATCATTATTATTATTTTCTATTATTATCATTATTTTATTATTATTATTACTATTATATTATTTTTATATGTATATATTTTTATTTACTTATTTTATATATATTATTTCATGTATTATTTGCCATCATTTTTGTATTATCATTCTTATTTTATTTTCATTTCAAGTATCATCATTATTATTTTGTCATTATTATTTCTTATTGTATTTTTATTTTTTTCTCCATCACTACTTTGTTATTATCATATTATTATTATTATTATTATTATTATTATTATTATTATTAGTACTATTATTATTATTTGTTTTTTATTTATTTACTACATTCACATCCATATTTGTTTTCTTCTTTTGTACTCAATTATTAAACAAAACACCATTTGTAAAATCATCATATTTCACCGAAAGATTTTAAAATAAGGCAATGTTTTGTATTTAGAAATTGGGACATAGTGCCCTAACGTCTTTGGGTTACAATTTTCCGTTTAGCTAAATAACTTAACATCCCTTTTACGAAGTTTTACTTAATCACGAGACGACTTTGATTACGAGAGATTAAAACATCGTGTCCTAACGAAATGGATGTGATGTTTATATCTTCTCGGGACAAAGAAATCTCAAGTTTTGACTCGAGCCTTTTCTTTAAATTAATACGATACGGTGCATTTTGTAAAATTGCTACACTCCATTTAAAGGCTTTAAAATAAAGGCAATGTTTTGTATTTAGGAATTCGGGGGATAGTGCCCGAACGTGCTGGGTTGCAATTTTCCGTTTGACTAAATAACTAAACATCCTTTTGATAAACGTCGTAAAATCATGAGATAGCTTTGATTATGAAGGTTTAGAATATCATGTCCTAACGTGCTGGATGTGATGTTTGTACCCTATCGGAACAAAGAAATCTCAAATTTCCCAATACCTTTTAAAGGATCCGTATTTTAAAACCTTTTCAAACTCCCGACACTAAGACACTAATTAATCATTTTGGTACCAATTTTGGGCGACGAGGGTGCTAGCCCTTCCTCGTATGTGAACCGACTTTGAACCCGATTTTCGAAATTTCGCAGACCATCAACATTGTTTTAGTAAACCCAAATGTTTTATTAACACAAAGGTGATCCGATCACACCAAATAAAGATCGGTGGCGACTCCTTGTCTTTTTTTTCGTTTTTAAAAACCAAAGTCGAACCCCTTTTTGTTTTTTCAAAAAAGAATGGTTACGACAATAATAATTATTATTTTTATATTGCTACTATTATTTTATTTATAACTAACCCTTTTATTATTAGTATTATTATTATAATTATAATTATTATTATTATTAATATTATTTATGTTATTTTCATTACCGTTGTTTTTCTTTTTACTATTATTTTTATATTAACATATATTATTATTTTTACTATTATTAATATATTCTTATTGTACTATTACTTTTTTATATTATTATTGTTAATTTTAATATCCTTACATTATTTCATTATTAATGCTTTTTTATCATTATATTTATTTTATAATTGCTAATATTATTTATATTATTATTTGTTTATTAACATGTTTCATTATTATTATTTTATTACCATTATTATTATTATTTATATTCTCATGTTCGTTTATTTTCATTCTTTCATTGCATGTTTCAAAGATGATATTGCAATTGTTTAAATCACTTATTATTTCTTATTATTCTTTATTAGTAGAGATTGTTAATATAGTTTGTAGTTATGATAAACTGATATTTGGCATATATGTTGTAATGTATGATTCATTCAAACCATTTTTATAAAAATACCCTTCGAATTAAAATATTTATTTCAAATGGTTTTCAAAATACGGTGATATATGATATTTGGAGAATTTCGAGAAGAATTTTTCCCTAACTTACTGGGTTCGATTTTTCTCGTGAAACTTTAGGTATTACATATCCCTTTTTTTTAAAAAAAAATTGAGGTTTACTGTAACAGACCGAATCTGACCCTAATCGGAACGGTGGTTTCGGGACCACGAATCCGAACCCGAGAAATATTTAAATATTATATTTAGTGCTTATTATATGTGAATTTATGTGTGTGAAAGTTTTGTAGAAAAATTTTATCGTTTGAGTATCGAATTTGATTAAAAGGACTTAATCGCGTAATGCGTAAAAGTTGCATGCCAAAGTGAAAAGTGCTTATATGTGGATGGCTTTTTAATATGGAGTATTAAAAGTGAAATTAACCCATTTTATGAGTTAGTGGGTGGCAAAAGTCTAGTATAACCTTAAGTATTATATGGTTATTATTTTAGTATAAAGGTTATTTTGGTAAACCAAGTTATTTTAATATATATGTTAATTAAAACATAAAAAAAAAATAAAATGGCCATTATCATCTTTTTAGTTCTTCCTTGACCGAATGTTGGAGAAAGAAGAAAGCTTTAGGTTCTTTTGATTTTCGGCAATTCTAGGCTTAAATTCAAGGTGAGTTTTAGTCGGTTTTGTTAATTTCTACGTTTTTGAGATCGTTGCTTGAACTGCTATCACCCATGTTGTAATTTTTGAATCTAAGTATGCTTGATGTTCGCCATTGTTGTGTTCATGTGGTTTTGTTATTTGATGATTTTAGATGATAGTTAGGTTAAAATTAGTATGTTATGTGTTGGAAGTTTTGATGAAATTGAGTTTTAGGGCTAAATTGTAAAAATAAATTTTATAGGGCCTATTTGCAAAATAAATGAAATGTGAGGACTTGTAAGGTCCCTAGGAACATTCGCCCTTGCATAGTTTTGGCTAATTTGGTGTATTTTGTGTGTTATGCAAATAGGACTAAATTGCAAAGTTGTGAAATTCTAGGGTAAAATAGTAATTTGCCCATTTATGTGCTTAAGGACTAAATTGAGATGAATTGTGGTTGAATGAGCTAAACTTTAATGTGTTTTAGATCAAGAGCAAAGAAAACGAATTAGACCGGGAAAGTCGAAGGTTCTCGAATAGCCGATTCGCACGGACTATCGACAACCGAGGTAAGTCCTTTAGCTAAAGAATGTTAATGACTTAATTATGATTATAAACAATGGTATGAATTGCTGAATTTTGTACCTATTTTCATTATGGCGAATGTATGGTGGGATAGTTGGTTGATGATTGAAGTTGGTTATGTGAAATAAATTGTTGGATTGCATAATGATATAGTAAATTTTATTGGTTTAATGTGAATGAGCTCAATTGAGTTAAACATAAGTATATATTAGTTGTGAAGAGTGTGTGTAGAATGTTTGGTTATATTGATTTAATTCAGGGCTTCGTGCCTAGCGTGCTTAATGCCTGGTGACATATTCAGCTTCGTGTTCAGTGTGCTTAATGCCGGTGACATATTCTAAGCTTCGTGCCTAGCGTGCTCAAGTCTGATGATAAATTCGGCTTCGTGCCTAGCGTGCCTTGTGCGGTGTTTGATTTCGGCTTTAGTGCCTAGCAGGCTTTATGCTGGGTGATGTGTTATAAATGGAGAAATCATGAATCATACAAGGAGAAATGTATTTAAACTCATGAACAAAAAGTACAGTATGTTTAAGCCTTCTATATTTACCAAAGGTAAGGTAGATGGTGTAGTATTATTTAAATTAAGTGTGTTATGATATGGTTGATGATTCGATAGAAATTTTGATATAAGCTTTTGAGCTTACTATTGTTGAGTATGAACATTATAATGGAATTTGAGCTTATATGTGATATTTTGGAGAACCGATATTAAGTGAAAATGTTAAGAGTGAAAGAGTTAAGATGTGTTTGCATAAATATTCAAATAGGTATATATGATTAACGTAAATGTTGTACTCACTTGATTTGGAATATGCGAATATATGTGATATATTTTGGTGTTTTAGTGAATTATGTGATTATGGTTATAAAGTGCAAATACTTGAGTTAAGGAATTGATAGCATTCGCCATGTTCAAATTTACATGTTAAAATGTTTTTGAGCTTGGGACTTACTAAGCTAGTAAGCTTATTTGTGTGAAATGTTCTCCTCGGTTTTACAGATTTTGTTTACGCTACGGGCTCGAGTAGGATCGTCAAGCAAGTCGACCATACTATCGATCGCTATTTTGGTATTTTAAAAGCTTAAACTACAAACCTATGGCATGTATAGGCTGGTTTTTTATATGTTTGGTTTTGGAAAATTGTATATAGACAGCCATGTGAGTATGGCTTAATTATAATGTCAAAGTTTGTGTGTATGTGGCCATAACCTAGATTTATTTTGAAAGCATGTTTTTGGCATATATTTTGTGATGTTTGGTTATATAGGTTCGGTTGCTAAATGATAAGAGTGAATATGTTTCATGACCATTTTGTTGTGAAACAGTTTTTAGTTACAGCAGTGATGTGATTTTGAAAATCACCAAAAATAGGAGAAATTGAATTAGAAAGTGAATAAGACATAGAATTAAATTTTATTATGTCTATTTTGATATGAAAGAAACAAGTTAGGCAAAGGAATTATATATAATGAGATATTTAAGTTTTAGTGAGACTTGTCCTGAATGAATTCGTGAGTCCCTGTTCTGTTTTGGATAAATTGTCAAAATTGTAAAAAATCATTAAGAAGCATGGTTTATATGTGTAGAACCCTTAATGAGTCTATTTTTCATTGGTATAAACAAGAACATTATAGTAAATTTGTGCAATGAGATAACTGTATGTTTGTAGAGACAGGTCAGAATTGTCAAGCAGTGTAATAAGGGTAATTTTGATGAATAAACTGTACTAATTGGCCACATGAAAAATTCTGGAAAAATTCTGGTGAAAATTTATATGAGTCTAGTTGCAAGGAAAATTTACGGATCTAAATTTCGAGTTTTGTAACTCGAGTTATGGTCGATTTGGTCAGTATGACGTAGTTGGACAGCTTTAAATTTTCATGCCCCGAGATAATAGTCAAGTCTAGTAATGCCATGTACTCGATTCCGGCAAGGGTTTCGGGTATGGGGTGTTACATTTTATTGGTATCAGAGCTACGGTTTAGTCGATTCTAGGACTACCGTAGTACGTAAGAGTCTAGCTATACATGCCATAGAATTTTATATGTGATAGTGTGGTGACTTCTGACAATTTCAATTGTATTTTATATAGTAAATGGATTCCGATCCCGATAGAGCCGTAGCTGATGATGTGGAGAGTGTTGCGCCTGGTCTCGCACATGGATCAGCACCATTAGACTCTCAACCAGTTATGGGTAACCAAGAGGGAGAGGCTAAACAAGCCTTCTACCAAATGATGAATGAATGGTTTACCCAATTTGTTCAAAATAATCCATTGTACAACAACCTCCACCTGAATAATCCAACTCCTGCCTTCAAAGACTTCGATGATAGATCCGATGAGATCTAGTAGACCTCAGCTTGATAAAATCGAAAGTTTGGGGTAAGAATTCAGGCCAATGATGATGATGATGAACGAGCTGAAATGTGGCTTGATAATACTATTCGGTACTTGATGAGTTATCTTGTACTCGGAGGAATGCTTGAAGTGTGCCATATCTTTACTTGGGACACTGCGTATCACCGGTGGAATACACTAGTATCAGTGGTCCCGAAAGAAAAGTGACGTGGATTTCTTCGAATGAATTTCGAAGAAATATATCGACCAAAGGTTCATCGACCGAAAACGAAAAGAATTTCTTAAATCGAAGCGGGCGAATGACCGTGATGTAATATGAACGGAATTTGTCGGGCTCAGAGATATGCTAGAGAGTGTGTTTCTCTTGAGGCTATTATGTGCAAAAGGTTTGAAGACGGTCCGAATGAAGATATAAAGTTGTTTGTTGGCATCCTTGAAATTCAAGAGTTTGTGACATTAGTTGAGCGAGCTTGCAAAGTCAAGAGCTCGGAAAGAGAAGAGAAGGGTGAGATGAAGCTAGAGACACTCGAAGAGATCGTCGGGTAAGAATTTTCATTCTACATCTAAGAAGTTTAGAGATGACTTCATCGACACAAAGCTACTTCAGATTCATATAGACGTGATCGACCTCCATTGGATTCCCGAGCTACCTCGATGACCAAGTGTTGGTAACGCCTCACTAATTGAGTTGAATGTAAACATTGTGGAAAATGGCATCCAGGAGTTGTAGAGTTCGTGACCGGTCTTGTTTTAAATGTGGATCCTCGCACCATTTTATTCGAGAGTGCCCGATGTTAACCGAGTGAATACAAAGATAGAACTCTAGACCAAGTAGTGCATCAAGATAAGTGCACCACCCGCACATTCCGGCAATGTAGGTGGTAGTCGAGAGGGACAAAGAACACAACAGATCGATCGAGGCTAGAGCTCCAAGAAGAGCTTATGTTACTTGAGCTAGAGAGGATGTCGCTTCTCCGGATGTCATTCTTGGTACTTTCACCCTTTATGATACTACTGTGATTGCATTGATTGATCCTGGTTCGACCCATTCATATGTATGTGAAACTCTGGTATTCAGTAAGACTCTGCCAGTTGAGTCTATTGAGTTTGTGATTCGGGTATCCAACCCTTTGGGTAGATGTGTGTTTGTAAATAAAGTGTGTAAAAGTTGCCCATTGATGATTCGGGATTTTTGTTTCCCAGTTGATTTAATGCTGTTGCCTTTTGATGAGTTTGATATAATTCTGGGAATGGACTGGTTAACTTCGCATGATGCGTTGGTGAATTGCAAAAGAAAGCTTATCGATTTGAGACACCGAATCTTGAGATCATTAGAATCGAATCCGATGATTCGTGGGTTTCTCTGATTATATCATCGATGTTAGCTCAAAAGTATGTGAGAAAAGGTGTGAAGCTTATTTGGCTTATGTGCTTGGATAATAAAGTGTCTCGAGAAATGATTGAATCCGCATCGATTGTATGTGAATACTCGGATGTGTTTCTCAAGAACTACACGGTTTACCCCTATACGAGAGATTGAGTTTGGCATTGAATTAGCTCTCGAATGACTCCGATCTCAATAGCTCCATATCGATGGCACCTACTAAGCTAAAAAGAGTGAAAGCACGGTTGCAAGAGTTAACGAGATAGGGCTTTTTGCGACCAAGTTTCTCTCCTTGGGGTGCACCAGTTCTTTTTGTGAGAAAGAAAGATGGAACGATGCGAATGTGTATTGATTACCGGCAACTAAATAAGGTGACTATAAAGAACAAGTACCCGTTACCTCGGATTGATGATTTGTTTGATCAGTTGAAAGGGGCTTCAGTATTTTCGAAGATAGATTTGAGATCGGGTTATTATCGATTCTTGAGTCGAGATACAGATGTGCCAAAGATCGCATTTGGACGAGGTACGGACATTTTGAGTTTTTGGTAATGCCTTTTGGGCTTACTAATGCACTCATTTTTTATGGATTTGATGAATCGAGTTTTAGACGCTTTTAGATCGATTTGTGGTGGTGTTTATTGATGACATATTGATCTACTCCAAAGATGAAATTGAACACGCTGAACATTTGAGGTTAGTGCTACAAACTTTGCGAGATCATCAGCTGTATGCGAAGTTTAGTAAGTGTGAGTTCTGGATGAAAGAGGTCAGCTTTTTGGGACATGTGGTTTCAGCATCAGGCATTCGAGTTGATCCGAACAAAATCTCGGCTATACTTGATTGGAAGCCACCGAAAAATGTTTCCGAGATTCGAAGTTTTCTGGGACTTGCGGGTTACTATCGACGATTTGTGAAAGATTTTTCTATGATAGCTACCCCGTTAACAAAGTTACTGCAGAAAGATGTCCGGTTTGAATGGTCAGAAAAATGTCAGAAAAGTTTTGATCAGTTGAAAGCCCTTTTGACAGAAGCTCCAATATTAGTTCAGCCTTGAATCGGGTAAAGAATTTGTTGTGTACTCTGATGCTTCTTTAAATGGTTTGGGCTGCGTTTTGATGCAGGAAGGCAAAGTTGTAGCCTACGCTTCAAGACAACTGAAGCCGCATGAAAGAAATTACCCTACGCATGATTTAGAGCTTGCGACCATTGTGTTCGCTGATCAAGATTTGGCGTCATTACTTATTTGGCGAGAAATGTCATGTTTACTCAGATCATAAAAGTCTGAAGTATCTAATGACTCAGAAAGACCTGAATTTGAGACAACGCAGGTGGCTAGAATTGTTGAAAGACTATGAATTAGTGATTGACTATCACCCGGGAAAAGCTAATGTTGTTGCGGATGCATTAAGTAGGAAATCATTATTTGCTCTTCGTGCATTGAATGCATGATGGCTATGTCTAGTGATGGTTCGATCATAGCCGAGTTCGAGCAAGACCGATGTTTATCCAACAAATTTGTGATGCATGTAAAGTTGACAAGAATATGATTGCTAAACGAATTCATTGTGAAAAAGGTATGAGTCGATTTTGATTGATGCAAATGACTGCTTGAATTTTAAAAGCCGAATGTGTGTTCCAAAGAACTCGATTTGATATGATGATTTTGAGTGAGGCTCATAGTGGCCGACTATCGATACATCCGGGTAGCACGAAAATGTATAACGACTTGAAAGTTCTATTGGTGGCACGGTATGAAACGAGATATATCTCAATTTGTTTCAAAGTGCCTAATTTGTCAACAAGTAAAAGCCGAGCATCAAGTGCCTTCGGGTTGCTTCACCGATCATGATACCGAGTGGAAATGGGATAAAATTACAATGGATTTTGTATCCGGTCTTCCTATGACACCAAGTAAGAAAGATGCCGATGGGTGATAGTTGATAGATCGACTAAATCACTCATTTTGTGCTTGGTTCGTATAGATTTTCACTCGATAAACTTGCTTGAATTGTATGTATCGCAAATTGTAAGATTGCATGGTGTACCGAGCTCCATTGTGTCAGACAGAGACCCGAGATTTACATCGTGGTTTTGGAAGAAGTTGCAAGATGCTTTAGGTACTAAACTACATTTTAGTACAGCCTTTCATCCGCAGATGCATTTGGCCATCGAAAGCGAACTATTCAAATACTTGAGGACATGTTGAGATGTTGCGTTCTCGAGTTTGAAGGTGCGTGGGAACGATACCTACCTTTGATTGAATTTGCTTATAATAATAGCTTTCAATCAAGTATCAAAATGGCACCTTGTGAAGCCTTATACGGGCGAAAATGTCGAACACCACTATACTGGACTGAGCTCAGTGAAAATAAGATACAGGGGTTGATTTGATTAGAGAGACCGAATGAAGTGGCCATAATCGAGATAATTTGAAAGTCGTCGATCGACAAAAGTCCTATGCGATTTGAAACGTAAAGATATTGAATTCCAGATCGGAGATAGAGTCTTTTAAAGGTTTCACCATGGAAGAAAGTGCTCCGCTTTTGGCCGGAAAGGCAAGTTGAGCCCGAGGTTCATTGGACCGTATGAAATCATTGAACGGTTGGGCTGTTGCTTATAAATTGAAGCTACCCTCCGAATTAGAAAAGATACACGATGTATTTCATGTTTCTATGTTCAGATACAGATCGATCCGTCACATGTGATTGCTCATCGAGATTGAGATACGATCCGATATGACGATGAGGAAAAGCCGATCCGTATTCTAGCTCGGAAATGAAAGAGCTAAGAAACAAAAGATTTCCTTAGTGAAGGTGTTATGGAATCGACATGGAGTTGAAGAGGCAACGGGAGCCTGAGGATTCAATGAGGCAACAATATCCGACATTGTTTAACGGTAAGATTTTCGGGACGAAAATCCTTAAAGGGGAGAGTTGTAACAGATCGAATCGACCTAATCGAATCGGTGGTTTGGGACCACGAATCCGAGCCCGAGAAATATTTAAATATTATATTTAGTGCTTATTATATGTGAATTTATGTGTGAAAGTTTTGTAGAAAAATTTTATCGCTTGAGTATCGAATTTGATTAAAAGGACTTAATCGCGTAATGCGTAAAGTTGCATGCCAAAGTGAAAAGTGCTTATATGTGGATGGCTTTTAATATGGAGTATTAAAAGTGAAATTAACCCATTTTATGAGTTAGTGGGTGGCAAAAGTCTAGTATAACCTTAAGTATTATATGGTTATTATTTTAGTATAAAGGTTATTTTGGTAAACCAAGTTATTTTAATATATATGTTAATTAAAACATAAAAAAAAAATAAAATGGCCATTATCATCTTTTTAGTTCTTCCTTGACCGAATGTTGGAGAAAGAAGAAAGCTTTAGGTTCTTTTGATTTTCGGCAATTCTAGGCTTAAATTCAAGGTGAGTTTTTAGTCGGTTTTTGTTAATTTCTACGTTTTTGAGATCGTTGCTTCGAACCGTAACCGACCCATGTTGTAATTTTTGAATCTAAGTATGCTTGATGTTCGGCCATTGTTGTGTTCATGTGGTTTTTGTTATTTGATGATTTTAGATGATAGTTAGGTTAAAATTAGTATGTTATGTGTTGGAAGTTTTGATGAAATTGAGTTTTAGGGCTAAATTGTAAAAATAAATTTTTATAGGGCCTATTTGCAAAATAAATGAAATGTGAGGACTTGTAAGGTACCTAGGAACATTCGCCATTGCATAGTTTTGGCTAATTTGGTGTATTTTGTGTGTTATGCAAATAGGACTAAATTGCAAAGTTGTGAAATTCTAGGGTAAAATAGTAATTTTCCCATTTATGTGCTTAAGGACTAAATTGAGATGAATTGTGGTTGAATGAGCTAAACTTTAATGTGTTTTAGATCAAGAGCAAAGAAAACGGAATTAGACCAGGGGAAAGTCGAAGGTTCTCGAATAGCCGATTCGCATTTGACTATCGACAACCGAGGTAAGTCCTTTAGCTAAAGAATGTTAATGACTTAATTATGATTATAAACAATGGTATGAATTGCTGAATTTTTGTACCTATTTTCATTATGGCCGAATGTATGGTGGGATAGTTGGTTGATGATTGAAGTTGGTTATGTGAAATAAATTGTTGGATTGCATAATGATATAGTAAATTTTATTGGTTTAATGTGAATGAGCTCAATTGAGTTAAACATAAGTATATATTAGTTGTGAAGAGTGTGTGTAGAATGTTTGGTTATATTGATTTAATTCAGCCTTGCTCAGCGTGCTTAATGCTGGTGACATATTCGAGCTTCGTGCCTAGCAAGCTTAATGCTTGGGTGACATATTCGAAGCCGTGCCTAGCGTGCTTAATGCTTGGTGACATAGTCGGGCTTCGTGCCTAGCGTGCTCAAGGTCGTGATAAATTCAGCTTCGTGCCTAGCAGTGCCTTGTGCCGGTGTTTGATTTCGGCTTTAGTGCCTAGCGTGCTTTATGCCGGTGATGTGTTATAAATGGAGAAATCATGAATCATACAAGGAGAAATGTATTTAAACTCATGAACTAAAAGTACAGGTATGTTTAAGCCTTCTATATTTACCAAAGGTAAGGTAGATGGTATAGTATTATTTAAATTAAGTGTGTTATGATATGGTTGATGATTCGATAGAAATTTTGATATAAGCTTTTGAGCTTACTATTGTTGAGTATGAACATTATAATGGAATTTGAGCTTATATGTGATATTTTGGAGAACCGATATTAAGTGAAAATGTTAAGAGTGAAAGAGTTAAGATGTGTTTGCATAAATATTCAAATAGGTATATATGATTAACGTAAATGTTGTACTCACTTGATTTGGAATATGCGAATATATGTGATATATTTTGGTGTTTTAGTGAATTATGTGATTATGGTTATAAAGTGCAAATACTTGAGTTAAGGAATTGATAGCATTCGCCATGTTCAAATTTACATGTTAAAATGTTTTGAGCTTGGGACTTACTAAGCTAGTAAGCTTATTTGTGTGAAATGTTCTCCTCGGTTTTACAGATTTTGTTTACGCTTACGGGCTCGAGTAGGATCATCAAGCAAGTCGACCATACTATCGATCGCTATTTTGGTATTTTAAAAGCTTAAACTACAAACCTATGGCATGTATAGGCTGGTTTTTTATATGTTTGGTTTTGGAAAATTGTATATAGACAGCCATGTGAGTATGGCTTAATTATAATGTCAAAGTTTGTGTGTATGTGGCCATAACCTAGATTTATTTTGAAAGCATGTTTTGGCATATATTTTGTGATGTTTGGTTATATAGGTTCGGTTGCTAAATGATAAGAGTGAATATGTTTCATGACTATTTTGTTGTGAAACAGTTTTAGTTATAGCAGTGATGTGATTTTGAAAAATCACCAAAATAGGAGAAATTGAATTAGAAAGTGAATAAGACATAGAATTAAATTTTATTATGTCTATTTTGATATGAAAGAAACAAGTTAGGCAAAGGAATTATATATAATGAGATATTTAAGTTTTAGTGAGACTTGTCCTGAATGAATTCGTGAGTCCCTGTTCTGTTTTGGATAAATTGTCAAAATTGTACAAAAATCATTAAGAAGCATGGTTTATATGTGTAGAACCCTTAATGAGTCTATTTTTCATTGGTATAAACAAGAACATTATAGGAAATTTGTGCAATGAGATAACTGTATGTTTGTAGAGACAGGTCAGAATTGTCAAGCAGTGTAATAAGGGTAATTTTGATGAATAAACTGTACTAATTGGCCACATGAAAAATTCTGGAAAAATTATGGTAAAAAGTTATATGAGTCTAGTTGCAAGGAAAATTTACGGATCTAAATTTCGAGTTTTGTAACTTGAGTTATGGTCGATTTGGTCAGTATGACGTAGTTGGACAGCTTTAAACTTTCATGCCCCAAGATAATAGTCAAGTCTAGTAATGCCATGTACTCGATTCCGGCAAGGGTTTCGGGTATGGGGTGTTACATTTACCAATTTCAAATCAAAAACCCTATTCTTGGGAATTTAAAGTGTTGTGCCCTAACTTACTAGGTTCAATGTTTTGCGTCTCGAGGTAGGAATTTTCTAAAATAAAGACGTGCTTAGTTTCAAAGTCATGAGATGCTATATCCTAACTTACTGGGTATGGTATTTTATTTCTTTGAGATAGGTAAGTCTGGGTTTTTCTTCAAATAAAAGGTTTTTTTTAAGTTTCAACATTAGGGCATGATTTTATCGATTAGGTACCAATTTTTGGGCGTTATGAGGGTGCTAACCCTTCCTCATACGTAACTGACCCCCGAACCCGTTTTCTCATTTTTCGTAGATCAAAATTAATATGTTTTAAATAAAATGTTTTACAAGGTGATCTAATAACACCTAAGTAAAAAATCGGTGGCGACTCTATTTTCGTTTTTACAAGTCAATCCCCGTTTTTAAAATCAAATATTAAAAATGGTTTCGACAGCTTGGCGACTCCGCTGGGGACCAATAACAGAGTCAAGCTGTAAAATCGATAATTTCATTTCCTTTTGTCTGAATTTTTAAAATCTAGTTTTTTTAAAAAAAAAAATTATGATCCTTTTATTGCATGTGGTTCTATTTTTATAAAATGTCTCTGCATTGCATTGCATGACCATTGTGGTCACAACCTTAAGTGGGAGTGAGAAGTTACTCCTTCGTGAGGTTTTCACCTTCGTGCAGGATTGTGAATCGCTTTCGGGATACATCCGTACCTATGTCTCCGTGAGGTTTTCACATCTGTGTAGCCATAGGGAAATGTATTCCCCTGAACTGAACTCGGTCCACATGAGCCTATAATGGGTGAAGATCGAAGAATCTGCTAGTTCAGGTAGCCTCCCTTTTAGAACTAAGCCACATATAGTGATCCCTAAGAACTTACCCTTGGTAGAGCTATACCAAAATTTAGTAGATTACCCAGATAGGTGTTAGTATGTTTTACTTGCTTTATATCTTATTCTGCGGTGCTAACTTGTTGTGTTTTATTCTTTTGTGCATATCATTTCATACTTTAAGAGGTATCGATTCACGATCAGTTTCTAAGTTACAAAGCTGGTTATGGAGAATGAATTCCTTGATAAAGTGGAAGACAATGCAATCGTTCACATATAGCAAAGGCAATTAGAGAAAGAAGGGTATGGATTCATTTTAGCAAGAAGGAAATGGGGCAGCTCTAGAATCCGCCACCTGTGCCTCCTAATGTTGTTCTGATCAAAGCAGAATCGGATGCGAAGAAGATTGTACGACGCCCTATGGCAAGACGTGGTGTTGGAACTAAAGGGCAAGAGGTAACTATATTCACCAATCACTTCAAAGTGAGCGTGGGGAGTACGGATAGACATTTCTACCAGTTTAGCATTTCTCTTTCACATGAAGATGGTCACCTTGTGGACGGTAAGAGTGTTGGAAGGAAAGTGACTGACAGAGTACATGAGACCTACAAAAATGATTTGGGTGGAAAGAATTTTGCCTATGTGGGTAAAAAGAGTTTATTTATTATAGGTCTACTACCAAACAACAAGCTTGAGTTTACTGTTATACTTGAGGATGTTACACTTACCAGAAACAATGGAAATGCAAGCCCTGATGGCCAGAATAAATGGACGTGGAAAAAAGGAGATTAAGAAGATCGTGTTACTCAAGAAATTGATGGAGCCATCTAGGATTGAAGGATGGGCTGTTGTGAACTTCTCATCTCCTCGTCGTGATCCAAATAATATTGCAAGGGATTTGATTCGTTGTGGAGAAATGAAAGGAATTCGTATTGATCCTCCATTTGATTTATTCAAATAGATGAACCAGAATAAACGCCTTTAACCTGTGGTTGAAGCTGGAAAAATGTTTGAACAGATACAATCTAAACTTTCTGGAGCTCCACAGTTCCTTATTTGTCTACCCATTTGATAGAAAAAATTATGATCTTTATGGGCCATAGAAGCGGAAGAATCTTTCTAAGTATGGCATTGTGACTTAGTGTATGGCATGATCAATACTTTACGAGTCTTTTTCTAAAGATCAATGTTAAGCTTGGACGGTCTCTTCATCACCATCAAAGTCATAATTCTGCGATCGAGTTAAAGTCAAGCTTGAACAAGATCGAGGAAATGAAGGGTAAAATTGAAAAGTTAGAAACAACATTGCACAGTTGTGAATTTCAGATTGAGCTTTTTGAGACCAAAGAAGGGTGTTTGAAGGAAGAGCTCCACCATTCTCATGACCAAGTTAGAAGTCGGGATTACCACATGAATTCAGATTCGAGAGGTAGCTGATCATCTACAAACTTTGGCATCGCAGGCTGATGCGTCGAGCATGAAGTATGAGTTACAGTCCGATCGTAGTCGAGAGCTAGCTCCATTGCTTTAGGATTTAGGGCGAAAGCATATAGTAGTTCGTTTTATGTAAAGGATTTTGTTTTCTAATAAAGTTTTCTAAAATGAAGTTGAATCAGAATCGATACCTTTTTGCATTCATACATTTGCATTACATTGCATCATTTGCATTAGACATTTACAAAAGGACCCTAATAAGGTAAAAATATTTCAGTTAAACTGGAAAACATAGAGCAAAGATTAGAAAAAATAGAGCAAATGCAAATACAGATGCAAGGGCAATTAACCAAGATTCAACAAGACATACAAGAATTCTAAAAGAATGTGATTGACCAGTTAAGTTATCTACTAGTTGAAAGACTTAAAAATAGAATGGCTTAGTGGACAACAATGTTGATGGTAAGGACATTGTTTATTCCCCAAAAGGTGTATCGACTCAACCAGACACGTATTCGCATGGGGGACCCGCTATTATTGAACCCTAATGTCAAATTGATACTTCGGCCCTATAAAATTTCCCAACGGGTTCAGATTTTGACCCGAACGATGATCAAGCCAAACCGATTGCTCTGGTAGAAATAAGGGAAAGAAGAGAATGGACCTCCAAAGCCTTGAAGAAGAAGGAAAAAAATGAATAATGCCGGTAGGTATAACAAGAGCCATCAGAGCCAATTACAGTAAATCAGCCAAGGATGGTAGTTACCAACAATTAGGTTTCCCCAAGGCAAAACTCTGAAAAGCTCTAATTTACGCCAATCTCCATGACATATAAGGAGCTATATCAAAGTTTGTTCGAAGCACACATGGTGTCTCTATTTTATCTGAAACCGTTTCAACCTCCGTTCCTAAAATGGTATAACGAGAATGCCCAATGTGATTTCCACACGGGAATAAAGGGTCACTCAATCAAAAACTGCAATATGTTTAAAAAGTTGGTCGAAAGGTTCATTAAAATGGGAATTGTGAAGTTCAATGATTCATCAAAACCTAATCACTTTAACGATGTAGTGAACACGGTTATTGAAGGAGGAGACAAGAAAGTCACTACTCCTTGAAGAAATCAAAGAGGGAACCAGAGAACAAAGTTTCCAAACCCTTGTATACTTGGGAGTGTTTTGAATAATGAGACTGTGGAAGAAATCCCTGTACTTTTAGGGCTAATCTAGAGTAATGTTCAAAACATGCTTGTTGTTTTAAGCCTAGAGGCAACAAGAACACTTTTGTGAAATAGGCTTATGTTCAAAATTTTATTTCAATAAAATTCATTTTTTTAGCACATATTCTTTTATTCTTTCTATTTCATACTGCACATTCTTTCGTTTGTTAGAATATTCTTTCATTCTTCATTCATCACCATACAAATAACTATCCTTAGAATCATTTGTTCTTTGGATTTCTTGTCTTCATACCTAGGTCTCCAAATATCAACGATGTGAGCAACGCTGCTACTGGCTCTCTTTTTGAATAAGATATGGGTTTAGGGGATCTAAGGACTTTGAAGATGACAGTGATTTTAACCTATCTTCTGACTTGTTAAAAATGATGAAAAATAGATCCTACTTTACATAGGGTCAATGGATATTGCGAGCCTAGGAAAGGAATGAAGATCGAAGCCTAGCTCACCACAGAAATAAGGCGAGATATTATTGAGTTATTTTCTAGAATTTAAATATATTTTCGCACGATCATATCAGGACATGCCTGCACTAATGAGACTCGGGCTGAACAAAAGGATGGGGCACTGTTCGTCTACCATGGAAGGGGATTGAATCAGTCATACCTTAAATACTGAATTGAAAAAAATGAGATTTATGTGACTCTTCTATTTTCTTCACAGACTTTTCTATATGTGGGACATGGATATTATGGGTCCAATCTCGTCAAACGCTTCAAGTTGTCATCGATTTACCGTCATGGTCATTGTTTACTTCGCTAAGAGGGTGGAAGTAGCCTCATATGTCAATGTTACAAAGTTGATAGCCATAAAAAAAAGAGAGGATCAGATGCTAGCAGAATGCCATAAAGGATCGCATTTAAATAACTGTACAAAGTCAAAGTTTACAGTTTGTCCAAAGATCAGGCAGCATATCACATTGCAATAAAAGTTGCCAAAATAAAAATTATGAAAGGAGACTTAGACTTGTAAGGATTGGCATAAGAAGCTACTATTGCCCTCTGTCTTATTGAATGTCGACCAGAACCTTTGCTGGGGCAACATCTTACCCATTGGTTTATGGAATTGAAGTATTTTGCCAATTGAACCTAGTTGAAGAAAAGGTTAAAATTATCCATCACGATCAAATGATGCAAGCTCATCTTAGAGAATTCCACGAGGGAACCTGATGTTGAAAAATATTTTTCCTCTACAAAATGATTTTAGAGGACATCATATGCCAAACTGGGAAGGACTTATGTAGGGCCTGTTTTAGAGGAGCATTAATATTGACCGAGATGGATAGCAAATACTTGCTCAATTCAGCAAATTCAAGTTTATTCAAGAGATATTTTACCTGAAAGAGAAAATATCAAGGTAAAAACTCGTAAAGGGTGCCTCGAAATCAAAAAAAATGAGAGGCCAAGGCTAAAACCCGCAAAGGGCGCTTTGAGACCAAATGGGCTTTGAGTTGGAAAACCCGAAAGAGGCGGCTCAAATTTTCACCATGTAACATCCTGAATTTGGGCCTATTGGGTTGTAACACCCTAAAAATCCCAAAACTTTTAATTTCTGTGCATGGGAGTTAATATGTATGTGTAGCACTTAGAATAATAATATTAAAGTATTATCGAGATTATTTGAAGCCTTAGAGTTAGGGGAGACCATAGGAAAAATTTATGTTCTTACTTAGTGGACACTAGTTTCAAGCACGAGGCCTCATAAGCATTAAGAAAAGAGAGGACACAAAATGGGCTCAGTTTGGGTTGAGGCCCTAATTAAGTTTTCTGTTTGGGCACTATAGGGTTAAAGGGTAACATCGTGTTTAAAACACCAAAGTGGGCTGGTGGCCCAATATTAAGTGACGCTGCAAGGGAGCTAGAGGGTGGCATCACTAGCAGTTGAAAGAGGCCCAAGTTTGGCCACAAGGAGCCCATGTCTTTGGGCCAATTTCGGTACTTAAAAGAGCAAGGAGGAATGGACGGCATTAAGGCTTATTTTTAGGAGGAATTTAATGATAATATTATGCTGATAATAGAAGAAAGAGGTGGTGTTATCTAGGAGTCTTTTGAAGGTGTGAAGAGATTTAGATAAAGGAGAAAAGTTAGGAGCTATCTGTTGAGAACGAGTTGGTCAAATTCCATCACATAGAGGAGTAAAGAAATCAGTTTCTAATTGCCATAAGAGGTGCCGAAATTTTTATAAATAAGGGGGGATAGCTCATCAATTCCGACATTTGAACCCTACTCTATTCATCCTTCTTTGTGCCGAAAATCTGAAGGCCATCTTAGTTGTTTTTCTTTTCTCATCTTTTCTCTTCCAAAAGTCAAAAATCACCACCTCCTTCACCCTTTCTTCTTTCTTTGAAATTTCCTATTAGCTGAATCTTCTGATCTCTATTGTTATTCTTCTCCTATTCACTAAAAGTCGAAACTACACTTTGGTTTGTTCTTGTAGCCAAAATCTTCCTCTTGTTCATCTTTTTCGGGATTTTCTTAAAAGCCGAAATCCCTAGATCTCATCTCCTGTGTTTGCCGAATTCTCTCTAAGGTGTCTGCTTGTGACGAATCTTGAAGAAAACTCAGGGGGAGTCAATCGCTTAGATTTCTAAGTCAGACTTCAGTAGCACTCGAATCGTGTTACTTTCGGGAATTCAAAGAAGGCCTTATCTTTGTATCCTTCAGGCTTTTGAGCAAAGTTGTAGACAAAGGGCAGTAGATCTGATTAGCGAGGGTATCGATGTAGAAGGTAGTCCTACGCATTTATCAGGTGTGTAACTTTTCACACCATTAGATTGTCTGTTAATATGTGTTAATAAATCTGCTTACATTCTGTTAAATGCCGAAATCCTAGGATAACATTCGAAACCCGAGGAGGGTAAAAGCGAATCACCAAGTTAGTGATCTCTGTCATTCTTCAATGAATGTTCCTGTTAAGATGATATGTTTTATAAGTATGCTGATTTCTGTAATTGCACGGGGTTGGGTTTAATGAAAGGGGAAGTGTTTTGTGTAGTGACTTTTGCCATGATCTGTTGTAGTGGCTTTTGCCATGATCTGTTGTAGTGGCTTTTGCCATGATCTGTTGTAGTGGCTATTGTCATGATCTGACGATGAGCAGCATGACTGCCATCAATGGCGTGTAACGGTGTGGGTTGATTGTAGAAATCCCCAATTGTGTGAATGGCAGGTAAGGGTGATGTGTAGCGGATGGAAACCTAGGATTTGGGTTAGGCTTTGCATATTTTCATATATAATATGTTCTGTTATTCTGTTCTGTGGGGCTAAGGCCCAAATCTAAAGGTGCATGAGGGATGCACACTGAGTCTTACGACTCAACCTATGATTTAATATTTTCAGGTAGCACCTAGTGCATCGGACTGGGCTGGAGAGGAGTGCAAGGTAGCCATGCAAAAGAACATTCGGATTTAGCAAAAGACTTTAGTTTATTATTTTATATTTTTATTTAATGGGTTTTAAATTTCAATGTAATAAGGCCATGGGCCGTTAGCTTTATATTTCGGTTCAGTTTTTATTTTGGGCTTTTATTATTATTATCAGACATTTTTAAGTTTACACTTTTTTTTCTAAGGCATGTACTTAAGTTTCAGTTTTTAATTCATAGAAACATCTCATAGAATTTATAGCTTATCTAAATTATCAACCTATTAATTTTTTTCCCGAATAAAAGGTTAAACTTTAGGAAAATATTTTCCAAAAATGCGACATGTTTTATTAAAATCTCCTTATGATATACCAGATCCGGTTGTAGTGTTTGGGTCGGGTTTGGGGTGTTACAGACCAAAAGTGGGGCATACAGTAATCTTGCTATGTCTGAATTAATAATAAAGAAGTATGTTACGTCTTGAGGCATCGACAGAGTACTTTGAATCCCCTAAACTCATATTGAGCTTAAAATGATCCTCAAGAAATCAGAACAGAGAAGCTCAGACTACGATATCCGGGGCACCTAGCTTCATTCTTACCCATTTTTGAATTCGTAATCTTTGATTGCTTTGAGATACACCCAAACCAATATTCTTTTATTTCTTGAGTTATCCTTGATTAAATTATTTTTCTGAGCTATGCTCTTGACTAATTTCTTTCTCGTCCATTTTTGTGACCTTTTGCAAGCATTTTATATTGAAATAACAATTTATGGACTAATAACACTTTCATAAAAGGAGTTTCACATATTACTCTAGAAGCTTCTAAATAATATGAGGAATCTGAAACATGACTATTGTTCAGAACTCACCAAGCCTAAGGGCTGAAAACATTGAAAATGATTATCTCTTCATATTCTTATTGGATAAGACAATTTCGTTGGTAACACCATAACTGACGAACAAGGTCAATCCAAATGTAAAAAGGGATCATTGTCGGGATACCCTATATTCATTGAGAATTTTAGACACATACATTTGGTCATTCTACCCAGGGAATGGTGTAACAGATTTGATTGAAAGTGATATAAGGTCTGCACCTTTGAGTGGTAACAGATTGGATGGAAGAAACCAAATGTTATTTCTCCGAAGTTGCAGTGGGAAATACCGACTTCATGTCTCAAGATCCAAGCGGAGCTGACTCAGAAATTACATTAGGGCAAGCTGATTGAGCAGAACATAATTGATGAATAAGAATAAAAAAACAAATGAGTGATAACACCTAGAATAGGAATCATACTCATAACATTTTTGCATCATAGCAAATTTCATTAGGAGCATTTGATTCATGTCGACATTTGCATCCTAATCCTTTAAAAGGAGTCATCTTTATGACATGTTATATGTAGCTAGAAGTATTTGATTCATTTTTAATCATAGCATCTTAGTCATGTAACATAAACATACTAAACCGAGTCTACAGGACATGTCCCTCAACGGATGGTGTAGCAATATCAGTGAGTTTGCAGATCTCATCTTCTTAAAGTTGTAGGAAACAGATCAAAGACCCTTTCAGTCTTATCTTCTTGAAGTTGTAGCGGAGTAGATTGAAGATAGAAGATCTCATCTTCCTGAAGTTGTAGGAAGCAGATCGAAGACAACAGATCTTATCTTCCTGAAGCTGTAGGAAGTAGATCGAAGACACTTTCAGATCTTATCTTCCTAAAGTTGTAGGAAGTAGATTGAAGACACTTTCAGATCTTATCTTTCTAAAGTTGTAGGAAGTATATTGAAGACAACAGATCTTATCTTCCTAAAGTTGTAGGAAGTAGATCGAAGACAATTTCAGATCTTATCTTCCTGAAGTTGTAGGAAGTAGATCGAAGACACTTTCAGATCTTATCTTCTTGAAGTTGTAGGAAGTAGATCGAAGACACTTTCAAATCATTTCTCCCTGAAGTTGTAGGAAGTAGATCGAAGACACTTTTAGATCTTATCTTCCTAAAGTTGTAAGAAGTAGATCAAAGACACTTTCATATCTTATCTTCCTGAAGTTGTAGGAAGTAGATCAAAGACATTAATTTGGCATTCTTGAAGTTGCAAGAAGCAAACCAAAAACATCAGCCTAGCCTCTTTGAGTTTGCATGGAGGAGATTAAAAGATAGTGGATATTGCCTTCATGAAGTTGAAGCTATCAAATTACTAAAATCAAGATAAAGTTCCAATACGTTGAAGTTGCAGTGGAGTTGGAGTCATTTGAAGAAGACAAGGATCAAGAAGTCAAGGCTTGGCCAAGACCGGTCAAAATTGGTCCTTTTATAGTCTTTGCTCTATTTTCGTTACACGACAATGAACAAAGAGGGGCAGCTGTAAGTACCCAATTTTGCTAGGGCCCATGTGCTAAAACAAAATAAAAAAATAAAACAAAAAATAATAAATGTCCAAGTTTGTACAGTCCATTTTTACAAAATCAAAACAGACCAAGCCCAAATATATGTGGCCTAATTCCTAAACCCATCAGCCAATTACCCAGCAAACCTAGACTTAAAAGCCCGATGTAACACCCCAAACCCGGCCCATACGTTTCGACCAGATCTGGCGTGTTATGGAACACATAACGCTTTATCGGATTTTGAAAACACAAGTTAATTATTTACAATTTGAATAAACAAGTGACTTTTTGGAAATAAACCTCTTTGTATTACTATTACGTATAAATAAACCTTATCATGAATTCATAAGTTGCATAACATTGAAAACTTCTTAGTTGAATAAAACTAGGGCCTTATTACATAAATATTCCAAAATAAAATAAAATAAAATTTAAAGAAATCCCAAAAATAATTTGTAGAAATAAAATTTGATGGCCCCTCGAAGTCCGTCTCTGGCTCCCATGTCCACGATCTATCGCTCATCCGGAAGAGTAGAGAAAGGAAAGCGTGAGTCACCAAGACTCAGTGTATAAATCTCAAAACACATAATGACCCGAGCCCACAAACACATTATGGGCCCCGCCCATACATGAAGGTAACAATCATAATCACATGGTAAATGATAAATAATGAATAACCCAACCCATCCTAGGTTTCCATCCTCTACACACCAACCTGCACCAATCATCACACCTTGGGGATTTCTACAATCAACCCTCCATCCGCTACACACCAAAACGATAGCCAGACCGCTTATTCCTATTAATTAAGAATCATTGAATGTGGCATAGCCACCGATCACTATGTGACCTAACATTTGTATATGTGGGATTTCCACCACCGATCACCAAGTGACCTATCATGCACTTCCCCTTCAATATCATATTCCCACCCCATGCATACACATAAAGAAAACATCATGTAGTCATATATATTTTCCGATACACATAGGGAGTTCTATGTTTACGTACCTGGCATCCTTGCTTAACCCTTTTAGGGTTCCATTCGACTGTCTATAAAGCCTCATTCCGGCTTTTAAGCCCATAACATATATATAGTCATACATACAGGTTTATTAGTGTGTTAGAGATCTACACACAATCACGCTAATCAACCCCTAAGGGTATAACAGTAATTTTACCTACCGAGGGTATTTCAGTAATTTACCTACCAAGGGTAATTTGGTAATTTCACAAACTAATGGTATTTCGATAATTTTATAAACCAGGGGTATTTTTGATAATTTCACAAATCGAGGTATTTTAGTAATTTCACAAATTAGGGGTATTTCGGTAATTTTACAAATCAGAGGTATTTCGGTAATTCGCAAACCGGGGATATTTTGGTCCCTTTCGAGTTTTAGTTATGAACTTTGGCCCATCAACAAGTCCTCATGCTAAAGTGAATGACACCACGCACTGTAGGTTTCCAAAAAGAGGAGGTGGGCCACTAGGGCCGCTTAAGTACCAAGCTCTCCCTAGATCCAATCCTAGACATGCATGTGCCCGTTGCCACACCCTAACCCAGTGACTTGTTCACAGGCATGTTTAATTAGAATTAAGTCTTATGGAATTTACGAGTTGTTCAAACTAAGCCTAAGGTCCATAAACCCTAACATATATGTCTACGTCCCCATAAGCCCAAATCACTCCCTTACGGCCCATTAGGCCCAAATCTCATATATGGCCTATTAGGCCCAAAACAAATCCAATTCATGTATCATGCATGACTAGTTCAATTCGTATAACCAACCAAACCATTTCATCAAACTTAGCCTCAGGCCCACCGCCCATTTAGCCACTTTCTACTGCTTTTTTTAATGTGTAGTGTTTGTACACACCGTAACCACGCCGCATCGCAAACCCCTTAGTCACGAACCTACAATCGACATCACCTAACAATTAATCATAACTTAATATACACTTATCAAAATCGAAACCTCACCATAACCTTACCTGCACCTCACATTATAGTAGCCCTTCCTTCGCTACTATTGGCGATTATCCTCTAGGTCTGCACCCAAACGCCCACCAAGGTATATTAACTCTCCTCATAGAATGCTCTATATATAGCTAGCTTCTCACCTTCCTTCTTTGTATCTTACCAATGTGGGATCCCTCCGTTAGCAGAGTTTAAATCCAACTCAAACTCTTCTTGTCCAATCCGCAAAATAAATACTCCCTTGCTTGTCATGAGATTCGAACCCAAGCTCTCTTGCACCCTTAATGATGTCACTTTGCCACTACACCACACACTCCACTTGTGTTATTTTTTTCCACATTTTATTCTTAAAGCATACCTACTAACTCCTAGGGTTTTATTCACCTAAAACCAAAATTTTTCCTAAGGCCTAACTTGAACCCGAGACTTCATAAAAGCCCCCTAACATTCCAAAATCACTCACCTACTAGATCCAAATTGCATTAAATCTGTTTTCTTATTCCCAAAAATTTTAAACGCTCCTAGGCCTAAGCCCCAATAGGCCCAATCCTACTAGGCCCAACTTTGGGATGTTACACCTGATTACCAACAGACCCAAATATAAGCCTAATACCCGTAACCCAACTAACCTACGAGGCCCAAAAGGCCCAAGACCTAAATTAGAAATGAGGGTTTCTGAAACCCTAGAGTTCACTCTCGCGCCGCAACACCCAGTTCAGCAGCCCCTTTGGTCACGTCACCAATCGTGCCTTAATCCACGCCTGAATGGTGCCCCATTGCCCACTCTCTCCTCTATCTCCTGCAAGAAAAGGAAACATGGCAGCAAAACGCATGGAAACATTTTTATTTCTGTTTTTATCTTTATTTCGAAGGCTATAAAAGGCATTCCAAAACCTGTAATGGGAGGATACTGAGAGATTGATACACAAATACAACGAGAATACAGAAGATATAATAAAAAAATGACAAGTAGAGGTTATTTTTTTATATACTGTTATTTTTTTATTTTATTCTTTCAACTCTTTTATTATATTTAAAAAAAAGAAAATAGAGAAAAGAAGTTTACCAATTAAATCGACATTGAAGAGGAAGCTTCTGGCCTTCCGACCGCCGTCGGAGGCGGCGTGTGTGGTGGCGCTTACGGCGGTCCATCGCCGAACCTTGGACCATGTTCTGGCCTCTGGCCATGTGATAGAGAGCCTTCAAGGCTTCTGTTTTATTTTTTTTTAAGGGAGTGTTTGAAATGAAATTTTTGGGGCAAAAAAGTGGTATTTAAATACCTGTTAAATGACGCAGTTTTGGAAGTTCATCCCCATGGCTGAAACAACGTTGTTTCATAAAATCGACCAAGACCCGACCCGCTTCATCAGGATCCACGTGTTTTTATCTTTAGTGGGTTATTTATACGCGTAGCCCCTTCGTTTTTTAAGCTTGTTACAAATAGATTTTTTTTTTTAAATTTTAATTGGTCCCATAATTCTATTTCTTTTCTCTTTTAATCTTATAATAAGTGGCATCGTTTTGAACAATAAGGATTATTTCATATTTAGTCCTTTTCTTTTTGTGCGCATTACATCAGGGTCCCAATTCCTTTATTCCTTTTAAAATTTGGACTTAAATTTTGTTTCCTTTTAATTTCGTCTTTTTTATTTCTTTTATTTATTATTTTCACCATTAATTTTATTTTTTACTATTACTTTTTATTATTATTTTTATTTACTATTTATATTATTATGAATAATTTGGTATTATTATTATTTTACTATTATAATTATTATTATTTTTTATATTGCTACTATTATTTTATTTATAACTAACCCTTTTATTATTATTATTATTATTATTATTATTATTATTATTATTATTATTATTATTATTATTATTATTATTTTCATTACCGTTGTTTTTCTTTTTACTATTATTTTATATTAACATATATTATTATTTTTACTATTATTAATATATTCTTATTGTACTATTACTATTTTTTATATTATTATTGTTAATTTTAATATCCTTACATTATTTCATTATTAATGCTTTTTTATCATTATATTTATTTTATAATTGCTAATATTATTTATATTATTATTTATTTATTAACATATTTCATTATTATTATCTATTACCATTATTATTATTATTATTATTATTATTATTCTCATGTTCGTTTATTTTCATTTTTAATTGCATGTTTCAAAGATGATATTGCAATTGTTTAAATCATTTATTATTTCTTATTATTCTTTATTAGTAGAGATTGTTAATATAGTTTGTAGTTATGATAAACCGATATTTGGCATATATATTGTAATGTATGATTCATTCAAACCATTTTAATAAAAATACCTTTCAATTAAAATATTTATTTTAAATAGTTTTCAAAATACGGTGATATATGATATTTGGGGAATTTCGAGAAGAATTTTGTCCTAACTTACTGGGTTCAATTTTTCTCGTGAAACTTTAGGTATTACATATCCTTTTTTAAAAAAATTGAGGTTTACCAATTTCTAATCAAAAAACCTATTCTTGGAAATTCAAAGTGTTGTGCCCTAACTTACTGGGTTTGACATTTTGCATCTCGAGGTAGGAATTTTCTAAAATAAAGACGTGCTTAGTTTCAAAGGCATGAGATGCTATATCCTAACTTATTGGGTATGGTATTTTATTTCTTTGAGATAGGTAAGTCTGGGTTTTTCTTCAAATAAAAGTTTTTTTTTTTTAAGTTTCAACATTAGGGTATGATTTTATCAATTAGGTACCAATTTTTGGGCGTTATGAGGGTGTTAACCCTTCCTCATACGTAACTGGCCCCCGAACCCGTTTTCTCGTTTTTCGTAGATCAAATTTAATATGTTTTAAAATAAAATGTTTTACAAGGTGATCCAATAACACCTAAGTAAAAAATTGGTGGCGACTCCATTTTCGTTTTTACAAATCGATCCCTGTTTTTAAAATCAAACATTAAAAATAGTTTTGACAATAACTTAATTATGGCCTCTATATTGAATAAGCTTAAGAACCTCAAAAATGCCTCAAAGTTTAACATAAAAAATCGAACATTTTTCAAGGTGGCAAGTCACAATGCAATCATCCTATATTCTTTGACACTATCTATTGTCTATGTTTCATGATTAGTTGATGGTCATGTATATTTGTAAGTATTTGATATATTTACAGTATACTTTTTTTTAACATTTATTTTTTTAATATTTTACTATATTCTTATAATAACACACCTATAACCCATTCAACTTACTTACTTGCTCAACAATTTCTTATACATTTGCTCAACAATGTTTTCTATTGTTTTATACGGCAGAGCTAAATATACCATGATTTTTTTTTTTTATAATTTTGAATTGAAATTCAATTGCTTAACCAATTTTAATATAAAACAAATAAATTATTAAGAGATAGGGGTACCTGGAAGATTGTGCTTTAAATTCATCCAAAAAAATTGAAAATTAATTTTAATTCAGCTTGATTTTGAAAAATCGGACTCAACGTAGCTATAAAATATTGGAGGTGTTGGATTAAATTTGGTAATTAAATTTTGGTGTCATTGTTTCTAGTTATTTATTAATGTTTGGATAATAATTTTAATTAATTGGTTTCATTGAATTGAATGTAGTTAGAGTGCATCAATTATACTCTTCAATTCTTCCAAAATAGTAAAAAACAGAGTAATTATGTAAGTAATTATAAATATTAACCCTTAAATCTAATTGTCCTATAACCTTCTAAATATGCTCACACATTATTTAAGTTTTAAAACTTATTTTTATACAATAGTAATATTATTTTAATTTTACGATATTGATTTAATTTTCTTAAAATATAATCATATGTTATTTTATTAATCTAACTTAAATAATTTGAAATTTTTATTAACGAATGATAATTTTCTATACATTCTAAAATACAAAATAACTAACTAAATTAAATAATATTGATTAGAAATTATACTACATAATCTAATAAAATTGCATATATTGTTTATTTTTCTTGTTAATGTTGTTACTAATTCTATTGTCCAATATTTCCTTAGGCTAATACATGATGCATGATTATTTGATTTTAGGTTTTGTTATTTTTTAGAGTTGTTTTTCTCAAGTATTATTGATAATTTTTTAATAATAAAATTTTTAGAATTTAGAATTATGTAATTGTATAATTATAATTTATACTTCTAAACATGACGTGCGAGAATTATGATATAATTATACTCTGCCAGTCAAATAGATGGAAACTATAGTGAGAACTTTTAAAATAAGAACCGAAATGATCTTGCACATATCAAAGTAAATGGTTTTTTAAACATTAGATTTTGTATTTATCTTACCTTATTAAAATAAACCCAGCAACTTGCACTCTTTCCTTTTTTTTTTTTTTCTGTAATTGAAGTCTTAGGGTAAAAATTTTTGAATAATCTTTACTTAAAAAATTAGAATGGAAAGTAAGAGATTAATGTTATTAAGATTAATTCATTTGGGTATTAAATATTTATTCTTCTTGATTGAAAAATTGGTTGACCATTTCATTCTAAATAAACTAAGATTTTTTTGGTTGATTTTAAGTACTCACTTTTTACTCAACCAAGAAAAAATTATCAATATTTTAGAACGAAATGGTTGACCAATTTTTTCAATCAACAAAAACAAATACCCAATACATAAATTAGTTAATCTTAAAAACTCTAACATCTTGCTTTCCGTTCCAATTTTTTTCTCAAAAAGAAAGAAATTAAATCTAAAAGAAAAAGTTATCCAAAATGTTTTCACCCCTTAACTAAATGATAAAAAAGAACAAAGCAAGATTCAATGTTGTTGATTTTATTTTAATAAGTTAAGATAAATACAAAATTTAAAGCTTAAAATCGGGTTTTCCCCCAAGTAATATAAAAATTAATTAATTACTAAAAAGGTATAAAAAATAGATTAATTGTTCTAACGGTGCCACTTAATATTTGTGACAACCTAAAATATTCAAAGACTTGATCTATAAATTTACTGTTTTGATTGGCAGCTAAAAAGGCTCTAAGGGTGATGCTAACATAGTGGCAGCACCAAACTTTAAATTGGTAAATTGCTTCACAACTTGTCTTTTTGACTAAAACATTTTGGTTTTTTTTTTTTTTTTTCCTTTTAACATCTCTCACATTGGAAATTTTCATTTGCTTCTCAGATCTGGGGAGTTCCCAAAGGAGTACTGCACCAGCAACGACAACCCCATGAGACTGACTTCAACATCCTCATCTTCTTTGTCAACGATGAGCGGTCATCTGACTATAGTTACAACTCGTAAACATATTTCACTTCCCCATAACTAGTTTGTTTTTCTCACAACAAAAATAAAAATAATGAAGGTTGAAAACCAAACCCTTTGCTATAAACTCACAATCAAAATTAAAATATAACAAAAACAGAGGAGAGTTTCTTTTGCAGTGTCTTTAAGGCTTAAAGTAAAAGTGATTTCCTTTTTCTGTGTAGGATTTGCTTTTGCCAGCTTTTGTTGGTTATGACAAAGAAGATGAGGATGTTGGAGTCTGTCTCTTAAGGTTGCCGTTACTGGTGTAGTACTCCTTTGGGTACTTCGCAGATCTGAGAAACAAATGAAAAATTAAAATGTGAGAGATGTTAGAAAGAAAAAAACCCCAAAGTGTTCTAATCAAAAAGAAAAAAAATAATAAACAAGGGGAGTTATGACACAATTTACCCATTTAAAGTTTGGCGTCGTTACTATATCAGGAGCACCGTCAGAATAGTGTAGTAAATGCTTATTTTCATAATTAATTTATTTTTCATACCTTTTTCATAATTAATTATTATTTTATTTATTAAGGTAAAAAAAAAACTCTTACAACCATTTATTTTAATTTAATTACTAAAATTATTTTGGTTGTATTTAAAAATTCGCACTAGTTGCCACCAGTCAAATATGCCTTGAGAATTAAAATATGCTGTAATCATTAGAGAATATAATAATTAGGTTAGTAATTAAACTTTTATCTAATTATTCTATAATGTGGAAGTAAATAAAACGACTTTTAACATTTTATTAAAAATTTTAAAAAAAAAGAACATTAAGAAGTTTTTCGTTTTATAAGTAAAAATTTACGTAAAATTTAATTTTTAGTATTAAACTCATATTATTAGGAGTTTATAATTAATAAATCAAGTGGAGGAATTAAAGGTTAAATAAGATATTTTCGTTTTCTTGTGAAATATTAAAGAAATTGTTGAGTCTTTTAAGAGCTTTGAGTAAGGTAGGAAGCAAATATTATGATTACCTTAACGTAATTAACGGAAGCTAAACTCCCAACAGGAAAAATGGTAAGAAATCATATTGGTGTGGGACCACTGATGATTAAAATAAAACTGATATTAGAGGCAACCAATAGCAAGTCTCTCATTCAGTCGTATACCACTCAAATCAAATCTCCTTAATGTCGTCCCATGCAAGTTGAAAAATCGACCGATTTTAACCCCAACGCCCGATTCCCACACAACATTACGTCCCTATAAAGCTATCTATTACTTCTTATTCCTTTCGCCCCCATTTCTCTTCACCTTCCTCTCAATTTCAGCAGCTGTTTCCGTGATTGTTATATAAATCCCTTAATGTTCACTCACTCCAATCCAAGTTTAATTTTCAATCTCAATCTGTTTCAGTTTCGATTTTAATTGAGAACTTGAAATATGGATATCACATAAATAATAAGAATAATTACATGTTAATATTTACTATCATGATAGGTTAGCTCAAATTAAAAGTAATTTAATTTGGTTAAAATTTTATTAAATTTTAATTATTAAATAAAGTATGATTCAAATATATGTAGATACTCTAGTAATTAAGTTCTAATCAAATTTTAATTACCGATGAGCTAATTAGAATTTGATTAGAACTAATATGCCAAATGTTTTGTTGGTGGTTGAATGTATATAGAATTATCATCTTTTATCTTTATTCATGATGAATTATATTCACCATTAAATTCAATTCATATATACGAATGGTTACTTTTGGTTTCGCTATAATTATTTTATATAAATTTTAGTCCTTATGGAACCCGACTAAAATTAAAATATTTGGGATTTTTTTTTTAACTATGGTGGCTATGAATTTTCATAAGTAGTTAGCATATAAAGACTTTTATATAATTTGGGATTCTTTTTATATTTAGTGGTTATAGATTTTTTTGAAGTATTTGTGCGTATAAAGAAGTTTTATGATAATATCTTTAGTCATGAATATAAATTTGAGTTTACATAAAATATATAAGGCAAGCCAAGATTATTTTTATATTATTATAATTGTGTGTATATATATTATATGCATATCAATGATTTTAAGGATTAATGCATGATTATAGTTTGTGTGAATATGTATTTATAACCATTATTTAATAAGATATCTTTTATAGTTTAATTGGTGAAATTAAGTTTTGATGATATCGTTGAAGTTGGTTTTTTTTTTTTTGTTATGGTTATATTCAATTTTATGGGTGTTTTGGTGTAAATTCATGTCAACTATATACATATTTAGATATTTTGGTTTTAAGTTTGGTTCTATAATATTAGGTTTTGACAATTTATGGTTCCAAATATTTTGTTAAATTATGATGATATGGTTTATTGTATGAATTGTGGGATATGCCAACTATTATGAATTTGTTTTTTAAGATTTATTGGCTTGAAAATATTTTTCAAGTATTCATGTGAATATCTGTTTAATTGTAAATACAATTTTGGATTTACATGGTAAATTTATGATAAGTTTTTCTATTTGATTATGAATAAATGTATATGCGTGAATTGCTTAGGTGTTTTTATCCATGTCAAAATTATGAATACATGTGCTTTTTAATTATTTGGCTTTGAACTACTACATTATTTTTGTTTCGTTTTGATATATGTTTTTGGAACAAAAAAAAGAGTCAAAAATTAAAGTTTTCGGTTTTTTATTGCATTATTAAGACAACCTGATTTCCGGTTATTCTGAGTCTATAAAACAATAAAAAATAATTTTGACATTTGACTATTGGAAAATTTTAAAATTGAATATTGGTATATTTATATATATATATTAAAATAATTTAATTGAAGCAAAAAGTCACAAAATTTTTTTTTTTGTATAACTTATTTTGTTTTAAAATAAAATATAAAAGGTTGTTGCAGAAACATCAAGCAAAGACCTGAGTCTAGAGCTCGTGTGGTGTGATTTTTTTTAATTAATCGTTTGAATCCATGAATTTATTTTGTTTCCTCTATTTTCATCTCGAATAGGGACTCACTATCATTTGTTTGAAAAGAGGAGGAAATGTGTTCTTGCATGGTCACTCCAACTGGCTCTAGATTGTACCTGCGAAACCCGAGGGAATTTTGTTCAAGTTCGTTCCCATTACTTCTCTTCGGACTGGGATTCCAGGAAGCGAGTATCTCAGTCATGCAATCAACTTGTATCTTCGTTGTAAGTATTATACTGTCGAACTTGTTTGACTACTTTCTTCTGCATGGTTTGTATTTTGTGATTTTGAAGTTTGGTTTGATCGGAGAGAAAGTGCTTCAAGATCTGAAGAGTCTATTTGATTGTTGAGGCATATCCTCTTCAAATCATTCGCTATATAAAGCCACATCAAAGAAATGCCACATAACCTGTTGTCTGAAACCGAATCTGCCATGTCAATGCCAAGTCAAGAAAAACATTATACTTTTTTGTGATAGTAAAGTTCTTTAAACTTGCTGAATCAGTGTGTAGACAAGCCTGCTTCGGAGGATTTGTGGTTTTCTTAGAGTTTCAAGTTCCGCTACAGTGGGCCCTTATGTTTTGTGAGCTGCCTCTTAGGCATCATAGGAAAAAAGCTTCTTGCCCTTCCCTGCAATTTGCTTTCTTGGGTCCTAAGATACAAGTCAGCTCCATGCAGGTACTCAACTGCACATGAAGTTTTGTTTTATCGTAGTCAACTTATCAATTCTACTTTTTCATGTCTTCGTATTATCTTATCACCTGCATTACGTTTTATGCTATGTTTCTCCTACTGTTCATTTTTTTTTTAAAATGAACATACTTTACTCAGGGACTTATGGTGAAATTTGTTGGTTTTGAACATATTTTTCTGTAGTTTTACCTTTACAGTCCATTTTTTTTTTATGTATATGTAGAAATGTATGTATAGGCATGAAAATGAGTTAAATGTGTAAAATACAAGGATAAATTGCTTGAGCCCTAAGACTTGCTGTCAAGATTTATCTTATATTTACTTCTTTTAGATGGATTTTGTAATTAGCTAGCAACCGTAATTCAGTCATATTCGGTTATTACATGTCCCATAAATTTCAGGTTTCAAGCGATCTAAAACCGGCTGTTGGCCTTCGACTGTACTTAGAAGGAAAGAAATGCAACAGGCTGGTAATACACGTGCAGCATCTCTTGAGTCTTCCGAATATAATGACGGTTACATCAGGCCAACCATGCCGATGGCGAGGTTCAGACAACTAAAAATCAAGCGACCAATTTTTAGAGCCGGTTCGGTGGAAGAGATACTCAAATGTGTGCACATCTGTTGTTGAACTTGACCGTAACTAGTTACAAGAAGTCTCAAATGGTGTTTTTATCGTAACCGGTGCACAGCTCGTTAGTAAAGAGAAGTGGCCAAAGATAGTTTTGCATCTCCGTCTGCTTTTGTAAAAAGAGTTATAGGTTGTTGAAGCAGTTAGAATAGTTAGTTTTTCTGTTATGAATTAGTTGAGCCTAAGTTGTATAAATATTTAATAATTGTAACCTTATGGTAGATTAGAATATAGATACATTCTTTACATTTTTTTTTTGACATGGTATCATATGAGCCATTTTTTTAGCTCTGGGCTGTTTGGGCCACGTTTGTTTTCTCTCTTCTTGGGTTGGTAACTGTTTCCTTTGTTTGTGCTTCGTCTAGGGCACAAATCCTAAATCCCCCCAATTTTCTCCCCAATTTTCCAGATTCTCTTCCAATATTCGTGATTCTTTGCCGTCATTTTCATGGAAGATATTATTTTTCACCATCCTTTGTTCCTTCATCCATCAGATACACCGGGAACGATCCTTGTTTCTCATCGTTTGACTGGTGTTGAGAACTATACCGTCTGGAGTCGTTCGCTTCGAATTGCTTTGCTCGCGAAGAACAAGCTAGGGTTCGTCGACGGTGATTGCCTCCGTTCAGCTTATCCTGAATCTTTTCGTGCTCAATGGGATCGGTGTAATACTTTCGTGCTTTCCTGGATTCTCAACACAGTGAGTCTGGATTTGTCTGCGGGGCTTGTATTTGCTTCTGATTCTGCTGCGGTTTGGAAGGATCTCAAGGATCGATTTAGCAAGGTGGGCAGTTCCCGCATTTTCTTTCTTCATCGATCTATTGCGCATCTTACTCAAGGTGATGCTACTGTTTCTTCTTATTTTACGCAATTAAAGTTGCTTTGGGATGAATACACTGCTCTCGTCCCTTTTTCCGCTTGTGAATGCGAGGTCGACCAGCAAAATTCGAGTCATATTCATCAGTAGTGGTTATTCCAGTTCTTGATGGGTCTTAATGAGACCTATGCTGCAGTTCGAAGCCAAATCCTCTTGATGCAGCCTTTACCTTCAGTGAATCGGGCATATTCCACGATTGTCGAAGAAGAAGCTCAAATGAGTTTTTCCTCTATTCTATCTCATGCTCCAGATCCTGTGGCTTTGTATTCTACAGCATCTGGAAATCGTAAGAAGACTGGTACGTGTGATTTTTGTAAATTGCAGGGGCATAAGAAGGAATCCTGTTACCAATTGATTGGATTTCCACCTGACTTTAAGTTCAACCGTAAGAAGGCTAGATTAAGGCATGTGCCCATGCACAAGTCACATCATTTGTCTTTCTTTGATAATTTGACAATTAATAAAGATTTCACTTGTTCTATATGTCCCATGGCTAGAAAATCTAAATTGCCTTTTCCAACAAGTACTTCTAGGGCAGAGACTCCATTTAGTTTGATACATCTTGATGTTTGAGGGCCTTATAGGGTGTCCACCCATAGTGGACATCGTTTTTTCTTAACCATTGTGGATGAACACACTAGAATGACCTAGGTGTACTTACTGAAGCTTAAATATGATGTTGTTTTAGCTTTTAAACAGTTCTTTATGATGGTCAAAACTCAATTTTCTACTGTAATTCAAACTGTCAGGAGTGATAATGGGTCTCAGTTTTTTAACTCCTCCTATTCTTCTTTCTTTAGTCCTTAGTGATTCTCCATCAAAGTTCATGTGTTGATACACCTCAGCAAAATGGCATTGCTGAGCGTAAGTATAAACATCTATTAGAAATTGCTTGTGCTTTACGTTTTCAATCAAATGTTCCAATTAAATTCTGGGGTGACTGCATTTTAGCTGCTTGTTACATCATAAATAGGCTCCCTTCCTCTGTTTTAGCTTGGCAAACATCATTTGAACTGCTTTATAAAAAACCTCCAGATTTTTCTCACTTTCGTGGCTTTGGGTGCCTATGTTTTGCGGTGAAAACCCATTATTCTGATAAGTTTTCTTCTAAATCCCTTCCTTCAATTTTTCTGGGATATTCTCCTTCCCAAAAAGGTTATGCATTGTTTTGTCTGGAATCTAAAAAAATTTTGTCAACAGAAATGTCAAGTTTGTTGAAGATGTGTTTCCTTTTCAGTTCAATTCTACTGAGTTTCCTGTTTTGTTTCCCCTACCCCTGTAATACCAGATTCAAATTTCTTGCTCATTCCTACCCCCTCCACTTCTTCTTCCACTTAACCACAATCTGTCCCAGCTTCAGTAAGCACATCTCACCCTCCAGTCTCTTCTAATCTGCCCATTGTTGAACCTAGGAGGTCTAGCAGAACCATTAAGCCCCATTCTTGGTTACAAGGTTTTGTTCATCCCTACCAATCTTCTTCATCCACAGGTACTTCCTCTTCACCTTCTACTTCTTTTTCTAGTTCTGTTTTTTTGTCTCATTTACCTATAAATACTCAAGCCTTTGTTTCTTCCCTTGCACATATTACTGAACCTTTTTCCTATTTTGAGGCTAAAAAATCTCCCCACTGGATTCAAGCCATGCAAGAAGAAATTTAGGCCTTAGAATCTAATCATACATAGACTGTTGTACCTTTGCCTCCAGGGAAGGTTCCTATAGGCTGTAAATGGGTGTACAAGGTTAAACTTTGAGCCTCTAGTGAAATAGAGAGATATAAGGCTCGATTGGTTGCCAAAGGGTACAATCAGAAAGAAGGGATTGATTACTTGGACACTTTTTCTCCTGTTGCTAAAATGGTTACTGTCCGAACCATTTTAGCTCTTGCTACTTCTCTCACCTGGCCCCTTTGTCAAATGGATGTGTCCAATGCCTTTCTTCAAGGTGATCTTCATGAAGAAGTCTTTATGACCTTGCCTGAGGGTTTCAGCAGCCAGGGGGAGCATATGGTATGTCGGCTGCAGAAATCTTTGTATGGATTGAAGCAGGCATCCAGGCAGTGGAATGCTAAGCTTACTGAAGCTCTTATGATGGCTGGTTTTGAGCAAAGTAAGCATGACTATTCTTTTTTCACTAAGAAGAAGGCAAGATGGTTATTATACTAGTATATGTTGATGATCTTCTTATCACTCTTGAAAGGCCAGTTTCCTCACAAATCTCAGCATGACTTTCTCGTTCACTCAACGGGCAGTCACCGGACAACAAAAACCAGCTCCAACCACACTTAATTCGGGCGTGTTTCCCGAAGGTCCACCGGCACCAATTCGTGCCAAAAAGTTGCTAAAATATGTAGATGTATCGGAGGTCGTCCGTGGTCCACACGATGCTCTGGGACATTGGCTGGTAACAGCAGCCAAGCTAGTGAATGAAGGTGGTAAGATTAGTTTGCATGTGAAGTTTGCATTGTTGGATTATCCATGAATTTCTGGATTTAAGCTTCTTTTGTACATATAAAGTGAGATTTATATATGTTTACTATAAAAGGAAAAAAAGTTGAAATGAATATTTTTCTTTTAATCCACATTATTATAATAATATGTCAAAATATACCGACACAAAGTAGATATTAATTTAATAAAAGGTTAGGCTAAATACGTAATTTTATTGTTTTCTTTTGGGTCGTTACATAATTTTAGTTGTTTAATCACTATATTTTCTATACTTAAATTAAGCAGCAATTAAAGTGAAGAAAATCAATTGATTTTTCTTCAATTTTCGTGGGCTAAATTCTCATTAATACCGAGTTAAGCGCCTGTGATTTTCATGAACAGCGTAAATATTCTCTTTGATTTAAATAATATTTAATTATAAAATATATGTAAATTTTAAGAAATTTAGTAAAATACTAAAAAATAAAATTTAAAAAAAGATATATATTATTTTTAAGGTTAGTTGTAGAATAAAAATACAATGAAAGTTATTTTTTTAATATCTTTAAATAATAAAATATGTTTTTAGTTCAGATTAGATATAAAAAAATATTTTAACTTTGTTTTATTCAGATTTCAGTCAATAATTCGAAGCTTTGGAACCATGCAAGCCATAATAATAATAATAGGTGTGATCAAAGATTAAGTTAGTTTCAAGTTCGAAAGTCCGTTCGAAAAATGAACTTTAAAAATTTAGATCTATTTAGAATGTAAATTAAACTTTAACTTCAATATTTAAAGTCCGAGCATGGCTTAACTTGACTTATTTTCAAATTTACAATATGTTGTTTTTCTTTTCTTTTATGTATTATGTAATTTATGTCATAAAAATTTAATATATTATACTATAATAAAATTATAAAAATATGTCAAATTGTTTATATATAACTGTAGTAAAACAAATAACTTTATATAAAATTGCTACATCTTAAATAAAAACAATTTGTTTCAAATAAAAAATTAGTATGACTCAATTTAAAGGAGTTCAATTAATCATTTATTAGTATAAGTAGACTTGAGCAACTAGCATGCAAAATTATTATTATTTTTAAAAATGTTATAATAATATATTAATTAAATAAATTTAAATAAAAATAATATAATTGAGAAGAAATTATATGAAATTTTTAAAATGGGATTAATAAAATGTTATAAATATCTTAAGATATTTTAAAAGAAATGTTTGGACCATGATATATAATTTGACATATTTTTGTTAATTTTTTTCTTTCTTTTTTGATACTTTGGAATCTTGCAATGAAAGGCATATATATATAAATAGAGAGAAAGTGTTAAACTTAAATCATGGCACATGGCCTTTCATTATTTCTCTATCATTTTCAGCCTCACAAACATGTAACTAATTTTTATATATAATTATTTTTGGTGAATTATAGGAGGAGGACAAACAACAATCAAATTATTATGATTCGAATCCAGATTACACTTAAATTGATGAATATTCTGATCATCAGATCAACATACAATATCTTTTTATTTATGACTTTTGCAACCTTAATTGGAAATGACATGGATATGATTAATGACTTGAAAGGGATTTTGAACCAAAATTTTAAGATGAAGGATTTAGGAGAATTAAGATACTTTCTTGGGATTGAGATTTTAAGGTCTCAAGAAGGAATTTTGCTAAATCAGCTGAAGTATGCACAAGAGCTCATCAAAGATACTGGTTTAAGTGAAGCAAAGGTTGCTCTTACACCACTTGAGCAGAATTAGAAACTAACAACAGCAGAATTTGATGAAGTAACTCAGCAGCATCAAGAAGATAAGTTGTTAGAAGATAAAACAGTTTATCAGATACTTATTGGAAGGTTAATCTACTTAACCCATACAAGACCAGACATCACCTTTGCTGTTACTCATCTTAGTCAGTTCATGCAAAATCCAAAACAGTCACATTTGGAAGCAGCATTGAGGATAGTGAGATATATAAAGAGGGAACCAGGGCTAGGAATTTTTTTAAAGGCCTTCAATAAACACCAGCTGGTAGCATATTGTGATTCAGATTGGGCCGCTTGTCCAATGTCAAGAAGATCAGTTTCTGATTTTTGTGTGCAATTAGGAGACTCACTCATCTCCTGGAAGTCGAAGAAACAATGTACAGTGTCCAAATCTTCTGCAGAAGCAGAGTACCGAAGTATGACAGCTGTAACATCAGAACTGGTTTGGCTTTCAGGCTTATTCAAAGAACTGGAGATAATTGTAACTGAACCAGTGAGACTGTTTTGTGACAACAAAGCAGCCTTTCAAATAGCAGCAAACCCTATGTCTCATGAGAGGACTAAGCACATAGAAATTGACTGTCATTTTATAAGAGAAAAGATACAAGAAGGGCTTATAGCTACTGAACATGTGTCAACAACAGATCAACTGGTAGATATTATAACAAAAGCTTTGGGGTCACAACAGCATAGTCATTTGACTTCCAAGTTGGGGTTAAAAAATATTTTTACACCTCCAACTTGAGGGGGAGTGTAGAAAGAGTTATAGGCTGTTGAAGCAGTTAGAATAGTTAGTTTTTCTGTTATGAATAGTTGAGCCTGAGTTGTATAAATATTGAATAATTGTAACCTTATGGTAGATTAGAATATAGATACATTCTTTACATTTTTTTGACAGCTTTACACGCATATAACGAACTGCCCAATCCGGAAGACCGAGTGGGAGGAAAAATATATATGAAAACCTCTAGACGCAGACAAAACAAAAAAAAAAAAAAAATCCAGATAGTAACAAAAAAAATTGCAGATACAATAAATTTTGTAAGAAGAGAGAACACATAAAATAAAAAATAAAAAACCCAAAATTAAAAAAAAAAAGGGAAAAAAATTCAAGAGTTTTTTGATGGCCAGTTCTTCTTGATTTCAAAGTGGTAATTCATATACAAATAAGCTTTGCCATCATCATCTACAAACTGCATAAAACAATTTTTATTTTAATGCAGTTCTCTATCTTTGAGATAAATATACTGTCGAAACTATTTTTATTTTAAAATTTTAGAAAATGGGAATCGACTTTTAAAAATATGGAGTCGCCACCGATCTTTTTTTTTAGGTGTGATTAGGTCACTTATAAAAATATTTTGGTCTGCGAAATTCGAGAAAACAGGTTCGGGAGTCAGTTACGTGCAAGGAATGGTTAGCACCCTCGCAACGCCTAAAATTGGTACCCAAATAGATTAATTAGTGTCCTTTCGTCGAAAATTTGAAAATACTTAAGGTATAAAATTTTTAAATTTAATTAACTAACCCTGAATTGAATTTCAAAATTAATTCATTTCAAAGGAACAAAAATGTCATACCCAGCACGTTAGGATATAACACATTTACTTTGACACCGAGATTATTTTTGATCTTCAAAACATATAATTAAAAGGGTATTTGGTTATTTAGTTGAACGAAAAATCGACACCCAGCACGTTAGGATGTAATTTTCCATTCTTCTAAACACAAATATTGCCTTGTTTTTCATTAAATCAGAATTGAATTTCAAGATTAACTCGTTTCAAACGGATAAGAGTATTATACCCTGTAACAGACCGATTTTGACCCTAATCGGAACGGTGATTTCGGGACTACGAATCCTAGTCTGAGAAATATTTTAATATTATATTTTGAGTCAGTTATATGTGAATTAATGTGTGTGAAAGTTTCGTATAAAAATTTAACTGCTTGTGTGTTCAATTAATTAAAAGGACTAAATCGCAGAATCGGTAAAAGTGGCCTTTTATTTGATTTATGGCTAAATTGATGTGGCTTTATTTTAGTGAAGTCCTTAAAGGGTAATATACCCATTTTAAGTTATAGTGGACGGCAATGTGGTCTTATAACATGTTTTAAGTATTATTTTATATGTTAAAGATTATATTATAATTGTTTTATAATTTATAACTATATTATAATAAAACCAATATGAAAGTGGGATTTTATTCATCCTTTCTTCCACGAATAACAAAGAAAAGAAAATAGTGTTGGAGCTTTGTACTTGCCATTTGCTAGCTAAATTAAAGGTTAGTTTTTAATCGGTTTCGATAATTTCACGTTTTTGTAATCGTTGCTTGAATACTTCAAGACCCATGCTTGAAATTTTGATTTTGATGAATATTTTGAAATGTGCCATTGATGAGTTCATGAGTTTTATGATGATGGTTGATGAATTATGAAAGATTTGTGTTAGATTAATATGTTTTGTATTGAGATTTTTGGTGATTTTGAGTGAATAGGGCTAAATTGAGAAAATAAATTTTGAGGGTTAAAATGCAAAATAAATGAAATGCATGGACTTATATGGCTATGTGGAAGATTCGGCCTAGCTATAGTGTTGGGAGATTTTGCATATTTTGTGTTTTGTGCAAATAGGACAAATTTGTAAAATGGGAAACATTAGAGGCGAAATGGTAATTTGCCTATTTAAGTGTTTTTGGATTAAATTGAGATGAAATGTGCTTGAATGAGCAAAATTTTAATGTGTTTAGATCAAGAACAAAGAAAAACGGGAATTGGATCGGGGAAAGACAAAGGTTCTCGAATAGCCGATTTACGGTCTATCGACAACCGAGGTAAGTCCTTAAGCAAATATCGTTAAAGATTTATTTACAACTATGATGAATGATGGAACTTAAATATTTAAAGTATAATTAAAGATAATAACCGAATGTAGAAGTATGGTATTGAATTGAATTTACTTTGTAAAACGAAAAGTGTATAAAATGTTTTGGTTGGTACGTGAAAGTAATATGATCTATATGAGTTGTTTGCATTGTTGATGTTATGAAATGAGTGTTGAATTGATGATCATGTCTATATCGGGCTTTAAGCCTAGCGAGCTTCGTCGTGCGGTGTTATTTATCGGGCTAAATGCCTAGCGTGCCTTGTGCCTATGATGAAATCCGCTATGAGCCTAGCGTGCCTTTGCTTGATGTAATTCGGGCTATGAGCCTAGCAGGCCTTGTGCTGGTGATGTAATTCAGGCTATGAGCCTAGCAGGCCTTGTGCCGATGATGTATATAAGGCTTGTTGCCTAGCAAGCTTAATGCCGGTGATCAAATTCAGACCTTGGGTCTAGCAGGCTTAATGCCGGTGATGTGTTATAAATTCTTTACAAGGTGGGATGTAAATACTTCAATAAACAAAATGCTCGGGTAAAAAATAAAGGTTTATAGATGCAAGGAACAAGGTAAGTGATTATCTTTCCTTTCAAATTACATAAGTGATAGAATAATTAAAGTTTTTGATAATGAGTCTTTATGATATGTGCATTTGAATTACTCATTATTAAGTGTGATATGTGTATTGAATATAAGCTTGGTGATATCTTTGAGATTCGGTCAAGGGTAAAATGTCCAAAGTGATAGTTATTGAAAATGCATATCCGTATATATATATGATTAATCGTATATAATTGTGATATAAGTTATACTTGTTAATAAAGTAATATCACGAATCTTGAAGGCTTAAAGTGATGGAAGGGTTGTATACCTTCAAAGAGGAATAATAAATGATAAGTTACGAGATGGTCATTCAACCATATTGAAATTATTAATTGTTAAATTCTGGATTTATAGGTATATTTATATATGTATGTGTGCTAAATGTTGGAATATTTGATTGTTGTTTCAGAATGCTTAAGACTTACTAAGCTAGTGAGCTTATTTCGTGTGTGTTCTTTGTTCATTTTATAGATTTTCCATTAAGCTACGGGCATCTGAGGATCGTCGGAAATGTCAACCACACTATCACCCCTTTTGGTACTAAATTTTAGTTTTGAATCGAAGGCATGTATAGGTTAGACTAAGGTTTAGATTAATGATATTCGGTCTTGTATATATATGAATAGCCTTGCGAAAATGGCTATTTCTTTTGATCAAGTTTAATTCCTATGTTCTTGATATGATGGATGTGATTATATTATTAAGGGATGTGAAATTCGGCCATGGTTTAATCATTTTGGAATGTGGTCAAATAATATGCCTATTATATATATATAGGTGATGCATATTGAATAAGCATGATATTGAGATGTTTTGCATTTGTTATTATGACGTAAAAGTTGCATGGAATTGTTTACCTCATATTCGGTTATGGTATAGACTAATATAGTTATTATAAATAAATGTTGTGGGTGATGACATTAGTTATACGAAATAGGTGAGATTTGTTCAGTTATGTTTTATGACTATTAAGGAAAATGGGGATGATGCTTAATGATTCATGTAGGTAATCTATTTATATATATAAATAGTAGTTATGTAATAATCTTGTACTATGTTTGGATTAATATACCTATTTTTGAATTATTTATGCAAAACGTAGTTGTTGCATTGTATGTATAATTTTGTCCAAAGTTTATTCGTGAGTTACTCGTAGAATATCCATTACTAATGATAGTCTTGAGTTAACATGTGCTTTGGCATTATATTAAATGATGTATATTTAAGGTAGTAAGGGTAAGAAACATCCCGTTTAGGCAAGAGTCCAAATAGTAAGTAAAAAAAAAAAAAATAAAAATAAAAATATGGTTTGATTTCAATAATTGAACCACAGTGATTAGCTTATGATATTAGTAATAGTATGACCGAACCTTTGGTTAATAAATTGCAAAGTTTAGGTACACTAATAAACATATTAATATTTGGTGTATGATGTATGAATAATCATGTGCAAGTATAAATGTGACCTTTGTTATAAGGAAATGCATGCGATGTATGTTCGTAACAATAGATGTATGTTCGGTCAGGATGTAACTTTGATATGCTTATATATGCAATTGTTACGAAAATGCTATAAATGGTTCTGTTGGTTTAATATGTATATGTATTAAAGTATTGTGAGTACATATTATATTATATTATATGATGTGATGGAGATCACATTGCTCGTATTGAATTCAATTGAATGTCTATTCGGAATTTAGCGTAGTTTGATAATGCCTCATAACCCTAATCCGGCGACGGATACGGGTTAGGGGTGTTACATACCCAGCACGTTAGGATATAACACATTTATACTCTGACACTGAGATCATCTTTAATCTTCAAAACATGTAAAAAAGGGTATTTGGGTATTTAGTTGAACGAAAAATCAACACCCAACTCGTTAGGATGTAATTTTCCGTACTTCTAAACACACAAATATTATCTTGTTTTTTTAAATATGCAATCTTAAAATTGGTTCAATGTATGCCTTTAACGAAAGAAAACATTTAGAAAGGATTTGAATATATTTGGGTTTGAAATATAAAATAATAACTAGTAACACAAGTAATTAAGCATGACTTAATATACAAGCTAAACATTATGAACGTAATTGTAGACGAAATTTAATGGCCAAATATACAATAACGGTAATCGCATAATTAAAAAACATATTAACAATCAATAATAATTCTACAAGATTTATGATGGCAAACTAATGTAAAACAAAATTTGAATGCTAACAAATGTGTTTAAAACAATTGAAAAATGTTTAAAACTAATAATTCATGAAACGATTCAAAATCAATGTAGTAATTTACAAATAAATTTATGAGACAATTATCATAAAATAAGCATATACATATTAAAATATATATACTAGCTTATGTATACTAACTTATATATATATATATACTAAATTATAAAAGAAAATATATATACATAAATAGATTAAAAGTATATATACCTATGAAAGATGATATGAAATCCATAATATATATAAATAATTCGATATAAATTATATGTGTATATAAAAGAATATATAAAAAATAATTAACAAACATAAATAACATATGAAAGGAAATTAATAAAATCTAGAACAATTTAAAATATATAATATTAAATTAATTTAAAAGGAAAATAAATTACACAAGTTAATGAGAAAATAAAATAAATTAATCTGAGTACTATATTGAAATTAACATAACAATGAAGGGACTAAAATTGTAAAAAGTTAAAATGAAATCAGAAAAGGACTAAAATAGAATGCACGTAAACTAAAAGGGATTGATCTAGCAAATTTTCCGTTAGCCTAAACGCGGCGTTCAATCTGGATTGAATTGCAAAAGAATCAGAAAGCATAGGGATCGATTGCGTAAATAGTCCTTTTAAAGCAGAAAGGCGCGGATCCGAGTCACTAAGCGGGTTGACGCGCGGATCTACACCCTCCTAAACTACGCCGTTTGCATTATGGATTAAAACTAAAAAACCTAAAAATTAAAGCATTTAGTTGTTTTTAAAACCAAAATAAACAAGAAACCCTAATCTTTTTCTTTCTAATCTCTCAGCCGAAATCTAAAAGAACATCCAACCATTGAAACGCCATGGTCAGCGGCACGCATGGTGTTTTACGGTGATCCGTTTTGCCCTTAGCGCCAACCTTAAAGCTTTACCCTCCGGTCTAACTCTAATTGCGACGGAGGAGATGAGGACAAACGTTCGGCAAGGTAAACTCCTCCCTCTCTTTTTTATTTTGTTTAGTTCTTTCGCATGCGATAAAGAAGAAATAGAAAGCATAAAATGGGAAAAAAAAAAGAAAACCAAATCTGAAAATAACCTTTTCGTATTCTATTTTTGCTTTTGAATTTTTTTGTATTGATCTGTGAAATCGTGAAGGTGCCCCCCTTACAATGGTGTGTTTCGGCCCTTTAAAGCCGAAAATCGGGAATAAGAACTAAAACAAAAATCATAATTACAGCTTTTCTTTTGTTTTATTTTTTCTCCTGCTATCTGTTATCGCTATTGTTGTTTGCTATTGTCCTTTCATCCTTGTTTTTACAAGTGCAAGGTCGCGTACGGAGGCGTGGACGTGGCACGTATGGAGGTTGTGAGCTGGCATGAAGGAGCGTGTGGGTACGGAGGCCGTGTGAGAGCAGCGGCGCTAGGACTACCCTTAGGGTTTCGATCTGCTGAAACCATTTGGGCCATTCGGATTGGGTCATAATTTGGGTTAGCTTGTAAATGGGTTAGGGTTTAGTTTAATAATTGGGCTAAGATCAAGTTTATTGTAAATAGATTTTGAATTTTGGGCCACAATCTGAATCTGGGCCTATGTAAACTGTACTTGGACTGTTGGATTTATTAATGGTTTTTAATTGGTTTTAATTTAATAAACTGGTTAATGGTTATTTTAATGGGTTAATGGGCCCGACAAATTTGGGCTTCTACATATACAGCAACTTCCTTTATTATAAAATAATAATAGAACCGAAAATAGTTTTGTATTAATATTGTAATGAGTCTATTTTGCTCGGGTCCAATTAATCATATTAACCAGATTTAAATAAAAATAAAAAACAAAACAATATAAAAACCTGAATAATAATAACAGTCCAATAAATAAAGTCCAGCATGCCCAATGCTCAAACCACATACACAGATACAAACCCAATTAAAATAACCCAAATTGGCCCAAATTAAACCTAAGCCCAAAGCCTAAACAAATCAAAAAATCAAAAGAAACCCTAGAGGTTTCCAGATTATTCTGGCGCCGCATGCCTCAACGGTCGAGCCCCCACGCACGCGTCGCAAACTTCCACGTCACCTTACACGTGCGCCTCCGTACGATGGTTACACCTACAAAAGAGGAAGCAAAAACAACAACAAAGAAAAAGGATTTTGTACATTTTTTTATTTCGAATATTCGGCTTTAAAAACCAAAAGAAAGAATCTATAAAGGACCCATTTTTTACGAAGAAGAAATCAATACAAAAGAGAAGAGCAGAGCAAATTAGCAGAAAGATTTTCTTTTCTTTTTATTCTTTCGAATCTGCTTTGATATAACATAGATTTTTGTTTTATTTTTAAGCTATATACACGTTTTAAAAGATAGTATAAATATATTTAAAAAAAAAAAAACTTACTTTTTTTTTTAAATCTAGCCACCGTTCACGATGGCAGACGGTGGCGATGATCGCCGGAGTTTCGCCGGAGCCTCCATAGAAAATCGCTTGGGCAGAGAATTTTAGAGAGCCCTTGTTTTTTTTTTAAATGAATGGAGGAATGAAATTTTTTAAGAAAAAAATGGTTTTTATAAAGCTTTGAAACGGTGCCGTTTTGCACCATGGCCATCAACGCCAAAACGACGTCGTTTTACGTCGGCCGACCCACGACCCGACCCGTACCGAAGGGATTCGTGTGTTTTTGTGTGGATGGTCTATTTGCCAAATCGATCATTCCACTTTTTATTGGCTTTGCAATTAAGTTTTCTTTTATTTTTAATTTTACCTTTAAGTTTTATTCTGATTTCATTTGAGTCCCTTTCGAAACGCAGCGTTTTGGAGGGAGGAAATATTTTCCATTTTAGTCCTTCCATGTTATTTGTGCGTTCAAATAGGTCCTTTTCTTCTTATTTTTTTAGATTCGCCCAAATGTTTGTTTTAAGTTTAATTTAATCCTTTTTATTTTCTTTTTCTTTTTGTTATTTTGTCATTATTTCAATATTGTTATTGTTATTATTATTAATATTATTGATTATTTTAATATTATTATTAGTATTATTATTATTATTACCATTATTTTTATTGTTATTAGTATTACTATTCCTATTTTTTATATTAGTATTATTATAATTATATTTATTATTGTTACCATCATTATTATTATTATACTTGTTAGTATTATTATTATTAATATCATTATTTCTATTATTATTATTACTATTATTTTTATTATTAGTAATATTATTTTTATTTTACTATTATTATTATTATTATTATTATTATAATTATTATTATTACTATTATTTATTTATTATTACTATTATTATTTGTTTATTAACATATTTTCATTATAATTCATTTTGGTCATTGTATTTTTTGTTATTATTATTATTATTTTACTATTTTCAAACTATTGTATATAGTATTTATTTATTAATTTACTATTAGCTTCTATTTTTGTTATTGTTTTCTTTTCTTTTATTTGTTTATTTTACTTTTATTTTATTTTATTTTATTTTTTACCTTTGTGATTGTTATTTATATTTTATCATCAATATGTTGTTATACAAACTAGCATTGTAACTCTTTTTACATTTTATTATAAAATCATGTCGTATTTTATCTGAGGCATCAAGAATTTTGTTTTGAAATAAGAAAATATTTCATATTCTACGATTTGAAAGAAATCGTACACTAACTTACCGGGTTTCGATTTTCCTCATCGAGTCTAAAGAACTAATTATTTTTAATTAAAGCATAAGCTAAATAAAAAACTTATTCTCGGGAATTAAAAAATGTTGTGTCCTAACTCACTGGATGTGACATTTTGTTATATCAAGATAAGGATTTCCAAAAACAAAGGCAATATTTCGTATTCGGAAATTTTGAGAAATAGTGCCCTAACTTACTGGGTTCCGATTTCTCATTTAACCCAAATAACCGAATATCCTTCTTAAATTTAAATATATGAGTTTTAAATGGCAAAAGACAAGCTTAGTTTTGAGGATTCGAAATGTCGTATCCTAACTCACTGGGTATGATATTTTATTCTTTTGAAATAAGCGGGTCTCAACGTCCAGTTTAATTTATACAAGTTTTCTTTAACAAAAAGGATCGTATTTTAAAATCTTTTCAAATTTTCGACATTAAGACATTAATCAATCAATTCGGTACCAATTTTGGGCGTTACGAGGGTGCTAATCCTTCCTCGTACGTAACCGACTCCCAAACTTGCTTTCTTGAATTTCGTAGGCCAAAAGTATCATTTTAATAAATTAAAATATTTTAACGATCAATCTCAAGGTGATCCGATCACACCTCAAAAAAGATTGGCGGCGACTCTATTTTCGTTTTAAAGTCGACCCCGTTTTCCAAACATAAAAAAAATGATTTCGACAAATATATAATAAATTAATGCATTATGATGAATTTAGTCTTTGATATTTCTATTTTTTATCAATTTGATTCTTATTTTTTCTTAGCTAAATTTGGATATCAACATTTCAAAAGAGTCAAATTATTTTTTAATAGAAATGTGGATTAAAATATTAATTTTTAACGATGTCGACATGACAATCTATATATATTTTATATTGAAATGACACTATTTATTTTATATGTGACATTAACAAATGATTTTAAAATAATAAAAATATTAAAAAAAAGCATGAAGTATACGTGGATTGCCATGCAAGATGCTATGTTTAAAATCTTAACATTTTAATATGTAGATCTAAATTCGACTCTTTTTAAAATATGAAGTACGAAATTTAGCTAAAAAAATAATAAAAATAATTTGACAATTATGGCAATAATAAATAATAGTTTAGTTACCTTGGTAGTTGCAGAGTAGGAGCCTCTAGCAAACAAGCCAGATAGGGTGGTTTCTTCTTCCAATTCATAAGTGTATGGATCTTTTCGAGGGCTGAATGTTCCCAACATCACTTTTGTTTTCTCTATTGCCATGTTGCTTCATTAATGGATCATGTTAGAATTGTTGTGTTGGAGATTTAAGTTGGGTTCTGACGAGATATCTTTAAATATAGATATGGCTTGTATCTATACATATCCCAACATGAAAGTATATGATACTTACCTCTAACACCGGTTTTCCAGACAATGTTAGTGTAGTTAAGACCAGAGACAACGTTGTGGGGGACAATGAAGGAGAATTTGAGACGATAACGACTTCCTTCCTTTAGTATAAACAAGCTACTTTTAGGATTTGAAACAAATGGAATGGGCAAAACAATATCTGGTCGGCCCCGATATACGATTGACAGCCTTTCTATCTTCACTTCTACCACCTCCATCTCTGCTTTCATCACAAAAATATAATTCAACACGTGTTTGCTCCTTGAATAACAGATAGTAAAAATAGTACCTCCAAGAGCAGACATATCAACGCTCCCAAGAAGTTGTTCTTTCCATCTCCTCAGACTTTCATCATCCTTGAGAATCAATAAATACAAAACACAGTGCTTTACTTACTAGGCTTCATGCAAATACACACACACACACACACACACAGATGTACCTTGTCCTTTTCAAGCTGCTCTTTGAGTGAAAGAGGAGGGCCAAGAAGATTTTGAGGTCGTTAATTGACAGTTTCAAGAATGTCGTATGTGCCATAGAAGAGTTAAAGGATCTAGCAGCGGTCACAGTCAACGAACTCGCCGGTTCTCTCGAGGCACATGAACAACGTAAGAAGAAGAAGAATGAGGAGACACTCGAGCAAGCACTTCAAACCAAGGCTTCAATCAAAGACAAAAATGTTTTCTATTCTCAAAATTTTGAGGTAGAGGGCGTGGCCATGGAGGTCGAGAAAATGGTCGCGGTGGAAGAGGCCGCGGTCAAGAAGGGCATTATGAGGAGAAGGAGCAATCAAACCAACAAAATTGGCGTGGAAGAGGACGCGATCGTGGAAGAGGCGGTCGATCAAATTATTCCAACATCGAGTGCTACAAGTGTGGCAAATATGGTCACTATGAGAAGGATTGCAACTCTAATAAGTGTTACAATTGTGGCAAGGCGGGGCATTTCATAAAAGAATGTCTCGTCTTGAAAAAGGTAGAAGAGACAACCAACCTAACCATAGAAGATGAGGAGGCGAAAGAAGGTTTTCTCTTGATGGCGCACAACGAAGTCAACACCAACAACAACATGGTGTGGTACCTTGACACGGGTGTAAGCAACCATATGTGCGGGCATAAGCACCTATTCAAATAGATGCGAAAGGTTGAAACGAGACATGTGTCATTTGGAGATGCATCGAAAGTTGAGGTAAAAGGCCAATGTATCATTTTTTATTTACAAAAAGATGAGTCAGTTGGGTCAATCCAAGATGCATAGTACGTACCAAACCTCAAGAGCAATATTTTGAGTATGGCGAACTCATGGAAAAAGGTTATTCAGTACTTATAAAAGTTCGGGTGTTACACTTGAAAGATAAGCAAAGGCGTTTGGTTGCTCGAGTTGAAATGAGGAGAAATCGCATGTACAAGTTAAATTTGAGAAGCGTTAGAGAAAAATGTTTGTGAGTCAACGTAGAAGACAATGTGTCGCTGTGGCATCTTTGTTTTGGTCACCTATATTATGGTGGTCTAAACGAGTTGACGAAGAAGAACATGGTGCACAGGCTACCGGACATAGACTACGAGGGAAAATTTTGTGAAGAGTGTGTGCTCGCCAAGCATGCAAGAACAAAAAGGTAGAATATCGGGCTAAGCAACCTCTCAAATTGATTCATACCGACATATGTGGACCAATCACCCCCGAATCTTTTAGCGGTAAAAGGTATTTTATTTCTTTTATCGATGATTTCTCACGAAAAACTTGGGTTTATTTTTTGAAAGAAAAATTTGAAGCGTTCGAGGTGTTCAAAAAGTTCAAAGTGATGGTGGAAAAGGCAACCAGTAGACACATCAAATCTGTATGATCCGATAGAGGTGGCAAGTATACTTCGACGGCTTTCATGGAGTATTGTGAGGAGCAAGGCATAAGACAATTCCTAACCGCACCGTACTTTCCCCAACAAAATGGTGTGGCCGAGAGGAAGAACCGGACTATTCTCAACATGGTTCGGTCAATGCTCAAGAGCAAGAAGATGTCGAAGGAATTTTGGGCGGAAGCCGTGCAATGTGCCATCTATGTGCAAAATCGGTGTCCACATGCACAATTGAATGATCAAACACCACAAGAGGCATGGAGCAGGCAAAAATCGATAGTTTCTCATCTCAAAGTATTCGGTAGTGAGGCCTATGCACACGTGCCGGATCAACAAAGAACGAAGCTCTAAGACAAAAGCAAAAGGTTTATTTTTATTGAGTATGATGAGAAAACAAAACGATACAAGCTACTCGACCCGAAAAGCAAGAAGTTTGTGGCGAGTCGTGATGTACGAGTTAATGAAGCAAACGAGTGGGATTGGATTAACTCAACGGAGGTTATCATCAAAGATGGAGAATCATCAACCGCTATACCAACAATCATACCGACAAATCCTGAAACCATTGATGATGAAGATGAACCGTAACAACCTAAAATATGAAGTTTGTAAGATTTATATAATTTAAAAAATGAGGTACACATTGTATGTCTTTTGGCAGATTTTGAGAATATAAGTTTTGAAGAGGCGGTGCGAGACAAGAAGTGGCAAACTACCATAGATGAGGAGATTAAAGCAATTGACCGCAACAACACATGGGAGTTAACGGAGTTGCCGAAAGGAAGTCAGCCCATTGGTGTGAAGTGAGTGTTCAAGAGAAAGATGAATGCTCAAGGCAAGATAGAACATTACAAGGTGCGACTTGTTGCAAAGGGATACAAGCAAAATGAGGGAATCGATTATGACGAGGTGTTTGCTCCTTTGCAAGAATGAAGACAATCCGATTGCTCTTTTCACAAGCGGTTAAATTCAAATGGCAAATATTTCAAATGGATGTCAAGTCAGCATTCTTGAATGGTGTGCTCGAAGAAGAAGTCTACATTGAACAACCACACGGGTACATGAAAAGTGGAGAAGAGAAGAAGGTGCTGAAATTGAAGAAGGCACTTTACGGGTTGAAGCAAGCACTACGGGCATGGAATAATTGTATTGATACATACTTTAAGGAGAACAGGTTCGAACAATGTCCCTATGAACATGCCCTTTACGTGAAGAAGAATGGAGGTAATATGTTATTTGTTGCTCTTTATGTTGATGACCTCATTTTTATAGGGAACAATGGTGAGATGATACAAAATTTTAAGAGCACAATGACACAGGAATTCGAGATGACAGATTGAGGTTTGATGAAGTTTTTCCTTGGTTTAGAGGTAAGACAAGAAGACACAGGTATTTTTGTGTCACAGGAGGTATATGCAAAGGAAATTTTGAAGAAGTACAAGATAGCATATTGCAAACCAGTATCAACACCAATGGAACTAGGTGTAAAACTCTCGAAATTCGATGGAGGAGAATGAGTCGACGCGAAAAAATATTAGAGTTTGGTGGGAAGTCTTCGTTATCTCACTTGCACAAGGCCTGACCTTTCGCTAAGTGTTGGCATTGTAAGTCGGTTCATGGAGGAGCCGGTTTATTCACATTGGAAAGCGTTGAAGCGAATCCTACGGTACATCCAAATAACGGTGTCACTCGGGTTATTCTATTCAAATGTGAAAGATTACAAGTTGATTGGGTACTCTGACAATGATTGGTGAGGAGACTTAGACAATCAAAAAGTACATCGGGATATGTGTTCTTTATGGGTATCGGGATATGTGTTCTTTATGGGTAACACGACGTTTACTTGGCTTTCAAAGAAGCAACCAATCGTGATGCTCTCGACATGTGAAGCTGAACATGTGGCAGCGTCTTGGTGTGTATATCATGCTATATGGCTTAGAAATTTGTTGGGCGAGTTAGAGCAACAACAACTCGATGCGACTGAGATACGTGTTGAAAATAAATCAGCAATTGATTTGACAAAGAATCCAGTGAATCATGAGAGAAGCAAACACATTGACATTCACTTTCACTTCATCCGAGATCATGTAAAGGAAGGAAGTGTGAAATTAGTGCACGTGGCAAGTCGGGACCAAGTAGCGGATAACTTCATGAAACTGCTACCGATGGTACTTTTTGACAACTGCAAGAAATTTATCGGCATGAAGGATGGCAGAAGCATTTAAGTTTACGGGGGAGTTTTGTTAATTAAACATTAAATGTAAGAGTTATGTTTTAATGGGTTTAATTTAGAATTTTTTAGGAGAATGAAAGGTCAAGAGTCATTGGTTTATGGCTATTATTAGATTTTAATATTTTCAGTTTTTTGAAGGGCAAACTATAGGCTATAAAGAGTTTTTAAGCATTTGATATATAATAAAAAAATCAAGAAAGTTTAGAAGTTGAAAATAAAAAGTTTTTTTTTGGAAGTTGTTTTTCTCCACAAGTTTTTTGGTTCTGTCTTAAGCAATTTTCACAGGAAGGTAAGGTAGCACATGAAAACAAAGAGAGATAAGTTTTTTGACTAAACAACACTGTTCTATTATTTCTCTATTTTCTCTATTCCAAAAAATTAGATATAAGTTTTTAAAATTCGGTTAAAGTTTTTCAGAGAGTAGCTAGGACAACGATATACACGGTGTCTCATCTATCAACCATATTTTCAACAATAAAAACATATGCATGTTTTATTTCCTAATGTATAGGCTCATTGATAAGAAAAGAATGGAATGAAAGAAACAAAGTCGTAAACATTGCTATCCTTGTAATTATCTGCAATCACTCAAGTTATTGACGACACAACCAAAGTCCCGCATAATCGATCTTGGAACAAGGACATCCCAACCTTGAGAACCTAGTCTTTGTTCTCACGACTTTCGGAAGAAAAGTACATAGTTTTGAAACCTGAAAATTACCCTACGAATGATATTTCCAGTTAGTAACATAGAAAAAAAGTAAATAAAGTCACAAACTTGAGGAGCATAACATTCTTTTGAAATTTATTAGAAAGTTAAATGTCACCGTACCCTGCTCGAATCTCAACTTCAGTATATGTCCTTATGCTATTTTTCGGATTTCCAAAAGCTTTACCAATCATCTTCAAGAGTAAAATAATAATAATTTCAATTGAGGATTCTAGTTACTCCATTTATAATTTTTTAATAGATTAGTTATAGTATAAAGTTGCATTATCTTTCCAGAGTTTATCTCACATTACCTCCAAAGGTTACAGTCTAAACAGCTCCTTAACTTTAGCACTAAGATGATTTAAACACTTCCTTCCATAAGAACATTTTTGTTAGAGTCTTGTGACCCAAATTCTAAGAGATTGCTTGCAAGTCAAGTTAAACAAAATATATTTTCTTTCTAGAAAATTTAGTATTTATTAGCATAATTTATTTGACTTGAAAATTTAGCCTATAAATAGGTTCTTTTACAACCTTAGAAATTGACATCCATTAGAGATTAGAACTCACAACACATTTAAGAATTTTTTGTTTACGTTTTGAGGGTTTTTTGTTTTTGGGTTTTTGGGGTTTAGTTTTTATCTCCATCTTTTATACTCTTCGTTCTTTTTCCATTATAGTAAAATTATCTTTGCCCGTAGTTTTTTATCCTCTTTGGAGGAGTTTTTCCACGTTAAATTTGTGTGTTCAATTTCTCAATTTATTTCGCTATTTTTTACTTGTTGCTTAATTGGGACGATCCTAATAAGTGGTATCAGAGCTAGTTCAATTTTATAGATCAGCCCATTCAGAGATGGCAGTAACAATGTTTGAAAATGAGAAGTTCGATGGTAAGAAAAATTTCAATCTGTGGCAAGTTCAGATGATGGCAATTCTAGTTCAAACCGCTTGAAAAAGGTTGTTACCGGGAAAAAGCTTGAGAATCTAAATCAAACAGAATGAGAAAAGCTTGATGAAAAGGCCTTGTCTGCAATCCAATTGTGCCTCGCAAATACGGTATTGCAGGAGGTATTGATGGAGAAAACCTCATCCGCTTTGTGGAAAAGGTTAGAAACTCTTTATGTGACTAAGTCTCTGGCTAACCGTTTAGTGTTGAAACAACATCTATTTACGTTTCGCATGAACAAAGGTGAGCTTCTTAGAGATCACATCAGTCAATTTATTACTCTTTTAAATGATTTAAAGAATGTTGAGATTCATATTGACGATGAAGATCAGGCTATGCTATTATTGTGCTCTTTACCCCTTTCATACAAGTCTTTTAGGGAGACCCTGATTTATGGTAGAGACAAACTCTCATTCGAAGATGTGAATGGTCATTTGTTGAGTAGAGACAAACTTGACAATGAGTTTGGTTTGGATAGCAAGGCAGATAAGCAAGCTTCCATTTTGGTAGCATCAAAGAAACAAGACAAAAGGTGTCGCTATTGTAAAGAGTTAGGTCACATCAAACTAGATTGTTATAAACTGCGAAATAAAAGAGCTGTTGAGAGTAACAAGGAAGATGTAGCTAGTGCTAATTTGGCCGATGAAAGCGATGATGATTTCTTGTTAGTGTCAACGAGTGATAACTCTAAGCTCACGTCCGAGTGGATCCTAGATTCGGGATGTTCTTTCCATATATGTCCCATTAGAGAATGGTTCTCCACATACAGTTCCGGTTGAAGGTGGAGTTGTGCGCATGGGAAACAATTCATCTAGTAATGTAATTGGTATTGGTACTGTTAAAATTAGAATACATGATGAGACGATTAGGACACTCTCAGATGTCAGGTATTTACCTGATTTATGAAAGAATCTCATCTCCTTGAGTAGTTTAGACTTGAAAGGATGCAGAATCAACATTGAGTCGAGTGGCATTAAAGTATCTTGTGGAGCTCTCATTTTGTTAAAAGGTAAAAGAACCGGCAGTCTTTATATTCTGGAAGGTTCTATAGTCACAGGTGAAATCGGATGTCCCTCGTCTGTTACGGAGTCGAAGTCAACTCGTTTGGAGCGGAGGCAACTTGGTCATAGGAGGGAAAAATGTATGACCGTTTCATTGAAGAGAGATTCTCTTTTGGATGCAGGTTTTGAAAAGTTAGGGCACTGTGTTCATGAAAATCAGACTCGAGTTAGTTTTGATTTGGCAGTGCACAAGTTCAAGGCTAGAAGTCTTCCACCTTTTAAGCATAGATTCAACTCAGTTAATTCCTTGCATAGTTCAAGATAGGCCCATGGAGGGCTTTGGCAAAGATGGTGTTGTAAGAATTCGTGTCAAGGTGGAGATTGTTAGAGTTGTGTGACCCAAATTCTAAGAGATTGCTTGCAAGTCAAGTTAAACAAAATATATTTTCTTTGTAGAAGATTTAGTATTTATTAGTATAATATATTAGCATTTATTAGCATAATTTGTTTGACTTGACAATTTAGCCTATAAATAGGTTCTTTTACAACCTTAGAAATTGACACCCACTAGAAATTAGAACTCATATCACATTTAGAGAATTTTTTGTTTATGTTTTGAGGGTTCTTTATTTTTGGGTTTTGGGGTTTAGTTTTTATCTCCATCTTTTGTACTCTTCGTTCTTTTGGCATTATAGTAAAATTATCTTTGCCCGTGGTTTTTTATCTTCTTTGGAGGAGTTTTTCCACGTTAAATTGTGTGTTCAATGTCTCAATTTATTTCGTTATTTTTTTACTTATTGTTTAATTGGGACGATCTTAACAATTTTCTTAGGCTGACATCAATACTGGGTATAAAAAAATTTCATCCTGCAGTATGGAGCTTTTTTTTTTCACAAGAATATCAAATTCTTTACCTGCACCTTTTAGGGAATATTTGTAGAAGTGCGTCAGAATATTCCTCGGTTAGCCTCCTTTTCCTGTCGAGTGTAGCTTTGAGTCTTAATGCCCAAATTCTTTTCCATATTCGTTTCCTTCATAGCAAACAATAGGGGACAAGAAAATAACATAAACTAATGTACCTAGGGCTAATTGAGTAACCATGCAAAACATTTCAAGAATAAAGAGATTAAAAGATGAGAAAGACTATGTTAGTCAGACCTGAATGTGAGTGTCAGACATGAGTTTATATCCAACATGGGTATGTTTGAATTTTTCCAAGTTTTTCTAGGCAATCGAAGGGTTATTGGAAGGTCATATCCCCGTATACAAATCCAGATATGTGTCGATATTGGACACATGTATTTTAGCAAAATGAAGAGTCAAGAGTAACATTGAATAAATGTACATTCTTTGTCAAGGAAACCTCTTTCTTGCCGTGCAGTGAGCTCACTTCCAATTGCATCACATTCTCCGGGTTTCCAACCAGATAAACCAAGCTGATGAACACCAAGAATTAGGGACCTAAGTGGATTATTCCAAGAACTAGCTTTCTTTGTATCCAGATTATCTACAAGCCAATTGGTTCCTCCCATAGCTTCATGTGCATTGTGCGACCCTAAGTCAATGCAAGTCGGCAAAGATGAATAAGAGAAATGGAGATAAAAGGACGGTAACACTAAAACACATCTAAATGGAGCGATGGGACACCGAAAGTACAATAATTCAATGTCAGAGGAAACTATATTGTTTGAAAAAGGAAAAAAATCGTTACAAATGCAATAAAGCAATTCTGTTATGGCTGAATAGGTATGATATGTATGATCATAAACACCTTTTGTAAAGCAATTGTTGGAAGGGTCAAGCATATATTTGCATGCATGATATTGCATATTGTATTGTAGGAATTATACTATGCATAAATGAACAACATATACAACTTTTCGTTCTGAGATTAGAAGCTCATTTTAATTGGCTCAAGCAGCCCTAGCAAAACATGATATAGTTCCTTTCTTCTAGCTCACTTTGTTGCCCTTTTAGATTACCAGAACTATGACATCATTACATCCTATTAATATCAAATCTTGATATCATAATATTCTATAGAACTTTCCGATTTTAAGCATTACTTTGGTGTTAGCTACAAATTCTACAAACAAAAGAATATAGATAAGTGATATCAGACATCAAGGGCATTAACTAAAATTAACAAGAATTTGGTGAGTAAAAAGAACCCATAAGCTGATTAGGATTTTTGGCGTGGAGTCATAAACTGCTAATAAATTATTCTTCATAATTGGTAGAGGTATAATAATAGCTGAAAATTTTACAAGTCTAAGCATAATTATCAAAGCAACTGGAAAAAGGTTTAGATATATTTTAAGAGGAAAAAGGTATAGTCCTCGAGGCCAATCTCTCAAAAAGAAACCACTAATAATTGCAAACAACAGTGACCATCAAAATAAGATGAGAGCAAGAGGAGAAAATTTCGAGTCAAATTTTTGTTTCTATGAAGCTTATACTTAAACATTAGAACAATTGGACTTACCTGTTAGAAGATGGCCTTCCATGCAGCACATGCAATACATGCAGCAACAAAAGTAGTAGCAGACATGCCATGCAGTTGAGCCATGCAAAAGCTGTTATTTCATGTGCAGCTGATGAAGTCTTTTGTTCATTTTGTAATCCTTAGTCAATGTAATGAAGTTTAGGTCATTTTGAACTATGTTAGGTTGATATTTTATGTAGCTTTGATAGTGATAAAGCTGATAAATTAGCTTTGTTAATGTGTGCAAGTTATTACTATAATTTTCTATGCAATTAGTGGTGTTAGGTGAAAGTTTAGGTAGAATTTGACTTGTAATGATTGTCATCAACTTGTATTTGTATTTGGAATTATGCCATTGTTCATTTTGAATGAAATCTGTTGAAGTTTCAATCCACATGCTCTATTGTTCTTTGCTTTCTCTTCATTTTCTGTTAGTTTTTTTGTTTGTTTCATCTCCAAGTAACGAGCCTTGCTGCTCAAGCTTTAGCTGAGTCTTGTTGCTAGCTGATCATAACACCAACAATTGGTATCTAGAGCTTTTGTCTTAGAGGACCTGTTATTGTTAAGCCTTAAATTGAATGGCTTCATCAAGCTTCTCACCAGCTGCACCACCAGTCTTCAATGGAGAGGGCTTCCACATTTGGGTGGTCAAGATGAGACTTACCTGCAGGCCTTTGATTTGTGGGAAGTTGTCAACTCAAATGTCGAGCTGCACCTCTTCGAGCCAGCCCAACAGTGGCTCAAATAAGGCAGCATGCAGATGAGACGACCAAAAGGCACAAGGCCATGTCATGTATTCAGAATTGTGTGTCTGATGTAATCTTCACCAGGATCATGGCTTGTGAGACACCAAAGCAAGCCTGGGACAAGCTCAAGGAGAAGTTCCAAGGCACAAAGAGAACTAGGCAGTAGTATTTTTTGAACTTGAAAAGGGACTTCAAGAATTTGAAAATGAAAGAAGAAGAAAGTATTAAGCAATATTCTAACAGGATAATGGCTGTTGTAAACAGCATAAGGCTCCTTGGTGAGCAGTTCAATGAAGCAAGTATAGTGGAGAAGGTGCTCTCAACACTGCCTAAAAGATATGAGGCAAAAATATCCTCCCTTGAGGATTCGAGAGACTTGGCCAGCATCTCCCTAACAAAGCTCATCAATGCTCTATATGCTCAGGAGCAAAGGAGAGCCAGCAGGATGGAGGAGCATCTCCCTAAGGCTGCTTCGAGCACCAATGCCTATAAAGGCAAAAAGAACTGGAAAAAATAGGCCTGAGCCTGATGCTGCAAAAAGGAAAGATCAATTCTGCAGGCACTGCAAGAGACCAGGTCATCCTGAAGAAAGATACTGGTTTAGACCAGATGCAACATGTCAACATTGTAAGAAAAAAGGGCATGTTGAAAGGGTTTGCAAAAACAAGGGCAGACCAAGGTAGAATCAACCACAACAGGGACAAGCTAAAGTTCGAGTGGCTGAAGATAGTAGTGACCATGAGGAATAGGTCTTTACTGTGTCATGCTCAGCTGGTCAGAAGAAAAGCTCAAAAGGTTGGCTACTGGACAATGGCTGCACCAACCATAGGTCACCAGATGCAACCATCTTTAAGACTCTGGATAGGAGCTGCCAAACCAAAGTTAAAGTTGGCAATCATCAGTTTATCAAGGCTGAAGGCAAAGGGATGTGTTGATATGCACTTCCATAGACAACAAGCTAATTTCAAATGTGTTGCTTGTACTTGAAATTGACAGAAATCTCCTCAGCATAGCTCAGCTGCTAGACAAGGGCTATTCAGTGGTGTTTAAGGGCAATGAATGCCAAATTGCTGATCCAAATGGATCAAGCTTCATGATAGTTGATAAACCGTAAAAGTAACACATTTTAACCCCATATTTAGTATGCTTTTGGAAGATTTAGCCCTCAATTTATGTAAAAAGATACTCTTAATCCTTTCCTTTCATATCTTATACTCAGGAGAACACCTAAGGATAAAAAGAACGTAAAACGGGCTTAATACGGACTAAATTGGACCAACCCAAGAAGCCGGCACGGCCTGGACTTTATGCCACACGGCCGTGCCCCAATATTTAGATTGCACACGATCACACCCTGATTTACACGACCATGCCTCGTCAACAAAAAAGCTCAACACGGCCTGACTCAGATGTACACGGCCGTGCCCCAATTGGCAGACCCGAAGCATGGCCTCTACCCATATATTACACGGGCGTGTCATAGCCCTACCTAAATCGACAGGATGGAGACACGGGCTGGACCATGACTTACACGGGCGTGCCTTAGCCGTGCCCCTGCCGCGAGAAAGAGCAGTTTCACTTGGAATTGGATGCTTGGAGCCCAAGAAACGTAATCCTAAGTCCACTCAAACACTTAGGATGAATTTCACTTGAATTACGAGTATTTAGGAGCCAAGTAAAGCATTCCAAACGTCTATATAAACAATCGAAGGCAACAATTCAGGGGCGTCAGGTTTTAGCAGAGTTTTCTGCCAGAGCTTTACTCGTTTAAGGAATTACTCGAAGATAGCCAATTGATCCATCTCGAAGAGTTGGAATTCTACTCAAGACGGAGGATCTCCTCTTCAATTCCTTCAGGGGTTTTTAAGGATTTCCTATGTTTTGTTTTATATTTTCTCTTGAGATGATTTCTTCTTTAATTATGAACTAAACCCCTCAGATACCTGAAGGGGATGAAACCTATGATGGATTTTGTTATTTAACTCTTTCGGTTTATATGATAAATACTTAGTTTGTTCTTAATTATGTTGCTTAATATTTATTATGTTGCTTAATATTTATCTGATGTGCTTAGGTAGGGGAGGAATAGGCCCTGCCTAAGAGTAGATCTAGCATAATTAAGCGGAGTTGATCGGGCGCCTAGAGATAGGGTTATGAGATTTTGCCAGATTAGGGTGAAACCTAATATGGGAGTCCATTGATCGATTTACTGCTTCCTTAGGGGGTTATTATAAGAGAACGAGAGTTCCACTAATTAACCTAAGGTTAGATGTTATTCGCTTCGAGAGAAGGTTTAATATAGGTTAGGGAGTCTCACGGATCAAGCTAAGTAAAAGAAATCATATAAATTGGAAGTTAGATAATAAGTGAAGTCATAGGTGGATTCTTCCCGAAGGTATCGTCTTTATCAATTGAGTTTTCTTCAAAGTCTTTTCCCAAAGTTTATTCTTTTGACTTTGCATTTAAAGTTTAAGTATTTCATTTGTTTTAGTTTAATAAACCAATCACTCCATATTTAGGCAAAATAATAGAAAGAAAGTGAGTAATAGTACTTTTAGGTTCCTTGGGTTCGATAAGATATTCTTGCCTGAGCTATACTACTGTTCTATAGGTGCACTTGCCTCTATCATTGTCGCAGTCAATCTACAGGTTCGATCACTCTTTTATAAATATTAAAACTAGACTATTTTGCAACGATCAAGTTTTTGGCATCGTTGCCGGGGAATTCTAAAATATTACGAAAGCTCTATTTTTATTACTCTAGCCATTATTACAATTTTTACTCTGCTAACTTTTCTTTTATTTAAATTTCGATAGATAATTCTAAGGAATGGCACTGAATAATTATCAGTGGCAAGGCATGGGGACAATTCCTGCTGAAATGACCAGTATTTTCAACATAGACGTGGTCACCAGGTTATCTAATCAATTCAAAATAATGAATAAAAAGATTGATGGTTTGAGTAATCTCTCGCAGGTACACCCAGTAATGCATTATAACTCAAATCTGAGAGGCGTGGCAAATCCTGAGTACCCACCCTACCAATATGGCATGAAAAATGAACAAGTCCACTATATAGGTAACTACTCTAGATGTCAAAATAATTTTTATAGTGACACTTATACTACAGGATGGAGGTACCATCCTGACTTCTCGTGGATTGATAAAAGATAGGATTTTCCTCCAAATTTTCAACAACCTTATCCACAGGAAGAGAAATCAAACCTCGAAGAGATTTTGACAAAATTGGTGACAGCTACAAACTCTCATCTTCAAAAGGCTGAAGAAACACTCGATGAATAACAAAGATCGATCGGGGGAATCAAAATTTAGGTAAGAGAAATCATCACGTCGGTTGGACTACCTATTGAGATATTATGTGAAATACGGACAGAGATTTTTTCCAAAGGCACACAGCAGGTAAAAGCAGTTACACCAATGAGTGGCAAAGAGTTAATTGAACCACAAAGAAAGACACCACATGAAATTATCAAGAAAAAGAGTGTAGAAGGTGAAAACGATAAACCATTGCCTACAGAAAATAAAACAAAAATTCCATATCCAGTAAAATTGAAGAAAGAACAATTGGATGCTCAATATGGTAAGTTCCTCGAACTCTTTAAACAAATACATATTAACTTACCTTTCGTTGAAGCTATTTCACGATGTCAAGTATGCAAAATTCTTAAAGGAACTTCTTACGAACAAAAGGAAGCTTGAGGAGGTATCCATGGTGGAGCTTAACGAAGAATGTTCAGCCCTTCTCCAAAATAGACTACCATGAAAATTAAAAGATCCAGGGAGTTTCACTATTCCTTGCTTAATTGGTAGTTTAAACATCAAGAAAGCATTAGCAGACTTAGGCGCTAGTATTAATCTAATGCCTTACAAATTATTTAAACGGCTAAATCTTGGGGAACCAAATCCCACTAGGATGAGTATTCAATTAGCCAATAGATCTATTAAATATCCTAGGGGAATTATTGAAGATGTCTTGGTAAAATTGACAAATTTATTTTTCCTGTTGATTTCGTTGTGTTAGACATGGATGAAGACATTAATGTTCCTTTAATCTTAGGGCATTCTTTTTTAGCCACTGCTAGAGCTATTATTGATGTAGGTAATGGTAAACTAGCTCTGAGAATAGGTGATGAAGAAATTATCTTTCAACTCTGTGATGCCACGCGATATTCTAAAGAACAAGATGATTCCTGTTATTTCGTCGACACTACTGAACATATTATAAAGAATTCATTACAGGAAATTATACAAGGTGACACATTGGAATTGTGTCCAGCTCAAGAAGAGGGGGAAGAAAATGAAGACAATGAGTCGAATCTGAAAATGTCATCATACGAACAACGGAGAGAAGAAAGCATCAAGAATGATAATGAAATAAAACAAAACCCTCCATCGTAGAGCCACCCAAATTGGGCTGAAAGCATTACCAAAACATCTAGAATACGCATTCTTTGGAGACAATTCTACACTACTAGTAATCATATCCTCAGAATTAAAATCCAAAGAAAAGAGGAACTGATAAAAGTACTAAAAGAACACAAGAAAGCTATAGCTTGGAAAATTTCGAATATCAAGGGAATAAGCCCCACATTCTGTACCCACAAAATTTTGATGGAAGAAGAATATAAACCATGTGTGCAACCTCAGAGACGTTTAAACCTCAACAAGAAAGAAGTGGTCAAAGTTGAGGTAATTAAACTTCTAGATGCAGGAATAATTTATCCTAATTCTGACAGTACTTGGGTAAGTCGTGTGCAGGTAGTCCCAAAGAAATGAGGAATGACGTTAGTACCCAATGAAAAAAATGAGTTAATTCCCACAAGAACGATTCATAGGATGGAGAGTCGCATAGACTATAGAAAGTTGAATGATGCCACCAGAAAAGATCATTTTCCTTTGCTTTTCATAGATCAAATGCTAGAAAGATTATCTGGGCATATGTACTACTGCTTCCTGGATGGACTCTCCGGATACTTTCAAATCCCCATAGCTCCTGAAGATCAAGAAAAAACAACATTTACATGCCCATACGGTACATTTGCCTATCGTAGAGTGCCTTTTGGATTATGTAATGCTCCTGCTACTTTTCAGCATTGTATGTTGGCAATCTTCGACGAACTCGTGGAGGACATCATGGAGGTATTTATGGATGATTTCTCGGTATTCGGTAATTCTTTCCATCTTTGCCTTAAAAATTTAAAACGAGTTCTAACGAGATGTGAAGAAACAAACCTTGTTTTAAATTGGGAGAAATGCCATTTTATGGTTAGAGAAGGGATTGTATTAGGACATAAGATTTCTAGTAAAGGAATTGAGGTAGATAAAGCAAAAGTTGAAACCATAGAAAAATTACCTCCCCCTAGCTCAGTCAAGGCTATTAGAAGTTTTTTAGGACACGCAGGATTTTTCTAAAATAGCTAAGCCTTTGACAAAATTACTAGAAAAAGATGTTCCTTTTAATTTCAATCAGGAATGTTTAGATGCATTCAATGTCCTTAAGGATAAATTAGTAAATGCTTCGATTATAATTGCACCTGATTGGAACTTACCCTTCGAATTAATATGTGATGCAAGTGACTTTGCAGTAGGTGCAGTTTTGGGACAACGAAGAGACAAGCATTTTCAGCCAATCTACTACGCTAGCAGAACATTAACACCCACCACGACTGAGAAAGAATTACTAGCTGTAGTTTTTGCTTTTGACAAATATAGACAATATCTAATATTATCTAAAGTTGTTGTTTACACTGATCATTCAGCTCTTCGTTATCTTTTAAACAAACCTGATGCAAAACCTAGACTAATACGATGGATTTTATTCTTACAAGAATTTGACTTGGAAATACAGGATAAGAGGGGAGCTAAGAATCTCGTAGCAGATCATCTTTCAAGACTCAAAATCCACACACCAAAGAGCTTGATGAACATGAAATAAATGATTCGTTTCCCGAAGAACAGGTCTTTTCTATAACACATTTAAGGTACCCTGGTTTGCAAACATTGCAAACTATCTAGCATCTAACATCCTACCAAGAAAATTGACACATCACCAAAAGAAGTGATTCTTTACTGAAGTGAAAAATTATTTTTGGGAGGATCCCTTTCTTTTCCGCATATGTGCAGATCGGGTAATTCGAAGATGCGCTACAGAGCAGAGGCAAGCAAAATCCTGGAACGTTGTCATTCAGGACCATCAGGAGGACACTATAGTGGTATTAAGACAAGACACAAAATACTCGAATCAGGTTTTTACTGGCCCACTCTATTTAAAGATGCCAATAGGTATGTTACCTCGTGTGATAAATGCCAAAGAACAGGTAACATCTCTAAACGTGATGAAATGCCTCAAACATATATGCTATCATGTGAAATATTTGACGTATGGGGTATTGATTTTATGGGACCATTCCCGAGTTCATTTGGAAATAAATACATCCTAGTAGCAGTTGATTACATGTCAAAATGGGTAGAAGCGGAAGCCTTACCTACCAATGATGCTAGGGTTGTAGTTAAATTTCTCAAGAGACTATTTTCCTGATTCGGTACACCTAGAACCATCATCAGTGATAGGGGTACTCATTTCTGTAATACACAATTTGAAAAAGTCTTAAAGAAATTTGGAGTATGCCACATAATAGCCACCCCTTATCATTCCCAAACTAGTGGGCAAGTTGAGGTAGCAAACCGAGAGCTTAAGCACATTCTAGAAAAAACAGTTGAATCAAATAGAAAAGATTGGGCAGTTAAAGTAGATGATGCTTTATGGGCTTATAGAACAGCATTCAAAACACCTCTAGGGACATCCCCATACAAGCTCGTATCCTGAAAAAGTTGTCATCTACCATTCGAGTTAGAACACAAAGCTTTCTGGGCAATAAAATTTTTAAATACTGACCTTGACCTTGCAGGAAAGAGAAGAATGATACAGATAAATGAGTTAGATGAATGGAGAACGAAAGCCTATGAGAACTCAAGGTTGTACAAAGAAGCAACAAAGCGACGTCATGATGCCCACCTCAAGCGATCAAGACATTTCGAAGTAGGAGACCTAGTCCTATTATACAATTCAAGACTTAAATTATTCCCTAGGAAGCTAAAATCCAGATGGTCAGGCCCATTCATGATCAAAACAATATTTCCATATGGCACCATTGAGGTAACTCATCCCACTAAAGGTACATTCAAGGTAAATGGTCATCGACTTAAGATTTATAATGGTGCAGATCTTGGAGATACAAGAGAGGAGTTTATGCTCGATGAGCCTTCCTTTAGAACTAAAAATAGGGAGAGTCTAGCTTAAGACTATAAACGAGTGCTTCTCGGGAGGCAACCCGAGCACTAAACACATTAACTTTGTTTTGCAAAATCTAATAAAAATACAGGATCATTAACACGGCCTTTAACACGGGCGTGCCCATAACCGTGCATAAACAGGGAAAACATCTCTTTTCCAACACGGGCTGCGATAAAATCACACGAGCGTGCCTTATAACCGTGTGAGGCTACTGACATATCAAACACGGCTGGCACACGGGCGTGCACCGTGACCGTGTGAGCATACTGACTTATCGAGAACGGGCGTGTTAAATTATCACACGGGCATGCTAAAGACCCTAAATCGCGCCCAATTCCAAGCAATGGCGAAAAGCACGGGCAATTCAAATTTAACATGGCCGTGTCAGGTGGCCATGTTCCCCTCTGTATATAAGAAAATTAACCGGAAACCCTCTCTCATTTTAAACCCTAGACACAATTCTCAGCCTCCTTCCCCAAAATTTCCACCATACCCACACCCTCCACCACCCGAAACTACCTCTCCCTACCTTTTCCTCAGCACGCCCGCAACACAACCGTGCTACCACACGCCATGCCACTGCCACCACTGTGCTTCACCCGTGTTCATCGCAAACAACCACCCCTGGTTCTTTTTCTTCATCTTTTCAATTATTTTCTCTTTATTTAAAAGTTATAGTTGATTTTAGTTTTTCAGTATTTTTACTTTCATCCTCTTCTTGCTTGATTTATTAATTATTTCATTCTATTTTGATTTCAATTCTTTTTATTATATATTCTATTTTAGCATTTTATTTTTTCCCCTTCATTGTAGAATTGATAATCTATTGCTAAATTTAGTTAAACGTTAAATTATAATTCTCATACACCATGACTGATTCCAATGAAATTTTTACTTACCTTTTGATATTGTATTCAGAACTAAATAATGATTTTAGTTAAGAATTGTTCATAAGATTACGGTTTTAGTATTTGTTCTTCAAAGAAGCATCCATCTTGGCTATTGACTGTGATTATTGTTAAATTCATGGCTGTATAAAGGAGGTGTATCTCTTGTTGATTATGTTGCAGGAATTATGTCGTCATCACGTCTTAAAAGGGCCGTTCCAAGTAAGAAAAGAAAAACACCAGGACCATCTTCGGCTAGCGCCTCATCAAAAATTCGACACCGCTTCCTTCAATTTAATCAAAACACTCAAAGAATGATATAAGGCACTCCGGGAATGTCCTTTAGGCACCAAAAGATGTATGGACTGGAACGCAATAGAACAAATTAGACTGACAACCGATACCCGAGCCCTCATAGCAATAGAGCCATGGGAGCAGTTCTTCTCTATAATCGAGCCTACTCACTTGGAACTCACACTCGAATTTTGTTCTACCTTCACACTGCAAATAGTGATGGCTCAGTATGACGACCCCGGCACTATCCAATTTCGTCTCGGGGGCACAATACGATGATTAAACGTACCACAATTTGGTACGGCCCTTGGTCTCTACACTCCGGAATTTATTGAAGAAAATTCTCCGGACGATTTAGACCATGACCTGCACATCATTCAAATCGCCTGCTGGCAAAGCTTACACCCTACTACAAGAAACTATAACCCCAGCCGTTCAAAGGCGACCGCCCTTTCCCCAACTCTCAGGTATATTCATGCTATCCTTGCTCATACAATTACAGGTCGCAAAGAGAGCACAGGCGTCATTAATAAACAAGACATCTACTTCTTATCATGCATGTCTAAGGGGCATCTTTTCGATGTGGTATATTTTATCGCATGCGCAATGCAGCATCAGACAGAGGCACACAGAAAGGGCATCATTTTAATGGGGCCATACATAACGCGATTAGCTCGTTACTTTAATCTCCTCGACACCGATCAGCAGAGGTCCTCACTCACACTGATCGGATACATGACACCCCTAGGGATACAAACAATGTTACATATGAATATGATCAAACGACGTCGTGGAACGGACCCTCCTCAATACAAACTAGCTATAGAGGAGAAGGTGCCCGAGGACATTCCTGATGATGTGCCACTAGTCCCGAGCCAGCAGCCGTCATGTTCAGCGACTTCATTGGCTAATATCTCGACACGCCTCACACAATTCGAGCAGTACTGTACCCAATAGTTTACTGACACTGCTCGACGCTTTGATGGGATAAAGGCTACCCTGCAGCAAATCTGCCAACACTTTCATATATCACCACCAACACCTCTGCAGGATCCAATTGACGATGAGAACCTCTAAGTCCTCATAAATTGCTATATGGCATCAACTTTTATGAATTTTAAATTTATTACTTTTATCATCGAATGTTGCTTTCAATTTAAACTCTCATTAGTATATCATTTTTTTATATTATTATTTCTTATTATTATTATTTTATTTTACTATCATTGGCTATCTAACCGCATAACCTCATAAGTAAAAAAAAATTATTAACTCAGTGACTTTGTAGAATCAATTACACGCCGCATAAACACATATTCACATAAAAGTCACCCGAGGATTGTATTTTGGACTTCATCCATAAATTCGGGAAGTATCACTTTCCCCCTTCACTTTTGATTTATCTCATAACTGTCATTATCTATCTCTGAACATTGAGGGCAATGTACATCTTAAGTGTGGGGGGTTAACTATAGTACTATTTGAAAATCCATGAAATTAGTCTTGATCTTAAGTATTTTTCTCATATTATTAATTAGGATGAAATTTCTAATGATTTATGATCTTTATTGATATGTCTCTAATTAAATCATAGTTAATTGTGCATTGAGGACTAAATTTTAAGGATACTAGAGAATCAGGCATGATAAGTCTATTTTTCAAAAATAAAAATTGATAGGTTGTTGAATTGAATTTGAGTATTACCTTGAAGTTTGAAATTTACAGGGATTGATGTCAAAAACACCCATAATTTTTGGTGAGATTTTGAGCCTTATAGAGCATATATTCTTTTTCTTGCTCACTCAAGTGATTATGAGTGTGTCAACTTTGAACTGTTATTCTAGAACTTGCCTCGTTTATACTTGTCGAGACCACATTAATGATTTGATACACTGAGATGATAAAGGCACCTAGGTTTAACCCATTCACTCTACTAAAAAGCCTACCTTCACAAATTAACCCCTAGTGAACCCCGTTGAATCCTAATAACCTTTTTATTGACTTACCCACTAATATTAAACCAAAATCCCTTTGTATTTGTTATCAACATTCCTTTGACTACCCCTCTATTGAGAATTGGCTTGATCAATTGCCAAATTAGGTTATTTCAATTATCAAAGTTCCTTTTATTAAGTTTTACTTAGTTTGTTCTTAAAAAAAAATCCCAGCATATTCAATTTTGGTAGTATATAAAAGAGCTTAGAGCGTTTAAACTCCAATTGGTAAAGAAAAAGCTCGTATTAAAGTAGTATCAAAATACTCCTTATTATGGAGTAATTATCAAAAGTGATATTATTAGTTTTCATTCGAAGTAAAAATTCATATTTAGTTTAGTGTTTCTAGTTAGGTAATTTGTCAAGTCAATCTCAATTCCAACCCTTCTAATTCAGCCTTTTTCCACACCTTTAACCCTAGCCCCATTACAACCTTGATTAAAGACCTTTTGATCTATGTATCAACTCATATACAGTGGTGGAGATTTAATTTCCAAGCAAGTCTATGGGATTAACTTTTCAGGTTCGACTTAGAGTGTTTATTCTAGAACCTTGAACACCTTTGAGTGACTTGAGTGAATCTATTGTGAGGACGTCAATCCTTGTTGGCTTTGAATTAAAGGTAATTACTTAGATAAAGGGAAACACCTATGTTTTCATACTACAAAGTATGACTTATCGTAATTGAATCTTTAGGACTCTTTGAGTTGAATTATCCATGTATAAATTATCTATGAATTATGATGTGACAATATTGATAGGAATTATTAATTTTGGAAAGTTCGTTTTAATTGTAAATTGAGAATTTTGCTTGAGGACAAGCAAAAGCTTAAGTGTGGGGGTATTTGATAAATCGTAAAAGTAACACATTTTAACCCCATATTTAGTATGCTTTTGGATGATTTAGCCCTCAATTTATGTAAAAAGATGCTCTTAATCCTTTCTTTTCATGTCTTATACTTAGGAGAACACCTAAGGATAAAAAGAACGTAAAACAAGCTTAATACGGACCAAATTGGGCCAACCCAAGAAGCCAGCACGGCCTGGACTTCATGCCACACGGCCGTGCCCTAATATTTAGATTGCACACGGTCATACCCTGATTTACACAACCGTGCCTCATCGACAAAAAAGCCCAACATGGCCTAACTCCAATGTACACAGCCGTGCCCCAATTGGCAGACCCGAAGCATGGCCTCTACCCATATATTACACGGGCGTGTCATAGCCGTGCCTAAATCGACAGGATGGAGACACGGGTTGGACCACGACTTACACAGGCGTGCTTTAGCCGTCCCCCTACCGGGGGAAAGAGCAGTTTCACTTAGAATTGGATGCTTGGAGCCCAAGAAACGCAATCCTAAGTCCACTCAAACACTTAGGATGAATTTCACTTGAATTACGAGTACTTAGGAGCCAAGTAAAGCATTCCAAACGTCTATATAAACAATCAAAGGCGGCAATTCAAGGGCGTCAGGTTTTAACAGAGTTTTCTGCCAGAGCTTTACTTGTTTAGGGAATTACTCGAAGATAGCCAATTGATCCATCTCGAAGAGTCAAAATTCTACTCAAGACGGAGGATCTCCTCTTCAATTCCTTCAGGGGTTTTTAAGGATTTCCTATGTTTTGTTTTATCTTTTCTCTTGAGATAATTTCTTGTTTAATTATGAACTAAACCCCTCGGATGCACAAGGGATGAAACCTATAATGGATTTTGTTATTTAATTTTTTAGGTTTATATGATAAATACTTAGTTTGTTCTTAATTATGTTACTTAATATTTATCTGATGTGCTTAGGTGGAGGAGGAATAGACCCTGCCTAAGAGTAGATCTAGCATAATTAAGTGGAGTTGATCGGGAGCCTAGAGATAGGGTGACGAGATTTTTTCGGATTAGGGTGAAACCTAATATAGGAGTCCATTGATCGATTTACTGCTTTCTTAGGGGGTTATTATAAGAGAACAAGAGTTCCACTAATTAACCTAAGGTTAGATGTTATTTGCTTCGAGAGAAGGTTTAATATAGGTTAGGGAGTCTCACGAATCAAGCTAAGTAAAAGAAATAATATGAATAGGAAGTTAGATCATAAGTGAACTCATAGGTGGATTGTTCCCGAAGGTATCGTCTTTATCAATTGAGTTTTTTCAAAGTCTTTTCCCAAAGTTTATTCTTTTGCCTTTGCATTTAAAGTTTAAGTATTTCATTTGTTTTAGTTTAATAAACCAAGCACTCAATATTTAGGCTAAATAATAGAAACAAAGTGAGTAATAGTACTTTTAGGTTCCTTGGGTTCGATAAGATATTCTTGCCTGAGCTATACTACTGTTCGATAGGTGCACTTACCTCTATCGTTGTCACAGTCAGTCTACAGGTTCGATCGCTCTTTTATAAATTTTAAAACTAGATTGTTTTGCAGTGATCAATAGTCACAATGACTGATAAGTGCTTTGAAGTCAACTGGCCAAGTGACTCACACTCAACCTGCATAGCCTCTGCTGAAGATTCTAAGCTTTGGCACCAAAGGCTTGGGCATGCCAACTTCAGATTGATGGCTCAAATGGTCAATGAAGATTTGGTTGAAAATTTCACCAAATCAATAAAGCATGATGATGTCTGTGAGGTATGTCAACTTGAGAAGCAAACCAGGCAACCATTTCCCTCGAATCAAGCCTGGAGAGCCTCAGAAAAACTTCAACTTGTGCACACTGATGTATGTGGTCCCATGAAGACTGAATCACTAAGTGGTAACATGTATTTCATTATGTTCATTGATGATTATTCAAGATTTTACTGGATTTATTTCTTAAAGCAAAAATCAGAAGTGGCTCAGGTGTTCCTGAAGTTAAAGGCAGCTGTTGAAACTGAAACAGGCTGCAAATTAAGGACCATAAAGTCAGATAATGGGACTGAGTATACCTTAGCTTAGTTTCAAGCTCACTGTAAGAATGTAGGTATCAAACACCAGCTAACCAATGTGTATACACCTCAGTAAAATGGGGTCAGTGAAAGAAAGAATAGAAGCTTAATGAATATAGCTAGGTGCTTGCTGTTTGAGAAGAATTTGCCCAAAACCTTGTGGGTTGAGGTAGTGAACACTACTTCCTATCTTCAAAATAGACTTCCAACCAAGGCTTTAGCTCAGAAGACTCCATTTGAAGCTTGGTTCGGGTTCAAGCCATTATTGGCTCATTTGAAGGATTTTGGCTGCCTATGCTATGCTCAAGTGCCATCTATGAAGAGGGATAAGCTATTAAAAAGGGTCCAACTTGGTGTTCTAGTAGGCTACAGCTTAGTCAAGAAGGGTTATAGGATCTTAGATCCTTCAACAAAAAAGATCCAAGTGAGAAGATATGTATTTTTATGAAAAGGCATCCTGAAACTGGGAAAGAAATCAGCCAGAGGCTACTTCTGAAGAACTTATAGTAGGACAGATTGAACCTGATCAAGTTGGTCTAGAAATGGAATTTGATGATGAGCCACCAGTGGAACAAAGCCCTTGGCAGAAACTTATGAAAGGGCACACGTGGCCATAGTAGAGACAACCTGCTTCGAAGAAGCTGAAAGTCAGCAAGGCTGGAAGCAAGCTATGGTTGATGAAATTAAGATGATAGAGAAGAATCAGACATGGGAGCTGGTTGACAGGCCTACAAATAGGAAGACCATTGGTGTAAAATGGGTCTATCGAGCCAAACAAAATGCTGATGAGAGTCTGAATAAGTTGAAGGCTAGGCTGGTTGTCAAGGGGTTTAGTCAGAAATATGGCCTGGACTACATGGAGACATTTGCACCAGTAGCCAGACTTGAGACAATCAGATTGTTGGTTGCTTTGACAGCACAAAAGTAATGGAGTATACACAAGCTTGATGTTAAGTCTGCATTTTTTAATGGACTCTTGGAAGAAGAAATATACATTGACCATCCTCAAGGATTCATAGTGTCTGGCAAAGAACACATGGTGTACAGGCTCAAAAAGACTCTCTATGGACTAAAACATGCTCCTCGAGCCTGGTATGCTTAAATTGATAGCTACTTGATCAGTTTGTGATTTGAAAGAAGTGTTAGTGAGCCAACACTCTATGTCAAGAAAGAATAAGCTGAAACACAGCTTATTGTGTCATTCTATGTTGATGACCTCTTGGTGACAGGAGGAGACAAAGACATGTTGGCTAATTTCAAAGCCAAGATGAAAGAAATGTTTGAAATGTTTGACCTGGGCAAAATGACATACTTTTTGGGAATGGAGGTGTCCCAAATAGAAAAAAGAATCTTCTTAGGCCAGCAAACATTTGCCATGAACATCCTAAAGAAGTTCTCAATGGAGAATAGCAAGCCAACCAGCACACCTATGGCTGTTGGAATGAAGTTGTCAAGCCAAGAAGCTTATGAACAAGTCAGTTAACCTTCCTATAGGAGTCTAGTTGGTTGTCTATTGTATTTAACAGCCACTAAGTGATATCATGTTTGCTGTTAGTATGTTATCAAGATTTATGCATTGCTGCAATGAGCAGCACCTTCATGCAGCAAAAAGGGTGCTAAGGTATATCAAAGGCACTCTTAGCTATTGTTTGTTATACAACAAAGCAGAAAATTTGAAGTTGATAGGCTACACTGACAGTAACTGGGCTAGTTTGAGTGATGATATAAAAAGCACTTCTGGGTATGCATTCACCATTGGTTCAGGCATGTTTTGTTGGAGCTCGAGGAAGCAAAATCTTGTGGAAAGTTAATAGCAGAAGCTGAATATGTTGCTGCTGCTACTGTTAATCAAGCCATATGGCTAAGGAAAATTCTAGCTGATTTGAACCTACATCAAGGGGTAGCAACAGAGATCTTTTGTGATAACAAGTCTGCTATTACAATTGCAAAGAACCCTGTCTTCCATGGTAGAACCAAGCATTTTAGCATCAAGCTACATGTAGTAAGAGAGATGGAACAAGCTCGAGAGGTGGAGCCGATTCATTGCAATTTTGAAGAACAGATTGCTGATATCTTCACAAAGGCCCTCAATGTAACAAGGTTCATAAAACTAAGGAAGGAGTTAAGAGTAAGCAGCATGGAGACCAATGAGGAGTGTTAGAAGATGGCCTTTCATGCAACACATGCAACACATGCAGCAACAAAAGCAGTAGCAGACATCCATGCAGTCGAGCCATGCAGAAGCTATTATTTCATGTGCAGCGGATGAAGTCTTTTGTTTATTTTGTAATCCTCATCAATGTAATGAAGTTTAGTTCATTTCAAACTATGTTAGGTTGATATTTTATGTAGCTTTGATAGTGATAGAGCTGATAAATCAGCTTTGTTAATGTGTGCAAGTTATTACTACAATTTTCTATGTAATTAGTGGTGTTAGGTGAATGTTTAGGTAGAATTTGACTTGTATTGACTGTCATCAACTTGTATTTGTATTTGGCATTATGCCATTGCTCATTTTGAATGAAATCTGTTAAAGTTTCAATCCACATGCTCTATTGTTCTTTGCTTTCTCTTCATTTTCTATTAGTTTTCTTGTTTGTTTCTTCTCCAAGTAACGAGCCTTGCTGATCAAGCTTTAGCTGAGTCTTGTTGCTAGCTGATTATAACACCAACATTACCTTTTGACGCCTTGCTATGGCTGCATCAGAAGCATCATTTTTAAGACCACTTTCGAGACCATTTACAATTACTTGTCTCAAAGCGCTCAAGGAAAGCATTGTCTTGATTAAATCCAAAACACTATTTGACTCTGTTGTAGCATTCAGACTCTTAAAATATAAATATGCAATAGTGAAATTAGGCAAATACAACAAAAGTTAATCACTTAGAAAAGATTTTCAATAACAACAAAGCATTTTCTACTGGCTTAAAAAGTTTCATTTGTAGTACAACAATAAGCCTTTTTAGTTTTACACTACATGGGATTGGCTACATGCAGTGGCGGAGAGTAATGGAGATATGGGCCCTACAATGGTAAAATTTTAATTTAGACCCTTCATAATTTATATAATTTTAAATTAGTAATGGTGAATTTACACTTTGGCCCCAAAAATGATAAAAATTTGATTTAACCCTTTAAAAATGATAAAGATATAGCTATAAAAATGATGGAATTGCATATTTACTATCATAAAAATATACAATTTAATTCCCCTCAAAAAAATTTAGGCTCCGCCACTGGCTACATGGATCAAAGCCATTAATTCTACTCCTACAAAAATGCAAATCAAAGCTATGACGCGAAAAACAACAACCTACCTTTTGCATTCTAGAAATCTTGCAAGAGTTTAAACGCCTCGCTCATCCAAGGATTCTCTAAGTGACTCAAGTTGTTCAGTGAGGCTGCCATAATATAAAATCTTAGATGCATAGATGTACAACAAAGAGTCTTAAGAAGTAAGACATAACAATAAATAAAGAACTGGATCACCGCATGAAGTGGAAAACTCGAAGTAATCATGCATATATGATGCAAAAGGTTTAGAGTTGAAGTCCACTCTTCTTGGTGACCAACTTTACGTAGTAAATTGCTTAGAGGAGTTAAAACTAAACAGGAAGGATGATAAATTTAAAACATTAGTAAGAAGTTCAAATTATTTGTAGAAAAGGAATGTAAGGGAATTGTAGAGAGTTTTTATTTACCATACAAAAACTTAGTTATATACAACTTACAAAAGAAAAAAGAAATAATAGAATTGAGAACTAACATAGGTGTAACAGACTAACTGTTATATCTACTAACTAACTAATAGTTGATCTATATTAATAACAACCCCTCAAGCTAGAGAGTGCATGGAAAGCAATCCCAGCTTCAACAACAAGATCTGAAAAGGAACAATAGCAAGAGATTTGGTAAAAATATGAGCTAGTTGATCCTTGGAGGAGCAAGGGACCAGCTTAATAACACCGGATTGCACTTTTTCACGAACGAGATGACATTCATTTTTTATGTGTTTAGTACATTCATGAAATATGGGATTTGCAGCAAGCTGAAGAGTGGAGTTATTTTCACAGAACAAAGCAGTAGGATCAAAAATAGGTAGATGCAAATCACGCAAAAGAGATCGAAGCCACTGAATTTCACAAGAAGTAGATGCAAGTGTTTGATATTTTGCTTCTGAGGAAGAACGAGACACGATGGTTTACTTCTTGGCCTTCTAACTAATAAGGAGTCACCATAAAATGCATAATAACCAATCACAGATCGGCATGTCACAGGCAACCAGACCCAATCGAAATCATTAAAAGCTTTTATTACGGTGATAAAGAGGCGTAAAAGAAGAGACCGTAGCGGCGTACTGTTCAAGTAACGAAGAACACGATAAGCGACTTGCGGATGAGTGATCGTAGGTGGTCCAAGAATTAACTCAATTGTTGAATTGCCAAAGCAATATCGGTCTAGTTGAAACTAGATACAATAGTCGGCCAATAAGTTTCCTAAAAGAGTATTATCGAGAAGTAATTCGCGAAGCATCTCGAGGATTTTGTAGCCATTGGAGTCTTAACAGGCTTGCAATCTAAGAAACCAAAATCGGACAATATGTCTAAAGCATATTTTTGTTGACAAAGATAAATACTAACAGAGCTTCGAGCAACCTCAAGTCCAAGAAAGTATTTTAAATCACCCAAGTCTTTGATTCTAAATGTAGAATCCAAAAAAGCTTTAACTCTTGCTATTTCATCCAAGTTATCACCACCAGATGACATCATCGACATAAACCAAGAATGCAATTGAAGGAAACAACATCCTTTTTAACGAACAAGAAGAAATCAGAACTGGATTGAATATAATCAAGAGAAGTAAGAGCAGATGTGAGCTTAGAGAACCACTGTCGACTTGCTTTTTTTAGACCATATAAGGATTTTTGTAACTTACAAACCTTATTGGGAGTTGATGAATTAAAACCAGGAGGTAAAAGTATATAAACCCCTTCACTCAAATCACCATGCAAAAAAGTATTGTTAACATCAAGCTGGTGCAAATACCAATTCTTAGAAGCAACAATAACAAGTAACAAGCGAACAATGGTGATCTTGGCTATAGGTGAAAAGTATCAAAATAATTGACACCCTCGGTTTGTGTGAACCCTTTTGCAACCAGACAAGCCTTGTAACATTCAATGGAACCATCGGCTCTATGTTTTACCTAATGAACCCATTTACAACCTATTACAGCCTTGCCTGGAGGTAAATCCATAATGATCCAGGTGTTATTTTGTTCAAGAGTAGAAATTTCAACCTGTATGCTTCTCTCCAATGGGAATGTTTACTAGCTTTAAAATATGTTTTAGGAACAGAGGAAGCACTAATGGCAAGAGTCAAATGTAAATGGGTTGAAGAAAGGTTGGAGAAAGGTGTTGGACATCGAATATTATTGGTAGCATTGCTTAATAAATAATGATATTGGTCTAAATAAGGTGGTTTTCGAGTAGGAGATGGCCTGGAAGATTGTAAGGGAGAAGTAGGTGTAACATTAGGCGAGAAGTTGGTGTAACTTGTGGCTAAGATGGAAAATCATAAGTGGTGGAAGGATCAAAACCCAGTTTTGGGGTGGAGGAATGAGATGGTTGATGAGAAAAAGGAAAGATTGACTCATGGAAGATGACATTTCTTGAAACAAAGATGGCATGGGACAACAGATTAAAAAGGATATATCCTTTAACATTAGGTTGAAACCTAAGAAAAATACACTCACAGGCTTGAGGATCAAATTTATGAAGATAGGCAGTAAGGGTTGTGGCAAAACTAAGGCAACCAAAGACTCGTAAATGCTGAAAGTCAAGTTTGGCTTGGTAAAGTTTGTCAAAAGGAGTGAGATTAGCTAAAAGAGGAGTTGGGGTATGATGTGGTCTTAAACTAACTATGATCACAATAAAGGCAAGCACACCTATAGTTTAATAGTATAGTTATGGTAAGGTAGTAATATCGTATCCACAAGGACCAAGAGTACTAGTAATTACTATCTTTCTATTATCTAGCCTAAGAATTGGAGTGATTTCTTTTAAACTAAAAACTTAATTAAAAATGACAACAAAATAATTAGGAAAATACTTTTAGACAACTTATATGAGATAGGCAATACCTAAGGAAGAATCCACCTAGACTTCACTTATTACTTTTGATTCATATGATTTATTCACTTGACTTAATCAGTAAAAATCCCTAATTTATGTTAATATCTCTTGCAAGACTAAAAACAACTAAACTAAAAACAACTAACTCTATGTTGATTAATTGAAATTTCTTTCTAATTAAAACCTCTATTGTCGCATTAACTCGATCTATGGATTCCCTTATTAGATTTGACTCTGATCTGGCAGATTTTTGTCACCCTATTTCTAGGGTTGCAATCAACTCTGCTTAATTGTGTTGATCTACTCTTAAACAGGGACTTTTGATCCTCTAAATAAGCACATTCGACTTGAATAAATAACCTGAATTATCAAAACAAGAATAAGAACTCACAATTAAGAATAAGAATAAGTATTTATCTTATAAATCAAATAATAATATTATTCGTCATAGGTTTCATCCCCTTAGGTATCTAAGGGATTTAGTTCATACTGATAGAAGAAAACATCTTAAAATTAGGAAAACAACAAAACATACGAAAACCTAAAAACTTCTAAAGAACTTGATGGGAGATCTTTAGTCTTGATGGAGATCCTTCTCCTAAGCTGCTTCCGATGGCTGTCTTCGAGTATTTTCTACCTTCTATTCGACCTCTTTTTAGGTTGCCCCCTAGGGTTTTTATATAGGCTTTGGAACTCTCTTGGCCTACAAGTGGTCTATTCCGAGTAGAATTATACTTTGATACGGCAGAGACAAGCTCGTGTGACACGCTAGCGTGACACGCCCGTGCTCGACTCCTTTGACCGTGCTCAATTATGCTTACCACACACGACTGTGTGGTCTACCCGTGTACGTTGATCCAGGCCGTGTTTGATCTTACTCGTATCACACGGCCGTATTGATTCCTAAGGTAGGCCCATTTTGTCCTGTTTTGGCCCATTTCTCGTTCTTTTTGGCTCCCTAAGCTCTCTTGAGTGTAAAACATGAAATTAAAGGATTAGAAGCATCGAACTCATCAAATCTAATGAAAATTCATCCAAAAATAAACCAAGCATAGGGTTAAAATATGTATAAATTATGATTTATCAAATATCCCCACACTTAAGCATTTGCTTGTCCTCAAGCAAAATCCTCAACTCACAATTAAAATTAAACTTCATCAAATCATAGTTTTCATCAATAATGTCTCATCATAATTCATAGATAATTCATACATGGATAATTTAACTAAAAGAGTCTTAAAGATTCAAACAATCTAAGTCATAAATTTTTGTAGCATAAAAACATAGGTGTTTCCCCTTACCTAAATAATTACCTCTAATTCAAAATCTACAAGGATTGACATCCTCACAAAGGATTCACTCAAATCATTCAAAGTGTTTAAGGTTGAAGATAATGCACTCAAAAGTCAAACATGAAGAGTTATTACCATAGGCTTACATGAAAATCAAATCTCCACCACTATAAAATGAAATGATAAACAAATCAAAAGGTCTTTTAAAAGGGTTATAATGGGGCTTGGGTTGAAGGTGTGGATAAAGGCTATATTAAAGGGTTAAAATCGAGATTGAATTGTCAAATTACCTAACTAGAACAATAGACTAATACTGAATAATTACATCAATTGAAAACTTATCACTAATAACACGATCATCTTCTCAAAATATGAAATTAACTGCTTAAGCTCAAATAATCATAGAACTAATAATAAATTTCCACTTTTTTTTTTTAAGAATAAGAACATACAATAATAAGAAAGAACTTAACAACTGAAATAGAGAACATAGTTAGGAAACTACTCAAATCAAATTTCGACAAAAGGGGAGTCAATAAAGTAGGGGAATTAAAAAAATTTGGTTTTGGGTTAATGTTAATGGGTGAGTCAAGAAACAATTTATTAGGATCAAAAAGGGTTCACTAGGGGTTAATTATGAAGGTGGGCTTTTTGGTGGAATAAGTGGGTTAAATCCTAAGTGTCTTTATCATCTCAGTGTATCAAATCAAAAGTGTGGTATCGACATGCATAATCGAAGCAAATTCTAGAATAACAAATCAATGTTGACACACTCATAATCAATAAAGTGAGCAAGAAAAATGTATGCTCTAAAGGCTCAAAATCTCACAAAAATTATGGTTTTTGATGTCCACCTTGCAGATTTCAAACTTTAAAGTAATATCTAAATCTAGGGAAGCAGCCTAGACATTTTTAATCTTGAAAATAGACTTATCATGCTTGATTCTCTAATATCTTAAAGTTTAAACCATCAATGCACAATGATCTATGACTTAACTGAAACATATCAATGAAAATCATAAATCAATAGAAATTTCATAGTAATATGATAAAGTTACTTAAGAACAAGGCATAATTCAGTATTGTTGACACCTTACCACACTTAAGATGTACATTTTCCTCAATGTACAAAGATAGATAATGATAGTACAATAAGAAAATCATAAGATAGTGAGAGAAGTGAAACTTCTTGAATTTTTTGGATGGAGTCAAAGAAAAAAAATGGAGTAAAGTTGGGCAGAGGAGATGGATACTTCGGTGGTGGTGTGGTCGTTCCTTAATAGGCCCTTGAACCTAAATTAAAGAAATCAAAATATACTAATATAAATTAAGGATAGGAAAGATAGAGGGAAAGACTTTAAAAATGAAAATAAAAGGAAAAGAAAAAATAAATGGACTCAAAGGTCCTTGTCTTGTCGAGGGAATGAAGCGGACGGCATGAACTTATGTAGATTGGTCTCGCACAAGAAGACTGTGCTAGGGTTTTTCCACTTCTTCGAATTGGAGATGTTAGTGTACAGAAGAATGAGAGAAATGGGGAAAGAAAAATGAGAGAAGAAAGATAATAGAAAAAGAAAGAAGTGTGGTGGTTAGGGTTTGGGAGAAGATGAATTTGGGGAGAAAGTGAGAAGAAAGGGGCCTTAAATAGGAATCAGTGCATATGGTCGTGGCCCACGCCCATGTGCCATGGGCGTGTTAGGTCACATGGCCGTACTGCACGGCCATGTGGTGTCTCATTTGTTTCTCCCACGCCTGTGTATAGGTGTAACATCCTAAATTTTTGGGCCTAAGCGTTTAGTGTGTGTATATGTTTAAAGTGTTAATTTAAGCATTAAGGTCTAAATTGGGCTCAGGGCTTAGGCGAGGGCCTTGATTAAAATTTTCATTTGGGCATTATAGGACTTAAAAGGTAGAACCTATGTTTAAAATATCAAAATGGGCTTGTGGCCCAGTGGTCAGTAGCGCCACTTACGGAACAAGGAGGTGACGCCACACCAGGGAGTTAGGGGCCCAAATTTAAGTTTCAAGGAGCCCAATTCCTTGGATCCAAGTTAGTTAATTTTCGGTATTAGGGTTAGGTGGAGTTGATGGCTACAAGGCTCAAAAATAGGAGGATTTATATGAATGGGATAATGTAGATAATATAGTTGATATTATGGTACATAAAAGGAGAAAAAAATTAGGAGCTATCTGCTGAGAGCAGAGTTGGCCGAAATTCCATCACCTAGAAGAGTAAAGAAACCGATTTCTAATAGCCATAGGGGGTGCTAAATTCTCTATAAATAGGGGGAATAGCTCATCAATTCTGGCATTTGAACCCTACTTTTTCTTCATTCTTTGTGCCAAAATTCCCAGTCTCTCCCTCCACAATTTTTGTGAACTTTCTTTCAAAAAGCCAAAAATCACCACCTCCTTCACCCTTTCTTCTTTCTTTGAAATTTCACATACTGAATCTTCTGATCTCCATTGTTATTCTTCTCCCATTCACTAAAAGCTGAAACGCACTCTTGTTTGTTCTTGTAGCCGAAATCTTCCTCTTGTTCATCTTTTTCGGGATTTTCTTAAAAGCTGAAATTCTTAGATCTCTAATCTTCTACGCTTCGATCTTCTACTGTGATTGCCAAATCTTCCTACAAGGGGTAGCCGAAACCATTTGTAAAGGTAAGTGTCGATTCGTGAGATTTCAATCTTTTTCTGGCTTTTAGAGATCTTAGCCGAATGGTTATATGGTTAACTAATCGGGTGTTTTCTCTCATTTGCGGTATTCCAAGATTTGAAGGGGGTCCAATCGCTTAGATTTCTAAGCCAGAGTTCAGTAGCACTCGGATCGAATTACTTTCAGGATTTTAAGGTAAGGAGATATGTTAATTTAAATGTATGAATCGGGTAAGGCACTAACATTGGCCTAATATAGGAGAGGCCTTATCCTTGCGTTCTTCCGGCTTTTGAGCACGGTTGTAGACAAAGGGCAGTAGATCAGATTAGCGAGGGTATCGACATAGAGAGTAGTACTATGCGTTATCAGGTGTGTAACTTTTCACACCATTAGATTGTCTGCTAATATGTGTTAATAAATCTGCTTATATTCTGTTAAATGCCGAAATCCCGGCATAACGTTCGAAACCCGAGGAGGGTAAAAGTGAATCACCAGGTTAGTGATCTCTGTCATTCTTCAGTGAATGTTCCTGTTAAGATGATATGTTTTATAAGTATGCCGATTTCTGTGATTGCACGGGGTTGGGTTTGATGAAAGGGGAAGTGTTACGTGTAATGGCTTTTGCCATGATCATTGTAGTGGCTTTTGCCATGATCATTGTAGTGGCTATTGCCATGATCTAACGATGAGCGACATGATCGCCATCGATGGTGCGTGTCTTGATGTGGGTTGATTGTAGAAATCCTCAATGGTGTGATTGGCGGTAAGGGTGGTGTGTAGCGGATGGAAACCTAGGATTGGGTTGGGTTTTGCATATATTTTATTATATGATATATGTTATTACGATTTGTGGGGATAAGGCCCAATCGATGGTACACGAGGGTTGCTGCTGAGTCTCGCGACTCAACCTATTATTTAATATTTTTTCCAGGTAGCACCTAGTGCATCGGACCGGGCTGGAAAGGAGCGCAAGGTGGCTATGTAAAAGAACATTTGGATTCAGCAAAATACTTTAGTTTATTATTTTATATCTTTATTTAATGGGTTTTAAATTTCAATGTAATAAGGCCACAGGATGTTAGCTTTATATTTCGGTTCAGTTTTAATTTTGGGCTTTTATTATTATTATCAAATATTTTAAGTTTGCATTTTTTTCTGAGGTATATATTTAAGTTTCGGTTTTTAATTCATAAAAACATCTCATAGAATTTATAGCTTATCTAAATTAACAACCTATTAATTTTTCTCGAATAAAAGGTTAAACCCAAGGAAAATATTTTCCAAAAATGCGACATGTTTTATTAAATTTTCTTAGTGACATACCAGATTCGGTCGTGGTGTTTGGGCTGGGTTTGGGGTGTTACAATAGGTTTCCATGCCCATGTTGCATGATCAGTGTCGGCCACGGCCTAAAAGCACGGTCGTGTCCTTTTATCACAGCCCGTGTTTTGGGGAAAATTTTTGTCCTTGGTTCGCACGGTCTCTGCCACGCCGGTGTGCCTATTCGTGGTGTCCACACGGCCATAGCCACGCCCGTGTGCAAGGTAGTGTGGTAGGGAAACTTGCGCTTTATTAATTTGGTTAGTTTTTAGTTAGGTGCTAAAAATCGAAAAATAATGACATTAGTGAAGTTAGTGCTCGGATTGCCTTCCGAGAAGCGCTCGTTTAAAGTCTTAAGCTAGACTGACCTTTCATTCGCATAATCATAGTGGTTTGAGGAGTTGAGACTCTTCATTCTTGCTATCAATTGTATTAAAATAAGGTTTTAGACGAGTATGATTTACCTTGAAGGTGCCAAATTGAGAGTGAGTTACCTCGACTGTACTGTATGGGAAAGTAATAAGTACCGTGAAAGGAGTTATTCCATTAGGTTCAGAAGTGGCAACACGAGGATCTATATCATCCATTAGAACTCAGTCTCCAACCTTGAAGTCATTTGCTTCGACTTTAAGTCCGTTATGGAGTTGCCTCGGTTCTGCTTCATTTGTTCTTGGTTTCTCCTTGACATGTGTCTTCCACTAGTCTAGGTCATCGATCTGAAGCCTTCACTCCTCATAAGTTATTTCTTTGTTGGCACGAGGTCTAGGATATGGCTGAGTTGTGTGATTTCATGGTGCTTCCTCAAAAGAAGGTTGAACCAAATGGTTATTAATAGAATTTATGTTCTCACATTTATTACTCGATGTCCTAGTTGAGTCAAGAGCTTGGAGAGTGATCGTTTCGTCACCTACACGAACTATGAGTTCACTTGTACCAACATCAATTCTAGTTTTAGCAGTTGCTAAAAAGGGTCTTCCTAAAATTAAAGGAACATTATTGTCCTCATCCATGTCTAAAATAATAAATTCTATTGGGAATATGAATTTATCAATTTTTACTAGTACATCTTCGATTATACCCCTAGGAACTCTAATAGTTTTATCAGCCAATTGGATGCTCATCCTAGTTTGTTTGGGTTTCCCGAGACCTAGCTGTTTAAACATTTTATAAGGCATAACATTGATGCTTACCCCTGAATCTGCTAAAGCATTATTAACAGATAAACTACCAATTAAGCAAGGAATCGTAAAACTCCTTAGATCTTTTAACTTTTTCGGTAGTCTATTTTGTAAAATTGCTGAGCACACTGCATTTAACTCAACAAGCAACGCCTCGTCTAACTTCCGTTTGTTTGTCAAAAGCTCTTTTAAATTTTTTTTTTTGAATTGGGCATCTACGAAATAGCTTCAATAAACAGTAAGTTAATATGTACTTTTTTTAAAAGTTTAAGAAATTTACCGAATTGTTCATCTGTGCGGTCTTTCTTTGTCGCATTGGGATATGGCACACAAGGTTGGTATTCTGTACTTTCCACTTTTGGTTTATCATGGCTTATCTCAACCTTACCTTCCTCTACCACATTTTCTTGCCTCAATTTTGGTTCATCTAACCTTTCACTAACATGAGTAGTAATGACATGAAGTTGCTCCTTTGGGTTAGTTTCAGTGTTGCTTGGCAAGCTACCTTGTGGTCATTCAGATATGAGCTTAACAAGTTGTCCTAATTGGTTCTCGAGCCCTTGAATCAATGCTTGTTGATTTTTGAGTGTTGTTTCGGTGTTTTGGAAATGGGTTTCTGACACCGCGATAAATTTTGTTAGCATCTCCTCAAGGTTCGACTTTTTCTCTTGTGGGTAGGGTTGCTATTGAAAGCCTAGAGGGGGTTGTTGTCTCTGATTTCCTTGGCCATCCCATGAAAAGTTTGGGTGGTTCCTCCAACTTGGATTGTAAGTATTACTATAAGGGTTGTTTTAATGTCTAAAATTGTTACCCATATAGTTCATATGTTCATTTTCTATGCCAGGGTTGTAGGGTGGGTATTCTGTATTGTTCGTCCCTCCTCCATTTGTATCGCACTGTATCATTGGATGTACCTGTGAAGAACCATACAAACCATCAATCTTTTTATTTAACAGTTCTACCTGGTTTGATAGCATGGTCACTAAGTCGAGGTTGAAAACACTGGCGGCTTTTGTTGGCTTTGTCCTCATAACTTGCCACTGATAGTTATTCAGTGCCAACTCCTCTATGAACTCATAAGCCCCTTCAGGGGTCCTGTTATTTAGAGTTCCACCGTCGGCTAAACCAATCAACTACCTAGTTGAGGGGTTCACACCATTGTAAAAGGTTTGAACCTGTAGCCACAAAGGTAACCCATGGTGAGGGCACCTTTTCAGTAGATCCTTGTATCTCTCCCATGCTTCATAAATTTTTCTAAATTCATCTGCACAAAAGAAGAGATATCATTCCTCAACTTAGCCATTTTAGCCGGCGGAAAGTATTTAAGTAAAAAAATTTTGATCATTTGTTCCCATGTAGTGATTGATCCTTGTGGTAACGAGTTCAACCACTGTTTGGCTTTATTCCTCAACGAGAAGGGAAACAACCGAAGGCGAATGGCATCGTCAGAAATGCTATTTATTTTAAAAGTGTTGTAAAATTCCAGAAAATTTGCCAAGTGATTGTTTGTATCCTCATCCTGCAAACCATCAAACTGAACAAATTGCTGAATCATCAGAATAGTACTAGGTTTCAGTTCAAAATTATTTGCAGCAATAGGAGGTCTAACAATACTTGATTTAGTTCCAGTTAAATTAGGTTTAGTATAATCATATATGGTACGAGGAGTAGGATTTTGATTCACTAGGTTTGCGGCAACCACAGAGGGTAGCGGATTATTATCAGCCATCTCTTTGGTATTATTAGTATTGTCCTCTTGCTCTTCTTGTATGTATTGTAGGCTTCACCTTATTTCTCTTCGGTTTTTGCGAGTGGGACCTTTTATATCACTGTCAAAAAGTAATGGTCCTGACAGGTTCCTTCTAGTCATAAACTAAAAGTTCTTGCTAGAAGCAAAGAAAGAAAAATTAGAGAAATAAAAAGTAAAATTAAATTGCAATAAAATAAGAATGGCTAAAGTAATAAAAATTTAGCGTTCCTAATATCTTAGTCCCAGGCAACGGCGCCAAAAACTTGATGTGGTCTAAAACTAACTACGATCACAATAAAAGCAAGCGCACCTATCGTTCAATAGTATAGTTATGGTAAGACTGGTAATATCGTATCAACAAGGACCAAGAGTACTAGTAATTACTATCTTTCTATTATCTAGCCTAAGAATTGGAGTGATTTCTTTTAAACTAAAAACTTAATTAAAAACGACAACAAAAGAATTAGGAAAATATTTTTAGACAACTTATATGAGATAGGCAATACCTAAGGAAGAATCCACCTAGACTTCACTTATTACTTTTGATTCATATGATTTATTCACTTGACTTAATCCGTAGAAATCCCTGATTTATGTTAATATCTCTTTCAAGACTAAAAACAACTAACTCTAGGTTGATTAATTGAAATTTCATTCTAATTAAAACATCTATTGTCGCATTAACTCGATCTATGGATTCCCTTATTAGATTTGACTCTAATCTGGTAGATTTTCGTCGCCCTATTTCTAGGGTTGCAATCAACTCCACTTAATTTTGTTGATCTACTCTTAAACAGGGACTTTTGCTCCTCTAAATAAGCACATTCGACTTGAATTAATAACCTGAATAATCAAAACAAGAATAAAAACTCACAATTAAGAATAAGAACAAGTATTTATCTTATAAATCAAATAATAATAAGATTCGTCGTAGGTTTCATCCCCTTAGGTATCTAAGGGATTTAGTTCATACTGATAGAAGAAAACATCTTAAAATTAGGAAAACAACAAAACATAAAAAACTCAAAACTTCTAAAGAACTTGATGGGAGATCTTTAGTCTTGATGGAGATCCTTCTCCTAAGGTTCTTCCGATGGCTATCTTCGAGTATTTTCTACCTTCTATTCGGCCTCTTTTTTTAGGTTTCCCCCTAGGGTGTTTATATAGGCTTTGGAACTCCTCTCTTGGCCCACAAGTGATCTATTCCGAGTAGAATTATACTTTGATGCCGCAAAGACATGCCCGTGTGACACGTCCGTGCTCGACTCCTTAGACCATGCTCAATTCTGCTCGCCACACACGACCGTGTGGTCTTCCCGTGTACGTTGATCCAGGCCATGTTTGATCCTACTCGCATCACATGGTCATGTTTAGTAGCCCAGGCCGTGTTGATTCCCATTTTATCCCATTTTGCCCGTTTCTCGTTCTTTTCGGCTCCCTAAGCTCTCCTGAGTGTAAAACATGAAATTAAAAGATTAGGAGCATCGAATTCATCAAATCTAATAAAAATTCATCCAAAAATAAGCCAATCATGGGGTTTAAAATATGTATAAATTATGGTTTATCAGGGTACGGTTAATAAGGAACACAGAATGAAGAACAGCATGTCCCCAAAAATGCTTAGGTAAGCTAGAATGGAAGAAAAGAGCCCGTGAAACATTAAGAATATGTTGATGATTAAGTTCAACAAGACCATTTTGTTGTGGGGTTTCAACGTAAGAAGTTTGATAAATGGTTACTTTAGAAGCATAAAAAGTTGGAACATCAAACTCACGGCCATTATCAGTTCTAAAAACCTTAATTTTTGAGGAAAATTGAGATTCAATAAGTGTATAAAAATTTTGAATATGAGTACAAACTTCAAATTTGGCTTCCAATAGAATAATCCAAGTAAAACGACTGAAATCATCAACAATAGTTAGAAAATAATGATGACCAGTGATAGAAACAACATCAGTCGGACCCCAAATATCAATGTGAACAAGATCAAAGATTTTATTGGAAACAGAATTGTTTACAAAAAAGGAATTTTCTTTTTTTCTTTTTGCCAAATAACAAGCTTTACAATCTAAATTATTTGCTATGGACAAAGAAGGAATATAAGGAGAAAGTAACTTCAATCTTGAATCAGAAAGGTGACCAAGACGATGGTGCCAAAGATGACAGGAGGTGGTAGTGGCTGACAAAACAGTAGGAACAATAATGGAGAAGGTTTGAACTGGTGAGTCCAAAATGTAAAGACCATGAAAAACTTTAGCTGTACCAATTATCTTCATAGAGGGAAGGGCATGCAGGGAACAATGAGTTTTATGAAAAGTGAATGAACAAGGTAAGGTGACAGTAAGTTTAGTGACAGATAAGAGATATTGAAAGCAAAGTGAGGAACATAAAGGACATTTGTAATATTAAGGCTATCACTAAAAATAACTGTACCAGAAAATCGAGCACAAACTTTGGTGCCATTAGGAAGAGTGATATGCACAAGTTGAATTGGAGTGAAAGAGGCAAACAAGGATAAAGAATGTGTAATATGATCGGTTGCACCAGTATCTATAATCCAATAGTGGGATTGAAAGGAAAATGGTTTACCTGTAGATGTAGAAGTCGTTTGGTGTAAGGAAGATGCAGTGTTGGTAACATGAGGTGGTGAGGTAGAGTTTGAAGATGGAAGCAATGCGAGCAGCTTTTGTAACTGTTCTTGTGTCAAATTGACACAAGGATCATATGGCAAGGTAGCAACAGACTGTGAAGATTGCAAGGATTGTGCAGCACCATCATCAAACACATTGTGTACACGAGAAGTTCGGCCAAGAGACATATAACCAGGTGGATAACCATGATTCTCATAGCATGTATCAATGGTGTGCCTGGATTTGCCACAAAAAGTGCATTACCATGAATCAGTAGAAGATTTTGCCTAAGATTTCTTGGAAGATGAATGTTGGCGCATTGTGTTACTAACAAACACTTGAGAAGATCCAACAATGAGATGGCGTTCCTGTTGAATGACCATAGAAAAAGCTTTATTGATCGTAGGCAATGGATCAATGAGCATAATTTGAGAGCGAACACCAGCAAATCGATCATGAAGGCCTTTAAGAAATCGAATGACATAGTCATTATCATGATATTTCTGAAGAGTAGCAAAAGCACCATAGGAACAAGGTGTGTGACAAGAACAGGCGAGAATAGGTCGAAAATTCAACAACTCGTCCTAGAGAATCTTCAGCTCAGTAAAGTAATCAGTGACCAAGAGATCATCTTGCTTGAAAGCAAAAATCTCTTCTTGGAGATCAGAAATGCGAAAAATATCTCCCTGAGAAAAACATTCACGGAGATCGCGCCAAATCTCATAAGCAAAGTCAAGCCAGAGAATACTATTCATGATCGAAGGTGAGATAGAGTGATGCAACCAAGAAATCACCATAGTGTTGTACCTTTCCCAAGCTGGATAAAGAGGATCCGTTTTGATTGGAACTGTGATTGTGCCATCAACAAATTTAAGCTTGTTCTTGGATAAGAGCGCCAGTTTCATTGCTCGGGACCAAGAATGATAATTCGAACTTGATAAGGCAGGAGAAACAAAAACTAAGACTAGATTTTCATTTGGATGAAGGTAATAAGGACTAGAAGGTAGTGTAAGATCATGGAGTGCCATTAGAAAGAAAGAAACCAATGAAAATCAAAGAAACAGAGTGTTTGGGAAGCGAGAAAATGCAAAAAAATGCAAGAGAAGTTTACATCTGCTACCATGTAGAAAAGGAATGTAAAGGAATTGCAGAGAGTTTTTATTCACCATACAAAAACTTAGCTATATACAACTTACAAAAGAAAAAAGAAATAATAGAATTGAGAACTAACATAGGTGTAACAGACTAACTGCTATATCTGCTAACTAACTAACAGTTAAATTAGATCTATATTACTAACATTATTCGAAATGAACCTTCCTGCATTGAAAAAATCTTTGAGTTCCTGATGGAATATCTTGAATTGTTCTATAAATGCTTCACTATATTCTTCAGGATTCTTGGTGATTCTTGCAAGCATTGCTTCTGTCGAAACTAAGTCTTCAAGGCCAGCATTTCGATGAATCTTGTTCTGTATTGTATGCTTAATTTCTTGCTGGAACGTGTAAAATTGAAATTTAATATAAAGGGAAAAAAGGAAAAATGGCCAAGTATTTCTAGAATCTGACCTTCAGATCATGAGAAATATCATTCCGATGAGCAATGTCTCTAATCCGAGTCAATGGGACAGGTGCTGTAAATTCTGCTTTAAAAGATGGCAAACAAGAATGGATCTTGCGAATAACAAGCAGTTCCTGGAAATATAATTGATGTAACTGACATTACAAAATGGAAAAGATATGAAAACTATCAATACAAGAACTGCAGTAATAGAGCACCTGAGGTGAAGTGTCTTTCCTACAAGTGATTTTTTCTAATTCACAAAATATATCCCTGGAAATCTCAGCATGTTTATTTGGCCGGTGATGACCGCCATATTCAAAACAAGGAATTTGGCCAGTGTTTACCCACTGCATAAGATGAAGATTAAAGAGCAGTACATGGAAGAATAAAAGACGAAACCAAAATGTAACAAATGATATACAATAATACCTTTAAATAGACAGCAGAGCATATTAGAGCCTCTAACAGTTCCCCAATTTCCAAACTTTCATGTATTAGCTCACGAACTACTTCGAGCTTTCATTAGCAATGGGAACATAGACAGTGAAATATGTCAATGGTCAAAGAAATATAAAACAATCACAATCATCACCGACAACAATAGATGCTTACATGCTGAGCAATGATCTAAGATAATGAATGGACAAGCCTTTTATAAAATAAGCATTTACTGTAAGAGCAAGCATGTGAACATAGATGGCATGGAACATCATACTCAGGTGATCAATTAAATGAATTAATGCTACACACGAATCACAATTTCCATATATGAATTCTGCAATTAACATAAATTAACCGTATGTACCTTTCTCCACCAGTTTCTTGGATTTTTATCTTCTTCAACTAGCTTTAGAGTCAACCCTTTTAAGACCGGTTGTATCCCATTTCCTCTCAACTTCTCTATCGTGATGTTTCATTCGACTGCATGAAGGAGGCAGCCCTCCCCTGCCATTGTCCGACAAAAGGACTTGTTCCAACCTCTGATGCATCGACAGTGGGCTTATGACCAACACCGTCCACTCTGTCTCGATATTCTTCCAAACCTAAAGGCAATAGTTTCACTGGCTCGCCTGTCGAGTTCCAGTGGCATACTATCACATAACTCCCTCCTTCAGGCAGTTTCAGGATACGGTTATTCCCAGTTTCCCATACCAAAGTCTTATCGTTCCCAACAATCACAAATTTAAACTCAGCAGACTGACCACCATCAAACTCGAAATCGCATACCCAGCCGCGCTCGGACCAGCTCATAGGCACCTGTTTTTTCCAGGATCCCAATTCCTTTACAGACCCTAAAATAACTACATGTTCACCATATTTAACTTGGTGATCTAAGCAAATATTAAGGAATACTTTTCCAGGTGCAGACAATTTCACCCTCGTTTTTTCTTCTTCTCTGTTCCCAAAAGCAAAAAAAAAAAACCCCACTTTAGTCATCTACAATCTTAACAACATTGCAATAGCATTTCATCAAATCAATCACAAAAAAAACCAAACAATGGCATTTTCTTTTAGATCATAACAATACATTCCATTTTGGGATGGAACAAACTACAAAACATGTGATTTGTCATAGAAAATACTACAAAACAAAAATGGTCATTCCATTTAAATCCATTTTTCATACATATTTTTTTCAAAACGTTGAAGCAAATGAATACTTTATTATATAAGAAGCCATAACAATAAAAGTCTTAAAAAAAAGGTACATAGTGGGAGCAGCTGAAATGGCAAAAACGAAAGGCTTATAGGGATTAAAGCGGCGGTTGATTCCCGGAGAGAAAGGAAAAGAAAAAGAAATCCTGGGATAGAAAATGGCCGTGTTTGGGCGGAATGTGAGTTGCTTCCGAAATAAGAACTGGGAATGGAGTGAGCGTAGATAAATTAGAACCCATTGCTTTGTTTTCGTTGATCGTCTTTGAATTTAAGTTTCTTTGTTTGTGTTTTCAAAGTTGAGAAAATTAATGGAGTGTTTTTTTTTTTCCTTTTTTGTGAGAGTTTCAGTGAATGATCATATGATCGGGTTTGCGCCATTTTTGTGGGAGTGTTCAAGCTTTGAAAGTGAAGGTTCTGCGCCAAGTGGAGTGCTGAACACATCCCAATGACTATCTTTTTTTTTTTCCTTACATTTATTTCGTTGATTTTTTTTCTTATATTTATAACTACCACTTTTGAATTGAGATATTAAAAAGGAAATATATATTGTAATTATAAATGATTACTTTTATAATTAGTGCAATAAAAAATATAGCAATGAAAAAAAAAAAAAGCAGAAATAAACTTGTTGAATGGACCGGTTTAGGGTAGATTTACTAACAATCTCTACGTTGTTGGCTCTCCTTACGTACTTTATGAGTACACTCCGTTGCCCATTTCAATGTGTAAGGAGATTGAAAAACTAGCCCGTGCTTTTATATGGGGTTCTAATGCGTTGGTGCGGAAGCCTGCTTTGGTTAGTTGACGGACCTGCTATAAGCCGATTGTGTATGGTGGTCTGGGGATTCGTGACTTCGGCTGTCAAAGCAAGGTCTTTCTCCTCAAACTTGATTTCCAGATTGTTGCAGCCACTAATAAATTTTGGGTCCAGCTTCTTCGGGGTAAGTATGGAATCCATGGTGTTTTTCCTAACACTATTGCGAGCAGCAGGTGCTCGTATCTTTGCGATGTCTATCTACTATGTGGCCTGATGTCCTCGCTGGTATTTATTGGATTGTTGGAAATGATCGAATTGTTAACTTCTGGAACGATGTTTGGGTACCTGACTTTCGTTCGCTAAAAAGGTTGTTTATTGGTTCTAGGCTGTTGGATGAATCTGTTCGAATTTGTGATATGGTCACTGCTTCTAAGGACTGGAATTGGGGGCTTTTGACTTTTGTTTTGCCATTTTCGGTTTGCATAGCCGTCCGAGGCAGCTGGGAATGATCGCATCGCTTGTCGCTGGTCTTGTGCTGGCTAAGTTTTTAGTTGCCAATACATATGCTCATTTTCGGCAGTTGGAGGGCTCAGCAAATCCGGTTGATTGGCATTTGGTTTGGCGCTGCCATACTCCTCAACAGGTTCGGGCATTTCTATGGTTGTTGTGGATAATCATTTGCTCACAAATGATGAAAGGGTTCGCCGGGGAATGGCTTCGTCCGGATGCTGCGAACATTGTGGGACTTCCATGGAAAATTCGATTCATGTCGTTCGTGACTGCTTGTTTGCGCGACGGGTCTGGTGCTCTATTGTTCCCGCTCATTTGCATGGTACTTTCTTCACACTTCGACTAGTCCCATGGCTTCGGAGGAACTTGCAGAATATGGATCCTATAGCGTTTCCTGATGGTGAGTGGCCCATTGCTTTTTCCCTCATTTGTTGGTGGTTGTGGCGTTGTCGAAATCAGATCGTTTTTCAAGGCGCTAGTAACAGCAGCTTGGAGGTGGTTTCGATGAGTATGGGTTGGGAGAGATGTCTTTGAAAGGGCTGGAATCGGAGCACTGTTGCTGCTGGCGATGGTTCTATCGTTCAGTGGCATCCGCCGGAGAAGGGTTGGCTTAAAATTAATACGGATGGAGCGTGTGGTGGTAGCTGTCAACGTTCTTCTGTTGGAGGTGCTTGTCGAGGTTCCACTGGGGACTAGTATTTTGGTTTTGCAACGACATTAGGGGTATTCTCCATTTTTCAGACGGAGGCGAGGGCTTTGTACGAAGGTCTCCGACTCGCTTGGGAGCGCGACTATCGTCGTGTCGAGCTAGCCTGCTGGTTGCGCCGCGGATGGTAACCTCGTGGAGCTGCGGCTTTTATCTCAACTCCTTCGTCGGAACTGGTCGATTAGGCTGCGTCATGTTCGTCGTACTGCTAACTGTGCTGTCGATCATATGGCTAAACTTGCAGGCGCTGTTGAACAAATGCGGGTGTTCGTTCAGCCGTCTGGTTCGAGCTTGAATATTCCTGCGCAGGATATTTCTGGTTTATATGCTGGTGCATGTTAGTTTATATGTAAACAGTTCTTGTCTACCGAAAAAAAAGCGTCAAATGAAACCATCCAAATTTTTAAACTACAATAGCATATCATTTAATTACCAATTTTTATAAAACAATATTTTTAACTTACCACAAAATGATGATTGTCCTCATTTTCTAATAATAATATACACATTCACAGTTCATAATCATACATTTAATCTTTTATGTTTATATTTTTACCAGGTTTTTATTTGTTTTTAATTAAATTTAGTTCTTTAATTTTTCAAAAATAGTTAAAATCATTTTTTAATGAAATTTCAAATAAGTAATGCTACATTCAATTTTCAAAAATAATTTCTGATATTTTATTCACTTAATTTATTATTATTAAATTTAATTTTACACTTTAAGCAATTCCAATTCATAATCACCAACCATCCAAGGAATTTAAATAGTTCAATAACATTAAAAAAATAGCATATAATCGTCCATATGTGAATCGGACTTTGGGTTTCCTAAGATTCAAAATGGTAATCATGAAAGCAAGAAGAACGATGAAAGAGATAATGAGGAACCTTACCTTTTGATCAAATCTAGTTCGGGAATTTCTTCACCAATTTTCAATGAACTAACGAACCTCAGCTGAATCTTTTTTTGGATTTCCAGATCTTCAATGTTCGAATTTCTTCAACGCCGTTCTTTTTACCACACGCTGAAATGGAGAACCGATCTCTTCATCTCTATCACTGCCATTCCGGAGCATATCAAAATCATCGTTAAGATCAATGGCTTTATTTCTCCAGCTGCCTCCGTTAGAGTTCCTCAAATCCTCTTCCACGAACACCTTAAGTTCATCAACAGCCACTCAAATCCCTTAAATTTTGTCTCCAATTTTGCCTTCTTTGAACGGCTTATCTTGAACGAGATCGCTGCTAGAATGACCGGATCTAAATAAACAATTAACAAATAAAATTTTCATTTTCCTTTTTGATCTTACAATACAGTAAACTATTAGAGCCCCCAAATTAGAAATCAAGCTTTTTAAGGATACCCATTTCATTTCTCACCATCTTTGACTTTGTTATGCAAAATTTTAAAAAAAAAGAGAAGAAGAAGACGAAAGAATCAACATGAGAAAGGGAAAAATAATAAAGACAAATAGAACTGGGGTTCTCTCTTGAATATAAAGAAAGGAAAAAGAAAAACCAAAAGGAGGGAAGAAAGAAAGGGGGGGATTACTTGTTGGGAAAGGCGAAGAGCACGAAAAAGAAAAGAGGAGCGGAGTAAACTTTACTTTAAGTGAGAATTTTTTTGGGCGTTTTGAAAAAAACGCCACTATTAATACTCATTTGCGGTATTTTTATGGCTAGCGCCGCTAAAGCCCCAAGTGAACGACGTCGTTTTGTTTAGTAATGTGCTTTTTGCGGCGTTTTTGCTCAAAAACACCGCTAATACCTTCAATATTAATAATTTTTTAGTTTAATTATTAATTAGATTCCTTTAAATTAATTTTGTTTTGTTTCTAATAATATGTTTAATTTGTACAGTTTTATAATTTAATTTCTCATACCTAAATTCTAACCCCTAAATTATACACCTTAACTCATATATATATTACATTGCGATGTAATTAAAGAAATAATCTAATCTAAACCTTAAACCCTAAAATAATATGATTTTTATCTATTTTATCAAAATCCCTAAACACTAAGACTCTAATTTTATTATTCGATATGATTTAAGCACTAAACCCCAAACCCCATAACTCTAAAATGGTAAAAACTAAACTATAAACTCAGCCTAAACCCTAACCTAATCCTTAAAATTAAATCCTAAACCCTAATCCTAAAACATAAACCCTAGACCCTAAACTATAAAGATTAATCCATAAATTATATACCCTAAATTAAACCATAAACCCCAAATTATCATGAGAATTAATTCAATATTTTAAAATTAATACTATCTCTTTTACGATTATATAAGAAATTATTTAATAATTTTTTTCATTTTTAACAAATATTTTTCTATGTTTTTACTTTCAAATATTTTCTAAGTGTCATTATTTTTGATTAAAAATAATTTATATTTTAATCAATATAATTTATATTTTAATTAAGATATATTTTATATATTCAATTAAAATAAATTGTATTTTAATTAACATTACTAGTTAGGGTTTAAGGGTTTCGATAAAGCAAAACTTCTTAATGGTTTAGTTATCAATTTGTAATGTACTTTTCATAATTAAGTCAATTAATTTCAAATAGCAAAATAAAATTAAATTCAAAACAAAAATAAGCAAAAATAAAAATTAAACCGAATAAAATTGAAATGAGTGTCGATTACCCTAAATGAAAATAGAATAATTGTTGCTCAACATTTACCGGCGTTTAAGGTTAGTGTTTAATGGTTAATGGTTTAGTGTTTGTAGTTAAGGGTTTATGGTCGAGTGTTTAGAGTTATGATTTAGGGTTTAGAATCTAAATCTATGGTTTATAGTTTAGGGTTTAGACTATTTAAAGTTTAGGGTTTAAGGTTTAAGGATAAACATATGCACAATTAGATTTTGTCAGGGGCTGAAATTAATCTGTAAGTAAAAAATGCAATCTCACCATTTTATAGCATATATTTTTATAATTTTTTAATGATTAAATAAAATTTGATATTCTATCTTTTTTCGATAAACCCTAAATCTTAAACCCGTGAACCATAAACCATACATCTACAAACCCATAAACTCATAAACTTTAGCCATAACCCTAATCCTATAAGACTAACCGTAAACTCTAAAGTACATTAAATCTTGAAATACTGAACTCGAAACCCTAGTCAGTCCATACAAACCACTAAACCCTTAATTATTTAGATAAATTTTGAATAATATATATTATTTCAATATTTCAGGAAATTTAAATAACATTTTCAATTTACTAAATAATTTTGTTTCTCTAAAGATGCATGGGTTACCAAATTTTTTAATTTTAATATATATAAAGCTTATCTATTATCTCTAAAATATTTTAAACTATAATTATAATTTTAATATATATATAAGAAATTAAATAATTTAAACTATAATATATATATATATAAAGTTTGTTTTCCTGTAATGACTAAACCCTAAATATAAATTTTATAAGGGACAAAAGTAATTAAAATAGAATATTAATGCTTACATAGACCCTAAAATAAATTAATTTTTTATTAATAACACTAACCCCTAATGCCTAATAGCAACCCCTAAAACCATAACCCTTAAATTATTTATTTTTGCGGCGTTTTTTCAAAAGCGCCGCTAATACTCTGACTTTTAGCGGCATTCTTAAAAAAGCGCCGCTAATGCTCAGACCTTTAGCCGTGTTTTTCCAGAAGTGCCGTTAATGCTCTGATTTATAGCGGCGTTTGAGGAAAAAACACCGCTATTTATTCTTTTTAGCGGCGTTTTTGAAATAAACGCCACTATTACTCTATTTTTGCGGCGTTTTCCTTAAAACGCCGCTAATGTATAATATTTGAGGTGTTTTTCTTTAAAACGCCACTAAAAACGCCGCTAAAAGTCTATTTTGATATAGTGAAATGATAATTAAAATTTAATCTTTTGTTTTATTGATTTGACTACTCGTATGATAATTTATGTGTACATTATTTGTTTTATAGGTCACATTAATAAATAATTTAAAATTATAAAAATATAATTAACCAAAATTAAAATTTTAAAAATACGTACATGTGAATTATTATGCAATTTGGCAAGTTTAAAATTTTAGTTAGTATTAAAAACATCATTTGGACTCTTTATTAAAAAGTTAATAGATAAATTTAATTATTTTTAAAAGTTAATAGCAAAATTTAACTTGAAAAATAAAAATTAAACTAAAAAATGTAAACATTATGAAATAAATTTAATATTATGTTTTATTGCGATCAACAATTTTGAAACACAACTAAAAAGCGCAAAGCACAGTGAAATGATAATTTTTGAATGAGAAAGAAAAGGGAAAATTAGGTAAAATGTCAAAATAAAAAATAGAAAATTAATGTAATAATTGATTTTAAAGAAAGAAACAAAAATGCATATTAAAAAGTACTTTTAAAAACACATTTTACAAAATATCTTTTTTTAATGCATTAATTTTTAATTAGATTGTTAAATGTTAGTGATTTTATTTTTAAGATTCGAGTTCGATTCTTCTCATACTTATATTTGTATTTTTATTTAATGTTGTTTTATTTTTATTTTTAATTAATAAATATATTATTTTAAAGTTTTTAATAAATAATTTTTTATTTATATAAATAAAATAATAATTATATAATTATATAATAAAATATATTTTATATATATCGTTATGTTAATAATATTTTAATTAATAATCTCTTTATTTATATATATTTTAACCTAACGATATATTTATTATATAATTACTTATTTATCATTTTATTTATATAAATAAAATAATTATTAATTAAAAGGGTAAATATCCCATATATACCAAAAAGTTAAATTATTTACGAAAATGGGCCGTTTGAAGAATATTTACGGAAAAGTCGTTTCCCAAAACGTGTTGGCGTGGGCGCGTTTTGGGGGGGCGCTTTTTGAGGACGGCGCTTTGTGCCACCTCAGCAAAGCGCATCCTCAGGGGCGCACTTTAGCCCTGCAATGGTCAAATCCCAACGACCAATTTTTTTTGACCGTTGGGGGCCCAACGGTAAAAAAAAAAACTATAAAAACCTCCCCAACCCTTTATTTTTTTCACACTTCAATCCTTTCTCAATATTCTCTCAATTTTCTCTCAAAGTCCTTAAAATTTACGCTCAAATTTCAAAATAGTCCTTTACTATTTATGAAAAAGCCCTTTATAATTTTTTAATATATTTTTTTGGAAAATTTTAAAATTTTTTATCGGATTACAATGGCCGGGGAATTACTTCGCCTAGACAACAAGCACATCTCCGTCGAGCAAATGCAAATGGTAAGTTTTAATTTTAATTTTTTAATATTATTTAATTTTTTTCAATTATGCAATTTTAATTAATTTTAATTTTATAATTTTTAAACAATCATAGATCGGTGTTGGAATGTTATATTTGCAACATGCATGGTCCCCCATTGCCGTTGATCGAGAATTACCTGCGGGAAGCGAGTTTTTGGCACGTGGCCACAATAGGCTGGGGGTTCAAGTTGGAGTCGCCTTTGATTAGCGCGTTGATAGAGTGATGGAGACCCGAGACGCACACTTTCCATCTGCCATGCGGAGAGTGTACCATCACTCTAGAAGATGTGTAGTTGCAGTTGGGATTACCGGTGGACGGGTCGGTAGTCACCGGGTCCGCAACATCTATCGATTGGATGGTCGTATGCTACGAGCTTCTGGGTGCCATTCCGGATAGAATTCAAGGAGCTCGGATCGATATGACCTGGTTACGAGACACATTCCCAGAGCTGAACGAGGGTTCGACCGAAGTAGAAAGAATACAGTATGCTCGGGCATACATTCTTCAGATAATTGGAGGCTATCTGATGCCGGACGTCTCTAGAAACCTTGTCCACCTGAGATGACTCTTGAAACTTGTTGATTTCACAGCAGCCGGTGAATTGAGTTGGGGGTATGTCGTGCTATCGAGGTTGTACTGGGAGATGTGCGGGGCGACGCGGCCGAGTAAAGTAAAAATCGGAGGTTGCCTATCACTACTGCAGTCATGGGCATGGTTTTGATTTCTATTTTTACGTCCTCGACTCAACCAGCCATATTCATTCCCACTGATAACGAGGTAAATTTAATATTATATTTTACAATTATTTCGTAGATTTATAGTATAATTGCATGCTAAAAGTTTATTTAATTAGGTGGAACCATTCGTGAGTCATGTTGGAATACCTAACTCGCTTGAGGATATCTGCTCCTATTGGACCAACAGTCGGAATCACAAGTAAGTTTTGACTTTCGATATTATAATTTAGTATTTCATATGTAGTGTCTAGTATTATGTATATAACTAATATTTTGATAATTTTAATATAGTTTCAATGGACACCGTACGAAGATCCAAAAATTTGGGCAGTAATTCCAAAGGAGTTCTTCCAAAATCCGAACAGTTGGCACGTTAAGGTTCCATTAATCACCTACGCGACCGTGGAGATGCACCAGTCAGATCGGGTTCTGTGGCAATTTGGATTTTGGCAACCGATTCCCGTGCCACCTGAGGTGCTCAATGATGAGTACAAAGTGGACTTACGGCTGCTGCGCACGGATTGACCAATATTTTGGTCAGGTCATATTGAGACGTGGGAGAACCGGTATGACTTTTTACCTATCCGGGAACCGATCATCGTTCCTGAGTTAGCGTGCGTGTCGGAGTACATGCCATGGTTTAGGATCCATGGCAAGCCGTATCTGTTGTCGGAAGAAGAGAGGCGACGGCAACTTCGTGAGCGAAAGGAACATCGGGCCCCTTTAAATCCAAGGAAAAGGGGTGATGAGACGGGGCCATCAATAGCGCTGACACAGTCACCGGGCCCAGCAACAGTGCCTACACAGTCACCGAGCCCATTAGTTTAGCCGACAACACCGACATCACAGCGTCTACCGTTTATGCCAGGTGCGTACCTTACCTCTTATATGTATCCTCCTAACTCATATATGTTTCCTTTCCCAGTCCCATCCCAAGTTGGAATGCATGGCCGGGTTCGAATCCGTTCCTGACTACTCCCGTAGGCCAGCCGATCGTGAGGCCGACGTCGCGTGTGGGATCAGAGGAGGCGTCGTCGGGGAGCACTTCTTTCTACTAGGCTCCTTCACATGACGAATGCGATCACCCCGCCGTGGTTTATTCAAACACCTCCGGTCATTATTTTATCAAGGTGGGTCATCATCACAACACCTGAACTGGACCCACTGCTTGAGGAACTCGATTCCCGCTCGAGGTTCCACGACCCCCTTCAGAAGCTAGAAGAAGGAGGAATCTAGCACGTAATCACGACCGCCTGTGTGGCACTTTGGTTCCCACCCCAGATCGACCCTAAACCCTAAACCCCAATTTTATTTTGTTATTGTAATCTAATTTTTATTTGTTATTGTAATTTAATTTTAATCTCTTTGATAAAATAGAAATAGTTTAATTTTTTTGTAATTAAGTTTTAATATATTTAATAAAATTTGAGTTTAATTTTTTTTGTAATTTAATTTTAATCTCTTTGACAAAATAGAAATGGTTTAATTTTTTTTGTAATTAAGTTTTAATATATTTAATAAAATTTGAGTTTATTTTTTTGTAATTTAATTTTAATCTCTTTGATAAAATAGAAATGGTTTAATTTTTTTTGTAATTAAGTTTTAATATATTTAATAAAATTTGAGTTTAATTTTTTTGTAATTTAATTTTAATTTCTTTGATAAAATAGAAATGTTTTAATTTTTTTGTGATTAAGTTTTAATATATTTAATAAAATTTGAGTTTAATTTTTTATTTTTGTAATTTAATTTTTTTAATTTAATTTTAATATCTTTGAGAAAATAGAAATGATTTAATTTTTTTGTAATTAAGTTTTAATATATTTAATAAAATTTAAGTTTAATTTTTTTGTAATTTAATTTTAATATCTTTGATAAAATAGAAATGATTTAATTTTTTTGTAATTAAGTTTTAATATATTTAATAAAATTTGAGTTTAATTTTATTTTTTTGTAATTTAATTTTTTAATTTAATTTTAATATCTTTGATAAAATAGAAATGATTTACTTTTTTTGTAATTTTGTAATTTAATTTTAATAACTTGAATAAAATAAAAGTTCTTATACAAAAATTCACCGCTTTTCCTTCAAAAAATAGAAATTACATCGAGACAAAAAGCTAAGACACGGTCAACTATTCCGATTTGGATCTGAGCGAGATGTATGGCCCGGGTTCCTACATAGCTCAGAGCAAAAGAGCGTCACGTGAGAGCTCTTTTTAGTACTCATCTTGACAATGCACCTATTTGAAGCGTTTTTGCCATTGTTTGTTCGTAAACGTCTTCTCAAAATTATTTTGCTCGAGACTCATCACACAAAATTTAATTAATTTTTTATGCTAATATATTTTGCCCAAAACTCTCTATATATTTTTTTCCTAGCCCAAAAATTCAATTAATTTTTCATAGGGGAAGGGAGGGAAAAAATGCGTCCACGTCAACGCGTTTTTCTAGTTATTCAGCAGCAAAGCGCCGCCTAGAACGCTTTTTATTGTTTCCTCAAAACGCGTACACTTCAAATGAGTTTTGAGGAAAACAAATTTTTCCGTAAATATATTTCAAGCTGGCCTATTTTCATAAATAATTTAATTTTTTAGTATATATGGGATATTTACCCAATTAAAAATTTTAAAATAAAATAATATTAAATAAAAAATATAAATACTGAGTATAAGAAAAATCGAAAAAAAATTATTAACAGTTAACCTGACAAAAAAAAAAAAAAAACAAACTAATGTATTAAAAAGTACACGTTTTTTTTTGAAAAACGCTTTTCTCATTCTGCCCTGGGAAATTCGGACGTAATTTTTTTTTTTTAATTTCGGCATTTTTACCTAATTTAAGAAAAACCCTAAAACTTGAATCCTTCATATTCTCGACACTTGAATTTCCACTCTGTTTGAAGAATGAAAAAATAAGCTATATACACTGAAAAATCTGCTCATTGTAACAACCGCCAATCTCCACGGCGATCGTCACCTTTCTCTCTTCAATCAGGGGTATTTTTTTATATCTATTCTTTCTTACGAATATTCATTGTTACCCCTTGATGTTTAGGGTTCAGTCTGCCAATTTCTTTAGGACCTTGTCACTTAAAGATGTTTTTAGCAAAAAAATGTTGTTGTTGCTCTTCTTCTTGGGGTAAAATTAGCTATTTGGGGTAATTGGGTAGTGTAATTGTGAACTGTTCTTGAGTTAATTCCTTGTTGCTTTGGATCCATTAAATTCGGATTTTTTAGGGTTTTCTTTACCCCAATCTCAAACTTGGTGCCCTTAATTCAGATTTTTAAGAAAATATTGAGGAAAATGTTCACAAAAAATTGGAGCAATTTATTTCCTATCAAATTTGAAAGTGAACAACTAAAGAGGATTAATCATGGTGTTAATATTTTCCATCAATTGTATATAATTTTGATTGTTATAATAACAAATATAGCTCTCCATGTTTATATATTGTAAATGTTCACAAACTAGGTGAATGTTGTGAGCTAAATTTGTTAATCAAATACTAAATTGATAGAATGCGTTAACTTTGAAGAAAAATATTAGCGTTGTGATTAGTTGTTCTAAGTTGCTCACTGTCGAAATTGATAGGGAGTAAATTGTTCTGAGTTTTTAGATGGATCAATTTGCTCAATATCAAAATTGAGAGGTACTAGAGAGGTCTTTTACTTCTTTTCTCAATATACAAAGATGAGTACATTTTAACTTAAATATGAAAAATGCCTATATATATATATGTATAAAACTGTTTCATTTTCATGTAAGTTCTATTCTGTATCTTTCCTTGTTCATTTTTCAGTTTATAATGTTTATGTTTTTATTCCTGTAAAGACAAATACATCTTTGTTTTTGCTAATTTAGGGTGAAATTATTTTTCAGGATTGCTAAAAAAGGTACATTTTTGTGTAATTCTTTTGTCCGATTGGAATTTGATTAGTGTATATTTGAACCTTTAAGGTCTTACTCGAGTTTTCTTATGGTTGAAGCTCAGGGCAAAAATGTCCTTAAAAATCTATTAAAATTCATACTCCAATTAAAACCATCACTCTCGTCGCTGCTTCCTTGGCTGTATCTCTTTATTGCTTCGCTTTTGCTACGGAGGCGCCGTTCGCTAGAATCTCCTCCGAAAAACAAACAACGACGACGAAAGCTACGGTCCTTTTTTCCTTTAGAAACCGCTCCAAAAGCCTAAGCTTTGCTCATATTTTGCCAAAGGTATGCATAAATTCCAGCTCTTTTTTTTTGTCCTTTTTTTTAATCTTTTATTTGAATTTGGTTTTGTTCAGCTGAGCTTAATCTGTATTTCAATGGTGAAAGTAAAAGTACTTAGCTTAGTGCTGTTTGAATGTGTAATTAATTTTTGAATATTAGTATCTGATGTTTAAAATTGTAGTTTCTTTTTCTAAAATGTTTTATGCTAACTTTAAAATTGAGTAAAGTAAGATACTTTGTTCTGTAAATGATCAATTGCTAATGCATTAGTAAAATCTGAAAAAAGAAAGTACAAAAATATGTAATCATAGAATAAGTTATTTTATTAGGCTAGGGATTTAAGGTCTTTGATCCGGCACCTTTTCTGCAAAATCTATATATGTGTGTGTGTATACACACTACTAACCCTTGATTTGCTGCCAACTTTTCAGCTGATTAACGAAGATGCCGCGGAAACCAGCTAGGCATCATAGATTGTTACCAGTTCGGCCTTTAACTTTCTCACCATTTGCTCGTTCTGTTGCTCGATTTGCTACTGCTTACTCAGTTAAACATCACATGCATGATGCCACGCAGCAATCTGCTGGTTTTTTTTCTTTATTTTGTGTGTGTGCTTAAAGTGATAAATAATTGCTTTTCTGTTGCTTTTATCTGCTTGACTTTTACTGTTATTTTTGATTTTTACATTCTTATTATTTTCTGGCCTAAACTGTAGGTGATGAATCTAAGGAGAAGTTAAAAAATGTAGACAGACAATCCGAGTCATCTGAGGATGAAGAATTTGATGTAAGTACTTAATTACAGGTAACGTTGATTATACTATGAAATATATCTAAAGGTTTTTAGTTAATTTGTCCCTTTTCTTTCTCCTTCTATCTTTAAAAGGGAGTTGTCCAAGCAGATTTTGCATTTTTTGACCCAAAACCAGATGATTTTCATGGTGTGAAAACATTGCTGCAATCCTACCTTAATAACAAGCAATGGGATTTGAGCGGTTTTGTAGACTTGATATTGGGACAAACCACCGTTGGAACTGTTGTTAAATTAGAGGATTATGAAGACAATGGAGTTTTTTCTATAATTACTGCCCTTAACTTGGGGAGATACAAGGTAAGAAAGTTATTCTTTTGATCTGAATGGCTGTTAACTGTTCTCTGTTGAACTGTTTCCTATTGGCAAGATTAATTTACTGACCCTAACTTGAAATTGATATACTAAAAGGTAATCCATACCATTGATCTGCTAAATATTGCACCATCCTGGTTTTGCCATTGTTGGAATAGATTAAATAGTTGCCTTGTACTTGATTGTATAGAATCTTAGTTAAAATCCCATAGCGAGAATAATGGACCAACTTAAATGACCAATATCATTCGATGTGATAGATCAGGTAGTAGACAACTATGTTGGGTCTTTCTTTTCATTTTTCTTAAAGTGACTGCATCTGAGGCATATTTGGATATAGGTACGGGAATATGATCTTCTAAGTACATTTCAAATACATGGAAATCTTGAAAAAAAAAATTGAACATACCCATTTTTTATCCTTCTCGTAATCCAACACTCACATCTGAGTCTAGGTAACACAAACAAACAAAACTTTTAAATGAATCTTTCTTGTTGTACTGGTGGTTGATGCCTACCTAAAGGCTAAATATCTTTTATTCCTTCTTGAACTGTGGGTTCTTCGATAAAGTTTATCTGTTGAGGTGCTATTTCTTGTGTCAACATGCGAAACCCTTATATACCAAATAGTGTAGCTAAAATGTTGTGAATGTTGTTCGCTAGGATCACAAATGTATTACAGAGCTCAAGGAGTTCCTTCTTAATATATGCCATGAGAAAAATAAAATAGGAAACTTGAGATCACTTTTGGGAGATGAAGCACAGAAAGTGGGTCTCCTGGTTTCCCAATGTGTCGTGAACCTTCCTCCTGAACTCTTGCCGCCTCTTTATGATGTACTCTTTGATGAAATTTCATGGGCTACCGAAGATGAGGTTAGATTTTGAGTAATGTGTTATACTTAATAAAAAGTATTGTCTTCTTTTTCTACCAAAAGCACTTATCATTGATAGTAAACTTATATATATATATATATATATGTTGTTGTTTCACTTTTTGAAGCCCACAGAGGAGTTGCGTAATTCCTTCCGGTTCAAATTTTACGTAGTAGTAAGCAAATTTTACAAGGTATAAGATCTTTTTTGTGCTGCTTTTACTTTTCATATGAGCATATTTTGATTATTCTTTCCCTGACTTTCGAGCTGAATCTACAGCACAAGAATGCAAATCAGAAAAGGTCTTCAAGCACTGACAAAGATGAGGCTTTCGTATATATTAAGCCTGAAGATGAGATTTTGCATAAGGTATTGATTCTTTGATCCATGTAATGTGTAATGCCATATGTTTTACGTTTCCATTGGTTTGTTCGTTTTTACATTTTAATGATTTCCTTTTAAAACATATTTCAGCTGAGCATGTGGTCCTTCCTTTTTCCATTGCAAACTCAACAGGTTGCAACTCATGAGGTTAGTAGAACTCAACATCAAATTTATCATCATCAATCCATTTTAGTTCATCTCTAAATTTTGTTTTTGATATCTAAAATTTTGATAGTTCATTAACTTGTCTTTACTGTTCTTTTTCAGACCAATGGGGTATAATTACCTTTGTATTCTTGTTTTTGATCAATAACTTTAATTATCTTCCAACGGTCGATCTTTTTTTGCAGCTTAAAAATTACCAGCTAACAGGGATTGTTATGGCTGTCAAAGCAGAAGACATTTCCTCATTCCGACAACAATTGCATGCTTTGATAAATGAATCTTGAATCTCGTTGAAAGAATGCAAAATTTTTGACACTTTAAGTACTGTATTTCTAACTTAAACGATTTTGCACGAGTTTGTTGTTCCGATAAATGTTGAAGATGCAGCCCGATAATGGAGGAGTTGCAGTAAGGTAAGAATCAGACTCCAATTTGCAAGCATAGCGAACACTCAGACCTGATTTAGGTGACATTTTTGTTGGAATGAATTTTGTTGTGATATAAAAGCTATTTTTTTTAAACTTAAAATATTTATATTTGTGACTTAAGATCCTTCAAGGACCCTTTAAATATCTTAGGGCTGGGCACGGGGGTAAAATACCCAAAAATATTAAAAAAAATAACTTATTTATGGAAAAGGGTCAATTTCAAAAATATTTACTAAAAAGACCGTTTCACCCCAAAATGCATCTATGTCGGCACGTTTTGGGGGATATGTCAGCAAAGCGCGTCCTCAGGGGCGTGTTTTGCTGATGAATCACCAGGAAAACGAGCTGACGTGGATGCGTTTTTGCCATCTCTTCTCGTCCGATTATAGTATGATATTTTAAGATTTTTAGGCTAGGATAAAAATATATATAGGGTTTTAGGTAAAATATATTAGTCCAAAAAATTAATTGAATTTTTTGACAGTTGTACGTGACAAAATAATTTTGAGAAGTTTCTGAACAAACAGTGGCCAAAAAACACTTCAAGAAGGATGCACTGTCAGCAAGAGTACTAAAAAGAACTCTCACGTGGACGTTCTTTTGCTACAATAGTCTGCGGGAAAATTATTTTAAGAAAACGTTTTGAATAAACAGTGGCCAAAACGTTTCTAGCAGGTGCATTGTCAGTAAGAGTACTGAAAAGAGCTCCCACGTGGACGCTCTTTTGCTACTGATGAGTCTCAGAAAATTATTTTGAGAAGACGTTTCTGAACAAACAATGGCCAAAACGCTTCTAGCGAGGTGCATCGTCAAGATTAGTATTGAAAAGAGCTCCCACGTGAACGCTCTTTTTGCTACTGATGAGTCTCAGAAAATTAGACTATAAATCGAGCAAATTTCATTCTTAGGTTGCATAAGGAAATTGAGGCAAAAGAAAAAAGCGAAAATGAGTGAACGATATTAATCTTGTTTTTATTACGATGGTGAGGTTTGTGACATCGAAAATGGTGTTGTTTTCTTATCAGAGAATACAACGCGACTGAGTTTTAATCGGAACGTTGATTTGGTAGAACTTCGCAAAAGAATTTGGCGTAAAATATTTGGAACAACGCCAATGAAAGTTCAATCTATTAAGTATAGATTTTGCGCTTCGGTTAATCCGGTGAGATATGACTCATTCGACATCAAAGGTCTTCGGAGCTTTGAGGCAATAGTGGAGACTCATCTTGCCAGTGGATCACCTTATCTCGAGGTATATGTATAATTTTCATCTCCAAGTGATTTTTATGCGACCTCAACATCTACTGCTGTTCGAGGGGAATACACGACCCCAAGTTGACACTTTGTTAGTGGGAGGTAAAACATGGAAATGCCCGTGTTCGGTGGCAGTATGGAAAGCATAACCCCTGCACGACACTTGGTTGGTGGATGAGACATGCATATGCGTCATTCGATATCCGATGATAGAAATACGTATTGGGGGACATCATTAACTTCTACTGGTTAACAATCCATATATGATTGGGAACGTTACGAAAGATGTTTAAGGAGTGATAATGTACTTCCCACGACATCCACCGGTGAGGGGCCCTCGTTTGTTGCAGGTTATGGAGGGTTGGACGATGAATCTGATGTGGATCCATCTCAGGAGCCGGGACCCGATGGTGCAGAAGTTAGATTATTTTTTGAACCGGAGCCTGTTCCAATTGTACTTTAAGATGTTGAGGGCGGTTCAGACGAAGAAGAAGAAGATCTGCTATTCAGGGCGTACTCGCCTCCAATCTACATGCATAATGTCGATCTATCTCAAGGTGATGCATTGGAGTTTCCTGAGCTATCACACCGGATGCGTGACCGTACAACTTCTTCGTTGGATTCAGACCAATTAGAAGTTGGTAACTAGTTTTCCAACAATAATACTTTTCTTGCTGCATTGAAACAATACAACATCAGGAACGAGGTTAACTACAACATGATTAAATTCAAGCTCAATAAGTACGAGGTGAAGTGTGCAGTGTAAGACGGTACATGTTCATGAAAAATCATGGCCTCGTTGAAGAAAAGGACAGGCTTGTGGGAGATCAAAAAGTACAAAGGTCCACATACATGTCTTGCCGGTACAGTACCACTATGTGTTCAAGATTTTTTAATAATGCTAATATTATGTAATATTGCATAATTTAACGTACTTCGTTGACATGTGTTACACAAGATCATCCGAAGATGGATTCAGACATGTTAGCTGACTTAATAATCCCGACGGTGAAGGCCGATCCCAAGACTATAGTGTCGGCCTTAATTGACAATATTCGTAGCAATTGGGGTACACGCCCTCTTATAGAAAGGCTTGGATAGCCAAGCAAAAGGCGTTAGAAAAGTTGCATGGTTGGTGGGACGCTTCATATAATAAAGTGTGGCAGTGGTGTCAAGTGCTGGAGAAATATGTCCCAGGCAGCATAACAGATCTTAAAACGGAACCGACATACTACAACGATCGTTTGCTCCATGGATGTGCAGTGTTCAAGCGTCTGTTCTGGTCATTTAAGCAATGCCGAGGTGGCTTTATATATTGCAAGCCATTGGTACAAATTGACGGTATCTTTATGTATGGTAGATATACGCATCGGCTATTGCTAGCTATGACACAAGACGGCTGTGGGAGAATCCTTTCGATTGCGTTCGCAACAACACCGGGGGAGTCAGCTGATGATTGAGACTTCTTCTTATCTAGGTTAAAGAGGCATGTCTGCCTCCAACCTGATATATGCGTTATATCGGATCGGGGCCCTGGAATACTAGTCGCAATAGAGCGCCAGGGAAGCTTGTGGGATCGCACACACCATCGATATTGACTAAAGCATGTTGCATTCAACTACTACGGGCAACATCGATCTAAAAGTCAGCGACGGTAAGTGAACGATATGGGTATGTAATATCTATTAATATAATTTCGTTTGTAATATTCAATTTATTCTAAATTGAAGAGTGGTATGTAATATTCAATATCAACTTATATTGGCAGGGTATGAGATCAATAAGGACCATTTTCAGAAGATGTTTGCGAGTTTGCGCTCAGATAACGAAAAAGGCGCAAACTACCTGTGCAATATTCCTTTCGAACAGTGGACACAAGCATATGACGGCAGCCTACGATATAGTCATATGACCACAAACCTGGCCGAATTTATAAATTCTGTCCTAAAAGGAACCCGTCATCTGCCGATTACATCGATTGTGCGAGAGACATATTTTCGTTTAGCGGCATATCTTCAAGCGATGGTCTAATAAAAGTCGTATATCTTCAAGCGAGGTAGGTATTCCAACATGACTCGCCGAATGGTTCCACCTAAATAAATAAATTTTTAGCATACAATTATAATATAAATCTACGAAATAATTGTAAAATATAATATTAAATTTACCTCGTTATCAGTGGAAATGAATATGGGTGGTTGAGTCGAAGTCGTAAAAATGAAAATCGAAACTATGCCCATGAATGCAGTAGTGATAGACAACCTCCGATTTTCGCTTTACTTGGCCACGTCGCCCCGCACATCTCTTGATACAACCTCGATAGCACGACAGACCCTCAACTCAATTCACCGGTTGCTCAGAAATCAACAAGTTTCAGCAGACCATCTCGTGTCTGAGGTTTCTAGAAAGGTCCGGCATCGATAGCCTCAATTATCGAAGAATGTATGCCCGAGCATACCGTATTCTTTTATTTCGATCGAACCTCATTCGGCCCGGAATGTGCCTCGTATCCGTGCCATCTCGATCCGAGCTCCTTGAATTTTATCCGAATGGCACCCGAAGCTCGTAGCATACGGCTCCCCAATCACCGAAGTTGCGGACCGGTGACTCTGACTCGTCCACCGGCAATCCCAATCTGCAATCGCACATCTTCTAGAGTGATGGTACACTCTCGCATGGAAGATGGAAAGTGTGCGTCTCGGATCTCCACCTCTCTATCAATGCACTGATCAAAGGCGGCTCCAACTTGAATCCCCGGCCTATCGTGGCCACGTGCCAAAACTCGCTTCTCGCAGGTAATTCTCGATCAACGGCGATGGGGGACCATGCATGTTGCGAATATAACATTCCAACACCCGATCTATAGACTGTTTAAAAAATTATAAAATAAAAATTAATTAAAATTGTATAGACCTAAAAAATATTAAATAATATTAAAAAATTAAAATTAAAACTTACCATTTGCAATTGTTCGACGGAGATGTGCTTGTTGTCTAGACGAAGTAATTATCCGACCATTTGTAATACGATCGAAAGTTTTAAAAGTTTCAAAAAATATATTAAAAAAATTAAAAAGGGCTTTTTTGTAAATATTAAAGGACTATTTCGAAATTTTAGAGGAAGTTTGAAGGACTTAAAGAGAATTTTGAGAGGAATTTGAGAGAAAATTAAGAGAAAAATGAGTAAGGATTAAAGTGTGAAAAAAATAATAGGGTTGGGGGTTTTTATAGGTTTTTTTTTGACCGTTGAGGGCTAAAGTGCGTCCCCAGGGGCGCGCTTTGCTGGCATATCCCCCCAAAAGGCGTTGACGTGGACGCGTTTTGGGATAAAACGACATTTTTCGTAAATATTTTTGAAACTGGGCTTTTTTCGTAAATAATTTAATTTTTTGGTATTTTTGGGTATTTACCCCTGGGCACGGTGGATTTCCTCAAATTTGATATTGATTCAACTTGAACTCAATTTTTTTTTTAAAAAAATCCGATTCTAATGGATTGGGTCGGATGTTGAATTTGGTTTTTTTTTTTTGTCATCCCTACTTATAACCCGGTTGAGCATTGTTAATAACATGTAAAATTATGAATTATATAGTTTCCAAATGAAATGAGTCACTCCTATGGATTTCTGATTTTAATTATTTGAAATAATTATGAACTTTTTATTATTATAAAATATTAGCTATAAGGAAGACAACAGTTAAAGGAAATACCCGAGGGATATGGCTTGCCTCTGCCTCCAATGCATTGGAAGGCATACTTAGTTGTTGCACAGCTTAGAGGTTGGAGATTTCTTAAGTTTCTTTGCGAGTGCATATCTCCCGACTCTTCTGGGATGTCAGTATATACACTCGCTAACCCCTCGGTGACTACACGTTAAAATTTGGTTTAGACCAATCAGATAAATTCTATAAAATTCTATCTAATAAATATCTTCTGAGCTTAATAGGATAAAAAAAGCTTTTCACCTATTTTCTCCATAATCTTTTGCATCTATATAACCTCTCTTAACCTATAAAATTCACCTGTTAATCTTTTGGGTTTTTAGATTTAACGGTTGGTTATTCAATTTTAATGTTTTTGCTAATGCAAAAGAATATTTTCAGAATACAATAAGAGAAAATAACTTCTCTTTGTTCACTAAATTATGGTGTTTTGCAAAGTTACACGAAAGGAAAATTCTGTTTAGGAGAATGTGTTAGATAATACATGTTAGTGAATAAAAATAATTAATTATAAATAAACACATATAAAATAAAATATGAACAGAATTATTTATAGTTAATTTATCAAATATGAAAATCAAATAAAACCATAATAAACAATAGAAACAAAGGAGATTTGAGATTTTGCAAAACGTTGAGGCCCGTAAAACACGGTTTCCTTAAGACAGATTTGGCTGCTCCTACGGTACTTGGAGTAACGTTGATCAAAAGTCTCCTAGGATACAACAACAGTAGTTATCGTAGTAGTAGCACCTCTACCACGATCAATCGAACGAACAATGCCTTTCTCTAACAACGGAATATTTATAAAACACGAAGGATGGAAAAACAGATTTTTTAGAGCAACAAAATTTCAACAAGAGAAATTCTAAGAGAGTATAAAAGTGTTTAAAAACCCTTCAAAATCATGGCCTTTCATAGGCATGGAAAGTGTTCGAATTTTAGAAAAAATATCCCAAAAATCTGCCATTAAATTAAAATTTTAATCAGATTTATTGGAATCAAATCAATAAGATAAGTTTCCATATATAAGCAGATTTTGTCTGCTAAGGAAAATAAATTTGTGTTGGGTTAAAATATCCGTAGGCCCATTTAGGCCTGATAGGTTCGGACATTTCGTGTTGCCTATGTCTTGCGGGTGCATGCGCCCCAACCCTATTGGGTTTGGACCTGCACCCCTGTAATGACCCAAAATTCACGGGCATCGAAAAAGTGCAGTATCGAGCCTTCGTCTTAGTAAATTGAGTTCATAAATATTTATTAGGAACATTTGTGAGTCTAGTTGTATGTTTAATTAGACTTTAATTAAGTGAATTTAGTTTAATTAAGAATAATTAGGGAAAAGGACTAAATTGAATAAAAAAAGTTGAATTATAGATTAAAAATATAAAGGACCAAAATTGGAATTATGCCATTTGAATTAATTGAGGCGGAAAATGAATTGAAAAATCTAAATTTTTCTTAGATTTCATACATTAATTAAGTTATTATTATTATTATTATTATTATTATTATTATTATTAATTGATATTATATTATTATACTATGAAGTAAATTATAATAAAGACAAATGTATAGTAATAAAATATACATGTGTAATAATTATATTTGTACAATTGTAATATATTTATTTAATTACTTTTTATTTAAGTAAATAGATTTTATTATATTAAAATATTAAATTATATAAAATAAATAAAATAAATACAATTGGACAATTGGTGATGATAATAGACAAGTGTAAAATATATGTGTGTACGAATGTAATATAAATATTTTTATTAAATAGATATTTATTATAAAATTATTATTATTATTATTAAATTAATAAAGTAAATAAACATAAAAGAATAAAGAAACTAAAAGAATAAAAGAAAGAAATGAAGGAGAAAAGAAACAAAGAAGCATTCGGAATAGGGAGAAAAAAAAAGGAAAGAAAAGAAAATGGGAAACTAAGGTTTTAAAGCTTGGAGTTTAAACTGGTACTTCAATCAAGTCCTTTTTACTTAATTTTGATGTTTTAGAAGCTTTAGAATAAGGTTTTGTTGAATTTAAGTTGAAGTTTTGAAAGTTCTTAAGTTTTTAAGTATAGTTCATGTTGAACAAATGATTGAATTAGGGATTAAATTGATAGAATTCTTATTTAGAATTGATTAAAGGATTAAATTGTAAAGTAAGCTATAAGTTTTGTGTTTGAAGGACTAAATTGAAAGAAATTTGAAATTAGGGTTTTATCATGAACATTGGACATTTATGTTAAATATGATAGAAAATTGAGTAGAAATAAAGTATGAATTGAGTTAGAAAAGTAAGTAAACTTAGTTAGGATAAAATTGAAAATAAGGTAGAAATTGAATAGAAATTCAATTATTCAATATAAATTAGTGCTGTATTAATAGTATAAATTATTTTAATTTTCATAGCTAGCAAAGAACTCGAGGCATTGGCACCGAAAGGAAAAGAGAAGGTTATCGAGGCGTAATCGAGCAAATCATGGTTTGTATTACTATAATCCAAACTACTATTTATTAAATGTTATATTTAAATTTATGTGTATGGTAAGTAAAATTTTAAGGTAAGTATCAATATTGAATTGAATGAAATTGAGATGAAGTATGATTATGTATGAATATTTGATAGTATATTGTTGGAAAGTGGAAAATTGTATCGAATTGAATTGTACATTAAAAGTGAAATTGAAATTGAGAAATGATTTGAATAACCTATTAACTAGTCGGGTTGAGTCGGACATAGTTGGCATGCCATAGGATTGGAAGAGTACAGGAATTCATCAACTTTGCCGATCAGGCACTATATGTGTCGTATTAGGCACCACGTGTATCGTTTCAGGCACTTTATGTGTTGTGTATTGCTTCTGATTTATTGATCAGGTACTGAGTACCGTTTTAGGCACAATGTGCCGTACTGGTGTGTTTGGTTGGAATCTATGTATCCGCCAAGGTCCGGGTTTGTTTATAGGGTGAATAATCGAAATGAGTGAAGTGAATAAATTTGATTGATCGTATGACTGAAAGTATGAGAAAGAAATTGTTAGTTGAATTGTGAATTGAAATTGTATGTGACATTTGAAAGCATGAACCTAAGGTTCATGAATTGATCAAGTTCAAGTTATTAAGATATGATATAGTTGATGAATTATTATATATGAAATATGAAACCGAATGTAAATTAGTTCTTATGATTTATAAATTTTACATGTTTAATGTTATATGATTAATATTTATAATTCATTAAAGTTATATAGTTTGAATTATAGTAATACCACTAAGTATGAAATACTCAATGTATGGTTGTTTCCGTGCGCAGGATAGTAGAAGTCAAAGGTCCGGTTTAGCATCCAGATCAATCCCGACTTTAGCACAACTTTGGTGATGTATTTTTTCGTTTTGGTAAATGTGGCAAGTAACTAGGTCATATATACCGGTAATATGATTTTGGTTATAAAGTATGGATGGTTTGTAATGTTTTGAACTTAGTTTTAAGCAAAATGGTAAAGAGTATATTATAAAATTTGGCATTAAGTTTGAATGGAAAATAAATGAAGTTATTAGTCAATTTGAATGATATTATGAATGTTTAATTATTAAATTACTATGTTAATGAATTGGTTATGATTGATGGAAGCTCGAAACAACTATTATTTCTGTAATATCCCGGGTTAAGGGGCTATTTTATTTTGGCTTTGCTGCATGTGCTTGAAGTGTTATGTTGTATTTCAATGCTGTTGGGGCTTAGTTATAAGCTAGGTGTAAGCTCGAGGGGTAGGAAAATTTTTGTTTTGGGCTTTATGTGATAGGGGCTGAAGGAGCTGGGTCTTATGTATTTTATTTGGTGAATTGTTGCACAAGTGAAGAGCTAGCAAAGTGGCAAAGCATGCGCCACTTAGAGCTTGTGTGTGGCGTCAAGTGCAAGGGGGGAGAGGTCTTGAGTTCAAGCTGCAGAGTGCTCCCTTTTTGTTTCATTTTGACGGCATGGAGGGGAGGAGTTGTTGGTAGTTCAAACTCTACCATGGACTATGTCAACTCATTCAAATGATGGGTGGAGAGTGAATGTAGGAGGAGACTAGTTCAACAAGTTTGAATTAGTGGCTTGGGAGTGATTGGGGGAGTTTGGCGGTTGGAGAGAGTTTGGGGAGGGAAAGGAGTGGCGGTTGGTAGTGTAGGGGTGTGCCGAATTTGCCTTTTGTATGTGTGCATTTTTTTTTCGGTCAAAATTCTTTTTGGTAAGCCACTTTTCTTTGTGTCAAAAGCTAGCAAGAAACCTCAAAATATTTCTTCTCTTTTTCTCCTTTAACCGAATGTTCAAGTAGCTTATTGCCAAAACCGAAACCAGCATTTTGTTTCTCTTCAACTTGAGTAAAACTAGCTTCTTTGACTCTCCTTATTCCTTTCGTATTTTTCTTTTCTTGGAACGAAACCCAAAACACTTGTGTTGCCGATTTTGCCTTGTTTCTTCTTCTCTTTCTTCACTTAAGCTAAGCTAACCTAGCAACCCACTTTCATTTTTTCTCTTTTGGAAACCTTGGTAGCCAGAATGCTCATCTCTCCTCCCTTTCTTTACCAATTGATTGAAGCCAGAACCTAGTTCTTTTCTCTCCCTTCTTGACCGTAACCCATCTTTCCAAAACCTACATCCTTCATCTTTTTTTCTTCTTTGAACCGAAGCACCCTCCATATCTTCAATCTATTTTCTTCTTTTCCAAAACCATTTCTAGTAGAACCTTCCTTGGTGTGAAGCGAAACCTTTCTCCTTTGATTAAGGGTGTTGCTTAGAATCTCTTTCTTTCTTCCTATAGTTTTCATTGCCGTAAATAAGAGAAGGAGTGAGACCTTGTTGGAGTCTTGTTCAATCGGCCTAGTAAGAGGTAGGTGTTGGCCGAATGGCCATTTCTTCCCTTTCTTGTTGATTTGTCGATTTTCTGATGTGTTTAAGGGCCGATTTCAGTATCTGTTGGAAGGGAGTTAACTCTTTGGTGGGTAACCGATTGTGTTACAAGGCCTTTGGATTTCGGAAGCAAGCAAGAAGGAGCCTTATTAATCGGTTAAGCAAACGGTAAGTGATGGTAAGAGTAGTTTCTTTTAGTCTATTCATTTAGTCTTCGTTAAGTCAGGCTGTTAAGGGATTAACCACTTTCTTTCTAGGGTGAAGCCGATTGCTGGGAGAACCATTGTTGGGTTCGGATTTGGTAGGAAACCAAATGAAGTTTAAGGTGAGGGTAAATCGATATACCCTTTGATTTATTTGGTTGTGGCGAATGGTTTAAGTAATTAACCCATGGTTGGCCGATTGTTTTCTTAGGAACAAGAAGATTGAGGATTTAGATCGGGTTTTTGGGATTAAGGCTTGCGATATACCGTGTGTAAACCAACACACTTTCTTAATCGAGTAATGTGATAACTGATTGGGTAAATGAAACAGTGTGGTTGGTGATTTAATATCCATTGAGGTATGGATACGGATTCGGTAAGTCGTTTCATTATGAAATATGTGATGGTATGTGATATCATGATTATTGGTGTACATACTTTGAGATGCCATATTAAGCATGTGAGCATGATAGCATGATTGCACGATTTTGTATTTAGTATGATATGCTATTGGGTGATATGAGAGGAGGGGGAGTATGATATCCGTGTCTTTGGGACACGGAGGTTTGGCACCTCCGGTGGTTTGGTACCACAAACGACATTTTGTGACTTTGGGTCACGGAGGTTTGGCACCTCGTCTCGTCCCGTGGCTTAGCACCACGGTGGGTTGGCCCCACGCTTGATTATCTGGGATTAGACGCCGTGATTTGGTATCACACGATGGGTTGGCCCCATCATCGGATTTGTATTGCGGTCACGGTGATTTAGTATCACTGCTTGTGTCTTTGGGATACCGAGGTTTGGCACCTCATTGCGACTCGTCCACGTGGTTTGACACCACCGTGGGTTGGCCCCACTTATGAGATACTGGGATTGTCGCTAGTGATTTGGTATCACACGATGGGTTGGCCCCATCATTGGATTATTCGTGACTTGAGTCACCGGTGGTTTGGCACCACATTATGGATATCGTGACTTTGGGTCACCAGGTGGTTTGGCACCACCAAAGGTTTGGTACCACAGGGGTAGAAAAGGTGATACTGGTTGGTTAGGATTGGGTGCATTACTTGCATTACTTTGTTATGATGTGTGTTGGCATGTTATCTGGGAGAGGATTTATACTGAGTCTTGCGACTCACTCTCTCCTTTGACATTTCAGGTGACACTTAGACGCGGGCATGGAGCCGGGATGGACTCGAGGTGCTTATGCCATGCTTAAATAAGGAATGGCATGGACTTTTATAAAATTTGGTACTTAAGCTTATTTATTACTATTTGGTTTTATTTGGGGTTGTAAATGGCCTTTTAAAATTATGTTTTGCTATGTTTATGTTTAAAGTAGATTTATAATATGCCTTAACTAATTAATTGGGTTAAAATGTGCTAAAACTTGGAAAGATAACGATTTCAAAACTACAAAAGCGATATTTTAAGCTATACCATCGGGTATCACACTAAGATTTGGAATAAAGGGGAATCAAATGTATTTCTAACTTAAACTCTATTTTCTACTAAGTCAAAATGTTATAGTAATAATAAGAAACAACTTAAACTTCTAAGCGAGATAAACTAGTTTTACCTACACATCGATTAAGTTTTCAAATTTTCGGTTTTCAAATACACCAATAGATTTTAATCAAGCCTACTCGAAGTTTTTTTCAAATACACAATTTAGAAGTGTTTTCATCAAACATCTAAACTTAAACCTATTTTTCTCAAAATTCTTTTCCCTGTAACATACCGTTTCGGTCGTGGTGTGTTGGCCTGGTTTAAGGTGTTACAATTGTGGTATCGAGCCAAGTTCAAAGGTTCAATTTGTGGGCTAAGGCCCAAAATGTTTTCAAAAGTCATTTTAAGTGTTATGTTTTAAAAAGTATGGTGTGAAAGGCATGGCACCGAGTCTCCCAGACTAATCCGCCTGTAAGTACCCTTCCTATTGCTTGTGATAATGATATCGATGAGATGTGATTGGATGGCTAGTGATAGTAAGACTACTATAGAAACTAAAAGCGATAGGATTTGAGTGGACTCATGAAAACAAAGCTTCTTTAATATTCATAAGACTTTGCTTAAAAATAGTGGAATAATTCTTGATGCATAAAATTCTTTAAATCGAGGCGAGATTAGTCATGAGTACCGAGGTGGGCGTGGTCGTGGACGAGGTCGCATAGGATGACAGCTTCAACCCGTAGGATCCGGTCGAGGTCGAGAATGAGATACGATTCCGCCACCAGTGGAGGTGGTGAGTTTCAAGATCGACCGGGACGACGCAGTGTCACAGAGCGATCTTCTTGAGTTTTAGAAAGGGTATTTGGAGTAGGTGGGGCGCAGGAGTTAGAAATCTATGCTGGCGACTTGAACAAATGGGGTGAATTCTTTCGGGTGTCTCGTGTTGTTGCTAGCATCTTGAATATTGGTGGAAGCAGCGAGGCGGATAATGGACGATCTAGACTTCTTGAAGAAAAGTTAAAGGGATAGTATCACTTCTCAAGATGAGTCATACCGATGGTGGCTCACGGTTGGAGACAATGACTGCGATGGAAGATCGACTTGGGACTATTTGAGTGCTCGCTATCGGAAAATGTACGTGGGAGCTAACTACATTAATGAGCAGCGGAAAGCATTCACGAGGTTAGTTTAGGGAAGTAAATCGTGTCGAGTACGAGGTAGAGTTACGAGGTGAGTCGGTATGCCGGGGTATGGTAGCTCTTGAACACGAGAGGTGTGTTCGTTTGAGGATGGCTCTTGGACTAATTAAGATTGTTGATTGCGCTCGGCAGAGCGTGAATTCTTTGCTCGGTTGAAAAGGCGAAGGTGGTAGAGGGTATTAAAGAGTCCGTGAGGCAAGGCATGGATAGGAACCAACACAAGAGGAGTTTTGGATCTTTTGTGTCATCGGGTAATCCATGAGAAAGGGCTAGACCGAGTGGGCGAATCGGTCGGAGTAGGTTTGTTCTTCTGCTAGGCGGGGACCGCAGCATGATGTAACCGCTGGGGAAAACTCATTGGGGAGGTTGTTGGACCGGTGGAAAAGGTCGTTTTGAGTGTGGCTCATTTGGACCACAGTGTGAGGGACCGTCCGCAAGTTGGCTAGGATTGATCCAGAGTCGTAGGCGTACTCGATCACAGAATAACGGACCACCACCGCAGAGAGGCCGATGTAATGGCGAGGAGGTAATGGTTCGTCGGTAGTGGAGCACCGGCGGAGGTGCAGTAGTTCGAGGCCGAGACGGTAGGGGCTAGTGTATCTTGATGAGGCACCGAGAGGAGGGCGACGCACTGACGTCATCACCGTGACGTTTTTAATCTTTGGTTCTCTATTCTTGCTTTGATTGATGTGGGTTCAACACATTCAGTATGTTGCAAGTAGCATAGTGAAGACCATGGATTTAGACTCGAGATATCTTCTAGGCGGATGACCGTAATAAGCCCTCTAGGTCACTCTGTAGTTGTAGATAAGCTGTATAGAGGCGTACCTCTAGAACTCCAAGGGGTAGTGTTTGTGGTCGATCCGATGGAACGCCTTTTGGAGAGTTCGATCCGATTCTCGGGATGGATTGGTGGTTAAGTACCGGTAGAAGTTGATTGCGCTGCTAAACGCATGGTTACGAAAACAGTATGGGTGATGAAGTAGTTCTGATCGGTAATAGGAGGGATTATCAGTCCAATGTGGTATCTGCTCTGAAAGCGAAAGATGGTCAGAAAGGGCTGTGAAGCATATGTGGTACATGTATATGCCTTGGAGGCTAAAGAGTCTGCTGTGGAGACGGTTCAGACAGTTAGGGAATTTGTTGATGTGTTTCCTGAGGAGCTTTCGGGTTTGCCACCAGATCGTGAGGTAGAGTTCGGGATAGATCATTGCCGGAATCGCGCCCGTATCTATAGCTCCGTCTGAGATGGCACCCAAAGAGTTAGTGGAGCTTAAGGCTCAAATCCAAGAGTTGTTGGACCGAGGCTTTATCGAGCTAAGTGTTTCGCCTTGGGAGCCTTGCAGTACTCTTTGTCAAGAAGAAAGACGGTACTATGCAGATGTGTATAGACTACATGCTAACCGAATAAGTGACGATCAAAACAAGTATCCATTGCCTCGGATAGATGACTTGTTTGATCACCAAAGGTGCGTCGATTTTCTCGAAGATCAATTTAAGGTCCAGGTATCACCGATTAAAGGTGAAGGAGGCGGATATCGCAAGACGACATTTCGTACTCGGTATGGGCACTTTGAGTTCTTAGTTATGCCGCTTTGGGTTGACTAACGCACCGACGTACCTTCATGGATATGATGAATAGGGTGTTCCAACGATATCTAGATCGGTTAAGTAGTGGTTTTATCGATGACATCTTGGTATATTCAAGGACCGAGGAGGAACATGATGCGCATTTGCGGTGGTATTGCAAATTTTGAGGAGAAACAACTCTATGCTAAGTTCAAGAAATGGTAATTCGGCTTAGGGAGGTGACGTTCCTGGGTCATGTAGTATCGGTGAGGGGATTAGAGTGGATCCTCGAAAGATTGAAGCGGTTTTGGGTTGGAAGACCTAGGTCGATGGTCGAGGTTCGGAGTTTTTGGGTTTGGCGAGATACTACCAAGATTTGTAGAGGGTTTTCATTAATCGCAGTACCGATGACCAAATTATTAAGAAAAGGGTTCCATTTATTTGGGTGAGAAGCGCAGGAGAGCTTCGACAAGTTGAAGAAGATTTTGACCAAGCTCGGTTACGATTCAACTTTGAGGTGGTAAGGAATTCACGGTGTCTTGCGATGCATCACATACGGGTTTGGGTTGTGTGCTGATGCAAGAAGGGAAGGTTGTGGCTTACGCATCTCGACAGCTGAGGCCACATGAGGTCAATTATCCAACGCACGATCTGGAGTTAGCGGCTGTAGTCTTTGCCTTGAAGATTTGGAGGCATTACTTGTACGGTGAGAGATCGATAGTCTACACGGATCATAAGAGTCTGAAGTACCTTCTGACTCAGAAAGACTTGAATCTGAGACAGCGCAGATGGATTGAGCTGCTGAAAGACTACGACTGCTCGATTGAGTATCATCCGGGCAAGGCTAACGTTGTGGCAGACGCGTTGAGCCGTAAGGTTGTTTCGGATTTAAGAGCGTTGTTTGCCCACTTGAGTTTGTATGACGATGGGAGTATTCAGCAGAGCCGAGTTAAGCCTACTTGGGTTAAGCGGTCGGAGAAAAGCGATTGTTGGATGAGGTTTTGGTAGCGCAGAGGACACAAGTGCGAATGATGGTTTGGAGGGTTCTGATGTATGCGGTGATGGAGTCTTGTGTTTCGGGAAGGCTTGTATGCGAGAGACACCGAGTTAAGGCAAAAGATTCTTCAGGATGCACATAGCACCCTACGCTATGCATCCCGGAGGTAGTAAATGTATAGGGATCTCGAGAAGCAGTTCGGTGGCGGATCTAAAAAAAAGTGAGCGAGTTTGTGGGGAAGTGTCGACATGTCGGTAGTCAAGGTGAGCATCGATTCCGTCGGGGTTGCTTGACCAATGAAGATTCCTCGATGGAAGTGGGAAAGGATAACTATGGATTTCGTCGGTGGATTACCGCTTACACCAAGCAAGAAGGATTCGCTTGGGTAATTGTGGATCGATCGACTAAATCACTCACTTTATTCCGGTGAGGTGGATTACTCACTGCGAGAGGTTGGCAAAGCTATATGTGTCGAGATTGTGAGGCTGCACGGGGTGCGATGTCGATCATCTCGGATAGGGATCGATTTACGTCAAGGTTACGGAGAGCGTTGCATCAAGCTCGGGTGCGCGGTTGAATTTCAAGACGCGTTTCATCCATGAGCCGGCGAGGCGATCGAAAAGGTTATCTGAATCTTGGAGGACATGTTACGAGGTTGTGTATTGGACTTGAGGGTAGTTGGGAGGAGTATCTACTGTTAGGCGAGTTCGCCTACAATAATAGTTACCAAGCAAGCATCAAGATGGCACCATATGAGGCGTTATGCGGTAGGAAGTGTCGCTCACCTACTTGTTGGACAGAGTTAAGTGAGCGTCGGTTGTTGGGGCGAGTTGGTTCTTTGAGACCGAAGACAAGCTTAAGTTGATTCAGGCTCGATTGAAGGAAGTTTAGGACCGGCAGAAGTCCTATGCCGATCTTAAGCGGAGAGATATTGAATTTGTTGTGGGGGATCAAGTTTTTCTGAAGGTCTCGCCATGGAAGAAAGTGTTAAGGTTCGGGAGGAAAGGCAAGCTAAGTCCGAGGTTTATTGGGCCATATAAGGTACTGAGACGAGTGGGACCAGTTGCATATCAGCTCGAGTTGCCAGCAGAGCTAAGTCAGATTCACGACGTGTTCCACGTTTCGATGCTTAGGCGATATCGTTCAGATCCATCGCATGTGGTAGCAGTGGAAGAGATCGAGGTAAACCCAGATTTGACCATGGAGGAAGAGCCTGTACAGATTTTAGATCGGGATGTGAAGGTTCTGCGTAGGAAGTCTGTGCCTTTGGTTAAGGTTCTTTGGCGGAATCATGGCGTGGAAGAAGCTACGTGGGAACCCGAGGATATGATGAGACAGCAATACCCGCAACTCTTCTGATCAGGTAATTTTGAGGTCGAAATTATTTTTAAGGGGGTAGAACTGTAATATCCCGGGTTAAGGGGCTATTTTATTTTGGCTTTGCTGCATGTGCTTGAAGTGTTATGTTGTATTTCGATGCTGTTGGGGCTTAGTTATAAGCTAGGTGTAAGCTCGAGGGGTAGGAAAATTTTTGTTTTTAGGCTTTATGTGATAGAAATTTGAAGGAGCCGGGTCTTATGTATTTTATTTGGTGAATTGTTGCACAAGTGAAGAGCTAGCAAAGTGGCAAAGCATGCGCCACTTAGAGCTTGTGTGTGGCGTCAAGTGCAAGGGGAGAGGTCTTGAGTTCAAGGCTGCAGTGCTCCTTTTTGTTTCATTTGACGGCATGGAGGGAGGAGTTGTTGGTAGTTCAAACTCTACCATGGACTATGTCAACTCATTCAAATGATGGGTGGAGAGTGAATGTAGGAGGGAGACTAGTTCAACAAGTTTGAATTAGTGGCTTGGGAGTGATTGGGGGGAGTTTGGCCGGATTTGGAGAGAGTTTGGGGGAGGGAAAGGAGTGGCCGGTTGGTAGTGTAGGTGTGTGCCGAATTTGCCTTTTGCATGTGTGCATTTTTTTCGGTCAAAATTCTTTTTGGTAAGCCACTTTTCTTTGTGTCAAAAGCTAGCAAAAACCTCAAAATATTTCTTCTCTTTTTCTCCTTTAACCGAATGTTCAAGTAGCTTATTGCCAAAACCGAAACCAGCATTTTGTTTCTCTTCAACTTGAGCCGAAACTAGCTTCTTTGACTCTCCTTTTTCTGCTCGTATTTTTCTTTTCTTGGAACGAAAACCCAAAACACTTGTGTTGCCGATTTTGCCTTGTTTCTTCTTCTCTTTCTTCACTTAAGCTAAGCCGAACCTAGCATCCCACTTTCATTTTTTCTCTTTTGGAAACCTTGGTAGCCGAATGCTCATCTCTCACTCCCTTTCTTTACTAATTGATTAAAGCCGAACCTAGTTCTTTTTCTCTCCTTTCTTGACCGTAACCCATCTTTCCAAAAACCTACATCCTTCATCTTTTTTTTTCTTCTTTGAACCGAAAGCACCCCTCCATATCTTCAATCTATTTTCTTCTTTTCCAAAACCATTTCTAGCCGAACCTTCCTTGGTGTGAAGCCGAAACCTTTCTCCTTTGATTAAGGGTGTTGCCAAATCTCTTTCTTTCTTCCTATAGTTCTTCATTGCCGTAAATAAGAGAAGGAGTGAGACCTTGTTGGAGTCTTGTTCAATCGGCCTAGTAAGAGGTAGGTGTTGGCCGAATGGCCATTTCTTCCCTTTCTTGTTGATTTGTCGATTTTCTGGTGTGTTTAAGGGCCAATTTCAGTATCTGTTGGAAGGGAGTTAACTCTTTGGTGGGTAACCGATTGTGTTATAGGGCCTTTGGATTTCGGAAGCAAGCAAGAAGGAGCCTTATTGATCGGTTAAGCAAACGGTAAGTGATGGTAAGAGTAGTTTCTTTTAGTCTATTCATTTAGTCTTCGTTAAGTCAGGCTGTTAAGGGATTAACCACTTTCTTTCTAGGGTGAAGCCGATTGCTGGAAGAACCATTGTTGGGTTCGGATTTGGTAGGAAACCAAATCAAGTTTAAGGTGAGGGTAAATCGATATACCCTTTGATTTATTTGGTTGTGGCCGAATGGTTTAAGTAATTAACCCATGGTTGGCCGATTGTTTTCTTAGGAACAAGAAGATTGAGGATTTAGATCGGGTTCTTTGGGATTAAGGCTTGCGATATACCAAGTGTGTAAACCAACACACTTTCTTAACTGAGTAATGTGATAACCTGATTGGGTAAATGAAACAGTGTGGTTGACTGATTTAATATCCATTGAGGTATGGATACGGATTCGGGTAAGTCCGTTTCATTATGAGATATGTGATGGTATGTGATATCATGATTATTGGTGTACATACTTTGAGATGCCATATTAAGCATGTGAGCATGATAGCATGATTGCACGATTTTGCATTTAGTATGATATGCTATTGGGTGATATGAGAGGAGGGGGAGTATGATATCCGTGTCTTTGGGACACCAGAGGTTTGGCACCTCCGGTGGTTTGGTACCACAAGCGACATTTTGTGACTTTGGGTCACGGAGGTTTGGCACCTCGGCGTCTCGTCCCAGTGGCTTAGCACCATGGTGGGTTGGCCCCACAGTTGATTATCTGGGATTGACGCGGTGATTTGGTATCACACGATGGGTTGGCCCCATCATCGGATTTGTATTGCGGTCACGGTGATTTGGTATCACACTGTCTTTGGGACACGGAGGTTTAGCACCTCATTGCGACTCGTCCACGTGGTTTGACACCACCGTGGGTTGGCCCCACTTATGAGATACGGGATTGTCGCTAGTGATTTGGTATCACACGATGGGTTGGCCCCATCATTGGATTATTCGTGACTTGGTCACCAGTGGTTTGGCACCACATTATGGATATCGTGACTTTGGGTCACGGTGGTTTGGCACCACCAATGGTTTGGTACCACACGGGTAGAAAAGGTGATCTGGTTGGTTAGGATTGGGTGCATTACTTGCATTACTTTGTTATGATGTGTGTTGGCATGTTATCTGGGAGAGGATTTATACACCGAGTCTTGCGACTCACTCTCTCCTTTAACATTTCAGTGACATTAGACGCGGACATGGAGCCGGATGGACTCGAGGTGCTTATGCCATGCTTAAATAAGGAATGGCATGGACTTTTATAAAATTTGGTACTTAAGCTTATTTATTACTATTTGGTTTTATTTGGGGTTGTAAATGGCCTTTTAAAATTATGTTTTGCTATGTTTATGTTTAAAGTAGATTTATAATATGCCTTAACTAATTAATTGGGTTAAAATGTGCTAAAACTTGGAAAGATAACGATTTCAAAACTACAAAAGCGATATTTTAAGCTATACCATCGGGTATCACACTAAGATTTGGAATAAAGGGGACTCAAATGTATTTCTAACTTAAACTCGATTTTCTACTAAGTCAAAATGTTATAGTAATAATAAGAAACAACTTAAACTTCTAAACGAGATAAACTAGTTTTACCTACACATCTGATTAAGTTTTCAAATTTTCGGGTTTTCAAATACACCAATAGATTTTAATCAAGCCTACTCGAGTTTTTTTTCAAATACACAATTTCGCGAAGTGTTTTCATCAAACATCTAAACTTAAACCTATTTTTCTCAAAATTCTTTTTCCCTGTAACATACCAGATTCGGTCGTGGTGTGTTGACCGGGTTTGGGGTGTTACAATTTCGACAAAGGCAAGCGCACCTATTGAACAGTAGTATAGCTGTGGTGAGTCCGGAATATCGTATCCTCAAGGACTAAGAGTACTTAGTAATAACTATCTTTTTATTATCTAGCCTAATAATTAAAGGGGATTTATTTTTAATCTAAAATTTAACTAACTAATTTAACTAACTTATGCACTTGACAGGGAGTAAACTGGGAAAATAATTTGGACAACTTATATGAGATGGACGACACCTAAGGAAGAATCCACCTAGACTTCACTTATTACTTTTGATTCATGTGATTTATTCACTTGACTTAATCCGTAGAAATCCCTGAATTATATTAATACCTCTTTCGAGGCTACTAACATCTGACTAGGTTGATTAATTGAAATCTCTTTCTAATTAAAACCCCTATTGTTGCATTAATTCGATCTATGGATTCCCATATTAGGTTTGACCCTAATCCGGCAGATTTTTGTCGCCCTATTTCTAGGGTTGCAATCAACTCCACTTAATTGAGTTGATATACTCTTAAATAGGGACTTTTGCTCCACTGAATAAGCACATTCGACTTGAATCAATAACCTGAATTATCAAAACAGGAATAAAACTCACAATTAAGAATAAGCACAAGTATTTATCTCATAAATCAAATAATAATAAGATCTGTCATAGGTTTCATCCCCTTAGGAATCTAAGGGATTTAGTTCATACTAGAAGAGGAAGACATCATAAAAGAGGAAAACAACAAAACATAAGAAAACCCAAAAACTTCTAAAGAACTTGATGGGAGATCCTTAGTCTTGATGGAAATCCTTCTCCTAAGTTATTCCTAATGGCTATCTTTGAGTATTTTCTCCTTCTACTCGGTGTCTATTCGACGTCTTGTCAAACTTCTCTTTTTAAGTTTCCTCTTAGGGTATTTATATAGGCTTTGGAACACCTCTATTGGCCTACAAGTAGCTTATTCCGAATCAAACTCTTCTTTGCTACAACAGGGACACGCCCGTGTGACACGTCCGTGGTGGACTTCTTCGGTCGTGGTCGAATCTTCTCCCCACACACGGCCGTGTGATCTGCCCGTGGTCGATAGTCCAGGCCGTGTGATTTCTAATGTAGGCCCATTTTGTCCCTTTTTGGCCCGTTTCTCGTTCTTTTCGACTCCCTGAGCTCTCCTAAGTATAAAACATGAAATTAAGAGATTAGGAGCATCGAATTCATCAAATCCAATGAATATTCATCCAAAATTAAGCCAAGCATGGGGTTAAAATATGTGTAAATTATGGTTTATCAATGATATAAGTGTATTTGAGTATAAATTTTTTTGGTTGTGCCATTGGTTTTGGATTGGTTGCGGTTTGAAAGTTGCAGGGAAAGTTAGATGTTTATAAAGGGGTTATATTGAGTTTTAAAAAAAAATTTACGAAAAAATTTTGGAGTATTTGAACAAGTTCTGTTCTACTCCTAATACGTATTTTGGGCCTTGAAAGTCCATCAAAGGGACTTAATCATTAAATTATAATATGTATGTTATTTATTTGTGAATTAATCCTAAATTGTCCGATTTTCGGCGATGGTTTAGGGTTAAGGGGTGTTACACCCCCTGCACGCGAGGTAAGGTTACAAGCTTACTCATTCAATTGCCCTTCAAGAGAGTTCACATGTATAAACATATCCCACACTTGGTATTTAACCAATGTGGGATCTAAGCCTTTTATTTTTCCTCAACAAAATGTCCAAGTAGCTTATTTTGAGCATCAATTTCTCATTCATCACTAAACCATTTTGAGCATATGATATACCGTTGTAAAGGTCTCATGGAGTAGAATATGAAACCATAAAAATATGATTCAAATATCCATCTTTACCTATTGAGAATATGCCTCAAAGTTACCATAAAATGCAATTTTTCCAACAGAATGGGTTTTAAGCGGGACTGTCTGTGATCCCTCCAATCTTTCTTGAGAATTAAACCTAGTGTGGTTTCATTGATTTATTCCAGTTTGTTTTCTGATCAGATTTTCAATCAACCGCTTTTTTTTTGGTTTCCATTCTTTCAAAAGAGCAATGTCAATTGTGTTCCACATTTTTTATTCGTGTGTATGAATATTGAAATACTATGTTAACTTTGGGGGCAACGTCCACTACACGATTACATCGATCAAAGTGAATTTTCTTCTAAGGAAGTGGTTGTTCCATAACACAGCGATTCCTATTTTATTTACACTTAGTCTGGTTTCCTGTTAGCACTAATGGTTTTGTTTTGTAGTAATATATTTCCAACAACTATTAATGGTTCATGTGTCAATCCATTTTGTACACTTGTATATTAATTAGTTGATATAGGACTATTTTGTCTTATATAAATGATTTAAAATTTATAAATAGAAAATTATAGAAAAATTAAAAAAATCAAATAAAATTCAGAAAGAACTTTTAAAAATTATAAAAGGTCAAAATAAGGTGATAACATAGATTCCTAACAATTTAAGCCCTACCAAACACAAATGTCCACATTTTTTGGTGTGCCCTATGCATGATTCGATCCAACAAGGCACTATCGTTTTGTTGAACTTGTTGTGTAATGACCCAAAATTCACGGGTATCGAAAAAGTACATTATCGGGCCTCTGTCTTAGCGAAATGAGTTCGTAAATAATTATTAGAAATATCTATAAGTCTAGTGATGTGTTTAATTAGGCTTTGATTAGGTTAATTTAACCTAATTAAGAGTAATTAGTAAAAGGACTAAATTGAATAAAAGGTAAAAGTTGAATTATAGATTAATAAAAATAAATGAGGCCAAAATTAAGCCTATTTAAGAATTTGAGGCGGCAATTACTTCATAAAATCTTAGATTTTATGATTTAATTATATAAATATCTTAATAAATTATAATGAATATTATTATTTTATTAGATAATGTAATTTATATTAATTAAAATTATGATATTATATTATAAATTAAATCAAATAGTGACAAATGTAGGGTGATAAAGTTGTACATATGTAATAATATATGTATATACATTTGTATTATAATTATTTATTTACTTAAAAATTAAGTTAAAAAGATATTTTGATAAATTATAATTATATTTATTATATTATGAAATAAATCAAATTAAAGACAAGTGTATGGTGATTAAATTAAACATGTGTAAAATATATAAAAACACACTTGCAATAAAATAAATTATTTTCTTATAATTTAAGTAAAAGATATTTATGAACTAAATATTATTATTATTATTATTATTATTATTATTATTAACTAATACATAAAAGAAATAAAGTAAAAGAATAAAAGAAACAAAGAAGAAAAGAAACAGAGACCATTCGAAACAGGGGAACGAAAAAGAAAGAAAGAAAAATAGAAGGAAAAACTAGGGTTTGAGGCTTTAAGCTTTAATTTGGTAAGTCAATTAAGTCATTTTCTTTTAATTTTGATGTTTTAGAAGTCTTAGAATAAAGTTTTGTTGAATTTAAGTTAAAATTTTGAAAGTTCTTAGATTTTTTAACATGATTCATGTTGAACAAATTGTTGAATTAGGGTTTGATTGATAGAATTTCTAGTTAGAATTGATAAAAGGATTAAATTGTAAAGTAAGCTATAAGTTTTGTGTTAGAAGGACTAAATTGAAATAAATTTGAAATTAGGGTTTATTCATGAACATTAAATAGTTAAGTTGAATTTGGTAGGAAATTGAGTAGAAATAAAGTATGAATTGAGATAGAAAAATAAGTGAATTTAATTAAGACCAAATTGAAATTAAGGTAGAAATTGAATAGAAATTTAATTATTTAATATAAATTAGTATTGTATTAATAGTGTAAATTATTTTAATTTTCGTAGCTAGCAAAGAACCAAAGACATCGGCACAGAAGGGAAAAGAGAAGATTATCGAGGACTGAAACGAGAAAATTCGGGTTTGCATTACTATAATTCAAATTATTTACTATTAAATTTTATATTTAAATTATGTAGTTGGTAAGTAAATTATGAGGTAATCAGATTATTAAATTATATGAAATTGAGTTACATAATTAATATGTATTGAAATTGAATTGCATTTGGATTGAAATGGAAAATGTATTGAGTTGAATTGTATATTGAATTGAAATTGAATTTGATATGAAAGTGAAATTGAATTGAGAATTGGAATACCCTATTAATTAGTCAGGCTAAGTTGGATTTAGTTGGCATACCATAGGATTGGAAGAGTTCAAGGAATCTTCGGCTTTGCCGATGAGGCATTGGGTGCCATTCTGGTGTGTTTGGTTAGATGATTCTGGTGTGTTTGGTTGAATAAATGAAATGAGAAAATCGAATGAATTTGATCGATTGAATTATTGAAAGTATGAGAAAGTGGAATTATAAATTGAAATGTGAATTGAAATTGAGATATGAGATTGAAAGCTTGAACCAAAGGTTCATGATTTGATTAAAGATTTAATAGATGATATGTGGTGCCATTTGATGAAAGACTATTGTTGAGATATGAAATTAAAGTATAAATTAACACATATAACTTATATTGTTACATGTTTGATGTCTATTATTTATTATAGTTTTTATAATTTGAATTATGGTAATAACACTGAGTATAGATGTAATAGTCCGAATGGGACCCTAATTGGAATGGTGATTTCGGGACCACGAATCCGAGTCTAAAATATATTTAAATGATATATTCTGTGCTTATTATATTTGATTTAATGTGTGTGAAAGTTTCGTAGAAAAATTTAACTGTTTGTGTGTTCAATTTAACAAAAAGGGCTAAATCGCATAAAGTGTAAAAGTTGCATTCTATAGTGGAAAGTGCTTAAATGAGGATGACTTTTTAATATGAGGTATTAAATGGGTAAATAGCCCATTTTTAAGTTAGTGGGTGGCATATGACAAGATTAACCTTAAATTTTATATTATATAATTTTATATAATAAGGTTATAATAGTAAATGATTAAATGTCATAATATATGTTAAATAAAACATAAAAGTATGGCCATTATCATCTTTTATTTTGCTTGGCCGAATATTGAGAAAGAAGAAGCGTTTGAATTCTTTTGATTTTCGGCATTTAGAAGCTTAAATTCAAGGTTAGTTTGATTTCATTTTTTGTTAACTTTTACATTTTTGAGATCGTTGCTTCGAACAGTAGCTGACCCATGTTAGAATTTTTAAAAATAAGCATGCTTGATGTTCGGCCATTGTCATGTTCTTGTGGTTTTTGATGTTTTATGATTTGATGTTTTGTATTTGGAAGTTTTGGTGAAATTGAGTATTTAGGGCTAATTTGTAAAAATAAATTTTTAGAGGGGCTTATTTACAAAATAAATGAAAGAAATGGACTTGTATAGTCCCTATGCATATTCGGCCCTTGAGTAGTATTGAGAAATTTTGTGTATTTTGTGTTTTATGCAAATAGGACTAAATTGTAAAAGTGTGAAACATTAGGGGTTTATGTGCTTTGGGACTAAATTGAAATGAAATGTACTTGAATGAGTTTATTTTTGATATGTTTAGATCAAGAACAAAGATAAACAGATTTGGATCGGGGAAAGACGAAGGTTGTCGAATAGTCGGTTTAAGTTGCCGTTGATAATCGAGGTAAGTCCTTAAGCAAGTATATGTTAAAGCATTAATTGTAAACATATTAAATGATAATATTTAATAATTTCAAGTATAAATTTATGTGATGGCCGAATGTGGTATTATGTATTATTGGATTGACTTTATTTTGTTTATAGTAATATGAATAATTAAGTTTAGTTGATATGTGGAAGAAATACGAAGTATACGAAATGTTGTGAATTTAGCACAAAGTAATGTGAAAAGAATGGTTAATAATGTTAATATTTGGGCTTCGAGCCTAGCAGGCCTTGTGCCAGTGAGTTATATCGGGCTTAAAGCCTAGTAGGCCTTGTGCTGGTGATCTATTTCAGGCTAAATGCCTAGCAGGCCTTGTGCCGGTGAATATGTCGAGCTTGATGCCTAGCAGGCTAAATGACGGTGTTTTAAATCTCAGACTTCAAGTCTAGCAGGCAAGGTGCTGGTGTATGGGATTCGAATTAGTGCACAGCTTGTTATATGTTGGTGAGTTTTCGATTCCCGAACTTTAGTTATGAAATGGTAAAGTTATGAAACAATCATGCAAGTTTAAGTTTATGAAAGAAACTTATAAGTTCGGCTATAAGGTATGTATTAAGCATACTTTAATGTTATGATTATATGCCATGATGATAAGTAAATGAAATAGTGAAAGAAAGTGATATACATATGATGGATGGAATTTGATGTATATATATACTATGATGAATTTGGTTGTAGATAATCATGAAAGAAGTAAGTATTCGTACAAGAATAATTATAAGCATAAGTGGTTAAAGGTATTTGTAAAGGTATATGAATATGTATGAATTGAGTTATATATATATACATTTGGAAGCAGTGTGACTTGGTGAGTAAATGGAAGTAGAAAGATTAAATGAGGTAGAATATTCTATATAATACATTTACAAATTAAACTATGTTTATTCAATGTTATGAAATGGTCATCTATAATGCTTGGTTAATTGATTGTTTTAATAAGTTTGCATAGGACTTACTAAGCTAGTAAGATTACTCTATGTGTTAAATGATTTGTTTTATAGATTTTGGTCAAGCTACGGGCTCGGAGGATCGTCAGTGAAGTCAACCACACTATCATCCCTTTTTGGTACTTTAAACTAGTTATTTTTGAATTAAAGGCATGTATAGGCTAGCTAAGTGTTGGAATGATGTTTTGTATATATATAATAGCCATGCGAAAATGGCTTAAACATTTATTATATGTTCGGTTCTATTTACTCTTGACTATGTGATTGAAGTGTTTGGTTTCAACGATTTGGCTATAGGTTGTTTCTTTATTTTAAGCTTATAGATTATGAGTTCCATTTGAATTCTTTCTTGTACTGTTAATGTTTGTGTTAAATTAGACAGGTGTTTTGGCATTTATGTTAACCTTTGCATGTATAATTCAAGGTAGGGATATGTTAGTAGAGCATCATTCGGGATTTATGTATGTGTGTCAACTTTAGTTGATTTACGAAGTATGAATTACATTGAGTAATGCATGTATGTGTATTCGGCTTAGGTGATAATTGCAAAGGTAGTTGACATGTTTAAAGGAGTTTAAGTTCATAGTCGAATATAGAAAATGTGCATAAGTATGATGTATACATTTTTTATGTATATTTGGCTTGTGAGATTGCTTAAATTGATTGTTTGCATGAACTACCAAGCTCGGTTTGTGCTAAGTAATGAACATGAAATGTTATAAATAAGACCTGGTATATTTGGCCAAATACATAAGTATGTATGTGGTGTGTAATAAGTTGTATATATTCGATTAGTTTTATGCCATATGAAATTGGGTTTTAATAGAAAGTATTATACATTGACATTGAAATATACTCATTTGGTTAATTAGTACGAATAATTTAGTTGTTTATATATTTCATAGATCAAGATCATTTTGATAAATGTGGCGTATGAAATCTATATTGTTATGTGATATTGTAGTAATATACATTATATGGTCATTTTATGTTCATCGATGATTATATCGTATATGACTTGGATTAATGTAACAAGTATGTGATATATATATATGTGTGCGAATTGTGTGTTTATGATTAGATTACGTAACAAAGATGATCTACTAAGAATAAATTGATTGAACTGAAGTCTGAAATTACATGGTAATACCCGTAACCCTAATCCGGTGATGGATATGGGTTAGGGGTGTTACATTTGATTGGTATTAGAGCTTACGGTTTAGTTGGTTCTAGGACTACCGTAGCGCATGTGAGCCTAGCTATACATGCCTTTATTGTACATTTGATAGTGTGGTGACTTCTGACATTATGAATTATGTTTTATATAGTAAATGGATTTCGATCCTGATAGAGCCGTAGTAGATGATGTAGAGAGTGTAGCGCCTGATCATGTACGTGAATCAGCGTCGGTAGACTCTCGACCAGTTTCGGGTAGCCATGAGAGGGAGGCTAAACAAGCCTTCTACCAGATGATGAACGAATGGTTTACCTAGTTTATTCAGACTAACCCGGCTGTACAACAACCTCCACCCCCGAATAATCCAATTTCGATACCTTTTGCACCTCCGATGATGGATCCGATGAGATCTAGTAGGCCTCCCATTGATAAAATTAGGAAACATGGGGATGAAGAATTCAAAGCTAATGATGATGATGACGCATAGCGAGCTGAGATGTGGCTCGATAACACTATTCGGGTACTTGATGAGTTATCCTTTACTCTAGATGAATGCCTAAAGTGTGTTATATCTCTACTTCAAGACACTGCATATCATTGGTGGAATTCACTAGTATCAGTGGTTCCAAAAGAAAAAGTGACTTGGGATTTCTTCCAGATCGAATTTCGTAAGAAATATATCAGTCAGAGATTCATCGATCAGAAACAAAAAGAATTTTGGAACTAAAATAGGGTCGTATGACTGTGACGGAATATGAGCGGAAGTTTGTCAGATTGAGCCGATATGCCCCAGAGTGTGTATCAACTGAAGCCATTATGTGCAAAAGATTTGAAGACGGTCTGAATGAAGACATAAAGTTGCTTGTGGGCATTCTTGAGATCAAAGAGTTCGTGGTACTAGTCGAGCGAGCTTGTAAAGCTGAAGAGCTCGGAAAAGAGAAAAGAAAGGATGAAATAGAAGCTAGAGTCACTCGTAAAAGATCATCAAGTAAGACTTTCCATTCAGCACCTAAGAAGTTCAAAGATGACTTCGGTAGACATAAAGCTACTTGGACCTATCTAGGCGAGATTGACCTCCGGTGAGTTCTCGAGCCACTTCAATGGCGGTGTTGGTAATGTTCAAGAGAATCGAGTTGAATGCAAGCATTGTGGTAAATGGCATTCCGGGAGTTGTAGATTTCGTGATCGATCCTACTTTAAATGTAGATCGTCGGACCATTTTATTCGAGAGTGCCGATGCTAGTGAGCAAAATACGACTCGAACACTAAACCTAGCAACGTGTCAAGACGAGGTAGACCACCCGACATGCGAGGAGTGCGGTGGCGGTCGAGAGGAACGAGGGACACTATAGTTCGATCAGAGGCTCGAGCACCAGCTAGAGCTTATGCAATACGTGCTAGAGAGGATGCTTCTTCCCCAGATGTTATTACCAGTATTTTCACACTCTATGATACTCCTGTAATTGCATTGATTGATCCTGGTTCGACTCATTCATATGTGTGTGAAACTATGGTGGCCAGTACGACTTTGCCTGTTGAGTCTACTAAGTTTGTGATTCGTGTGTCCAACCCCTTGGGTCGATGTGTACTTGTTAATAAAGTGTGTAAAGGTTGCCCGTTGATGATTCAGGACTCCTGCTTTCCAGCTGATTTAATATTTTTGACGAGTTCGATATAATTTTGGGAATGGATTGGTTAACTTTGCATGATACCGTGGTGAATTGCAAAAAAAAATTATTGATTTGAGATGTCAGAATGGTGAAATCATCCGGGTTGAATCTAATGATTTGAGCGGATTGCCTCTAGTAATATCCTCGATGTTAGCCCAAAAGTATGTGAGAAAGGGGGGTGAAGCTTATTTGGCTTATGTGTTGGATAATAAGGTGTCTGAAAAATAGATAGAATCTGTACTAGTTGTTTGTGATTACTCAGATGTGTTTCCTGAAGAATTATCGGGTTTACCACCAGTAAGAGAGATTGAGTTCGGCATTGAATTAGTACCGGGGACAACTCCGATTTCAATGGCCCCGTATCGGATGACACCTACTGAGTTGAAGGAGTTGAAAGCACAGTTGCAAGAGTTGACAGATAGAGGCTTTGCACGCCCGAGTTTTTCTCCACAGGGTGCAGATTCATTTGTGAAAAAGAAAGATGGGACTATGCAAATGTGTATTGATTATCGGCAGTTTAATAAAGTGACAATAAAGAATAAATACCCGTTGCCTCGAATTGATGACTTATTTGACCAGTTGAAAGGAGCATCAGTGTTCTCAAAGATAGATCTGAGGTCGGGTTATTATCAATTGCGAGTCAGAGATTCCGACGTGCCAAAGACTGCATTCCGAACGAGGTACGAACATTTTGAGTTTCTGGTTATGCCTTTTGGACTTACTAATGCACTTACTATTTTTATGGATTTGATGAATGATGCGTCGTTGAAAGCACAAAATATATCCTATTCCCTGTAAAATAGTAAAAATAACAGTAAAGGGGAAGTAGGGTCGAATCCTCAGGGACCGAATTATACGAATGCTTGTTTCTCGAAATCCTGGGCAGAATCATGCCTAAGAAAACCTGCGTTCCTGAAAAAAATAAAAATAACAGAATTAAAAGTTTGATCTGGGAAAATAAAAAAAAAATAGAATTTAAGATGAATTGAAATTAAAAGAATAAATTACGAAAATTAAAATGAGGAAAATAAAAAAAAGAGTTTAGAGAAAGTTTCTTATGTGGAGAGATTCCAGCCTCCAGTTGCTTTGATCGCCCTTGGGTTCAATCCTTGGCTTTTAGATAATCCTTCTCAACTCGAATAAGCCAGTTATAGTGGAAGAGGACGCCTACGGCCACCAACTCCAAGGATTTAGACTTCAATTTGGTGGAACCTGACTCTAGCCAACAATCACTCTTGTGGGATCATCTATGCTAGATCAACGTTTCTCAATGGCGAATCCCACGCCATTTTGTCTCTTGGGCTCGCCAACCTCTGACGCAGTAAGTTAACGAACCGACTGTGCAACCTTCTCAAAATATACAAAGCGGTCGTTCCTTGCAAAGTTGAAAAGATTACTTCTTAACGGACATGGACGGAAGCATCAGCCCCGTAGTGCGGAGAAACGATGAATACCCTATTGAGAAGGCTAAGTACGGATTCTAAACCTCAAGAAATTTTTTTGGGGATTTTCGGCAACCTTTGGTTAGATGGGTTTTAGTGGCTCATTGTTGTGGTGGAAAAGAAAATAAATATATAAATTAAGGTTTTATTAAAAAGAAATATGAAATAATAGAGACTTATGGGGAGAGTGTTACAGAAAAATATGAACCACACCAAACTGAGTCACTTCATCCCCTATTTATAGTGCTAAGATAGATGGACTAGTCCTACTCAAACTCCCAAAGATAATTACATTTAATCAAAGATAAATAGAGATAAATAAAGAAATTAAATAATCCTCAATAATTATCCTAATATTAATTATCCTAATATAATTAAAATAGAGTCTAATAAAGCAAAGTCTCTTCTTTTTGCATTCAACCCTTCTGTCATCCATGTTTGCACTTTTGACACCATCTTTTCCCTTTGTTGCACATTGGCCCATTTTATCTCTAAATTCACGCTTTTGGCCCTTAATTTCGCTTTTGCCTCCAATTTAGTCCCTATAAGATAAAAGACCATAAATAGCCCAAATTAGTAGAATCATACTCAAAATAAATATGTAATTAGCACATAAAAACATGACGTTCTAGAGTATTATCAATGAATCAGATTTTCAGACAATATTTGGACCGATTTGTAGTAGTGTTTATTGATGATATACTGATCTACTCTAAAGATGAAACTGAACATGCATTTGAGATTAGTGCTACAAACTTTGCGAGATCAGCTGTTGTATGCAAAGTTCAGTAAGTGTGAGTTCTGGATGAATGAAGTTAGCTTTTTGGGACATGTTGTTTTAGCGTCAGGTATTCGGGTTGATTCGAACAAAATATCAGCTATACTTGATTGGAAGCCACCAAAGAATGTTTCCGAAATTCAGAGCTTTCTGGGACTTACTGGTTATTACAGAAGATTCATGAAAGATTTTTCTATAATAGCTACCCCATTAACAAAGCTATTACAGAAAGATGTTAGATTTGAATGGTCAGAAAAGTGTCAGAAAAGTTTCAATCAGTTGAAAGCTCTTTTGACCAAAGCTCCAGTGTTAGTTCAGCCGGAATTGGGTAAAGAATTTGTTGTTTATAGTGATGCTTCTTTGAATGGTTTGGGTGTGTTTTGATGCAGGAAGGCAAAGTCATAGCCTACGCTTCGAGGCAATTGAAGCCTCATGAAAGAAATTACCCGACGCACGATTTGGAATTAGCAGCTATTGTATTCGCATTGAAAATTTGGCGTCATTACTTGTTTGGTGAGAAATGTCATGTTTATTTGGATCACAAAAGTCTGAAGTATTTGATGACTCAGAAAGACTTGAACTTGAGACAACGCAGGTGGTTAGAACTACTGAAAGACTATGAATTGGTGATTGACTACCATCCGGGAAAAGCTAACATTGTTGCAGATGCCTTAAGTCAGAAATCATTGTTTACTCTTCATGCGTTGAACGCACATATGGTTATGTCTGATGATGGTTCGATCATAGCCAAATTAAAGGCGAGACCGTTACTTATTCAGCAAATTTGTGATGCACAGAAAATTGACAAAGATATAATTTCTAGACGAGTTCAGTGTGAAAATGATGCAAAGTCAGAGTTTCAAATTGATGAAAATGATTGTTTGAGCTTTAAAGGCCGAATGTGTGTTCCAAACAATGTGGATTTGATTCAGATGATTTTGAACGAGGCTCATACTAGCCGATTATTAGTACATCCGGGTAGCACGAAAATGTATAATGATTTGAAACAATTCTATTGGTGGCCTGGCATGAAAAGGGATATATCTGAATTTGTTTCGAAGTGTTTAATATGTCAGCAAGTAAAAGCTGAGCATCAGGTGCCTTCTAGATTACTTTAGCCGATCATGATACCTGAATGGAAATGGGATAGAATTACTATGGATTGTGTATCCAGTTTGCCTATGACACCAAGCAAGAGAGATGCAGTCTGGGTTATAGTAGATAGACTGACCAAATCAGCTCACTTTGTGCCAGTTCGTACAGACTATTCACTTGATAAACTTACTGAATTATATGTATCATAGATTGTGAGGTTACATGGTGTGCCGAGTTCTATCGTTTCAGACAGAGACCCAAGATTCACGTCGCGATTTTGGAAGAAGTTGCAAGATGCTTTAGGTACTAAACTCCACTTTAGTATAGCCTTCCATCCGCAGATAGATGGTCAGTCCGAACGAACCATTCAGATACTTGAGGACATGTTGAGATGTTGCGTTCTTGAGTTTGAAGGTGCATGGGAAAGATACTTACCATTGATTGAATTTGCTTATAATAATAGTTTTCAATCGAGTATCAAAATGGCACCTTACGAAGCTCTATATGTCCGCAAGTGTCGTACACCATTGTACTAGACCAAGCTCAGTGAGAACAAGATACACGGGGTTGATTTGATTAAAGAGGCAGAACAAAAAGTGGCTAAAATCAGAGATAGTTTAAAAGCTGCCTCGGATCGTCAAAAGTCCTATGCTGATTCGAAGCACAAAGACATTGAGTTTCAGATCAGAGATCGGTATTCTTGAAGTTTCTTCATTGAAGAAGGTACTCCGATTTGGTAGGAAAGGCAAACTAAGTCCGAGGTTCATTGGACCGTACGAGATCATTGAACATATTGGGCCTGTTGCTTATAGATTAAAGTTGCCCTCTGAATTAGAAAAGATACACAACGTATTTCATGTTTCGATGCTTCGTAGATATAGATCAGATCCGTCACATGTGATCGCTCTGTCTGAGATTGAAATCCGATCCGATATGACGTATGAGGAAGAACTGATCCATATTTTAGCTCGAGAAATGAAAGAGTTGAGGAACAAGAGAATTCCATTAGTGAAAATATTATGGAATCGGTACAAAATTGAAGAGGCTACGTGGGAGCCTGAGGATTCAATGAGGCAACAATATTCGACTTTGTTTAACGGCAAGATTTTCGGGGACGAAAATCCTTAATGGGGGAGAGTTGTAACAGTCCGAATTTGACCCTAATTGGAACGGTGGTTTTGAGACCACGAATCTGAGTCTGAAATATATTTAAATGATATATCATGTTCTTGTTAATGTGATTTAATGTGTGTGAAAGTTTCGTAGAAAAATTTAACCGTTTGTGTGTTCAATTTAACAAAAAGGGCTAAATCGCATAAAGTGTAAAAGTTGCATTCTATAGTGGAAAGTGCTTAAATGAGGATGGCTTTTTAATATGAGGTATTAAATGGGTAAATAGCCCATTTTTAAGTTAGTGGGTGGCATATGACAAGATTAACCTTAAGTTTTATATTATATAATTTTATATAATAAGGTTATAATAGTAAATGATTAAATGTCATAATATATGTTAAATAAAACATAAAAGTATGGCCATTATCATCTTTTATTTTGCTTGGCCGAATATTGAGAAAGAAGAAGGGTTTGATTTCTTTTGATTTTCGGCATTTAGAAGCTTAAGTTCAAGGTTAGTTTGATTTCAGTTTTTGTTAATTTTTACGTTTTTGAGATCGTTGCTTCGAACAGTAGCTGACCCATGTTAGAATTTTTAAAAATAAGCATGCTTGATGTTCAGCCATTGTTATGTTCTTGTGGTTTTTGATGTTTTATGATTTTATATTAAAGGTATGTAAAAGATTAGTATGTTTTTGTATTGGAAGTTTTGGTGAAATTGAGTATTTAGGGCTAATTTGTAAAAATAAATTTTTAGAGGGGGCTATTTGAAAAATAAATGAAAGAAATGGACTTGTATAGTCCCTATGCATATTCGGCCCTTGAGTAGTATTGAGAAATTTTGTATATTTTGTGTTTTATGCAAATAGGACTAAATTGTAAAAGTATGAAACATTAGGGGTAAAATGGTAATTTTCCCATTTATGTGCTTTGGGACTAAATTGAAATGAAATTTACTTGAATGAGTTTATTTTTGATATGTTTAGATCAAGAACAAAGAAAAACAGATTTGGATTGGGGAAAGACAAAGGTTGTCGAATAGTCGGTTTAAGTTGCCGTTGATAATCAAGGTAAGTCCTTAAGCAAGTATATGTTAAAGCATTAATTGTGAACATATTAAATGATAATATTTAATAATTTAAGTATAAATTTATGTGATGGCGAATGTGGTATTATGTATTATTGGATTAACTTTATTTTGTTTATAGTAATATGAATAATTAAGTTTGGTTGATATGTGGAAGAAATACGAAGTATACGAAATGTTGTGAATTTAGCACAAAGTAATGTGAAATGAATGGTTAATAATGTTAATATTCGGGCTTTGAGCCTAGCAAGCCTTGTGCCGGTGAGTTATATCGGGCTTAAAGCCTAGTAGGCCTTGTGCCGGTGATCTATTTCAGGCTAAATGCCTAGCAGGCCTTGTGCCGGTGAAAATGTTGGGCTTGATGCCTAGCAGGCTAAATGTCGGTGTTTTAAATCTCAGACTTCAAGTCTAGCAGGGGTGTATGGGATTCGAATTAGTGCACAGCTTGTTATATGCTGGTGAGTTTTTGATTCCTAAACTTTAGTTATGAAATGGTAAAGTTATGAAACAATCATGCAAGTTTAAGTTTATGAAAGAAACTTATAAGTTCGGCTATAAGGTATGTATTAAGCATACTTTAATGTTATGATTATATGCCATGATGATAAGTAAATGAAATAGTGAAAGAAAGTGATATACATATGATGGATGGAATTTGATGTGTATATATATACTATGATGAATTTGGTAGTAGATAATCATGAAAGAAGTAAGTATTCGTACAAGAATAATTATAAGCATAAGTGGCTAAAGGTATTTGTAAAGGTATATGAATATGTATGAATTGAGTTATATATATACATTTGGAAGCGGTGTGACTTGGTGAGTAAATGGAAGTAGAAAGATTAAATGAGGTAGAATATTAAATATAATGCATTTACAAATTAAGCTATGTTTATTCAATGTTATGAAATGGCTGTCTATAATTATTGGTTAATTGATTGTTTTAATAAGATTGCATAGGACTTACTATGCTAGTAAGCTTACTCTATGTGTTAAATGATTAGTTTTATAAATTTTGGTCAAGCTACGAGCTCGGAGGATCTTCGGTGAAGTCAACCACACTATCATCCCTTTTTGGTACTTTAAACTGGTTATTTTTGAATTAAAGGCATGTATAGGCTAGCTATGTGTTGGAATGATGTTTTGTATATATATAATAGCCATGCGAAAATGGCTTAAACATTTATTATATGTTCGGTTCTATTTACTCTTGACTATGTGATTGAAGTGTTTGGTTTCAACGATTTGGCTATAGGTGGTTTCTTTATTTTAAGCTTATAGATTATGAGTTCCATTTGAATTCTTGCTTGTACTGTTAATGTTTGTGTTAAATTAGTCAGGTGTTTCGGCATTTATGTTAACCTTTGCATGTATAATTCAAGGTAGGGATATGTTAGTAGAGCATCATTTGTAATTTATGTATGTGTGTCAACTTTAGTTGATTTACGAAGTATGAATTACATTGAGTAATGCATGTATGTGTATTCGGACAAACTTAGGTGATAATTGCAAAGGTAGTTTACATGTTTAAAGGAGTTTAAGTTCATAGTCGAATATAGAAAATGTGCATAAGTATGATGTATACATTTTTATGTATATTTGGCTTGTGAGATTTCTTAAATTGATTGTTTGCATGAAACTACCAAGCTCAGTTTGTGCTAAGTAATGAACATGAAATGTTATAAATAAGACACAGTATATTCGCCAAATACATATGTATGTGATGTGTAATAAGTTGTAAATATTCGGTTAGTTTTATGCCATATGAAATTGGGTTTTAATAGAAAGTATTATACATTGACATTGAAGTATACTCATTTGGTTAATTTAGTACGAATAATTTAGTTGTTTATATATTTCATAGATCAAGATCATTTTGATAAATGTATGCGTATGAAATCTATATTGTTATGTGATATTGTAGTAATATACATTATATGGTCATTTTATGTTCATCGATGATTATATTGTCTATGACTTGGATTAATGTAACAAGTATGTGATATATATATATATATATATATATGTGTTGTGTGTTTATGATTAGATTACTTAACAAAGATGATCTACTAAGAATAAATTGATTGAACTGAAGTCTGAAATTACATGGTAATACCCGTAACCCTAATCCGGCAATGGATATAGGTTAGGGGTGTTACAATAGACATATTCAACGTACTGTTGTTTTCGTGCGCAGGTCAGTAGAAGTTAAAGGTCTCGGTTCAGTATCTAGATCAATCCCGACTTCTGCACAAACTTGGTGATGCAATTTTCTCTTTTGGTAAAAGTGGCATGTACTTACGAGTTGTAAATGTAATTTAAATATGTATTGTGATTTTGGTTGTAAAGAGTTGTTTACAATGTTTAAATGGTTAAATGAAATGGTAAGAAACTTTATAAAATGTTTTGGTACATTGGAACCAAGTTAAGTGGGAAGATGAATGAAGTTTATTAATTAATTTTGTTTGATATTATGAAGGTTCATAGGTCAAATTGTTAAATCGATGTTGTATAATTAAGTATGTTGAATATGGAAATTGTATGAATTGTGATATTGGTTTTTAATTGGCTGCAGTTTGAAAATTGCAAGAAATGTTAGATTTTTATAAAGGGGTTAAATTGAGTTCAAAAAAAAATTACGAAAAATTTTCAGAGTACTCGAACAAGTCCCGTTCCACTTCTAATACGTGTTTTGGGCCTCGAGGGTCCTTTATAGGGACTTAATGATTAAATTATACTATGTATGTTATTTTATTTTTGAATTATTCGTAAATTTTCTGATATGTCCGGTAATGCTCTGTAACCCTATTTTGGCATCGGTTTAGGGTTAGGGGGTAACTCAACACATGACGTTTCGGCTATAAAATTTCATTTTGTCTTAAAAACTTTCCATAAAAACCCAAAACATACTCATCCTTGGCCTACGAGGCCTTAAAAATACTTTTGGGAGGTTTCGAGAATTAATTGGAAATTTTTACGTACTTAGAAAAATTTTGCCTAAATAGGGGCCACATGCCCGTGTTGCTCAAGGGACACGCCTATGTGCCCTTGATGCATGCCCGTGTTTTTCACCTGTGGTCGACACTGACTTAATCCACATGGCTTGACACATGCCCATGCCCTTAGCCCGTGTTCCCCACATGGCCTCGACATGCCTGTGTCTTAGCCCGTGTGCCAAAACCTTGGCATTATGTTTATGACTTCATCACCTCACTAAGGTCACACGACCAAGGCACACGCCCGTGTCCTTAGACCGTGTGTCGAATTAAATTCCACAATTAAATTGCAGACTTCACACGGCCTGGGCACAAGCCCATGTCCAAGGCCGTGCCTTCCACACGGCTGAGATACACGGCCGTGTCTCTGCCCATGTGTTTACTATTGAGCATCCTAACTTTGTAAACCTAGCATACATGGGACGCACGATCGATCGACATGCCCATGGGGCTGACCGTGTGTCCCACACAGCCTAGACACATACCCGTGTGTCTATCTTGTGGACATAAAAAGGCTATATTCCAAGCCAAATGCCACTCTGCATAGTAAACATACTAACTCCAACTCATATAAACATCATTCATGACCAAAAGGCACATCCAAGAACTCAATTCAAAGCATTCACACAAGCATAAACTTCATAATCTCATTATCATTGAATATATATAAACTTAACAAGTGATGGCCCATTTTTGATGACCATTTACAAAATGACTTTGATAACATACATAGCCAACACTTTGGCTAACAATTACGACCTAACAAAATACCAAGTCTTATACATGCCATACTCAAAATAAGTCTAAATTGTTATACCAAAGTGAAGTTGATAGTGTGATTTCTGAACTCCTGCGTCCCACGATCCCCGAGTTATCTCGGCAATACTACAAGGAAAAGGGAAATGAGAGGGGTAAGCACAAAGCTTAATAAGTTTGCATGAAAATAAATAGCAACAATAAGCTCAAAATGACATCAATCCATAGCATTAGATAGGCATACAAAGTCATAAGCACTTTGCCATACTTACTCGTACTTATTCTTATCTAGAACATACCATGCCACATATCGTAATCATTCCTCGTGAATTTCTCACAGGTACCTGTATTCACTCATTCACATGACTTTAATAAAATTCTCATTTCTATTTCCAAGAAAATCTATTTATCCCAATAAATCACTAAGGATACTCATAGATGCATATTCATTATCATTAGCATAAACACGAAGCCAATGCCACATCCTAGATGTGGTCTTACATGGATCATCTCTGAATAACATGCCATATCCGGATATGGTCTTATACGGAACCTCACATCAATATCGATGCCATATCCCCGGATATGGTCTTATAAGATTTTTCATATTCAATGCCGAAGCCATATCCCAGATATGGTCTTATACGGGTGTAACACCCCAAACCCGACCCAAACACCACGGCCAAATTCAAAATGTTACTGGGAAAGGTGTCGAGAAAATTTGGGTTTTAAAGATGAAGAAAATGAATTTAAAATTCTAAGATAAAACTCCATTTAAAAAAAAGTTTTTCATTTAAACTTAGCAATTTATTTAAAAATAAAACGTTTGGGTTGCACAAGTTCAAATCATTATTTATACGGAAATTTTAGGAAACCGAAAGGTTTATAAGTAATCTATATTTTGAAAACTTCATTTAAATTCGAGTGTTGCAGATATCTTAGAGTTTCTTTATAAATTAACCATTTGATAGCGGATCCAACTTAAAACTTAAAATTCCAAAGTATTTAAATCGGCCTTATTACAATAAAATACCCCAAAAAGTAATTAAAAGTTTATAATGTACTTTAAGCATAAAAATGGCTTATGCATGGCCACCTTGACTCCACTCCAGCCTGGTCCAAAGTATCACGTATTACCTGTATTGTTTGAAAAATAGGGTGAGTCTTTTTGACTCAGTGTGTAATTAAACCACACTTATCCACAATTGGGCTTGGCCCCAAAACAGCATCAAATCAATATACCACATATTATCATGCATTATGTTAACCCGCCTCAACCTAGCATCCATCCACTACACACCACCCGTACATCCAACCACCACACACTGGGGGATTACTAAATCGACCCTCCATCCGCTACACACCTCTTTGGCAGTCAAGCTACTCAAAGTCCACTTAGTGGTCTAGCCACTGATCCAGGTGATTAAAATCACAAATATCCACGATGAGACTCAGAGTCGTCATCAATCCACGATGTGGCTCGAGGCCATTATCAAACCACGTACATAATTGTACACACTTTCCCCTTTTTTAATATATCTCGAACCCTATGCACATGCAGCATAATATGATGAAATGGCAACTTAACAAATGAACATACCCGATATGCATATACGACATGCTTACATAGATCCACAATTACTAACCATATCCACAACATAGGTAGTATACTAACCTGGTTACCGGATTACCCAACATGAGTAATAACAATACCACCATAGCCACTAATTCGGCTACCACACATATCACATACATTTAATTAATTTTAAACAAGGAAAGTAAATAAACATGTGCTAATTACACACCTGATAACCTGTAATACCATGCTCTCAACGTCGACGCTATCACTAACCGACACTACCGCTATTTGCCTACGATCCTGTTCCGATGCTGGCCTACACCGGTGGCCAATCCCGAACTGGTGAAATTGACCGCTTCTTGAAATTAGGGGTAGGGACTACGTGTCCAACCCCTTTCTCTCCTTGGCTGGTACTTGCATCCATCGAATAGTACTTAATCAGAAGACTCGGTTAAACATTAAATCAGATCTTAAACAAAGCTAAATAATATCTAAATCAATAACCTTACCAAAGTCGACTCAAATCCCAAAGATTCTCACTTGATCTTGAAAGCTGTCGAAATCCCTACATATGCCAATATCAGATTCAGCCTAACCTTAATAGACAAAGAAATGGCCTTTGGCCGTACCAAATATCTTCTTACCTTGCTTGGTCAAATCCCGAAAGATCCTTAATACTCCTATCGCAGGCTTATACAGAGAACCCAAACTCCCTCCTTCACAGATTTAGCCATACAAGAAAATAAGATTAGACTTTTGGTTTCGGCACACCAAAAAGAAAGAACAATATTTGAAATGGAAAAGAACCCCTTACCCCAATAGTAGAAATCGATTGGAAGAGTTGACACTAGATGAATGACGGTGCTCCCTCTAACAAAAGATAATCGAAAAGTGTTACTACCTGAAAGAGACCCCGCTTTATAAAATAACAAGAGATGAAAGAAGAAGAAGAAAAAAAAATAAGGGAAAAAGGAATAGCTACAAGATTCGGCTACCAAGAGAAAGAGATTATTCGGTTTTTTTGACAAAAAGAAATGAGGGTTCTCCAAATGAAGAAAAAGAAAGGAGAATGAATGGGAGGTATGGTTCGGCTTTGAAATAGAGATGAAGGTTGAAGGCTTCCAAAGTGAAAAGAAATAAAGAATAAGGAAGAGTTTAGACTTAGGAGGTTTCGGCTATGGTGAGGGTGGAAGGTGTGTCTCGGCTTTTGGAGAGTGAAGGCTCAAAGTTGACAAAGTGAAGAAGAAAAAGAAGATAAGAGAGAGTTGTGGTTCGGTCCTTTGAATGGAGATAAAGAAAAGAGGAAACGAGAATGAACAAGATGCCTAAATGGTCATCCTTACCTATAGTTTTTGGTCAAATGGAGAGAAAAAGAATTGAAGAGCTCTTGACTAACACATTCAAAAAGAGAACTCAAGAAAGGAAAGAAAATGCAAAAATATGGACACACACATATTAGCTCAATTTCGGCACCTACTCTCCCCTTACATGACCTAAATTGCCATCCCCCTAGAGTCCCAAATTCGGCCAACACTCCTCTCTTCACCAAATCCCCCTTTTTCCTCCTCATTTTCCTCTTCTCCTCTCATTCAAACACATTTGAATGATTCAAACCTCCTATCCCACTCTCCACCACACATTCAAACACCTTGACCAATTCAAACTCCAACTTTTAAGTGCCATAGCTGAATCCAACTCTCCACTCCCCTCGACGCAAAAACAAACCCCAAAATGCTCCTCATGCTGCTCGAACCTCCTCCCCCTTGGAACTCCTTTGATGCAAACTCTCCCCCTTGCTTCCATGCGTTACCTTGCCACTCCACCACTTCTTTTCTTGTGCCATAACCTCCTCATTAATTCCCTTAAGGCCTAGCTCCCCTAGCTCTCCCCTAAAGGCTTAAAAACAAAAATTTTAACTAAGGCTCCTACCTAACCCCAAGGTTTCCTGAAGCCCCCAAACACACTCTAACAACATCCAAAGCATACTAGCACATAGAAATAAATTAAAATACGAGACCCCTAAATCCTGGATGTTACAACGGGATCTCAATTCGGTGTCGAGGCCATGTCTCCGGCATGATCTTACACGAGACCTCATCCATCTCAAATTTCTCATTCAATACCAAATACTTAATTTAATAGAGTATCATGTATCATTATAACACCAAACATTCTCAAACATGCTAGCATAAATGTTGAATTTATCACATACAAACTTACCCCAATTTCAAAATGAGCTAGATTTTCAATCTAGTCCGAGACTTTATTCTTGCCCCGATCAAGGTTGATTCTTGGTTCTTCTTGCTCTATAATAGCAAATTAGCTCGTTTCAATCATCACATTAAAAAAAGCATTTTGATAATCATGTTTACGCTTTGGCAAAATGACCATTTTACCCCTAGGCTCAGAAATCAATTCTAATCAAATTTCTACCTTTAATGAGCCTAGGTGAACATTTATTTCTCTTATGGCTATCATCAAAACCCAACATTTCACACATTTTACTACCAATTTTACAACATTTACAAAAAGGTTCATTTAGGTGTTTTCATGGCAACACCTTTCACAAAAGTTGTTCATCTAACAACTAAGACTCATTTTCTTCCATAAAAATGCAGAAATAACATTGAAAGCTCTCATGGAAAAACTCTAATCTTCACCATATTGCAAGATAGTCCCCTCATTAGAAAGCTTAAGTTCTAGGGGTTGTAGAAGTACAACTATCTTCAAGAAAAACCATTAAAATCACTTACTTGAATGGAGATGAGTTTTTTGAAAATTTGAGCTTTCAAAATCCCTATTTTGCTTGTTATTTTCTGTGGAGGAAGACGGAGAGAAAAGATGATATCTTTTCTTTCTTTATTTTATTAATACAAGTCAATTTAGTCACCAACTTTTACCAACTTTGACCAATTTGTCAATTTTTGTCTCCTATGGCCAGCCACGTTATGAATAAGGGTCTATTTTCACATTAAAGACCTACAATTAATATTCTCTGTCTATTAGGCACCTTTAGCTTACAAAATAAAACTTTTGCGCTTTATGCGATTTAGTCTTTTTCGTGATTAAGCTTGAAATCGCAAAAATTAAAGCACCAAAATTTTCATGCACTTACATAATCATTCTCTAATTCATAAAATAACATTAAAATAAATTTTCTCTGACCCTGGATTAGTGATCTCGAGATCACTGTTCCGACTAGCCCCTAAATTAGGCTGTTACAGAACATTTTATGGAATCTGTTGGTCTTGGTGGACGACACTTCAAAGACTTCCGCTCAACAAGTTTTGTTACATAAACTTGGCTAATCTTATTCCCTATAATAGTTGTAACCAAATTTTGATGGTCTTTTAATCTTATTCAAGATCCAAGTAATAGTTATAACCAGAGTTTGACTCGATAACTAACCATTCATTGGCAATAATTCCCATTAAAGCCGAGATTTCCAAAGCCTTCTTGATGGCTAAAATCTTCGCTAAAACAGTGTTTGCATGCTGCAAAGGTCTCGAGAACAAATATGAGACTTCACCTTTGTAATTCCTTAACACCCCCTCCCCGGCAACCTGCTGAGCCAAGATTTTCATTTGTAGCTCCATCTACATTGAATTTGAGAGAACCTTATTCCAAAGGAGACCATTGATATCAGAGGCAACATAGTCACTTGGTTCTTCTCACCATTTGGATTCCACAAAAGGAATTTCTCAAAGTTTGCCTTCACCTAATTCATTGAACGAAGTTTAACTAAGAATCATAAATCCTCTATAGAAAAGGTTTTCCTATAAAAAAACCAAGTCATTTTTTCTAAGCCACAGAGATCAAGTTGTCATATCATAAAAAATAATCCACCAACTTCTACAAATCCTAAATAAGTTTATAGGAAAAACATAAATAAAAAACTGAATGAATGTCATTTGACTTCTTTTATATTAAGCCCTGCCAAGTGAATTTTTTTCCTAAAAGTTGGATAGACTACTGAACAAACAAGTGATTTGCATTTTCATCGTAACCTTTGCACCACAAACAAAGTCGATAATTGACTTTAAAAAAATTCCTCTTTAGAGGTGAATGTCCATTTTTGCGAGTCGATTGATACCTAGCATCCATAGGAAGCATTTTATTGACAAAGATCGAAATCATGATCATTCTGGAAATCGACCCTCAAATTTCTTAATACCTTATTCTAATATGAAATACCTTTGATTAATATCTTGTTTCATATTGATATAATCCAACATGATTGACCTTTAATGCAATGAAACAAAAAATCAAAATCATCATCTTAACATAATTTCCTAATCCATTCCTTAGAGATTGACTCCAATTTTTTTTCTTGAACACATCATATATAAAATTTGTAGCACCATAGCAAACTTTGAAAGAAAAAAAATTAACATCAATTCTTAATCCTATTGTACTCCATGTTAGAAGCTTTATTATTTCCAAACCCACATTCAATCAACCAAAAGGATAAGTTCAACAAAAAAATAGGCATATGGGGAAGTTACCTCTAGTGCTTACTGAAAAATCAAACATCCTCAATGTTCGCCTCATCCTTACCCTAATTATGATCCTCTAAAGGCCTTTTAGATGGGTTAAAACCTCAACCACCTCATATTTCTTATCACCCACCTGGAAGTTGAGAAATTTATCGAGGTCTTATGCCCTCCCCGCTACTCTAAGAATGGCTTGATTTTTGTTTCGAAAGTTTGAATTCATCAAAGAGGTGTTTGCAACATGATTAAACAGCTGTGAGTTTTTCTTCGCACTTAGTTTCCCATTTGTTATTCTTTCTTTTATTTTTTTAATCATTTTCTCATCTAGGTCAACACTATAACTTCAACTTCAAATAGTGATCTAATTTTAAGACCTTGGGTGTAACATACCTATACCCGACCCAACGATCGAGTCAAATATAGGAATTTCATATTTGGTGCCAAAGTATTCCTGGCTAAGTTCATATAATTTGACCATTTTCTCATTTATATTTTCAACTTATTAATGTGTTATTTTCATATTATAATTGTACGGGACCAAAAGGGGTTAAATTTTCAGTAAACATGCATTTCAAAATTATATTTTGTACAAAACAAGGCCTAGGTATTGATTCTATCACTTAAGTGTCGATACTTATGCTTTGGTATCAATACTCTATGTTGTATCGATACCATTTTAAGCTTCAATGTTCGAAAAATAAGAAAAATGCCATAAGTATCTATACTTTGTGCTCGATACCCTTTCTTCGTATAGATACCAAATTGACATTCTATGTTCCAATTTTAGTCAGGGTTAATTTGCACATTTAGTCCCTCATATTTTGTCCATTTAGCCCTATTTCCTTAATCATTTTAAGTTATATCAATTCATTATCTTCTTGTATAAATACTCAGCTAGGTTTCAACGAGCTAGGGGAGGGACGATTGGACATATGTAATTAGGGCTTAAATGATTTATAATTAAGTTGTAGCTTTTCTCCTATTAATTATAAACTCATTTAGTCATGAAGTCATTCAACTATAGTATTGTGATTGAGCTTTCCCTAATTAAATACCATTACGAAAGCTATTCAATCAGTGCTCGTGCAATGACCTTGTCATAAGTGTGTTATCCTCATAGGATATCCTTAAACTCTTTGGGATAAATTTGTTCTACCAATATGACCCTATTGTATCTCATGGTAACCATTACATCTTCTTTCATGAAAATTCAATTACTATCAAATAGTAATTAAGTCATTCATCGCAAAGACAAATAACTTGTAGTCACGATTACTTTTAATCTATCATATAATGTTAATTAGAGGATATCATTTACCCATGTCTCAGGCTATGAATTCAACTGTAATGAATGATGCTAACGCACCAATTTTTGGTTCATTATCTATTTGAACTTAGGCTTTTAATGTAACACCCTCAACCCGATCCAATTCACCGGATATCAGGTGTTACCATACACAAATTTAGACTATTATTACATACAACAATTATTTACTAATTCTATTGATCGCATAAACAACAATGGCATATACAAAAATAAGTAGAGTAACTTAATTACAAAAATTACCATCTAATATCATAACTATTACATTTATCCTAAGTATAGACTTCTACGTAGTACTACTGAATCTTAATCACCACCAAGCATGCTCTGTATGCATAATAACCTGATACGCTACTTCATGGATGTAGTCCTGGCACCGTCCCTTTTGGCGCAGACTTACATCATCCAACCTAAAACATAACACACAAAGATAAGTTCATAAGAACCAAGTGAGAAAAACACCATTTACCTTAGTAATACTTGCATAATGTAGCTGATGAATCATAATGACGATCTTGCCGTTCTTAACATTTAACTTTACTTCTGGCGAATACTTCCTCGATTTTTGATCTTTTAAACACGCTAGTAACCATACTTACCCTGAACTCATTTGTTTCCCATCTATGAGTTCGATTCTTTACTTATATCCTTCAATCAGAACATTCACATATCCTAACCAATTTCCTCTTTAGAGATTCATACAACTCAAAATATCATTACATGTGCATACTCAACCCAGAACCAATATACAATCACCTATCATGAATGAACACACACACAATTGGCGAATACAATCTTCAAACATATATATACAAACCTTTAACCATAACCATCTTTTCAATATTATATCATTTCTTCTCTATATCTTTTCAATTCACTAATTTCAGTCAAATCTTAGCCTTATATAGTACTTACCATGTAACTTATAGATTTCTGATACCATACTACTTTTACTTTGTAATTTAAAGAATCATATAGAACACCCCATAGAGCTTCCAAATCAGGGTATGCCACAAAGGCAGTTAATACAGAGTTCACCACAAAGGCTATTCTTTCAGAGTTCATCATAAAAACCATCCTTTTAGAGTTCGCCATAAAGGCTATCCTTTCAAAGTTCACCACAAAGGTAATCCTTTCAGAGTTCGCCACAAAGGCTATTAAAATACCATCTAGACATTTCAAGACTATCGTGTTTACTATATGGATTTGCCTAAACTTACATCACGTGAGGTTTGCCCATCTTCATTTCGGGACACATAAAGAACCCTCGACGACATACGCTGTCTTTTGTTCTTTTTTTTTCAGAGATTGCCATGGCCATGGAATTTTCCATTAGATATCCATATCAAAGTTTGTGTTTTTTGTGCCAACGAACTTCATCAAACACCGCCACGATGACTAGACACAGACTCATTTTACAGGCTCTCCATGCACTGACACAATCTAAGCCTAACATTTTAATTCACTAACATACACCCAACAAAACATACAATTCATAGCATACATTCCAAACATATATATACAACCATACTTTAACATTTCAATACTCATACACTAATCATCACATACTTGAGTTTTTCAGATTCACTACCCATATATATACTATAATTTTCATAGTTTTAGATTCATAGTTCAAACAATTTCCTACAGGTATTTTCTCGATATAAACAGTAGACATGAGTTAGCATAGAACTCAGCTAACACTCACTTACAACTGCTCTGCTCCAACCCAAACATCCATCAAGCAAATCAGCAACAAACACTGCCACAGAACAAAGAAACACCCTTAAAACTTATTCACATACATTTTATCATCATCAATAACATTGGAAATCCCATGTAAAGCCTTATATCTTTATCTTACTGTTCAATCACTTCTAACAAATGTACTCTTTTAGAACTCAACATGCAAAGTCAAATTACTTACCCAAACATGTAGTATTTACTGATGAGATCCAAAATTACAGCTTCCATCTTAAAAAAGAAATAAATGTTTTGGTTCCAAAAATAATTAAATAGCAGTAATTTAGAAGAAGGAAGAGGAACAACAACCCTCTCTCTTTAAGGTCAAACACATATATAAATAATCAAATTTTACTTATAAGAGCTCAATATGTGTCACCTGAATTCAAAGCTTGTCTTTCATAATGGCCTGTAGAATTTGAGAATGAAATAAATGAAAATCCAATATTTTAAATTATACAATCCAGTTGACTCCTAACTAGATTAACCTTATATCATAACTTAATTAGTACTTCAGACATATAAGCGCACTATATCTCTAGGGTGAACTCATACCATAACTACATTTTACTTTGTTGTTATCATTTTCCAATTAACATAGTAATCTGGCAAAGAACTATCATTAACTTACACAAAGATTGGAATACGTCCATCTTAAGCCAAAAGATATATTTGGGCATATACTACTTCGCCACACAAACTATTTTGGAACTACGCGCCATAACCTAGAAATCGCCAAAACTGGGGTGTTACATTTACTTACATCAAAGTATACGAGTTGCGCATACATAGTCCATCATCTACTCAAGATTAAGGTATGTCACACTATGAAAGTGAAAAATGAATAAATCCATAGACGAATTCAGGATCTATTCTACTTGGGTCTTGTCTGATGTACTATCAGTCCAGTCAGTAACATCCATGTCTCTATCTTCTGGAAGTCATCTGCTCCGATGCCCAAGACAAATCATATCCCCAATTGGACTTAATAGATGATATATTATTCTTTCGATCAGTTTTCTCATTTCCAATAAGACTAAGGACATCATTGGGTTCATCTACTAATATAAGTTGTCTTTCCATATTACGATTCGACCACGTAATATCATTTAGTATTAGTTAATCATTAGATAACCAGTGAGCTAATATTTGCTTTCATTTTTCTTTGCATGCAAAAACAACATGAGGACAATATATAAAGGGTATTAATGTAATTCATAAATAATGTTATTAAACCAATCTATTCAAATAAATTAAAAGTGTACATAGAAGAAAATACTACATTTAGGGCACTAGATCCAACACATGATTCTCCAACGAAGCCATTATGATTTTAATATCTCAAAAGTCATCCATAACAACCTCAATCCTACTGTGTCCCAATGAACATATTAAACACATTTGGAAATAACAATCTTTCTATTGGTTTGGAAATAACTCAAAACTTTTCCTAAACTTTTGAAAATAAGATTTTGTAGTAACTCACCATGATGGTGATTCCTATCAATACAATATTAAAATTTTTAATGGTGACTTTAATGGTGATTCTAATACAATACTTACAGTATTAAAATTTAGTAAATGCAAATGAATGGTGATTCTAATATAGTTATCATGGTGATTCCAATACGATACTAAAATTTTATAAATGCAAATGGATGGTGATTCAATATAGTTACCATGATGGTTTCAATACAATACTAAAATTTTGCAAAGAAATGGTATTTCCAATACAATAGTAAGATTTTGCAAATGCAAATGAATAATGATTCTAATACAATTACCGTGATGATTCCAATACAATACTAAAATTTTGTACCCAATATAGTTACCATGGTTATGCTAATACAGTACTAAGATTTTGAACGAAAAGTCTGCAAATGATTGGTGGTTCCAATACAGTGTACTTAGCCACCAAAAGGTTAAAATTTTGCAAATGAATGGTGATGATTCCAATACAATACACTTAGCCACCAAAAGGTTATGACTTTTCTAAAACGATGCTTAGTGTTATTATAGTTTTTGAAATGACACTTAGTCACATTTTCGTGGTGTGTGTATATATGCCTCAGATTCAAGTGCAAAAATATACAATACAAGCTTTTTTTTCTTCTCTTGAGTGATTTTTGAACTTATTCAATTTTAAAGGTGCAATTATTCAATTCAATATTTAAGTACAAAAATATATAATACAAACTTTTGATTTCTTGCATTGTTAATTCAAAGGTGCAATTATTCCATTCAAATGTATTAGAAGAATTGCTCTGGTCAAGAAAAAGACATTGTATCATATCTTATGAATAATATTTCTTAATCGTGTTGTATCTTGAAAATATTTTTTTATTGTTCTACACATGGTGGGAAAATAGCTATTATTGAAAAAATCGTGTCTTGCCTTTGAATTTTTAAGCATATTAATATAAATATTATCATCTACATTCATTAAATTATTTAAATTTACTTAAAATTTGATAGGTTTCTGGTTGTTTAGATTATAAGTAATTTTATAAGTTAAGTAAACTTGTGCATTGTAGAAATAAGAAAACTAATATGTAAACTAGAAAGCTAAATTTGTTATGTGATATGATAAACGTGTATCCGAAATTCTTCATTGTTTAAGTCTTGAGTCTTATGTTTTATTAGTTTACTTTTCTGCACACTAACGTTGATGTTAAGTGTACAAAGCCCAAAATTGCCCGGCCTAAACTAATACAAAACCCAAACCCAGACCCAACCAAACCCAGACCCAAATTCACCCAAACCCGAGGCCCAATTAACTGGCCCAAACAAACCCAAAAACAAAAAACACAAAAACAAAACAAAAGAAAAAAAAAACAAATCAGAAAAAACAAAAACCCTAGCCCACTTGCCCCTCTGCGCCGCAGCCACCAACCCCCACCTGCTACACTGCCACCGCCGCGCCAGACCTGCTCCGCTCCCCATGCCCTGCAAGAATGTGGAAACACGCAACAGTACACAGAAGCAAAAAAGAAAACCAAACAAGTTGTAAACAAGGGGCTATAAAGAGCCGATTTGTATTCTGAAAGAGGAGGTTTTTTTTTTCTTTGAAAATCAAAAAAGAACAGAGAAGATTCAAGCAAGCAGAGGTTTTTTTGAAAAAGATAAAAGAAATAGAAATTTGAGCAAAGAGTTTTTTTTTGATCAATATAAAAAAAGGAAAGGTTCTTTTTCTCTTCTTCTTCAATCAAAAGCGAGACTTGAATCATCAACATCTGGGGCTTCAAAAAGGCAAAAGCAAAAACAAAAGTAGATCTAAAAAGCAAAAAAAAAAGATCTGAAGGTGATTTCTTTTTATTTTTTAATTTTTTATTTCGTAAAGGTAAAAAAAACAAAAAACATACATACATATAAAAAAAAAAAAAACTAAAATTTACCTTTTAAACCACCGTAGGCGGTGGCCGAGTCAACACGGGACCGGTGAGCGGCCCCTCACGGATCCCCATGTCTGCAGAGAGGGGTTGAGAGAAAGAGAGATTTTTTTTTTTTAAGGCTGTGCAAATGATTTTTGAAGGGTTTTCCTTATATAGGCCCTCAAAAGCAGCGTCGTTTTGGGTTTGTTTAAACGCCCAAAACGACGTCGTTTTGCCATATCCGACCGAATCCGACCACCAGCCTAGGATCCGTGTTTTTAATTGATGGGCTAATTGCCCATTTGGTCCTTCCGCTTTTTCAGCTTTACAATCGAGCTTTTATCCCTTTAAAATCTACCCCAAAATTTTGTTTCGTTTTCAATATGGTCCCTTTTGTTGCTTCTCTTTGGGACGGAGGGGTTATTTACGTATTCGGTCCCTCATATTTCACGCGCATTCTCCAGAGACCCCCTGAAGTCTATTTTATTCGCAAATTGACCCCGAACTTTATTTTATTTATTATTTAGCCCCCAAATCACTGTTTATGTACAATTAGGCCCCAAAACTTTTATTTTTATGCAGTTTAGCCCTTTTTTTTAAAACTATTTTAATTATTATTATTATTATTATTATTATTATTGTTACTTTTATTATTATTATTATTATTATTATTATTATTATTATTATTATTATTATAATATTCATTTACCATTATAATTATTTATTTATTAATATCATTATAATTTCTTTAACATTGTTATTGGTATCTCCATTATTATTTTCACTATTTATATTTATATTCATTTTCTTGGTTTAATATTATCCTACTATTATTATTATTATGTTATTTTATATGTATATACTTTTATTAATTACTTTCATCTTTTAAGGCCATTGATACTATTTTATTATTATTATTTTCTTTCCTTTTACTCTTAAATCTTGCCATTTTTTATTACGATTTATCATTATTGTTATTAACTATTATTATTGTATCTTTTACTTTTATCATAAAGGTGCTACTATCGTTACTCTTTATTTTATCATTATCATTATTATCATCATTTTATCATCGAGTTGATTAAATTAGTATCATTACATATCATTATTAATTTTGTGCAACCAAGCTTACGTAATTTATCCCGTTTATTGAATTGTGTTGCATTAACCTTTAGTCATCAAGTTTTTCTAAATAATCGATATTTCGTGTTAAAAATTCGAGGGAACCGAACCCTAACTTACTGGGTTTCGTTTTCTTCGTTTAAACTAAACAACGGAATATCCCTTTCAAAAGTCATAAATTCCGGTTTTAAATTGACATTTCGTGTTAGCTATTCGAGTGAATCAAGCCCTAACTTACTGGGTTCCGGTTTCTTCTCGTTTAAAGCTAAACGACGGGATGTCTCTTTTGAAATTGTAATTAAAATTTTAAAACAAAATACTTGATCTCGGAAATTCAAAATGTCGCGCCCTAACTTACTGGACTCGACATCTAGATACTCCGAGATGAGCTTTTTTCTAAAAATAGAGGCAATCTTCCGTATTTGAAATCTCGAGAAATCGAGCCCTAACTTACTGGGTTTCGATTTCTCATTTGACGAATAACGGAATATTCTCTTCAAAAGCGAAAATCAAGTTTTAAGAGACGAGCTTAGTTTCGAGAGTCTAAAGTATTATGCCCTAACTTACTGGACATGATGCTTTATCTCTTCGATAATAAGAGAGTCTTAATATCCCTTTACCTTCCAATTTTGAAGCATTGTATTTTCGAACCTCTCTAAAGTTTTCAGCAAATAGGGCATCAATCAATCAATTTGGTACCAATTTTGGGCGTGTCGAGGGTGCTAATCCTTCCTCGCACGTAATCGACCTCCGAACCCGTTTTCTCAAAGTTCGTGGACCAAAAAGCGTTGTTTTAGTAAATTAAATATTTTATTAAAACAAAGGTGATCCGATCACACCAAATAAAGATCGGTGGTGACTCCTTTCCTTTTCTTTTCTTTTAAAAAAAAATATCGAGTCGACCACGTCGTTTACTGTTTCCCCAAAAAAAATGGTTACGACATTAAGTTTCTCTTTTGGGACGTTTTCATACAGCAAGAAAGAAAAAAGATAAATATTCCAATAGTCGAGTTTAATGTGTTGTTGGTCGAACGTTTTTTGGTTGGTATTCGCGCATCATTTGCGATCCATCGCCCGACCTTGCCTTTATATTGGCTTAGTTTACAATTTAGTCTTTAAACTACACATTATTTTATTTTATTTTTATTTTTATTTTGGGCCTTCAACTTTTTCTTCCTCTCATATTAGGATCTCACGTTGTCAGTATTCCCAGATCAGCCTTTGTGCTGTTAAAGGAACATGCCTGAATCATCCACGGCATGTCATGCGATGGCATCATCACTTGAAAAGCTTTAAAATAAATCTTAAAAATTCTTTGAATTGGTAAAAGAATATCTACAAATTACTAAAATTCATAAAATTTTAATTTTATTTATTATTATATTTTTGAAAATATTTATGTATTTTATATATTTCTTTGGTTTTTTTTCAAATTAGGATCAAATTGAGAATATTTATAAATTTTGTGGGTAATTTTTTAATTTTATGGCTAAATCGATATCATATTTAAGAGTTGAGAGCTAAATTTGTTATTATATCAATATTTTTAACTACCACATTAGCTTGCCGTTTATAATTTTAGCAGGAGTGGCCAAAATGACCGGACTATGTAACGTGAGTGTTTAAATTGTAAAAAGAAAAATTGTTTTAAAAGACTAAAATGATAATTTTTAATAGTTGAGCTTTAATAATTTATATTCTCAAAAAGATAATTTATTATTTAGAGAATAGTTTTTGTATAAAAAAAAATTGTGAAGAAGCGGACAGACAAAATATATATATATATATATTGAAAAACTAGGTGTAGTGGAAAAGATAGAGAAGTTGGGTGAATTGATTCCGATAGTCATGCAACTTACTTCGCAATTTGAGTTGACTAATACTTTAAAGTGAGGTCAATGTTATTTAGTAGATGAGTTTAAAATTTGAAATGTATTTCCACCAATTTTACAACTCATTCAGGATATGTTTCAATATGTAAGTTTGGTGTAACTAATAAAAAGAAGCATATGATTGGTGAGAGGAAACCTAATTTTAGATGATAGCTATCTCTTTCCAATTAAAAATTACAAATACCTGGTTTTAATTTGGATGATTAAATAAACCCATTTTATATTAACCATAAAATGTTACCAGCATTTAAGGATTCGAATGGGCAAATTTTGGAAAATTGTGTTGACTTGGAAATTGATTTTATCTATTCACATTTTCTTATTCAAAACTTTAAATGTGTATATATATTTAGGGTTACATTGATATTGGATTTTGTATTTCAATGTGAAGTTTTAAAACTGCTGCTGCAAAGGAGTAATAGAGATGTTGGCACTAAATTGTAAGCCATAAATAAATAGAATACAAATAAATTGTTTATGTCGTTCAGTTTTTCTACGTTTGTGTCTCTTCAATAATTATAACAAGTGATTCTAACCTATCACGCACCTCATGACAATTTATCTCACATTTACACATTGAAGATTGATACTCTCATCACTATGAACTCAAAAAACAAAATCACAACATAAACGATTTTAATATCAAATTGCACTTTCAAAATAATTTCTTACTTAAACTCTATGTACAATAACATATACAAATCTAATTTCATATTTTTCAATACAATGCCATGAAAATTAAGGGAATTTATTCCCAAAACCCTCTTGATCACAAAAATAAATTTAAATCCAAATTACAGGTTTGTATTGTGATTTGAGTTATGAGGTAGCATGCTAGAGTTTGGTTAAATAAAACATTTTTGGAATGTAATCTTGGCACTTGAATTAATGAATCAATTGCGGTATGTACATTAATGAATATCATTATTTACATACGTCATTCATGAATCCTAAAATATAAAGTATTTTAAGAAAAATACAACGTTTTACTTTTTAACCTAATGTTTTAAACAATCAAATTATGCTTTTTATAAATTTGTTAGTTTTGATTTATAATACTTTTCATGTAATCACATTTAAGATAATTTTTATATTATTCCTTAATTCATTTGTGCGGAAAATAAAAGAAATTTCTTAAGCAATATCTTTTAAGTTATACCATCTTTAACAATTTTTTTCACGTAAATTAAAATATATAAGTAAATATTATCTCATTGACTACTTAAGGTTTAATTGATATTAAATTACGGACAAATTATAATGTAAGAAGGTAACTTATATTAGCATGTCATCTCAATTGTCCATCGTCCATAGAATCATGTTGAGCAAATATTTCAATTAATAGCAGACTCTTATGTTGTCTACAAATCCAAATGGGAAGATAGTTTGTCTTGGCTATTGGAGTAGGATTGACTCCCAGAGAAAAAGACATAAATGTGATTTTTTGGATTGACAATACATTAGACACGACCCATGTTAAATCAATCTTAGATCCTTTTATGGATTTATTTACTTGTGAAGTTCACGGCGTAACTTACTTAAATCCTAAATGAATGACCATACGTGTGTAACTCATGTGTTTTAATATATTAGAACATGTGCTCTCATGGTAACATGACATCACTTGCAATAGTAAAATTTGCAGCTCAAATCAAGAATAAATGATATCCTCTTATTAGCATTGTATAAATTATGAAAATTAAATCTAGCCAAAAGTCATTTATTTGGGACAAATGATTTTATCATTATTAGTATGAGTAATGATCATTTATGATAATTTTCATTGTTACATAACCACACCACCATAGTTTATTACATGGTTCTGTGAATGATTCATTTATAATAAACATACTGTTTGAACATCAAGATGAATATAGAACAAATGAGGTTTTAACAACTTCAAACAAGTGAAGCAAGCTTTATTGAAAATGACCAAAAAAAAAAAAATACAAGAATTTATGTCATAGTACTCATCAATATCGTACATGTGTTTGAACATTCTAATTGGTGCATAAGTCTGACCCTGAACCAACGCCAAGAAGGTTGAATCAATATCGTAAGAATCGGATTGTCGACTCAATATTAGTTTAATTAATGTTGTTGTTGCAATAAATTAAACGATGTTGATTCGAATGTGCTCTCCACTTTAGAGATTATTGGGTTATGTAATTTAGACATTTTATCAAAAAAAAAAAAAAATCGAATCTAAGATTGAATTGTTCCGATAATTTATTTTAAATTAAATTGATTTGACTATAAGAAAAAATAAAAAAAAAAGTAAAGAATTTTTAAAATTCATTAAAACTTGTCGAAACTATTTTGTAAAACGGGAATCGAATTTAGTTTTGAAAACGAAAATTAAAACGGGAGTCGCCATCGATCTTTGTTAGGTGTGATTGAATCACCTTTGTTTTAATAAAACGTTTTGGTTTACTAAAACAGTATTTTTGGTCTACGAAATTTGAGAAAATGGATTCGGGAGTTGGTTACGTGCGATGAAGGATTAGCACCCTCGTCACGCCCAAAATTGGTACCAAATTGATTAATTAGTGTCTTAATGTCGAAAATTCGAAAAGATTTGAAAACATGATTTCTTTAAAAAACTTGAACAATTTGAGTTAGAACTTGAGATTCCTTTGTTCTAAAGAATACAAACATCACATGCAACACGTTAGGACATGAGGTTTTAAACTCTTGTAACCAAAATCATCTCATGATTTACAAAATTCATTAAAAGGATATTTAGTTATTTAGTCAAACAGAAAATTGAAACCCAGCACGTTAGGGTACTATTTCTCGAATTTCTAAACACAAAACATTGCCTTATTTTGAAGGCTTTTTCTAAGTGATTATAAAACAGACTCGAAAATATATTTGTTCATTTTGTTAAAAGATAATCAATATCGGGCGAAAGTGGGAATTTGAATCATGATGCAATAACAAAAAATGTAGTTACAAGCATGAATAATAATACATGACAATAATATTATACGAACGAATAACTATAATACAAAAAATATGAAATAAGCGAATTAAAATACATACAATGGCAATAATCTCACAATATGTACCATTTAAATACTAGCATTAATAATCAAAGAAAATGAAAAAATAATATAAAATAGATAACGCATAAAACAATTTAAAATAAGTAACAAAACAATTTTAAGTAAATAATTAAGTAATAAAAATTTTAAAGTAAATAATATATAAAGCATTTTAAAATAATATAAAAGTCTAAAATAAATAATATATACAATATTAAAGTAAATAAATAAATGAAGCGATTTAAAATAATATAAAAGGTTTAAAATAAATAATATATACAATATTAAAATGAATAAATAAATAACAAATTTAAAAAAGGGGTTAAAATCCAGCAGATTAGGGGGCTAAATCAGAATAGAAATAAAATTAAGGATCTAGATTTAAAGGAAATAAAACGAATTTGGGCCCAATAGGATGCGTGTAAAAAGGGAAGGGACCAGATGGGGAAATACCCCTTTTCTCTGAAAAGCGTCGCTCTAAAGGGGGCAAATTGAAACAGCATCAAAATTATCGATTCAGAAACTAAAAGAACAAAAAGACTGGATTTAAGAATGATGAAAAAGCGGAAGGACTAAAGCATCAATATCCCCTACCAATGAAAACATGCGGATCCTCAGGGGTGGATCGGGTTGGAGCCTAAACGACGCCGTTTTGGCGCCTGGGCTCCTAACCCAAAACGGTGCGTTTCGAATGCACTATAAAACCCCAAAATTTTTTAAAACTTCATTTTCTTTCTCCTTTCGAAAAAAAAAACTAAAAGTTTTCTCTCATCACTTTCCCCCTGGCTGCGAACTCCGACAGGCTTGCTTGCTGTTCGTCGCACCACCACCACATACGATGGCCGATGGTGCACAAAATAGGCCTTTAGCCCCTGTTTTGAGCGCGTTTGATGCCCAGACCCTCGGCGCCTAAAAAACACAGAGAAGAAAGCGCCTCCTCCATTTCGGGTTCAATTTCGACGACGGATAAGGGACTCCGACGTCGCAATCCCGTAGTTTCGGTGAGTTTTCTTTTCTTCTCTTTTATTATTATTGTTTTAGTTCGTAAAGATTTTTTAGAAAAATAAATAATAAAAAAATGACAGTATTGAAATAGCAGAAAATAAACGAAGTGACTTAAATCAACCTTCTCAAGTTCTATTCGATTTTTGATTGCTGATGATTCGTAAAAGAAGAAAAAAGAACTACAGGGGATTCGTTTCAGTTTTTATAACCGATCGATAAATTCCTATTTGTTTTCTTTTTGTTTTGTTTTTTTGTTATTTTTCGTTTTCTTTTTGTTGCATGTAGTCTCTGCCTTCGTTTCTATCTTGTAGGTGATATGAAGGCGTCGAGGCGTCTTGGCCGGCGATAACACTGGCGTCTGCGCGCGCATGGTGGCTAAGGCATGTGGAAGGTCAGCAGCTAGGCCATTTTAGCGTTTCAGAAACCATAAAATTTCTAAAAAAGTTTTGATATTTGGGCCTGTATTTTCTATTGTTATTGGACATTTTGTTTGGATTGTTTTATTTTTTATTTTTGGGTTTATTATGTTTTATTGCCTTGGGCCAAAATTGGCCTATTACAGCTGCCCCTCTTTGCTCATTGTCGTGTAACGAGAATAGAGCAAAGACTTTTTTTTTTAAAAAAAAAGGCCAATTTTGCCTGGGCCCGTCAAGTCTCGACTTCTTTTGTAGCCTCACTCTGTCCCACTACATCTTTAGGGGTATATGAATTAGTATTTCGATCCATTCCACTGCCACTTCAGGGAAAAGATTTTTTAGTTTCAATTTGCTTCTCTGCAACTTTAGAGTGATATGGGATTTGTGGTTTTAGTCTGCTCCACTGCAATTTCAGAGAGATAAGACTTGTATCTTCGACCTGCTCCACTGCAACTTTAGGAAGATAAGGTTTGTTTTGATCTGCTCTACTGCAACTTCAGAGAGATAAGATCTGTAATTCATAGCTTCAATCTGTTCCACTGCAACTTCATGGAAATAAGATCTGCTATCTTTAGTCTGCTCCATTGCAACTTCAGGGAGATAAGACTTGTATCTTCAACCTGCTCCACTGCGACTTCAGGGAGATAAGGTTTGTTTTGATCTACTCTACTGCAACTTTAGAGAGATAAGATCTGTAATTTAGCTTCAATCTGTTCCACTGTAACTTCAGGGAAATAAGATCTGCTATCTTCATTAGCTCCACTACAACTTTAGGGAGATATGACTTGTATCTTCAACCTGCTCCACTGCAACTTCAGGGAGATAAGGTTTGTTTTAATCTACTCTACTGCAACTTCAGAGAGATAAGATCTTCTATAGTAAATTCGATCCGACCTACTGCAACTTCAGAGGTATAGGATTCATCATTTTAATCCGCTCCACTGCAACTTCAGGGAGATAGGATTAACTATCTTCAATCTGCTCCATTGCAACTCTAGGGAGGCAAGATTTGTAATTTGTAGCCTCAATCGATCTTGCTACACCGTCCTCTAAGGGACATGAGATGTAAAATCGACTTCTTGGTCCTATGCTTATGTCAAAATAATTAGGATGGCATGATGAGGATGAATCAAATGCTTCTAACTAAATGTGTATGATGTTTGCATGAATGCAAAGAATGTCATTTTTGGAATGATCCTCATTTTTAATGCTTAGGTTGTCATTACTCATTATTAACGTATTACCCTACCTTCTTATTCAATCGGTATCGTTGAGGGTCATAATTTTGGATCATTCTTTCTCAATTACTCTCAACGCCTAAACTTGGTTAGTTCTGAATAGTGGTCTCACTTCAGGTTCTTGTAATATTTAGAAGTTTTCAGAGTAATATGCGAAACTCCTTTTATTTGAATATTATTAGTCTATTAATCATTATTTCAATGAAAAATGCTTGAAAAAGATTATCACAATGGACAAGATGGGTTTTTATTGAGAGTCGAGCTCGAAAAGATCAAATTTTGACAAAGTATAGAATGAGAATAAGTTAAGATAGCAAATTTTCCAAAAAAAAAAGAAAAACAAAAACAAATTAATCCAGAATAGCAAATTTTGCTAAAATATGAAATAAATAAGATGAAAATAGGTGCCCAGATATCATAGCATGAGCTTCTCTACACAGAACTTCTCAAGGACTTTTTGAACCTGATAGGTGTTTGGCAGACTTAGAAGACTTCATTGATGCCCCAAGACGTAACGTTTCTCCTTCTTGTTAATTCGGGCATAGCAAGACTACTACATGCCTCCCCTTCAATCAAAAATCTGAATTGCCCATTCTTGGGCTTTCAATTCAAAACTCCTTTGGTCTCAAGGCGCCCTTTGCGGGTTTTCGCCTTGGCCTATCCTTTTTTTTTAGGTGAAGTACCTCTTGACTAAATCCGAATTCACAAGATTAGGAAGGTTTTTGTCATCCATCTCTATCAAAATTAGCGCTCCTCCAGAGAAGGCCTTCTTGACCACATAAGGTCCTTCCCAATTCGGCATCCATTTTCCTCTAAAGTCCTTCTGTATGGGGAGGATCTTTTTCAACACCAAGTCCCCTCATGGAATTCTCTAGGCAAACTTTTTTGTTATAAGCCTGCATCATTTGCTTTTGGTACATTCGTCCATGACGAATGGCTCTTAGCCTTTTTTCTTCGATTAGGTTCATTGATTATACCGGATTGAAACCATTCTACTTCTTCCAAATTCAGTTCAAACAAGACTCGAAGGGAAGGAATCTCAACTTTGATAGGAAGTACCGTCTCCATTCCATAAACCAAGGAGGAAGGAGTTGCCCCGATGGAGATTCTGACTGATTTTCGATAAGCATAAAGAGCAAATGGTAACTTCTCGTGCCAATCTCTATAAGTCTCAGTCATTTTTCCCACGATTTTTTTGATATTCTTATTAGCTGCCTCGACTACACCATTCATTTTTGGACGATACGGTGACGAGTTGTGGTGTTTGATCTTAAATTGACTGCAGACCTCTGCTATGGTACTATTGTTCAAGTTCAATGCATTTCAGATATGATCCTCTCCGGCATTCTGTAATGACATATGATCTCCTTTTTCAAGAATTTGCCGGCCGCTGACTTAGTGACATTTGCATATGAAGTGGCCTCTACCCACTTGGTGAAGTAGTCGATGACCACAACGATAAATCGATGCTCATTTGAAGCTTTTAGTGAGATTGGCCCAATGACGTCCATGCCCCACATAGAGAAAGGCAATGGAAAAGTCATGACATGAAGAGGTGAAGGAGGTACATGAATTTTATCTCCATAAATTTGGCATTTGTGGCACTTCTTGGCATAGCTGATGCAATTCCCTTCCATAATGGACCAATAATACCCGAATCTCATGATTTGTCTGGCCATTATAAAACCATTAGCATGCGTTCCACAGACACCCTCATGGACTTCTTCCAGGATTTTCTTAGCTTCAACAGCATCCACACATCTTAAAAGCACTTGATCCTTCCTTCTCTTATATAAGATCTCTCCATCTAAGACATAATCACTGGCCAGTCTTCTTAACGTCCTTTTATCATTCTCGGTTGCTTGGTTGGGTATTCACAATTCTTCACATATTACAATATATCATGATACTAAGGGTGATTATCTTTTTCTTCTTCTTCGTCGATGTTGTAGCAATGAGCCGGAGCCTCATAAATACTCATTTGAATAGACTTCACGTCCTCTTGTCTGTTTACTCTAATCATGGAAGCTAGAGTAGCCAAGGCGTTGGCCATTTGGTTTTCATCTCGCGGGAGGTAGTAAAGGTGATATCGTCAAACTCCTTAATTAACTCCAAAACTAGCTTTCGATAATTGACCAATTTGGGATCTCTTGTTTTCCATTCACCTTTGAGCTAATAGATTACTAATGCAGAATTGCCATATACTTCTAACATTTTGATTTTGCATTCAATTGCTACACGGATACCCATGATACACGCTTCATACTCCGCCATGTTATTCGTGCAGTAAAAATCCAATTTTCTAGTAAAAGGATAACAATATCCGTTTGGGGACACCAAGACTGCCTTAATTTTGTTTCCCACAGCATTTGAGGCTCCATCGAAGTTTATCTTCCAAGAATGGCCTTCTTAAGAGTCTTTCTCATTGGTTGCAACATACATTAAATCTTCATTCGAAAAATCAAAATTCAATGGTTCGTAATCTTCTAAAGCTCTGCTGGCTAGAAAGTCTGCTATTGCACTCTCTTTTACAGCCTTCTAGTTTACATTGGCTATATCGAATTTAGAAGGTAGAATCTGCCACCGGGCTATTCTTCCATTCAGAGCAGTCGACTCCATCATGTACTTGAGAGGGTCCAGTTTCTAGATAAGCCAAGTTATGTGGTACAACATGTCCTGTCTCAGTCTTCGGGTCGTCCAAATCAAAGCACAACACAACTTCTCAATTGACGAATATCTTGTTTCACACTCAATGAACTTCTTACTGAGATAGTATATCACTATTTCTTTTCTTCCCGACTCATCATGTTGGCCTAGCACGCATCCCATGGAATTTTTGAATACCGCAATACAATATCAGTGGCCTATCTGGGCAATGTGGCATCAGTACCGGGCCTTTGGACAAGTATTGCTTGACTTTGTCAAAAGCTTTCTAGCATTCCTCATTCCATGCACCTGGTTTGTGTTTCCTAAGAAGTCAAAATTTGGGGTCACATTTCTCCATTAGTTGTGAGATGAATCGGGCGATGTAATTTAGCCTTCCTAGAAAACCTCAAACTTTTTTTTAGTGCGCGATAGAGACAGCTCCTATATGGCTTTTACTTTATTCAGGCCAATCTCAATTCCTTTTTCACTGACCACAAATCCTAGCAATTTTCCCGACCTAGCCCTTAAGGTACATTTTGCTGGATTTAGCTTTAGTTGGAATTTCCTCAACCTTAGGAACAATTTCCTTAAGACCTGGACATGCTCCTCCTTAGTCCTAGATTTTGCAATCATATCGTCCACATAAACTTCGATCTCTTTGTGCATCATATCATGGAAAATGGTTACCATGGCTCTTTGATATGTTGCTCCCTTATTTTTCAATCCAAATGGCATTACCTTATAACAAAATATCCCCCACATGGTTATGAATATGGTCTTCTCCATATCTTTAGGGTGCATCTTAATTCAATTGTACCCAGATAAACCATCCATGAAAGAGAAAAGTGAATAACCAGCCGTGTTATCCATTAAAGTATCAATGTGAGGCAAAGGGAAGTTGTCTTTTGGGCTGGCCTTGTTCAAATCCCTATAGTCCACACACATTCGCACCTTCCCATCCTTTTTAGGAACGGGTACTATATTGGCTACCCACTCTGAGTATTAACCACTTGTAAGAAACCGGCATCAAACTGTTTCCTGACCTTTTCTTTTATCTTCAACAAAACATCGGGTCTTATCCTTCAGAGCTTCTATTGAACTGGCCTACACTCATTCTTTATGAGAATTCGGTGTACCACAATACCCGTATTTAACCTAGGCATGTCCTGGTATGACCATTCGAAGACATCCTTGAATTCTTAGAGCAACTCAATGAGGTCTCGCTTCGTTTCTGAGGCAATGCTAGCTCTAATCTTCAACTTTTTTCCTTCTCCTAAGCTCACAATTTCCACTGACTCTTTGTGAGGTAAGATTTGTTTCTCATCTTGCTCTACCATCTTTAACAAATCAAAAGATATGTTACGGTCCTGGTCATCTTCAAAATCCTGAGAATCTTTCACACCCGCATCTTGCTCAAAAGGAGATTCTGAGTTAATAACAGCATGGCTCATATCATTTATATTTGAGAACTTGTTAGAAGGGCGAACAAAGGTGCAAAAACAAAAGAATCTAAGAATGATTATTTGCATGATTGGTTATGAATGAAATGTAAAGAATATTTTGGTCATGAATGAAAAGAATAAATGAGCATTTGCTCGGGATGATACAAAAGATGCATTTTATTAAAACAAAGATATTTGGACATATGCCTATTTAATAAAAGGATTCTTATTGCTCCTAGGCTTAGAGCAACAAGTGTGTTTTGAACATTACTTTGAATTAATGCTAAAGGTTACAGGAATCTCTTCTATGGTCCAATTGTTCAGAACACTTCTAGGAGTATAAGGGCAAATTCTAGATAAATCTCTTTCTTCAGTTCCTTCCTCGAATACAGTGTTAACGCTCAAACTCCCCAACCTTTCCTCTGCTCTTTCTCTTCTTGTCATCCTTTGTTCAGGGTATATAGTTTCTCCCGAAACAAATGTTTTAGATAAATGAGGAAAGGTCATTGGCTCCCATTTGACCTCTTCTCCACTTAAGCGCGCCCTTCTTCTTTCCTGCTTTTTTTCTACCTCTTTCCTCTTTTGCTTCACATCTGGCTTGAATCCCAAGCCGAAGTGATCTTATTTTTTTTAGCATTGGTACCTCGGTCTTTCATTGAAGGCATTTTTTGAGTCCTTTTCCTGGTAAGGCTCTTTTCCCAACTATCATTTGTAGGCCCATCCTTGTGGATTTGGATATTTTGGGCATAGGGATCTTGTTGCCTTCGACGAAAAAAGTTGCGTTGACAAATTCTAGCGATTGAAAAGAACATTCTATTGCTTTGTCATTTGCCCCTATGTATGGGACGTCACTGGTAACTGATGCAATGATGTCCTCCTCCGTGTTTATTGTGACCAATCTACCTTCACTTACCAATTTTAACTTTTGGTGTAATGATGACGGCACTACCCTTGCCGAATGGATCCAAGATCTTCCTAACAGGCAATTGTAAGAAGGCTTGATGTTCATCACCAAGAAGTCCACCTCATATGTATTTGGACCAATCTGAAGAGGTATCTCGATCCTTCCCATGACCTTCCTTTCAGTACCATCGAATGCTCTCACCATGTTTTAACATGCATCATATGAGAACTATCTATAGGTAACCTATTCAGCATGGATAAAGGTAAGACATTCAATGCTGATCCGTTATCAATCAACACACCCGGCAGTGTATATCCTTTGCAATGAGTAGTGATATGTAGAGCCTTCGTAGATCCCATACCCCCCGGAGGTATTTCATCATCATTGAAGAAAATGAAGTTGTCGGCACTTGTGTTGCTGACCAAACGATCCAGCTTGTTGACAGAGATATCATCCGTAACATAAGTTTCGTTTAACACTTTCATCAATGTGCGATGATGTGTCTCTGAGCTTAAAAGTAGAGCCAACACCGATATGCGAGCCGACTGCTTGTGTAGTTGTTCTACAACACTATATTCACTGTGCTTTAGAAATTTTAGGAACTCTTTGGCCTCTTTTTCGATCACCGACTCATTGACAAGCGATTCAAGTCTCATCATCTTTTCTTTCTTTTGCTCTACCACCACGGATTTCCCTTTAACCAGTTCTGCCTTTGTATTCGGGTACAACGCCTTCTACTGCATGTAAAGAAACCTACATCCTAACCCTCCTCTGGAGAGTTAACTGGGTTCTCCTCTTCTACATTACAGTCATAGTTCTATGGAACCCTTTTACTGTCCTTATAAGGGAAAGTTACAAGCTTCTGAATTATGACCTTTGCGCGATTGGTACTCCAGCTTCACCCGCTCTTGGGCCCGAGATAATTACCACGGGGTGATTGACCCCATAAACCTTCTTGGTTGATCCTTCTTCTAATGCGTAGACCTCTCCTTCTTCCGATCTTTTGATCTCTTCATAAAATTTCATCTCTTTATTATCCATGAGATTTTGCATTGTGGCCCTAAAGTCGATGCATTCATGGAAGTCATGACCCACATCGGCGTGGAACTCACAGTATTTTCCCATTTTTTGGGCTTTTCTCCCGATTCTTACGTGATTAAACCTCCGTTTACCATTATTTCCAAACCCATATCAGTGGGGTTTCTACTTCAGCCAGATCAACCTTGATTCTTTTGCCTCCACTCTCGATTACCATGTTTACCCCTTTATCAGAATGATTGGTTAATGGGTTGCCTGTTACATTAGGTCCTGATGGGTCATCGAACTTTATGATTCCCATTTTGATGAATCTCTCAACCACCTTTTTAAACGCAGTACAGTTATCGATCGAGTGTCCGGTTATTCCTGCATAGTACTCACACTGAGCGTTTGCGTCATACCATTTTAGGAATGGGGGTTGTATGGGTTTTATGTAGAATGGGGATACCACGTGTCATTGAACAAACTCTGGTATAGCTTCCTATATGTCATTGGGATGGGCGTGAACTGAAGTCTTTCCGTGTTTGGCCTTATATTGGATTCTTGCCTCGGGGCCTTGATGGCTAGTAGCTAGCGTCCTTTGTTGGCTTACAGTGATGGGTTTTGAATAACCCTTGTTGTATGTGCTCAAATTGTTCACTTCGTTGTCCTTCTTTCTCGGCGCCGATCTCTTGGTGTTTTCCCCTACGTCTATCTTCCCGCCTCGATTGCATTTTCTATCACCTCTCTAGACATCACTATGTCCGAGAAGCTCTTAGTTATACTCCCAAACATGTGGTTGATGAATGGAGCCTTAGCATGTTGATAAAAAGTATGGTCGTTTCCTTCTCTAAAAGAGGGGGCTGGACTTATGTAGCTTCCTCTCTCCACCTCTGGGCATACTGTCTGAAGCTCTCACTCAACTTTTTTTCCATATTTTTCAATGTTATTCTGTCCGGTGCTATGTCCGTCACATGGCCATATTATTTCATAAAAGCCTGTGCCAAATCCTTCCATGACTTGATTTGAGCACGGCTTAGCTGGTTGTACCACTTGACCGTAGATCCGATCAAACTGGCATGAAAGTAGTGAATTAACAACTGATCATTGTTGACGTAATACATGTCATCTTCCGAAAGAACATCATAATGTGAGCTTTAGGGCAGCTGGTCCCATTATATTTCTCAAACTCCGAAGTCTTGAACTTTGGTGAGAGTATTAGGTCTAGAACCAAGCTCAAGTCTTTAGCATTAACCCCGCCATGGTAGTCTGCGTTTTCCATTGCTTTAAACTTCTCTTCTAACCATCTACACTAGTCTTCAAGTTGTTTAGACACATTTACTCTAGTTTTTTGTTTCTTTTAAATCATCGAGATCGGGAACAACGGGATTAGTTGGATCATCTTCCGGATTGGAGCCCAAGCCCGTTGGAAAACTCATTGGTATCGATGCATTGGCTTGGTATTGGGACCTGATAGTGACAGGTACCCTTTGTAGGTATGCATCTGGTTGCGCTTGGGTGTTTATTGGGGTAAAACTCGAAGGATAGGGAGGTTCTTCATTGTCATCACCAGGATTAGTCATAGGGCTTTTTCCTTTGTCGGGTCCTCCGGCCAATAGCTGGGTCAGCTGATTCATCATATTCCATCGGATTCCAGCATCTGATCTCTCATGTCTTGTTGCATTTTGGCTAATTGTTCTTGCATTTGTGCTTGCAACTAATCTTGCATATCCCTTTGCATTTGTTCTAGTCTTTCTAGTCTCTGATCCATTGCTTTAGTTTTGGGACGGGTATTGTAGCGATATGTAGTTGGTGGATTTTCGTTGGTTTCCAAGGTAACTTTCATAATTTTTAATCAATTAGGGTCTTTTTATGTAATTTTAATGCAAATGATGCAATTTAATGCAAATGAATGAGATGAATGCAAAAAGAAGCATTGATTTTGATTCAATTTTATTAGATCAACTTTACTAGAAAATAAATTTCTTTACATAGAGCGGACAATTACATATACGACTTCGCCTTAATACCCAAAGCCTTGACTTTCCTAAGAAGCCAAGCTAAGTTTCGACCTCGATCTGATTTTGACTCGTATTTTAGACTTAATACATCAGCCTGAACTGCCAAGGTTTGTAAATGATCAGCTACCTCTCGAACTTGAGCCACAGCTTCGCCCATAATATAATCTCTATCTCTGATTCGTTCTTGAGAGCGGTGGAGCTGCTCTTTCCAATGTTCATTGTTTGCTTCAAGAAGTTCAACTCAAAGTTTGCCGTTTCACAGTGCAGTCTCGAGCTCTTCTATCCTTCCTTTCAGCTCTTCAAACTTGTTTTGGTTAGCTTTTAATTCGATTATCAAGTTGCGACCACGGTGCTGATGTAGTGACTTTTCCAACTCTGCTACTTGGGCTCGTAACCTCTCTTTTTCACTTTGACTTTCCAACAGACTCTTTTTCAAAGCATCCTCCCATACTCGAGCATCTTGGAACTTCTTTTCCCTCTGATCGACTCTAGTCTCTTCCTCTTTAATTTCCTGCTGCAATTGCTCTGACGTTTTGCCCAAACCAGCAGTTCTGATTGACATGCGCAGCTTCTTTTAGTCCATTTTTAAACTATCCAAATCTTCTTCGGCCTTATTTTTCCCTTTTCTCAATCTCTCGGCCTCGAGCTTCTGCATGCCGGCGTCTAATCCTAACTACATATTTTCCTCCTCTAACTGCTCTATTCTTTTTTCCAATTCCCGACTCATTTTCTCAAAATCTTGCTTGATGATCTCTAATTCAGACGGGATTAATTGTAATTACTCCTCTATTGGCCGAGCATTTCCTTGACTTGGCATTGGGATATTGTCGTTGATTCTTTTTTCCCACCACCAGTCATATTCAGGAGCCGTCATTGGCCCTGTGGCGAGTCCCTTTATTCTTCGGGTTTGGATCTATGCACTCGATATCTTACGAACTCTCTTCTTATAATTATCATCCTTGTATGAAAACTCGCACTGAGCTAACCCATGCGTCGCAGGTATGAATTGCCTTGATCGATACTGCCTCATTACAAGTAATGGAGTGTACTCAACAGCTCTCTATATCCCGAGTAAAGGGACCCAGTCAAAGTCTCCACACCTGTACAAGATCTCGTCGGGAATCATCCACGGGGCTCTCCATTCGAAGTCTTCAACTTGTAAATTCTGGAGAATTGCTATCCATTTTTCTTTAAAAAGGTCGCCCCGCCTTGGTGTAGCCACTAATTCCTTCAATGGAGAGTAATTCTCAGAAAAAACTCGATATGAGACTTTTTCTACCTTCCAAAAGTGGCTATGGAACCACGATAGCAAAAGCTGTGCACATCCTATGAACCTCCCTTCGCCCGCTCTCCGGCATGCATTCAATGATCTAAAAGTTTCGGCTAAGATCGTAGGGATGGGTGTGACTCCTTTATTAAGTCTATCAAATAGGTCTGAGACTGCTTCCTCTACATGTCCTAATGCCTTGAGCGAAAATGTCAACCCTCTTTTTCATATCAGGATGCGCTAGGATCAAATCCCTCAAATTTCTCCAAGGGATGCACTTACAATCTCCTTTTTGCTTGATCCGGGCTGTAATCCACTGCTCGCTCATCCCTGTAATGTTCATCAGCCTTTTTAAGAATGTCGGCACATTAGTAGCTCTCGATTAAGCCTTGTCAATTTAAATTTTTGGGTAATGGAGCAAGGCTATGTACTCTTCTATGGTAGGTACCAAATCCACTTTCCCAAAAGTAAAGCAACTATAAGCAAGGTTCCAAAACTGGGCGATAGCTCGGAATAGGTGCTCATCCACCTTGTTATCAAGCAGATAGGGCAAATCACCATAATTATAGTAGAATAGCTGTTTGATCTTGTCGCCCCATGAATTCCCTATTTCTTTCAATTCTTGTAGGTTATTCAGAGTCATACTGACGCGGGTGAAATCCCACAACTCTGATTCATATCCCACGGTCAAACTGTCTCTTTTCTCTTGCTGTATCCTTTCGGACCATATTCAAACGGCCGTGTTATCCTCCACTCTATCAAGAAACCCTTTTTCCATGTTAAGCTTTTCTATCTAGTAACTGAACATGAATCTACACCTTTTTATGATGAAATGACATGCAATAACAACAAAACACAACAAGTCAATATTATATACAAAAAAAAGAACTCGAAGCAATCAGGAAATAATCAAGCACCTATTCAGATCACTAGGGTTTGCACGGCTCGACCTAAGGTAGGATCTTAGGGTTCACTATATGTGGTTTGGTTCTAAAGAGAGGTACCCGAACTAGCAGATTCCTCGATCCTCACCTATTATAGGCTCATACGAACTGAGTTTAGTTCAGGAAAATACATTTCCCTATGGCTGCACCACTACAGCAATTTGGACTTTTAGCGGCGTTTTTTTAGGCCTTTAGCCGCGTTTTAAGCGCCACTAATAGTCTTTGCGGCGCTTTTAGAAGTGCCACAAAAAACGCCGCTAAAACAAACACCGCAAAATTTAGTGGCGTTTATAAAAAAACGCCGTTAAAAGCCATGACTTTTAACGGCGCTTTCCCCAAAAACGCCACTAAAAGTCATGGCTTTTAGCGGCGCTTTTCCAACAAATGCCGCTAAAAGTCATGTCTTTTAGTGGCGCTTTTCCCACAAACGTCGTTAAAAGCATGACTTTTAGCGGCGCTTTTCCCATAAACGCTGCTAAAAAGCATGACTTTTAGCGGCGTTTTTCCAAAAACGCTGCTAAAAGTCATGAAAAATAAAAAAAATTAAAATAGTATAGAAACGCCCAAAATCCAATTTGGAAATGTATAATTTAATTTGAAGACGTATTAAAATAAAAATTCATGAACAATGAGTACTAAAATGGAAATTCATGAACAAGACATATAAGGAATAACGATCGAGGTACATTAATACCAATAGCATGATCAAAGAACTTAATCATCACATAAGAAAAACACATGGTTAGACATATCTTTTTACATTTTAATACATCATAACCATAATTGGTACAATTTTATACCCTAATTATTGCACCAGCTTCAATTTCCAATTGAAGAACCTTGATTCCATTGATTCCATACCTATGCTAAAATAATTATAGAATACTCCTTCATAGAAGTTCACTTTTGTCGGAAAGTCTCCTCAATCTCCGTGTCGCAATCACGATAAGATTTTTCCCATTTGTATTTAAAATTCCACATCGGATGAGCTATATTGAAGAAATCGATGTAGCGTATGTTGATCTATGATCTAAGAAGTACTCTTTATAATTATATTATCAAGTAAATATAGAGATATGCAAATTTTTAAAATTGCATTCCTCTATGTTATCCTCATATTGTATTTGACAAATTCCAATAATACCAAATTAATAAGATCAAGCAAATAAAACTTTATTAACCTTCACAAGACTCAGATTATGCATCAATGTTCACACATGCAAAAGTTTATTAAATAGAACAGAGGATTTAAAGCAGAGAGATTCACTACCTTATCAAGAGAACACTCTTTTACAGTCGTTTATCAACAAATAGAACCATTCCGAAGAAAATGAAAACCTAAACATAAAACATTTAAAAAAGAGTAAGAGGCAGCAATTAGGATGGCAGTTTTACCATTTGCACTACTAATGAGTTTTTACTTAAAATATACAATTTATAAAGTCCCACATATAACCTTAAGAGCCGCACTCTTCTAGATAAAAGCTATACTACTTCCTATTAGTGACCCTGAGCTTCATTCTACCTTTTCCAATGCAACAACCAAGACTAATGTGGACAAATGAAAGTCAGAAAGCATAATTAGTTTATGAAGAAATAAGAAAAATTCACTTCATCATTCAACAAACCATATGAATGCACATAGAGCACATAACAAAGAAAAGGGAATAAAAATTATCATATCAACCATCCATTAATCTATTTATGTTAAAGAGCACTTAGAATGAATGCAAATGAAGTTTTAAAATGCAAAATGAGGTGAAAAGGTGTACGAAATAAGTGCAGACAAGAGGACAATATAGTCAATTGAGAAGCCCAGACAATAAACTCACTTGGCAAATCTACTAAAGATGGAAATAGGGGGAGAAATGATCCAAGTGATACCAATCCTAGAAAAACCTTGAGAAATGCCTTTTCTAATCTGCAAACCACACATGATGATCCTCAATAGCACTTTAAAACAAACCATTTATGAGTACTGTATGTTTAATTGCTTATTCTGTAAACCACAACACATGGATTTAGTATCAGTTTAGCCATATGATAGTAATAGCATCAATTTCATAAATTTAAACAACATACTCCAAAAAGCAATGCAAATTCTTAAGATATCCAGCATCTTTAATACCTTAAAATGCATTATGTTTATCAAAAGAATCTGCTAAGAATCCTAATTCATTGATCATACCTGAGGTAGTAAGTTGGGGAAAGAAAAAAGAAGTTTGTTCTTGTTTACATTTAGAAAATCAAGAGTTACAGCTACAACAACAGGATCTGCGAACTCACTGTAATCAACATAAGAACAATGCTAAGCATAAAGTTTTAAGGAAAACAGAATGTTCAAATTCATAATGCATGCTGACATAAGAGAATAGGCAAGATAAAGTGAATGCGAAGGAAAAAAATCCGTCATGTAGATTAGCATCATAGCAAACAGATTAACTAATGATACATCTACAGGATGACGCTTAAATTCAAAAAATGCACGCTGCAAATATGTCATTATGCTTCATTTTTATCCAATCAAGTTCTTTATTTTTATTTTTTATTTTATATTTATGAAGAGAAATATCTTTTCTAAGTAATAAAATAAATCAAATAAGTAGCTAAAAACTTATCTTTAGAAACAAATAAGAAAAACACTATAAAGTCTTCATCATCTAACGTTTGTCCAAATACTCAGTATCATTACCTACCAAACATGAACGGAAAATGTCCTCGACTAGGGTCATCATCATGGAGAACCACCTCTCCAAAATCAAGGAAATTTTGAAGAATGACCTATTCAATAAATCCAAAAGAACAAAGGTGAAGAAAGTTATAAACAATACAACTAAACTACAATGCTATAATATACAAACACTTTAACTAGGGCCATCTAATCAATGAAGTGATATTTGAATTTTGATCCATACAATCTTTTCCTCATATCTCAAACCAAACCTTTACACAATGCGAACCTTTTGGGGCCTTTGATGACTTAAACTTTAGAAAAGTAGCCATTTTCAAGCAAAATTCAATATTTTACTTTCCCAATTGGAAATTATCTTAAGAAGATATTACATTTCAAAAATTGCCCATTTCCGATGGGGGAAAACAACAATCAAACGAGAAACTACTACACACATACATCAGTATAAACTAGGTCACTAACAAATCAAAATTATGTACATGATTGAAATAGTAAAGAATAGTCAATTAAAGCATTAATTACACTTTAAATGACGTTTAGTCAAAATTGCACACAAAACATTCAAGAAGTTCTAAAATTTTCTAAAAATCAAATAAAAAATTGAATCAATTAGAAGAAAACCCAAACCAGTAAGAGGATTCCTTTGGGAGAGGTAGGTTGAGAGAGCCAAATAACTTTGGGAGATATTAAATTGACAATGTCAGCATCCGAAAAAGAGATTTATGTCCTTGATTAGATTGACATGTAAGCTCCTACTACCTATTTCATCACCATTTTATCATTACAATTGAATAAAAGATAATTTTATTTAAAGCAAAAAAATATTTCTTTTTATTTTTCTCATCCTCCCATTCAATTTTATCAATACTCATTAATTGTATTTTTTTTCCTTTTACATTTACAAATCACTTAGAACCCCATAAACAAGACTATTATTGTGATTCAAACTCACAAGTGAGTTTTGAGTTAATGCTGAATGATATTCGAATAGGATTAGATTGGCATTCAATTAATTAATTTAGAAATGAATACGACTTGATTAAACTAATTAAAAATTAATTGAATCAATTAAATTAGATTTTTAATGTGTATTTTATTTTTAAAATATTTAATAATTTTAATCGAATCAATTAAACTAACAAATAAATAGTAAGTATTAATCTCATTTTAACAACAGAGAGTGCCACTAAATCAAGAGCCCTGTGATTGAATATAATCATTAATGAACTTTTTTTTCCATTTTTCACTATTTTATATTTTTTTATTTTTATTCACATGCACATAGGAATAGTTTTATTATATCCCAAAGTAAAAGTTAATTGCAATTTGGGAATTATTATAGTTTTATTTCGAACGACCTTGAAAACAAAGAAAAAATTATTTAGGAAGAAAATCCCAACCTTCCTTGATGCTTTTATAGTTGAAGCAAGTCGCATCCAAAGACCCCAATTGGGCTCTGTAGCACAGATGGGATGGTTGCATTCTTTGCCTACCTTAATAGGCCCACCAACTAATGACATATCATTTATCACTTCCACACACTTCATCACTCTTTCCAGGAAATGCAAACCGTATTAGGAAGTAATCAAAGTTAAATCGATCATGTATGGACCACTGTGGCTCATTTACCTTTTTACATGTTGAGTGAGAACAGACATAGCTTTCTCGGTGTCCACTGTTGTGGTTTCTACAACAACATATATGGTCACTTCTTCTGCAATCTCGAGATGGCTTGAATTCCAAGAAGTCAATCCCTACATTTAATTCCCCAAGAACAATCGATCCTCTCAAAATTATTACAAGAAAATACTACATTTGTCTTTCTGTGTTTCTGCAACTTCAACACAACTTGACCATCAGCAACTTCTCTTTCCTTCATGAGTTTTACACCACCAAGACATCTCTATGCAGATGAAGGTTCCTAAAGAACAAGTTTTTCTTTGTATTCTATAGGTATATATCCTACAAAGCAAAAACCCATATGGCCTACCATAACCTCCCCAACCCCTCCAATTGAACACTTATGTGTCGTGGTTGGAACCTAGAAGTTGAATACAACAAGACTTATCAAGATGCTCAAGATGCTCGAGAATTTGATGTTAGAATGTTTATGTATACATAGCACATTAAACCATACATTCAAAGAAAAGGAACATAAATAAACAACCGAAAATATATAAACTTATAGACATTTAAGTACTCACTTGCATTGAAAGGGTGACAAAGAGATAAAAGATATATGTGATTAAAATCAATACAATATCGCATTTGTTAGTAACTAAAAGCGAGCATAGCATGACACGAGCAATGCAAAGAATATATATAATCTAACGAGGAAAAATAAACCCATGGCATTTAAATAATATCAATAAAGTTTCGGTCAAGTAATGTAAAGTATGTTGAAAAATGATAATAGCATTGGTGTCATACCTCTAAAGATTGAGCAATTGATGGGTTGTTCTCCAACAAAGCGACAACGGGATGGTAATAGTAAGAAAATTCAAGAAGAATAGAAATTTCATGGTAAGGTTGTTAAAAGCATTAATTGTCAAATGTTTAAGAAGATATTACTAGATGAATGTTTCTTGAGAAAAGACATACCTCTCCGGTTCGATAAAAAGAATCCAAAGTCTTCTTTGATGCACTAATAAGGTCTGAATATGCAAGACTCACTTCTTCATCTCAAGTACAAAATGAAGACCTAATGGGTCCTAGTAGAAAAGCCCTCATATAAATCTTACATGAATAAATAAATAAAATCATTCCAATGGGAAAGAACACAAAAGACCCGATAAATGTAAAGAAAAAGGGTACTGTGGTAGTCTATTCGAATCAAGAATGCTTTCAAGCAAGAACACGAACTCAAGAGTTTTATCCCAAAGAGCCTTCACAAAAGGAGAATGTTAGATCATAGCGCCCACACACGCACACACCCCCACGAAAATATAGCCATAAATATAAATGGAAAATATATACCTTTTGGCTCTTCACTGCTTGACCCTTTCTAACATCTTCATCCTTATGATGCTTGAGATTCCTCAATATATCCCTAATTTGAAAAACAGAAGTAAAAATAAAAAAGCAACCTTAAAGAAAACAACATAATTCAAAATTCCCCAAACACAAATCTGGCTATGTGTATTGTAACTAAACACCTAATGTAAAAAAAAAAAAGAATAAATAAAATTAGAATGCAAACAAAGCAATAAATACCCAATAGCATGCTGCAAGGATAGAGTAAAAAAGAAGAAAAATAAAAACAATCCACCTATACAAAATAAAAAGATACCAAAACAAAGTGAAAACCAAAACCAAGTTTATTTCACATAAACAGGATCAATCGACGAAAGGGTTTTACTCAGAATAATACAGAGAAAAAGCTTTACAAATCTAAGGAGGAAAAAAAAACCAAGATTTGGGGTGTCAAACTTGGACCTCAAAGCATCACCACGATCTTGCCGTGTCTCTCATCACCGACAGACTCCCTTTTTTCTCCTTTCCATACACGTCCGTTTCCACCATTAGCACCATTACACATTTTGGGTTTGGGGACTTAGGAAATTTAGGGTTTGGGAAATAAAAATTGGGGTCATAGATAGTGAGCTTAGGTTTTAGCAGAAAAAAGACACCTATTTGTATCAAATTTTTAGCGAAATTTTGTATGCTTTTACTAAAAATGCCTAGATAGTCAGTAGCTCTATTTTTTGTGGACTTATTGTAAAAAAAAAGCCACTATTACACATTTTAAATTTTTTTATTTTTAATTTTATATATATTTATATGTTTTTTCTTTCAAAATTTTTGTGCTAAGATTATTTTTTTTTGAATTTTTATTTTATTATATTTTGAATATTGAATTTTAACTAAAATATTAAATATTAAATATTTAATTTTTAAGTTTTAATTTAATAAATTTTATTATTAAATTTTAAAAATTTAATTACCATTATTAACTTTTTATAAATTTCTTTTTCTTTCTTTTTACATCAACATTATTCTTTTAAGTATGGTATGCATTAGTTGTTTAGATTTTTACATAAATGGCATTTAATTATATGTATACACCTAAATTTTGATATAAATTCATCTCGTAATTATATATGAATTTTGGTTTAATGTGTAATTCTAGATGTGAAATTTTAATTGTGGTTTAAATGTATAGTTGAAACTTTAATTTTGATTTAATCATACACATTATTTTAAAATATAAATACATTAATATATTTTTATATTGAATAAATATAAATTTTATGTATGCAATATATAAATAAAAATGATGTTAATTATATCAATAATTGTGTTAATATTTTACAAGATCTGGATCAAATTAAAGTTCATGTATACAATTGCATACTAAGCCATTGTTCATGTATGCTTTTGGGATTTAACCCATTTTGATATATATATATATTTAAAATAATAATTTATATTTATCTTATTTTGATTTATATTCTAAAAAATCCAAGATTAATCCCTAAAACATAAACCCTAGACCCTAAATATTATACCCTAAACCACAAACACCAACTCTAATCCATAAACTCAAAACTCAAAACCCCAAACCATAAATCTTAGACCATAAAACTTGAACCCTAAACTCTAAACCGCAAACCTTAAACCATAATCCGAGACCAAATATTTGGGAATTCATGTGGCCAATGTTAGTGTAGTACAAAACATATATTTTAATAGCTAACACATTAACCATAAATCCCTCATGAGGGGTTTCGATTTCGGGATTTTGGGTCATATAGCTAATACCCTAAACCCTAAACTCTAAAATCTTAAACTTAAACCATAAACCCTAAACTCAAAAACCTAACACATTAACCATTTCCTCTAAACCTTTAACCTTAAACCTATAAACCATAAACCACAAACCCTAAACCCAAAACCCTAACCCATTAACCATTTCCCCCTAAACCCCTAACCACTAACACTTAAACCTTAATACCGGTAAACACTAAGATATTAAACACTATACAATAAATGCAAACAACAATCTTTAAAACACTAAACCCATACACCAAAATAACAAACCCTAAACCATGAAATTAACATACTAAACATTAAACCCTAAATCAATTTTAATAACTTATTTTGTAATTTAAATGAAAACTTCTAAATTGTTTAGTTAGCAATTTGTAACTTTTCATAATTAAGTAACTAAAATGAAACTTTCTCATTGCTTATAAGTGAATGTATCAAAATAAAATATAATTCAAAGCAAGAATGAGAAAAAAATATGAAAAACTTTTAGCGGCGCTTGTGAAAAAGGCCGCTAATTCCCAGACTTTTAGCGGTGTTTTTCCAAAAGCGTCGCTAATTCCCAGACTTTTAGTGGCATTTTTCCAAAAGAGCCGCTAATTCCCAGACTTTTAGCGGCGTTTTTCCAAAAGCACCGCTAATGCCCAGACTTTTAGCGGCATTTTTCCAAAAGCGCCGCTAATGCACAGACTTTTAGCGGCGTTTTTCCAAAAGCGCCGCTAATGCCCAGACTTTTAGCGGCATTTTACGAATAAACCCCGCTATATATCCTTTTTAGCGGCGTTTTGTAAATAAACATCGCTATTGCTCATTTTTTGGTGGCGTTTTCATTCAAAAGCCGCTAATGTATAATACTTGCGGCATTTTTAGCGGTTTTTTTCCAAAAGCGTCGCTAATGCCCAGACTTTTAGTGGCATTTTTCCAAAAGCACTGCTAATGCACAGACTTTTAGCGGCGTTTTTCCAAAAGCACCGCTAATGCCCAGACTTTTAGCACGTTTTACGAATAAACGCCACTATATAACCTTTTTAACGGCGTTTTGTAAATAAACACCGCTATTGCTCATTTTTTGGCGGTGTTTTCCTTCAAACGCCGCTAATGTATAATACTTGCGGCGTTTTATTTAAAACGCCACTAAAAATGCCGCTAAAAGTCTTTTTTGCTGTAGTGCACGGAGATGAAAATCTCACGAAGACATAGGTACGGATGTATCCCGAAAGCGATCCACTATCTTGCACGGAGGTGAAAACCTCACGAAGGAGTAGCTTCTCACTCCCACTTAAAGGGGTAAGACCAAAATGGTCCCTATGCAATATGATGCAAGACTCAAACCACAGTAATTATGAAGTAACAATACGAACAAATGCAATAATAGGATCGCAATTTTTCAAATCATATTTTCAATTTTTGACAACAAGACAGAAAATAATCAATTTTACGGCTCGACACTCTCTGTCGCCAAGCTGTCGAAACCATTTTGTAAAACAGGAATCGAATTTAGTTTTGAAAATGAAAATTAAAATGGGAGTCGCCATCGATCTTTGTTAGGTGTGATCGAATCACCTTTGTTTTAATAAAACGTTTTGGTTTACTAAAACGGTATTTTTGGTCAACGAAATTTGAGAAAACGGATTCGAGAGTTGATTACGTGCGAGGAAGGATTAGCACCCTCGTCACGCCCAAAATTGATACCAAATTGATTAATTGTGTGTCAAAAATTCGAAAAGATTTGAAAACATGATTTCTTTAAAAAACTTGAACAATTTGAGTTAGAACTTGAGATTCATTTGTTCGAAAGAATACAAACATCACATCCAGCACATTAGGACATGAGGTTTTAAACCCTCGTAATCAAAATCATCTCATGATTTACAAAATTCATTAAAAGGATATTTAGTTATTTAGTCAAATGGAAAATCAAAACCCAGAATGTTAGGGCACTATTTCCCGAATTTTTAAATACAAAACATTGCCTTATTTTGAAGGCTTTTACTAAGCGATTAAAAAACGGACTTGAAAATATATTTGTTCATTTTGTTAAATGATAATCAATATCGAGCGAAAGTGAGAATTTGAATTATGATGCAATAGCAAAAAACGTAGTTACAAGCATGAATAATAATACATGACAATAATATTATACTAACGAATAATTATAATACAAAAAATACTAAATAAACAAATTAAAATACATACAATGGCAATAATCTCACAATATGCACCATTTAGATACTAGCATTAATAATCAAAGAACAATGAAAGAAATAATATAAAAGTAGATAATGCACAAAACAATTTAAAATAAGTAACAAAACAATTTTAGGTAAATAATTAAGTAATAAAAAGTTTAAAGTAAATAATATATAAAGCATTTTAAAATAATATAAAAGTTTAAAATAAATAATATATACAATATTAAAGTGAATAAATAAATGAAGCATTTTAAAATAATATAAAAGGTTTAAAATAAATAACAAATTAAAAAAGGGGTTAAAATCCAGTAGATTAGGGGGCTAAATCAGAATAGAAATAAAATTAAAGATCTGAATTTAAAGGAAATAAAACGAATTTGGGCCTAATAGGATGCGTATAAAAAGGGGAGGGACCAGATAGGGAAATACCCTTTTCTCTGAAACGCGTTGTTCTAAAAGGGGCAAATTGAAATAGCATCAAAATTATCGGGCAGAAACTAAAAGAACAAAACGACTGGATTTAAGAATGATGAAAAAGCGGAAGGACTAAAGCATCAATATCCCCTACCAATGAAAACACGCGGATCCTCAGGGATGGATCGGGTCGGACGTGGGTTGGAGCCTAAACAGCGCCGTTTTGGCGCCTGGGCTCCTAACCCAAAACGACGCTTTTTCGAATGCACTATAAAACCCCAAATTTTTTCTTAAAACTTCATTTTCTTTCTCCTTTCCAAAAAAAAAAAAAAAAATTTTTCTCTCATCACTTTCCCCCTGGCTGCGAACTCCGGCGGGCTTGCTTGCTATCCGTTGCACCACCACCGCATACGATGGCTGACGGTGCGCAAAATAGGCCTTTAGTCCCTGTTTTGAGCCGCGTTTGAAGCCCAGACCCTCGGCGCCTAAAAAATAGAGAGAAGAAAGCCCCTCCTCCATTTCGGGTTCGGTTCCGACGACGGAGAGGGGACTCCGACGTCGTGATCCCGTAGTCCCGGTGAGTTTTCTTTTCTTTGCTTTTATTATTAGTGTTTTAGTTCGTAAAGATTTTTTAGAAAAATAAATAATAAATAAATGACAGTATTGAAATAACAGAAAATAAACAAAGTGACTTAAATCAACCTTCTCAAGTTCTATTCGATTTTTGATTGTTGATGATTCGTAAAAGAAGGAAAAAGAATTACAGGGGATTCATTTCGATTTTTATAACCGATCGATAGATTCCTATTTGTTTTCTTTTGTTTTGTTTTATTGTTATTTGTCGTTTTCTTTTTGTTGCATGTAGTCTCTGCCTTCGTTTCTATCTTGCAGGTGATATGAAGGGCGTCAGAGGCGTGCGAGGTCGGCGATAGTATGCGAAGGGAAATCCCTGCCAGCGTGCGGCGCGCATGGTGGCTGAGGCATGCGGAAGGTCGGCGACTAGGCCATTTTAGGGTTTCAAAAACCCTAAAATTTTTGAAAAAATTTTGATATTTGGGCCTGTATTTTCTGTTGTAATTGGACATTTGTTTGGACTGTTTTATTTTTTATTTTTGGCTTTATTGTATTTTATTGCCTTGGGCCAAAATTGGCCTATTACAAAACTAAAATGTCAAAGAAAAGAAACACCAATAAATATTCATTTTATAAATCATAAAAATTTTAGTTAAATTGATTTTAATTAATTTTAAAGCATTTGAAACCGAATTTTAACCAGTTTTCAATTAGATCAACTGAATCGTCAGATTCTGACAATTACGGGTTGAAATTTATTTTTATTCTGACTAAAATTTTTGGATGTTTCGGTAGTTTTTGTATCTTTCTTTATCGTACAAATCTATGCCATAAGTACTGGTCCAGTGCAGAAACATAAGCTTAAATGTGTTCTTTTAAATAATAATTAATAATAGTAAAAGTAAAAGTAAAAAACAAGAAATTAAAAACATCTTAGGGCTAGTTTGACAATACTTTTGAAAAGTGTTGTAGAAAAGTGCTTTTGAGAAGTGCTTTTGAAATTTTGAGTGTTTGGTATTGCTATCAAAAAATGCTTTTGAGAAATAAAATGTCCATTTTAGACATGATATTATAAAGTAACAAATATGTATTTAAATAATGTTCAAATTAGTTAATATTATGATATTTTAACAAAAATATAAAAAATAATTTATTGTAACTTATTGTTAATATTTTAATATATAATGTTTTAATATTTTACTATTTTCATATTTTGGGATGAGATTGTGAAGGAGAAAAAGTGTAAGGTTAAAAAGGTAAAATACCAGCCAAAAGTGCTTTTGGCTTGAGAAAAGCTAAAAAATTCTGCTTCTCCGTCTGTAAAAAAGCACTTCAAAAAAGTGCTTAAATTTGCTCCACCGATATATGTTCTTAATTACTTTTCAGATAAAAGTACTTTTTTATTAAAAAGTTCATCCCAAAAGCAATGGAAAACACAGCCTTAAACACTTTAAAATCATTATGTACCAGTCTCTACTCTGTAATAGAGTTTGAAGTTATTTTATTTTTCGTTTATTAGATTTTTAAATCAATTTCAATTATTATCATCTATAATTATACTTAAAAATAAAATATTATCATTAAATTAAGTTTTTAAATACAACTAACTATAAGTTATTAGATTCTTAAAATATTTTTATAATCGTTTTCTATTTGACGTGTAAAATTTTGGATATTAAATATTTATAACTTTTAATTTTATATTTTCATACGAATATATAATATAATATAATATAATATAATATAAGAGTAACTATTTGATACATTAACAGAGCAATCTATCCTTTTTTTTAATATTTTATTATACCCTATAGGGCACATCTACCTCTTGATTTTATTTGTGGAATCTAAAAACTTCACTCCGATAGTATACTAAATAACTTCCCAGAATATAATGCCAACAATCTCTTGGCTTTATGGCACGAGAGTTTGGGTTTGATCCCAAGCAACCCTATTTCACATCTCCAATTATAAAATATATATATAATTACTATTATTTAAGTGTACGACATGTTAATATTTGAATGTATGTCAGCAGTATTTATAAAATCTTTTATTTATGACTTTTGTATGCACTCCATTTCCCAGCCCAACAACAAACCTGCACTCCAAATAAAAACCCTCATCCCAATACACCCAGCCCAATAGGCCTAAACCCCAAATTAGGTTCTGGGAACCTAATCCTAGCCAAGCAAGCCTCGACCTTTCACCGCCTTCTCGACGCCTCGACCACCGCTCCACCACCACCGCCCATACCGCTCCACCGACCCCCCACCGCTTCGGCCACCACTTGACCTGCAAAAAAAGAGATGAAGACAAGACAAAGAGAAAAACAAGAGTAAAGAATGGCTATAAAAGCCAAAAATGTACATTGTAAAAAACTTTTCTTTTTTTTCCTTTTTTGAGATCTCGCTTGTATTCATTAACCATCAATACAAGAGCAAAAACTTTCATCAAGCGAAAACCAATCAACCGAAAAAGAGATAAATACTAACAAATAGGTAACTGTAATACCAAAGGAGACAAAAATCGAGAATCAAAGTATAAAAATCAAGATCGGAGGCCCAAGGTATTCTTATTTTTCATTTATCTTCCTCATTTTACGGGTCTGTTTCTCCCTTTTATGCTCAAATAAAATATGAAATATAAAAAAGAAGAAAGGAAATAAACATACAAAAAAAAAGAGGAAAAACGACCTTTTTGAAATTCCACCATCAGTATGCGGTTTGCCGGGCCGCAAGACGGCGCCACCATCTGACCGAGCCGTGGGAATCCCTCCCTCATGCCCCTGCAGAGAGAACAGAAAGAACAGGAGTTGTTTTTTTTTTAGAAGATGTAAAAAATGAATTTTTTGGCAAAAATCGGACTTATATAGCCGATCGAAACGACGCCGCTTTGGCCTGGCCCCCTTAAGCCCCAAACGACGCGTTTATTTCCTATGACCAAGCGCGTTGACCCGACCCGCCAGAGGATCCGCGCTTTTACTCGATGGGTTAATTGCGCAATTGGCCCTTCCGCTTTTTTAGTTTTTAAATCAAACTTTTAATTTATTGCAACGTTGGCCCAATAATTTTTCGCGGTTTGCATCCAAATCCCCCATTTACACGTCTGCGTTTTAAGCTTTGGGAAAATTTCCCTTTGGTCCCCTCGCTTTCACGCTGTTTTCAAATATGCCCTTCCCTTCTGCTTTTATTTCAAATTAACCCCAAAATCTCATTTTTAATTCAATTTGATCCCTCTTTAATTAATTCACAATTTTGGCCTTTTGGCCATTATTTGATATATTTTATTACTACTATATTATTATTATTATTATTATTATTATTATTATTATTATTATTATTATTATTATTATCATATTACTATTATATATTAATTTAGTATTATTATTCTTATTACTATTATTATATATTAATCATTTTTTTTTTTTTCTTTACTAACCGTTTTACTATTATCACTATATTACTATATTAGTATTATTATCATTATCATATTACTATATATTATATATATTATTATTCCTATATTTATTATTACTATTATTATATCATTTTCATATGTATATATTTTTGTTAATTACCTTCATTATATTATTTTTTATTAATATTATTTTATTATTATTATTTTTTAAACATTATAATTTTTATTATTACCATTTATCATTATTGGTTTTATTATCATTATTATTATTTGATTGTATTTAGTCTTATTGATACTACATCGTATTTACTATTATATAACATCTTTATTGTCATTTGTTTAGTATTGTTACCCATCACCACTGCCATCATTATTGTCATCAATCATCCTTTATTTGCGTTATTATCGCTATCGCAATTTTTCAATAATCTCGCTAAATAAAAATACATTTTGTGCAATCGTCCTATTCTATCCAAAGATTCTTAAAGTAAAGCAATGTTTCAGATTTAGAAATTCGAAAATAGTGCCCTAACGTCTGTCAAGGTTATGCGATTTTCGCTTGACTAAATAACTTAACATCCCTTTTACGAAGTTTTTGCGAATCACGAGAGGACTTTGATTACGAGAGATTGAAACATCGTATCCTAACGCATCGGATGTGATGTTTATATCTTTTCTAACAAAGAAATTTCAATTTTGACTCAAATCTTTTAAATTCATTCCCATACGATGTATTTTGAGAAGTCATTCCACTCCGCTCAAAGATTTTTAAAATAAAGGCAATGTTTTGTATTTAGGAATTGGAAATAGTGCCCTAACGTATTGGGTTGCGATTTTCGCTTGACTAAATAACTAAACATCCTTTCGATAAATTTCAGAAACCACGAGATAGCTTTGACTACGAAGGTTTAGAGCGCCATGTCCTAACGTCTTTGGATGTGATGCTCGCACCCTCCTGAGCAAAGAAATCTCAAAATTGTGGCCCTAATTATCCAAACATTTTTAAAGGATCCGTATCTTAAAACCTTTTAAAATTTCCGACATTAAGACACTAAGTAATCATTTTGGTACCAATTTTGGGCGATCGAGGTGCTAACCCTTCCTCGTATGTAATCGACTCGAACCCGATTTTCAAAACTTCGCAGACCAAAAACACTGCTTTAGTAAAACAAAACGCTTTATTAAAATAAAGGTGATCCGATCACACCAAATAAAGGTCGGTTGGCGACTCCCGCTCTTTTTCATTTTAAAACCTAACGTCGAACCCCATTTCGTCAGTCTTCCAAAAAAATGGTTACGACAACTTTAACCAAAACTTTATTTTAATATATATATATTTATATTTGATTACACAAATTGTTTCTATATATTAATAATATGGTTGATTTAATTAATGTTACAAGTCAACTCAATACTAACTCAAAAAAATAATTTAATATTTTAATATCAAATATTTACCTATTTAAATTGTTATTATTATTAATTTCAAACCTTATGTTTCATTATTTATTTATAATACTTTTAAACACATATATATTCTAAATACATAGTTGCTGAAATTACTATACGAAATTTATAAGAGTAGAATAATGGGAAGTCCAAGCAAATTTTATTGATAGAAAAGATGATCAAGCAAAACATGAGGGTGCAATTAAGAATACAACTGCTAAACAAACACAAAGAACCGAGATAACACCACACAGCAGACACTGCATAAAAGATGAAGACCAGAAGAATAGAAGCACCGTCGTTGATCACTCTCACCAACATATAATATATTAATGGTAAGATACAAACAACAGCTCTTCTTAATCACATAGTTTCCTTTTGCTGATTCTCTCTCGCTATCAGCTCCCTGTCATCAATCGCACAAGCCCAACAAAAAGAAGTCAACTCAAGTCAGCAAAGGGATTATACCATTTGCAGAAATAAATTACGGTAATAGATGCAGTTTCGGTTGCATCACGTTGTGGTTATGTATATATAATAAATATTACCCATATCTATTACATTTAATAGTATTGGTTATAATTGAAAGACACGACATGGCAACGGGAATGCTGTATTACGAGAAATATAATAACAATGAATTTAAGAGTTATGCGTGGAAAATAACCGAAGAGCGGAAGTGAGTTTGGCAGCCTGGTCGAGGTCGTGGTTTTCTCTTGCTTTCAAGATTTGGAACATGAAAGCAAGGCGGAGTTGTGTGCTCATACTCTGCTGCATTATGATGTTAGTCTCCTTCCGAAGCAATTCACATTCGGATTCAACGGCTTCAAATTTTTCTCGTACTTGTCTTTGCCCTTCTTTGATCTTCCCTTGTTCCCTACTTATTTCTTGCATATCTGATCGTAGTCTTTTCATGCGCTTCCGAATGCTTTTGGACTTTCGTCTCTGCCCAAAAATCCATGTTAATAAACTCTACTCATTCTAATAGTTTAAAATAAATAGATCTATTACGATAATTAGGTTTGGGTCTGATTTTAGTGAGCTCGCAGGCCAAGCTCACAGGCCGAGCTTGCTCTCCTGCAAGGTTACATGTGCATAAAATCGTATAAACACGTGTTGAGTCTAAAGTATAATACATGTCTATATGTATGAAACCTACCAAACATGTTATGTCATTGAAGAATATCAATATCACATAAATATACAGATACCACTATCTGAGGGAAATAGAGAAAAACACTCAACAAGATCTAACATACATGTTGTAACTTGTATATGTTTCTTATCAATTTTTGAATGTGATTAAGGGTAGGTTTGGATGGACGGTGCGTTTACCTGTAGTTAGTGTAAAAACAGCGGTGGCGGTGAGATTAGATACTGTAATGATACTGTAGCGTGAGACAAAAAGTAAGCTAAATACACCGCACTATACTCAATCGCCCATCCAAACACACCCTAAGACACACTACAGTGAGTATAGTGCAGTGAAATCTTTTAGCTTATAGTTATAGTAATTAATCTTATTACTACCGTTGTTTTTAACTTTACAAGAAAAAAATGCAACTCTCATTCTAAGGCACCCTAACAAACTGAAAACTTTATATACCTGTAGATGATTTCTGAGGGAAGTGCGAGAATGGAGTTTATTAAAGGGAAGGGCAAGGGGAGATCTGCGTCGGCTAAGATTCATGGGGTTCATCGCTACTAACTTGTCCTCCTTACTGCTGATGAGATGACACCTTTCCTCCCAAGTTATTATAAATACTAAAGTAGCTGACGATACCAAAAGATATCGCCCGAGATAGAGTTATGTGTCTCTCGAAAACTAAGTTGACTGGCCAAAGTCGAGCGATTCATTAATAATTGTCTGAACATTTGTTGTTATTCTCACTCGGATGATTTGATTTGTTCTTATTTTATTCAATTATTATTATTTTTTCGAAATAAAGATAAAGTTATTTTACCCAAATTTCAAAAATAATGTGCACCGAAATTAGATACACACCATATAAAATAATACAGCCACAACAAGTATAAACAAAATTGATATAATAAAAGATGGTTTCGGTTGGTATTAAAATCATAGATATTTTAAGTTAAATACAGTATTGATTATTAGAAGATTTTATATAATACTAACTATAGAATATCCTTCTAGAGAATAGATACCATATTTCAATATTATACTTTGAAATTAAAAATATCAAGGGGAATGGAGGATCTATTTCAGCGTAAGATCACCGGCGATGATGCTCCTATCCAAAGCCAAAAAGGGAAAAACAATAGAGAAGAGGAGAAAAGGAAACAAGGCTGCTGATGGAGGAGGAAGACGGTGGGCTGAATGTTAAAAATTAAAATGTATAAAATGGCGGTTAGGATTTGGGCGCTATACCTTCTTCTGATTCTCCCACTCTTCTTCTCTAGACTTCAGCGTTTCAATATTGTATCTGCTGCAGTTAAGCCGGAAGGAACCAAAATTCTTGAGATTTTTTTTTTTTGAAAGCTTTCAAAGACATATATATATATATATATTCTTTATAAATTGTTATGGATAGAAATCCTTCTTCTTATGATGTTTTAAACATTCAATTGGGCAGTTGAGACTTAATTAGTATTGTTGTTGCTCACATAGAAGATGAATGAAGTAACCAAAAGACAGAAGTAAGAAAATGGTTAATTATGATTTAGTAAGAACATAAGGAGTGTTATATAGTGGGCCAAGAACCAAACTGGGAATGAATAATAAACTTGGGGAAGAAGGCAGAAGAGAGGACGGTGAGGTGCTAAATCGCTGTCCTTTTCAATAAAAGGATTAAGGACGTCCACTCTCACGCACTTCTAGAAGTTAAAATCCTGGTGTGAATTGCAGGGAATTCTCTAAATTTTGGTTTTTTTTTTTTTTTATAAAATTAATCCTAAAATTTTGAATAATTATAAAAATAATTCACTTTTTTATTATGTAGGTAAATAATTTGAAATAAATAGTGAAAGTCGGAAGAGTTAAAGACATTGGCGTCATCAATATGCCACATCAGCAATTAGGATTAAAAATTTAATTTTTTAGTGGAGCCATAGATAATGACATCATATGTATAAATACCAAAGAAATATTAGTATTTTTCTATAAATAGGGGCTAAAATAAATAATGGTGGTGGAGCTATAGAGAATGGCATCACCACTTTAATGTGTAAGTTTTTTTTTAATTTAAAATAAAAATGATATAGTTTTTTAATTTAAAAATAAAATGATATTTTATTTGGTGGAATCATAGAATGGCTCCACCAAAGCCATGTGTCAATTTTTTAAATGTGTTTTAATTTAAAATTAAAATCGATATTTTATTTGGTCGAGCCATTCTATTTGGCGTAATCAAATGGTTATATATAATTCCAATGACAGTTCAATTTAAGTTGAAGAATTTTTTTTTAATATTATTATGTTAGAGGTGACCAATATGCTTTTGCATGGTGCGTAATAAAGAGGGTATATTATAGCCAAGCATGGTCAAGTCACGCTGAGGCCTTGGCCCCTAAAGTTTAAATTTTTGAATTTAGTCTTTTATAAATTTACACTATGACCCTCCCAAAATATAAGTAAGCCCCCCCAATCATTAAGATTTTTGTAATTTTCTCCTTTGTATATATATATATATATATATATTATAGCCCTCCTAAAAATATAAGTAGGCCCCTCCAATACTTTTATAGGATTAAAAATAATATTAAAAATTATTCTTGATAAAAACAAAAGCTTTGTCAAGCGACAAAACACAGGGTAAATAACATGGTCGCTTGCTTGGTACTATTGCATTTTTATGCTCACAACAAGAAAACAAACTTTTAGCGTTTATTTAGGCCTTTAGCAAGTGTTTATAAGTGCCACTAATAGATTTGTGGCGCTTTTAGAAGCGTCAAAAAATGCCGCTAAAACAAATGTCAGAAACTTTAGCGGCTTATGAGGAAAAATGCCGCTAAAGGTCATGACCTTTAGCGCTTATCCCACAAACGCCGCTAAAGGTCATGACCTTTAGCGGCGCTTTCTACTACAACGCCGCTAAAAGTCATGACTTTAGCGACACCACTCCCACAAACGCCGCTAAATGTCATGATTTTTAGCGACATTTTTGGGAGAAGCGCTTAAAGTCATGACATTTAGCGGCGCTTCTCCCACAAACGCCGCTAAATGTCATGACTTTTAGCTACGCTTCTCCCAAAAATGCCGCTAAATGTCATGACTTTTAGCAGTGCCTTTCACACAAACGCCACTAATTTGTACAGATTTGCGATGTAGAATTTGTCTCATATCATACCCTCCCGCACTAAAACCAACCAATATCAAGAAATGTAGCATATAATTCCAACCCAAAACAAAGAAATGTAGCATAAAAATCACACCAAATGCATTAATTTAAATGATACTTCAAATTCAATAAAAGATATGTGATATAAATTAATAAATAAATTATAATGAAAATATTCTTACAATAATGTTAAAAATAGTCTTACAACGAAACTAAATGTCTAAGATGGCGGCTTCTCACGATCGCTAAAACATCTCGTGATCATATGTCAAGTAGTTGGAGCTCATCGCATTTCTTCTCGCTCTCGCTAGCATCGTTCTGTCGCTCTCTCTCTCGCAGCCGATCGCCGCCTCCTCTTTGCCGCTTTTGCATCCGCTCTAAGTCGTTGCTAGAGTTCTTCATATTTTCTTTGAACATCGACAATTTGCTCAACCGAGCTCGCTTGCATCTTAGCTATCCGGTCTTTTAGCCTCGAACTTCATTTCGAGATTGACTCCTAAGGCATGTATTGTTTGAGTCGAATCCAAAATATTAGGTCGAGGTAACACGCATTTTTGAAATCGAACCCGACCATATCGCTGTCCTTTTCAATAAAAGGATTAAGGACGTCCACTCTCACGCACTTGTAGAAGTTAAAATCCTGGTGTGAATTGCAGGAATTCTCTAAATTTTGTTTTTTTTTTTTTTATAAAATTAATCCTAAAATTTTGAATAATTATAAAAATAATTCACTTTTTTATTATGTAGGTAAATAATTTGAAATAAATAGTGAAAGTCGGAAGAGTTAAAGACATTGGCGTCATCAATATGCCACATCAGCAATTAGGATTAAAAATTTAATTTTTTAGTGGAGCCATAAATAATGACATCATATGTATAAATACCAAAGAAATATTAGTATTTTTCTATAAATAGGGGCTAAAAATAAATAATGGTGGTGGAGCTATAGAGAATGGCATCACCACTTTAATGTGTAAGTTTTTTTTAATTTAAAAATAAAAATGATATAGTTTTTTAATTTAAAAATAAAATGATATTTTATTTGGTGGAATCATAGAATGGCTCCACCATTGCCATGTGTCCCCCCCCCCCCCCCCCCCCCCCCCCCCCCCCCCCCCGGGGGGGGGGGGGGGGGGGGGGGGGGGGGGGGGGGGGGGGGGGGGTAAATAACATGGTCGCTTGCTTGGTACTATTGCATTTTTGGCGTTCTAAAAAAACAAACTTTTAGCGTTTATTTAGGCCTTTAGCGGTGTTTATAAGTGCCACTAATAGTATTTGTGGCGCTTTTAGAAGCGTCACAAAAATGCCGCTAAAACAAATGTCAGAAACTTTAGCGGCTTTATGAGGAAAAATGCGCTAAAGGTCATGACCTTTAGCGGCTTATCCAAACGCCGCCGCTAAAGGTCATGACCTTTAGCGCGCTTCACCTAAGCCGCTAAAAGTCATGACTTTTAGCGACACCACTCCTAAACGCGCTAAATGTCATGATTTTTAGCGACATTTTTGGGAGAAGCGCCTAAAGTCATGACATTTAGCGGCGCTTCTCCCTAAACGCCTTAAATGTCATGACTTTTAGCGCTTTCCAAAAATGCCGCTAAATGTCATGACTTTTAGCAGGTTCCTTTCACAAACGCCACTAATTTGTCAGTTTGCGATGTAGAATTTGTCTCATATCATACCCTCCACTAAAACCAACCAATATCGTAAATGTAGCATATAATTCCAACCCAAAACAAAAATGTAGCATAAAAATCACACCAAATGCATTAATTCTAAATGATACTTCAAATTCAATAAAAGATATGTGATATAAATTAATAAATAAATTATAATGAAAATATTCTTACAATAATGTTAAAAATAGTCTTACAACGAAACTAAATGTCTAAGATGGCGGCTTCTCATTGCTAAAACATCGCATCATATCTTGAGTAGTTGGAGCTCATCGTACTTTCTTCCTTTCTGCTAGCATCGTTCGCCTCTTGCCTCTCTCGCGTGTCTGCCTCCTCATTCTTCTTGCGCTTTTGCATCCGCTCTAAGTTGCTAGAGTTCTTCATATTTTCTTTGAACATCGACAATTTGCTCAACGTGCTCGCTTGCATCTTAGCTATCCGGTCTTTTAGCCTCGAACTTCATTTCGAGATTGACTCCGAAGGCATGTATTCTTGAGTCGATCCAAAATATTAGGTCGGGTAACACGGATCCTTGAAATCGAACTCGACCATACATTTCAAGACCCAAAACATCAGAATAAAAAAACAAATGTATCATATAATTCCGGTCAAAAACATAATGTAGCATAAAATTTTCGACCATACCTTTCGGACCCAAAACATCGAATAATTACATTATCAATATCCTAAAGATTAACGAACTATCATCAAAGCATGCTTCATACTCCCTTCTTCTCTTTTAGTTTCTCCTAATAAATCAATTAAACAGTTAGAACGAAATATACAATAAGAAAGAATGCAACATAACTTAACATTATTAATTTAAAACTACTAACGAAGAGTTAAACTATTATAATTAAACATTATAAATATTTATAATAAATCAAATTTTATTAAGTAAATATACCATAATCTCTCCACTTGATTTTATCAAACCCATCCTTCTTCCTATCGTAATGTCAAAAATTGAACGCGTCCAATTTTTTGACCAGATGAGACTTCCTCGTGTAGTAGTAAAAATATAATTTAATAGTATGAAGTCATTAATATTTGACGAATTAATAAATTATAATACCTCGGCCTCATCTGAAGCAAAACTTCGGACCCGTCAGTGCGTGAATTTTTGTTTCACCTGCTTTCGTTCCAACACGCCACGGTCCTACATAATGAAATTATTATTACGTATATAGTAAATACTATAAACCGAAAAATTTATAAGAGTTTACAACTAGGTAATACCTCTCCTTTCTTTGAGTTCCAAAATCTCACCGCATCTTCCCATTGATACCTCAATATTCTCGTGGGACATTTCAATTTATCCTCGAGGCTTATTTCTTTCTTAAAATATTCTTTTTTCAATGTGCTTTTATGGTCTCTCCATTTTTTTCCCAATGTCTTCTTTATATAGTCATCGGAGACCTCCAAAGCAAATCTCTCCTAAAAAAACATAAGTTTTGGAAAGTAAATATAAATGAAACTTCAACCAAAGTATTATAAATTAAATTCACGTTTGTTACCTTAATGTTATCGAGAGCCGATTTTTGTTTCCATCGGACATGTGATGCCATGACTCATTTCAATATTATACTTTGAAATTAAAAATATCAAGGGAATGGAGGATCTATTTCAGCGTAAGATCACCGGCGATGATGCTCCTATCCAAAGCCAAAAAGGGAAAAACAATAGAGAAGAGGAGAAAAGGAAACAAGGCTGCTGATGGAGGAGGAAGACGGTGGGCTGAATGTTAAAAATTAAAATGTATAAAATGGCGGTTAGGATTTGGGCGCTATACCTTCTTCTGATTCTCCCACTCTTCTTCTCTAGACTTCAGCGTTTCAATATTGTATCTGCTGCAGTTAAGCCGGAAGGAACCAAAATTCTTGAGATTTTTTTTTTTTTTTTTGGAAAGCTTTCAAAGACATATATATATATATATATTTCTTTATAAATTGTTATGGATAGAAATCCTTCTTCTTATGATGTTTTAAACATTCAATTGGGCAGTTGAGACTTAATTAGTATTGTTGTTGCTCACATAGAAGATGAATGAAGTAACCAAAAGACAGAAGTCAGAAAATGGTTAATTATAATTTAGTAAGAACATAAGGAGTGTTATATAGTGGGCCAAGAACCAAACTGGGAATGAATAATAAACTTGGGGAAGAAGGCAGAAGAGAGGACGGTGAGGTGCTAAATCCTGTCCTTTTCAATAAAAGGATTAAGGACGTCCACTCTCACGCACTTCTAGAAGTTAAAATCCTGGTGTGAATTGCAGGAATTCTCTAAATTTTGTTTTTTTTTTTTATAAAATTAATCCTAAAATTTTGAATAATTATAAAAATAATTCACTTTTTTATTATGTAGGTAAATAATTTGAAATAAATAGTGAAAGTCGGAAGAGTTAAAGACATTGGCGTCATCAATATGCCACATCAGCAATTAGGATTAAAAATTTAATTTTTTAGTGGAGCCATAGATAATGACATCATATGTATAAATACCAAAGAAATATTAGTATTTTTCTATAAATAGGGGCTAAAAATAAATAATGGTGGTGGAGCTATAGAGAATGGCATCACCACTTTAATGTGTAAGTTTTTTTTAATTTAAAAATAAAAATGATATAGTTTTTTAATTTAAAAATAAAAATGATATTTTATTTGGTGGAATCATAGAATGGCTCCACCAGTGCCATGTGTCAATTTTTTTAAATGTGTTTTTAATTTAAAATTAAAATCGATATTTTATTTGGTCGAGTCATTCTATTTGGCGTAATCAAATGGTTATATATAATTCCAATGACAGTTCAATTTAAGTTGAAGAATTTTTTTTTTTTTAATATTATTATGTTAGAGGTGACCAATATGCTTTTGCATGGTGCGTAACAGTAGGGTATATTATAGCCAGTGGCGAAGTCACGTTGAGGCCTTGGCCCCCTAAAGTTTAAATTTTTTGAATTTAGTCTTTTATAAATTTACACTATGACCCTCCCAAAATATAAGTAAGCCCCCAATCATTAAGATTTTGTAATTTTCTCCTTTGTATATATATATATATATATATTTATAGCCCTCCTAAAAATATAAGTAGGCCCTCCAATACTTTTATAGGATTAAAATAATATTAAAATTATTCTTGATAAAACAAAAGCTTTGTCAAGCGACAAAACACAGGGTAAATAACATGGTCGCTTGCTTGGTACTATTGCATTTTTGGGCGTTCACAACAGCAAAACAAACTTTTAGCAGCGTTTATTTAGGCCTTTAGCAGCATTTATAAGTGCCACTAACAGTATTTGTGGCGCTTTTAGAAGCGTCGCAAAAAATGCCGCTAAAACAAATGCCGTAAACTTTAGCGGCGTTTATGAGGAAAAAATGCCGCTAAAGGTCATGACCTTTAGGCTTATCCCACAAACGCCGCTAAAGGTCATGACCTTTAGCGGCGCTTACTACAAACGCCGCTAAAAGTCATGACTTTTAGCGACACCACTCCCAAACGCCGCTTAAATGTCATGATTTTTAGCGACATTTTTGGAGAAGCGCTAAAGTCATGACATTTAGCGCGCTTCTCCACAAACGCCGCTAAATGTCATGACTTTTAGCTGCTTCTCCCAAAAATGCCGCTAAATGTCATGACTTTTAGCAGGCTTTCACACAAACGCCACTAATTTGTCAGATTTGCGATGTAGAATTTGTCTCATATCATACCCCTCCTGCACTAAAACCAACCAATATCAGTAAATGTAGCATATAATTCCAACCCAAAACAGCAAATGTAGCATAAAAATCACACCAAATGCATTAATTCTAAATGATACTTCAAATTCAATAAAAGATATGTGATATAAATTAATAAATAAATTATAATCGAAAATATTCTTACAATAATGTTAAAAATAGTCTTACAACGAAACTAAATGTCTAAGATGGCGGCTTCTCGATCGCTAAAACATCTGATCATATGTTTGAGTAGTTGGAGCTCATCGACTTTCTTCGCTTCGTCTAGCATCGTTCTCCTGCCTTCTCTCATGCGATCGCCGCCTTCTTCTCGCTTTTGCCATCCGCTCTAAGTCATTGCTAGAGTTCTTCATATTTTCTTTGAACATCGCAATTTGCTCAACCGAGCTCGCTTGCATCTTAGCTATCCGGTCTTTTAGCCTCGAACTTCATGAGATTGACTCCCGGAAGGCATGTATTGCTGGGAGTCGAATCCAAAATATTAGGTCGAGGTAACACCAGATTTTTGAAATCGAACCCGACCATACATTTCAAGACCCAAAACATCAGTAACAAAAAACAGCAAATGTAGCATATAATTCCAGTCAAAAAACAGCTAATGTAGCATAAAATTTTCGACCATACCTTTCAGGACCCAAAACATCAGAATAATTCATTATCAATATCCTAAAGATTAACGAACTATCGATCAAAGCATGCTTCATACTCGCTTCTTTCTTTTAGTTTCTCCTAATAAATCAATTAAACAGTTAGAAACGAAATATACAATAAGAAAGAATGCAACATAACTTAACATTATTAATTTAAAACTACTAACGAAGAGTTAAACTATTATAATTAAACATTATAAATATTTATAATAAATCAAATTTTATTAAGTAAATATACCATAATCTCTCCAAATTGATTTTATCAAACCCATCCTTCTTCCTATGTAATGTCAAAATAATCGCGTCCAATTTTTGACGATGAGACTTCTTTGTTCCATGAGTAGTAAAAATATAATTTAATAGTATGAAGTCATTAATATTTGCATTGAATTAATAAATTATAATACCTCGCCTATGAAGCAAAACTTGACCGACTGGTCGTGAATTTTTGTTTCATCTTTCTCCAACTACACACTCTACATAATGAAATTATATTACGTATATAGTAAATACTATAAACTAAAAATTTATAGAGTTTCAACTAGGTACCTCTCTCTTGGTCCAAATCCACCACTTCAATTGAACAATGATATATTATTACAATATTAAAATTGAAAATGAATCAGAATAAAAGTCAACATGCATGTAAAATAAATTTACCATTATTTTGTAATTCAGGCTCATCATCTATTCGGGCATATTCGAGGATCCAACAATGTGTTGTTCACTATTGCCCTCTTCCAAATTGATGATTCTATACAATATTTAAATCTCGATTCTTCTTTACTCATTTTTCCCAATACACATAAAATAGTTGAAATTTTAGTAACAAATAACAACAATAATGGTACATATGAAATAGTTAAATTATATAAAATGACCAAGATTAAAATTATAATATTACATATAAATAAAAATCGTAAAATCTTACTACATCATAATTCATAAATATCTTCGCCACGCCCGATAACCCATTTAAATTATGTACTAGTACTAGAGATATTTTCATTTAAGTTTTGTTCTAGAAAAGGCAAAGTTTCGATCTTTCGACGATGTCATCTCTACTTCCATTGCCCATGTCAAACAAGTCTCTAGGGTGTTTAAGTACAACATACCAACCCTCATCGTTGGATCTTTCGAGTAAAAACTTGTTTCACTTGAGAAGAAAATACATACGCTCGACTATCGTTGTTCTCCGGTGAATCAATTGAGAGAAATTCACCATTGTAAAACCATATTGATCATTTTAATTCTGAGTCGATTCACAGCCCAATCACCTCGAAATAAGACAACTTTCCATTTGCCGTAATAATCCAACTCAATTATGTCGAAGAAGTCCGTAATTCTCCGATTCCCTCGCAAGATTCTCCCTAGCACTAGCATAACTTGTAATTGAAGAATTAACAACAATTCCACAATTTTGGGTTCTTCTTAATCTCTGATACATTGTATGAAATCATCCATTGATGAGGAAGGCATTATATCTTTTCACTATTCTATTTGGACCTTGTGAAAGCCATTTAATCGTCATTTACTACATTCACTCCAAACCTATTGAATCGAAAGTAAATTGAGTAATTATAAGTGTTATGAGAAAACATTATTACTTGTAAATGAAAACTTCAATTGCACCCGTTGGCTTAACCATTCATGAAATGATTCGTGAACAACTTATTAATTTCTTGTAGATGTAATCTTTGGGATGTGAACGAGCTCTTAATATTTGTTTGTACTCACTATGTTAAAAAATGTTTACTTTGTTAAAAGACAAACAAATTATAATTTATGAATATTTATCAAATTCTAAAACTTACTTGTAATGGTTCCATTGAATCGTGATGAAAAGAACGTATCAATGTGCTTGGACCCACGATCTATCGCTAATTCGCAATTTCAACTTTGCCGCGGTTCTCAAACTTTGAAATAAATAAGTTTCGGTCAAGTTATGATCGTGAGCCAGATTTCTACTTGGTCTATTCATTCTTCTTTCAACATCTTCCGATAGCTTGAGAAAGTCATACATTCCTCCAAGTAGCCTTCAATTGGTCCTTCGGATAACATGATACTTCAAATTCAATAAAAGATATGTGATATAAATTAATAAATAAATTATAACTGAAAATATTCTTACAATAATGTTAAAAATAGTCTTACAACGAAACTAAATGTCTAAGATGGCGGCTTCTCACGATCGCTAAAACATCTCGCATCATATCTTTGAGTAGCTTGGAGCTCATCGTATTTCTTCTGCTTTCTCGCTAGCATCGTTCTCGCCTCTGCCTCTCTCGTGCTGTCGCCGCCTCCTCATTCTTCGCCGCTTTTGCATCCGCTCTAAGTCATGCTAGAGTTCTTCATATTTTCTTTGAACATCAGCAATTTGCTCAACCGTGCTCGCTTGCATCTTAGCTATCCGGTCTTTTAGCCTCGAACTTCATTTCGAGATTGACTCCGGAAGGCATGTATTGCTTTGAGTCGATCCAAAATATTAGGTCGGGGTAACACGAGATCCTTGAAATCGAACTCGACCATACATTTCAAGACCCAAAACATCAGTAATAAAAAACAGCAAATGTATCATATAATTCCAGTCAAAAAACAGCTAATGTAGCATAAAATTTTCGACCATACCTTTCAGGACCCAAAACATCAGTAATAATTCTGTTATCAATATCCTAAAGATTAACAGAACTATCAGTCAAAGCAGCCGCTTCATACTCTGCCTTCTTCTCTTTTAGTTTCTCCTAATAAATCAATTAAACAGTTAGAAACGAAATATACAATAAGAAAGAATGCAACATAACTTAACATTATTAATTTAAAACTACTAACGAAGAGTTAAACTATTATAATTAAACATTATAAATATTTATAATAAATCAAATTTTATTAAGTAAATATACCATAATCTCTCCAGCTTCAGATTTTATCGGAAACCCATCCTTCTTCCTATGCGTAATGTCAAAAAGCTGAACGCGTCCAATTTTTTGACCAGATGAGACTTCCTACAGTGTAGTAGTAAAAATATAATTTAATAGTATGAAGTCATTAATATTTGACAGAATTAATAAATTATAATACCTCGGCCTCAGCTATAGAAGCAAAACTTTTGGACCCTGTCGTGTGCGTGAATTTTTGTTTCTGCCTGCTGCTCGTTCCAACACGCTCACGGTCCTACATAATGAAATTATTATTACGTATATAGTAAATACTATAAACTGAAAAATTTATAAGAGTTTACAACTAGGTAATACCTCTCCTTTCTTTGAGTTCCAAAATCTCACCGCATCTTCCCATTGATACCTCAATATTCTCGGCGGGACATTTCGCAATTTATCCTCGAGGCTTATTTCTTTCTTAAAATATTCTTTTTTCAATGTGCTTTTATGGTCTCTCCATTTTTTTCCCAATGTCTTCTTTATATAGTCATCGGAGACCTCCAAAGCAAATCTCTCCTAAAAAAACATAAGTTTTGGAAAGTAAATATAAATGAAACTTCAACCAAAGTATTATAAATTAAATTCACGTTTTGTTACCTTAATGTTATCGAGAGCCTGATTTTTGTTTCCATCAGACATGTGATGCCATGACTCATAATTGATGGGCAACATATTTGCATTTCGTGCAATAATGCCCAAATAGCCTGCTAGAAGTCGAGCTTCAGGGCCAGTAGGCTGGCCATGACTGTTTCTCCTTACTTTCACACACTCGGTAGGATTTAATTCGTATAAATCTCTAAGCAGCGTACGTCCGCGACCTCTGCGCGTCCCACCACTTTCAGCTGAACAATGATATATTATTACAATATTAAAATTGAAAATGAATCAGTAATAAAAGTCAACATGCATGTAAAATAAATTTACCATTATTTTGTAATTCTGCAGGCTCATCATCTATGTCAGGCATATTCGAGGATCCAACAACTGTTTGTTGTTCACTATTGCCCTCTTCCAAATTGACAGTATTCTATACAATATTTAAATCTCGTATTCTTCTTCTACTCATTTTTCCTACAATACACATAAAATAGTTGAAATTTTAGTAACAAATAACAACAATAATGGTACATATGAAATAGTTAAATTATATAAAATGACCAAGATTAAAATTATAATATTACATATAAATAAAAAATCGTAAAATCTTACTACATCATAATTCATAAATATCTTCGTCCACGTCCTGACGAACCCATTTAAATTATGTACTAGTACTAGAGATATTTTCATTTAAGTTTTGTTCTAGAAAAGGCAAAGTTTCTGATCTTTCGACGATGTCATCTCTACTTCCATTGCCCATGTCAAACAAGTCTCTAGGGGTGTTTCGAAGTACAACATACCAACCCTCATCAGTTGGATCTTTCGAGTAAAAAACTTGTTTCACTTGAGAAGAAAATACATACGGCTCGACTATCAGTTGTTCTCCAGTGTGAATCAATTGAGAGAAATTCACCATTGTAAAACCATATTGATCATTTTAATTCTGCGAGTCGTATTCACATCAGCCCAATCACCTCGAAATAAGACAACTTTCCATTTGCCGTAATAATCCAACTCAATTATGTCAGTAAGAAGTCCGTAATTCTCCAGATTCCCTCGGCAAGATTACTGTCCCTAGCACTAGCATAACTTGTAATTGAAGAATTAACAACAATTCCACAATTTTGGGTTCTTCTTAATCTCTCGCGATACATTGTATGAAATCTGTATCCATTGATGAGGAAGGCATTATATCTTTTCACTATTCTATTTGGACCTTGTGAAAGCCATTTAACTTCGTCATTTACTACATTCCGACTCCAAACCTATTGAATCGAAAGTAAATTGAGTAATTATAAGTGTTATGAGAAAACATTATTACTTGTAAATGAAAACTTCAATTGCACACCGTTTGGCTTAACCATTCATGAAATGATTCTGTGAACAACTTATTAATTTCTTGTAGATGTAATCTTTGGGACTGTGAACGAGCTCTTAATATTTGTTTGTACTCACTATGTTAAAAAAATGTTTACTTTGTTAAAAGACAAACAAATTATAATTTATGAATATTTATCAAATTCTAAAACTTACTTGCGTAATGGTTCCATTGAATCGTGATGAAAAAGAACGTATCAATGTGCTTGGACCCACGATCTATCGTCTAATTCGCAATTTCAACTTTGCCGATCGGTTCTCTGAAACTTTGAAATAAATAAGTTTCGGTCAAGTTATGATCTGTGAGCCCAGCATTTCTACTTGGTCTATTCATTCTTCTTTCAACATCTTCCAATAGCTTGAACAGAAAGTCATACATTCCTCTGTCAAGTAGCCTTCGGCAATTGGTCCTTCCGGATAACGTTTATTGCGGTAGTAAGACTTCAATTTGGATAGGAACCTAAACACGATATACAACATTATCAAAAGTTGCAACTAAAGGCATTGAGGTGAATGAATGAATAATTTGCAAATAAAGTAAGACCTTTCTATGGGATACATCCATCGATAGAAAATGGGTCCACCAAGTATTGCTTCACGAGGGAGATGAATTAACAAGTGCACCATAATAGTGAAGAAGGAAGGCGGGAAGATCTTCTCCAGATTGCATAAAGTCAATGTGGCTCGATCTTGTAGTGTCTCAAGTTCTTGAACATCTAAAACTTTGCCACAAATGCCTTTCATTATATTGGATAGTTCAATTAAATAAGACGTCACCTTTTTCGACATACAACACCGCATAGCAACTAGCAGTAAGTCTTACATCAAGATGTGATAGTCATACGATTTTAAGCCATATAGTCTTCGATATTTAAGACTCACACATCAAGATATATTTGATGTATACGTATCCGGGACTTTTATATCCTTCAACACCATACAAAACACTTCTTTCTCCGCTTTGACATTGAGAAAATAGCAGGCGGCAATCGATATTTCATATTCGGAAGTGCTTGGGGATGAAGCTCACGCCGAATAAAAAATCATATACATCTAAATTGTAATAGAGTTAACATTTACTTTATAAGAATTTGTATTGAATTTTATTTCTTCAATTACAGTTCAATTCCAAACAAATGATTACATTTAGAGATGGGAAGGGAAGGGATGGGTTGCACTAAAGCCCAATAGAAAAATAGATAAAAAAGAAGAAATTAAACCGATCATAACAGTAGTAACCAGTAAGAAAGGAAGTAGAACTGTCTTACCTGAGACAATGTAGATTGAAGCTAAGCAAACTGGATGGCAGAAAACAGAAAATTGGATGGCAAAAAACTGGACAGCAAATCCTATATCATGAGTGAAATTAACAATCACCAATATTGAAATGATGATAACAGCCTTTAACTGTACCTTTTATATTTTATTGAAACATCAGTTTTCAATAGCATAATATTTAAAAATGTTATGAAGTTGTCGATCATATACAACTCTTAAATAAATGAAGGATTAAAACATCCAAAGGATTAAAATCAGTTTTCAGCATCACATATATTCCAAATTTAAGGTAATGATAATGAGTCTGCATCATTCTATCAATATCATGCCTATTGTAAAGGTTGAGCAAAAGTTTAATTAAATTTTTTCAATATAACTGCTTCAGTATGCAGAAAATTACCCATTGAACATGAATAAAAAAACTTAATTTTCAATAAGATCATTCAATTGATTGAGAAACGTACAACACAAGATATCCGCAAGCGAGCAGACACAGGACGCAATCTAAAAGATTGGTTGTTTCTTTCCTGGTTCACAATCTAAAAGCCCTGGTTGTAGCCTGTTAAAAGAAGTTGTTCAATAGCAGTCAGTCCATAATAATTCCTATAACAATAACTATACTATAACAATAAACATGGGTATAAATATTATAGTTTTCTACTATAAAAAGGGCAATCCATACGCCTGGGGGATCAGTCTTTAGCTTCAATTCTTAGGAATCGGTCCCTATAAGTACATAAGAGATCAGTTCTTTTTTGTTTTGCTTCAAGACAGATTGGTATTATCAATCTTTCGGAAAATGTAACACTTTTCAAAATTACAAGGCATTTTCGAAAAAAATGGTAAAATTTTGGGACCAAACTATTATTTGTGATGAAGAAAGTAAGAAAACAAATGCGATAGTCAATTTTCTGCAAAACAATCAAATCTTAAATTAGTCGACTTCTCTAGTCCGACATAACATGCTTGCCTATGAAGAAATTCTCAAGAAGACTAGTGGAAAACCATGTTGAAATTGATTTCACATTATGATCAGCAGAAACGAACAAGACATTAAACAAAACCAAGATCTACAACACACTGTGCATTTTCCCCAAAACTCTCTTCACAGCTCCAATCGCTGCCCTCACATGACATACCAACCTTGAAAACAATAGTCTGCAATCAACCAAAACCAATACACAGTTTATAACATTATCGAAAAGGGAACCTTACAAAGCTGTGTTCAACGACCAGCAACCAAAATTGCCTTTGATAATCTCCCTATATGACAATTCTTGAGAAAAACAAATAATCTTCATAAAACAAGGATTGATGAGCAAATTACTCCCATTAATCCATATTCTTAACTACGATTATAACAAAGCTTTCTACCATTAATGCATAAAGATGAATCACATTAATAATTAAAGGGACTATGATCATATAGAAAGTTTAAGGAAACAAAAACTGTAGTTCATCAACCATCATCATCATCGATAAAAGGTGGCTATTATAGAACTTCAAAAATTTAAGTTTAGGGATGTCAAAAATTTAAGCTCTATTACATCTTTTAAACAGACCTCAATACTAAAGGATGTTAAAATTCTTAATTTTCTCGAGGTTAATTTATTTAAAAAAAATTGAATTAGGGTTTTCATTAAATTTTTAATTAAGTCAGGTTAATATTGAAATTCAATCCTTTAATACCCTCCCTAATCTAAATAGGCTCTAAAAACTTAAATCTTAGTACAAAATAAAGGACCTTTTGTCTTGTCGACTAATTCATTTATTTATTTCTATTGAACAAGTAAAACTAATTCATTATAAACCCTAAACCCAAATTGTTGTTAACTATACGAGTAAGTGGGTGTGTAAATTTCAAGGGAAACTTATCGAATTCTTCCCCAAATTGCTGTTACGAGCACAAACTTGATAAGAAGAAAACCAAAATATATGGGGAATCTGGAGTTTTGGCCTTTTTGGGGAAAATGGAGAGAAGAAAACAAAAATTTATGGGGAAAACAGTAGCAACCAAAAATTGATAAGAATTTCAATTAGGAAATTGGGGAAGAAGAACGTGGGGGAAAATGGGAAATTAGGGGGAATTTCGGAAATTGGGAAATTAGGAAATCTGAATTGGAGATTTTTAGGGCTACAAAAATGACTTGTGTAAGTTAAATTTTGTGGCGCTTTACAGAAAACGCCAGTAAATACAAAGTATAAAAAGACGTCGTTTTTTAAAAAACTTAACACATTCGCGGTGTTTTAGGCGAAACGCCACTAATAACAAGGATATAAATGATGCCGTTTTGCATTCTCTTAATATATTTTTGTAGCGTTTTAAGTAAAAATGCCGGTAATTCATACCTTTTGTGACGTTTTATATAAAGCGTCGCTAATAACAAACCAAAATGGCATCGTTTAAACATTTAATAATTTTTTGCGGCGTTTTTGTTGAAAACGCCACTAAATATGCAACATAAAACATCGCCGTTTTTGTATGCCTTTTATTATTTTATTGTTATTGGATGGTTTTTATTTTTATGTGAAAATATATTATATGATTATTATTGAAACTATCAACAAATAAAAACAAAGTATAATGTAGTGAATAAACTATGATATTCAAAAAATTACTATTAGTATTATTATGTACTTCAATATTTGTATCTGTAATATACATACATTAGTCGGCGGGTAATTAATGGTAATGTATTTGTATCTTTTATTCATTTTAATACTTATTTTATTTTAGTTAAAGTTCACCTCAAGTTTTTAAATAACTTAAATTAAATTATTAATTTAAAAACAAAGTTGAACTGTTATTTTTAAACGGAAATAATGACTAAAACTTTTTAAGTTTTTAAACATAACAACTTATATGATAATTTACATGTATTTCATTTTTTTATAAACTCTTTATTTTTTTATTTTTACTTTTCTTTATTTTTAGAATATTTTAAAAATTTCATCATTTAACAAATCCAAAGTAAAGCTTAAATCCTAAACCATTTCATATATATTCTAGATGTGAAATTCTAATTGTGGTTTAAATGTATAGTTGAAACTTTAATTTTGATTTAAGCATACACATTATTTTAAAATATAAATACATCAATATATTTTTATATTGAATAAATATAAATTTTTATGTATAAATATATAAGTAAAAAATGATGTTAATTATATCAATAATTGTGTTAATATTTTACAAGATCTGGATCAAATTAAAATTCATGTATACAATTGCACACTAAACCATTGTTCATGCATGCTTTTGAGATTTAACCCATTTTGATATATATATATATATATATATATTAAAATAATAATTTATATTTATCTTATTTTGATTTATATTCTAACAAATCCAATATTAATCCCTAAATCATAAACCCTAGACCCTAAATATTATACCCTAAACCACAAACACAAACCCTAAACCCCAAACTCAAAAACCCCAACCCATAAATCCTAGACCATAAAACTCGAACCCGAAACTCTAAACCGCAAACCTTGAACCATAATCCGAGACCAAATTTTTGGGAATTCATGAGGCCAATGTTAGTGTAGTACAAAACATATAGTTTATATTCTTATATTAAATAATATAGGTGTAGTACAAAATGGCATGAGCCTCAATAAATTCCAAATATTTTTCAGTTTTCAAATAGTATACTTAAACATTAAACCCCAAACCCAATCTATAAAACCCTAAACCCTAAACCCTAAACTATAAAACATAAATCCTTAACCCAAAATAATAAGCATTATATCATAAACCTTAAAACTCTAAACCATAAACATTAAACCTTAAGTTCTAAACCGTAAACCCTAAAATAAAATATTTTTTTGTGGTGTTTTTATAAAAAAATGCCATTATAACTTACCTTTTGCGGCGTTTTCCTAAAAACGCCACTAAAGCTCAAAAATTAAACGACGTTGTTTTGCTCAAAATTTCGTGGCGTTTTTACAAAAGCGCCGCTAATGCTTAGGTCTATAGCGGCGTTTTTACAAAAGTGCCGCTAATGCTCAGATCTATAGCGGCGTTTTTAAAGAAGCGCTGCTAATGCTCAGATTATAGCGGCGTTTTTACAAAAGCGCCGCTAATGCTCAGATCTATAGCGGGGTTTATAAAAGCGCCGCAAATGCTTAGATCTATAGCGACATTTTTAAAGAAGCACCGCTAATGCTCAGATATATAGCGGTGTTTTTACGAAAGCGTGGCTAATGATTAGATCTATAGCGGCGTTTTTACAAAAGCACCGCTAATGCTCAGATCTATAGTGGCGTTTGGGAAAAAAATGCCGCCACTAAAAATGCCACTAAAAGTCTGTTTTGGTGTAGTAGTTGTATAGGATGCTATTTCTGGCAACTGTTAGGCACCAGTCATATACATGGCCTCTTGTAAATAGGTAAAAACAATATTATACTTAACATTTAACGACTCATAAGTGTGGATAATATTTTATGGATTAAATTCTAACGTGTTTGTTCCGGTTTCAGATGGGATACGTCTCCGAGAATTGGCGCGAGCAAGACACTAATTATTTACCACCAGGTGATAGAGGCGTTCGCCGGAGAGAAAGTAATATATAATTTTAATTAAGTAACATTGAGTTAACTTATTTAATTGCAATATGTTACTTGACTCATTTAAATAACTCATTCTATTATATTGTGCAGTTACTGTGGATGTCGTATTTTGCACCGAATGTTGCAACCCTTATTCCACAGTGGGTTCGCACCAAAGAAAATATGTGGTGCATTAACATGTTGGTGTCAAATTTTTCAATCGTTGAGTGGTACAACGCCGATCAACTTAGGTGACTGTTTGGATACAAACATTTTGTGTCGGACATTCCACAATGATTTGATGATGTCCATTGTAAGACCAAGAGGGGAAATGATAGAGTGGATTGGGCTGTGGAACATCAGCGTTATATAGCACTATGGAATGCCCGATATGAGAGGCATCCTAGGATGCACTCCTATATGTTTGACTTCAGTCCCTCATAGGAATACATATAATGGTACATGGCCCGATAGAACTCTTTTTTATATGCTAGACAACTCATGGTAGTACCAGATCACGACTACAAATGAGAAAGTCAACCTGTGGCAAAGCCCGACTCGTATGACCAACATCCGAACACACATACTTCATCGAACCAAAGGGTTGAAACTTTTGGGTAGGGGTTCCAGAGCAATGCATATCACTTGGAGATAGGTGGTTGCATTTCAACTTACCAACAACCATAATCACAAATAATATTTGATGTGTTTGGATGGACACCTATTGATGATACTATGTACTCCATCCCACCTTAGGCCACATTCGTTCCGGTGCCAGATCTTCCTAATGTGTAGAATACACCCAACATTCACACCATCAATGGAGACCTGTAAACTGCTACACTCCGAATGACAATACCACTCCTGATTCATTCCAGTTATGATACTTGTAAATTTCAACTGTTATATCATATTTGTTTAATTAATTTATAATTCCACAACTTATGTATTTTTTTGTATAACTTATAATATAGTGTTAAAGTATTAAAAGTTGTATATGTGTTTATAATTGATTAAAATATAAGTTAATTTTAAATAAAAACTTAACACTAAAGACTTTAGCTAAAACTAAACATTAATAGTTTTGAATTAAACTTAAAGAAAATTTCATTTTCAAATTATCAACCATGATTAAAAATTTCATTTCCATAAAACCATAAAAACATTAGGTAAAAACATTAGGTACATAATTTAATTTCCTCCAAACCATGAAGATTGGCTAGTATGAACGTTTTGATAAGGACACTTTCTCCGATTGTGGTCGGCTATTCTGCATATGGTGCAACGCTTTGGTTCGAGCTCTTCTCTGATATCTATGTCACATGAATCCTTATCATGGTCAGTCAACCTTTGAGTTTCCTATATAGTGACTTGTCTAGCAATATCTCGAACGCAGGCAAGGCAATTCCCACGTCAATACATCCCGCAATACGAGGAACTCATTACCCCAAATACGTAATGTACATTTAAGTGTTTACACATCGTCGATATATTGTTTGACATTAAAATTGAATGTTGCACACGCTGCAACCACATGCGTACACAAGATCCCCGTGCAATGATAGATACATTCTATCACCGAAAAGTTTCAAGTTTCGGGAATATAGTTCCGCAGTCATCAACCTCACCTTCTGAGTGTTGTCTTCCATAGCATTCCTGACATCTTTGACATGCACGTGTCCAACCTCTATCTATTTTGCTTCTCTCAAACCCATTTTTGGGATCAAGGTTGCTAGCTTGTAAAATGTAGTTGAGAAAACTGATGAAATTGGTAAGTGACACGTATTCCTTAAGACGAAATTAACGGCGTCGACGAGGTTGGTCGTCATATAACCATATCAGTACCGATCATCAAAACATTGAGCCCATTGCCACGGCTCCATGCTACCCAACCACTGTCTGAGAGAAGGATCGGACCCCGCTATATTAGTCTCCAACCTCACCAATTTATGCCTGAATCAGTATGGTTCCAGCTTGTACCCTGCATATGTATTCTGATATAACATGTTACGATTCCTTTTAGTAAATGGAATAAAAATATTTACAAATATAATTTTAATTACGATATTTGTACCCATAGCTCGTACCCATATTCACGATATTTACAAATGTTTAAGCCAATCTTTCTTCTTGTACTCCTTGTGGAAGTTGACAGCGATGTGGTGAATACAGTAGACAGACCTCCACGGAACCTCAGATCACCGAATTACAACAATAAGACCCTTGGATTTGTCAGACACAATGCAAATGTTTCCTTGCCTGATAACATGCCTTCACAAGTTTTTAATAAAAAATTCCCACTATTCAAAGTTTTCCAACTCAATGATGGCGAAGGCGATCGGTAGTACATTTCAATTACCATCTTATGCAACTGCAATCAGTAGTATTTGTATGTATTTTCAATAAAGCCACATTCTATCAACCTGCACAAGCGGTTTGCAATGGGAGAAGACCCTAACACATGGATCAAATGTCCAGAACAATTAGTGAAAAACTCTTCTCTTCGGTTCAAGTTCCCCATTCAGGCCTCTATAAGGCAATGTTTGCAAGTCCACGATAGTTCCTGGCACATACTCCAACATTGCTAAAATCCACCCCTGAAGTTCATTGTATGACTCATCCCAATCGCCGTACAACTACTCTATGGTAATTTGTTTCGCCCACCATGCTTTCCTTATACGACATTCTATACTGAAATTGGGTTTGCTTGTCCACAATCAATGTCGACACATGAATGGTTGGGCTATCTTACACTAGTGGCTTGATGTAGTTGCAGATACTTTTGGCATCCTAATTTCGGTGGTCATGCGTCATACATGTGATAGTGCATGTATGGCGCCCTTCTAATTTTCGTATTTTCTAGTGTTAAGTCTTTTTTATAAATACAGCTCAAACTCACTAGCCATACCTTTCATCAGCTCTCCAACATTCCCCAACATATAATGTCAGTGTAGAATTTGTGACCTTGTAATCAATCAACATCTTCATGTTATACTGTTTGATGAAAAACACACAGTCTGCCTTGTTCTCGAACTGTTGCCCAATGAACAACTCTTCCAACCGTGAATTTGATGTCAATCTGTGAGCAGAAACTATATCGGCATATTCAAGGAACTCAAGTGCATCCATTACATCTAGATCTACACTCAACATGTCACCCCCAAGGTCATTTCGTAAAATAATGTCATGACTCGAGTTACTGAAAGAAAGGGCATGAATAATTTGTACTTCTTCCGGGCCTTCATCATTGACATCATCTGGAGCCTCATCAAGATTGAGGTCACTAAAATCTTCAACGTTGTGATCATAATTTTCATCATTATTGGACCCTTCTTCGATGTTTGCATCGGTGCCTTTCACCTCCGGATGTATTTATGGATAGAGACTAGGGATAGGGTTGTTATACGAACTCCCACCATAATTTGGATTTTCGGGTACCTGTGAAATCACTCCACAATCTAATTGATCTATCCATTTGACATTAAGATCAAAGTCAAATCTACAATGTTGACTTATTAGACTGACATTCTCAACGGGCTTTAAGTCAACTAACTCAGTAAATAACTAACTGGTTGGGGGTTCTCATTCCCAATCGATCACCATATTTCTACCATAGTGCCCAAGTCATCATCATCTAAAAGTTGCATATCACAAAATTTTAACGGACCTGTAGAGATTGGAAACTTGTAAAATAATTTGAAATCGCCCGTCCACAACGAATAACTATTTTTGCGTTGATGTTTCTTTTCATTTCTTCCAGCTTCACAGTTTTATTGAATCACAACCTTACTCTCTGTCGACCTTGAAATACACAACCAACATTACCTTCTGCAATTTCACTGTAACACCCCAAACCCGGCCTAGACATTATGGCTGAATCTGGTGTGTCACATTGAAGTATTTTTCGAAAACCATGTTTTCATTGAAAACCCTTCTTGAAATTTCAGACTTCTTGCCATTTAAAACTTGTACAAAACCTCAGTTTGCGTTTGTTTATTTTCAATCGTAGTTTATTAAAAAGTTATTCCCTTTTAAAACATTATTACCTTTAGAACCTTATTTGTTGCGGAAGCTTAAAAATTGTTGCGGAAACATAGTGTTTTGAAAACAGTTATCGTTTTGGGAAAATCGTGTTCTACCTCTAACAAGTATAAATCATAATGATTAAAATCTCAGATCAAAAGCTATAAAATTTGAGAGGCCTTATTACAAATATAAAACCCAAACGAAAACTAATAGTAAATAAAAGCCAAGTAAATGAAAACAGGAGCAGTAGTGTGGCCATCTCTGAGTCCATCGCAGCATCGAACCGTCTAACGCTGGGGATTTCCAGAAAGGTTAAAAACGGGGTGAGTTTACAAAAAACTCAGTGTGTAATCCCCTTATTAAAGAATAATCAATATACAGAAATAGAATCAGTCTGGACCTGAGCCGTTTATCAATAGCAGTACAATGTGGGCCTTCGCCTAATACAGTAACGGTGGCAATTGGGCCTTAGCCCTCATCAGCCTCGGCTAGGCCTTAGCCCATAACAAATGTCACATATCACATCTATCTGAGCCTAAGCCTAGCTCAATAGCAGAATTAGTATATGCAATGCATAAATGCCCATACCAACCCTACATTCCGTCTCCCGTCCAGCCCTACACTCCTGTAGGGATAAAATCGACCCACCCAGCCAACACACCAAGCTTAGAACCGGTTACGGCACTATGTCATCAGAACGGCTCAAGATCAGAGATGAAGCGGCTAAAAGCCATAAATATCGCAAAGACCGCTACTGGGTTAATGAGCGGATAAAAGTCATAAATATCACGAAAAGGTGAAAGCCTTGTACAGAATGGCAACGGGCCGTACACTTCCTCCGTAACAATGTCCCAACCCCATGCGAAATGTCGTGTATGTCATGCTCAATCATCACAGGTGTATGCAAAATGGCCATACTCAGTAACGGTCATTTAAACATATATTACAAGCATATCAGTCACACGACCACAGTCAAGTCAGTTAAAGTAAAGTCATACGATCACAGTCAAATTAGTCAAATTCATAGTCTAAGTCAGTCATTTACCCACAAGGGCAAAATAGTCATTTTGCCCTACAGGGGTATTTTGGTAATTTTATAATATTGAGGTCTCGGTACTTGTTATGACCTCTAGAAGTTTTATCGTCGCTTTTAGCGACTCAGATAACCTACACGGCCGAACCAGGTATATGGACCCAAAATCTGTTATTGGGCCCAAGTGGGCCCACATGCTCATGTGGCCCATTTAGTCCAGATTCACATATGGCATCGCGAGCCTCATAAACCAACCTATCAATGATCACTTACCGAAGATTTTACCCGTGTGGGCCTACAAGCCCATTGGCCCACGCGGCCTATTTCGACCCATCGAGGCCCATAACGACCCCAGCTATGCAAACGTCACAGTCTAAACAACACTTACCACATGACATACATTTTATCTGTGTGGCTCACAAGCCCACTGGACCCACAGCCCATTTCGACCCAACGAGGCCCAGAATAGCCCAAGACCACGAGAGCGCTCGTGGTGGCCTCTACAGACTAACGCCCATGTTCGTAGGCTCGGTTCACCACATGCACGATCGCACGCTCGTGAGGCATCATACGCCATATTTTTAGCTTGTATACATTATGCCGATCTACAGTCATAGCAGTGTAAACAACACATACTTTCGGCTTTTCAGCCGATCATCGAATACCACATACAAATACACACCTAATTGCAACAACGAAGAGTGCGAATATTCTGAAGCACAAAACATATAACCAACACAACACAAGATTAACTCGTACTCTTAATCCATAAACTTTATTTACTAAACCACAAACACTCACCTTGCTAGAACTAACTTATACTAGCGCCTCACTACTGATCAAGGGCGATTCCCCCTTCCTAACATGATTCGCTAGATCAAAAGTTGTTAGAAGACAACCATACATTCAGCCCCCAAGAAAAAGAAAAGGGAAAATCGAAGCTTGTTAATAGATCCAAAAGAAATCTAACTAAGAATGAAATAATAAAGTGGTTGTAACACCCTTTTACCAATAAAAAAATGTATTTCGACAATAATCAGTCAAGAAGATTCAGCCCGAAACAAGAAGAATAAATAGATTTGAGAGGAAGAGAATATGAGAATTCGGCCTAATAGAGAAAAGAAATACGAAGTTGGAAAAGAAGTAGAGATGAAAGTAAAAGAGAGGGTCGGCTATAGCATAAAATGATTAAAGAAGAGATGAGTAGGAAGTTTCAAGCAGAGAAGAAATAGTATTTGATTTCTTTTAGAGAAAAGAAGCAAAACTAAAGATGAAAAGGAGAGACCAATCGGTAACATACAAAAGAGCAAGCAAAGAAAATAACTCTGGCACTTCGGATATACCTAACAAAAGCCCCTAGCCGAATTTTCAAGAGCAAGAAACCTATTTCGGCACAACTTCTCAAGCCTTCAAACTCCTTGAAAATCTCCACCTCTCTCTCCCTGATTTTCTCCCCTTATCCCTCCTTGATATTCTCCACAACCAGCTCATAAGACCAATTCAAACTCGCCAACAACAGAGTTGAAATCCAACACCAACTCTTGCCTCCTCATGAACAAAATATATAATCCTATTTGCATGCAGTGAGACTCGAACTCTAGTCTCTAAGCAGAAACAGCACGCCTCCTTGCCACTAGACCATCCCATCTCTTTGTGTCACATTTTATACTCAAATAATTAAAAGGTCTAAAGGCCAAAATCCAGGTTCCTTTAAAAGAAAAACCAAAATAAATTGTAAGAGCTAAGACTTGAACCCAGGCTCCCTTGCAACCTTAATGACGCCACAACCACTAGACCGCATGCTTCCTTGTATCATTTTTTTAACACAACAATTTAAAAGGCCTACATCTAACCATATAGGGTTTTATCCATTTAAAACCAAGATTTTTTCTAAAGCCCAGGTTTGAACCCAGGACTTCTCAGACACTCCCAAACACTGCTAAATCACTTAACCACTGAAACAGATAGTCAATTGTGTCATTTTCTAGCTCACATAAACTTTTATGCACAATTTCCTAACTGTTCCCTTGCTCAAAGCTAAATACTTCTAGGCCCAAATTTATAACGTACACCAAAAACACCGAGTTATTTATCTTCACCAAAATTTTTGAGCACCCCTACTAAACACAATAATTTCTCTCTTTTCTTCTTTTCCAGTTCAACTGTTACAAGAATGTCAACAAGAACTATATATGTCGCATCATCAAGGGTGTTATTCCAAAGAGAATGGCTCCACCAAAATAAAAAATTCATTTTTATGGTTGTCATGCCATTCTCAATGGCACCACAAAAAAAATTGATTTTTATTATTAAAAATAATTTGAAAAAAAAACTGTGCAAAAAAATTGTAGAAGGGGGTGGCCCTATTCTCTATGGCTCCACCAAATAAAATATCATTTTTATTTTTAAATTAAAAAAACTAAAAAAACTAACACATTAAAGTGGTGGCACCATTATCTATGGTTCCACCACCATTGTAACACCCTTAACTCGTATCCGTCGTCGAAATAGGGTTACGAGGCATTACCGATCAAATCACAACATATAACAGACATTTATGCATCCATTCTCAAGCATCATTCAATCATATTCACATTGTCCCTTATAAGGGCCTACAAGGCCTTAAACATGCTATAGAAATGTTTCGAGACTAAACCGATAACATACTAAAATTCTTGAAATCTTAGAAATTGTTTAAACATACAAGGGTCACATGCCTGTGTAAACAGGTCGTGTACCTCACACGGCTCCAGACACGCCCGTGTCCCAGGCCGTGTGAAAATAGGGCATACATACTGACTTGGGTTACACGGCTGTCCACACGCCCATGTGTCTAGCCTGTGTGCCCTTCGAAATGGCCACACACGCTCGTGTGTTAGGCCATGTCAATCCTGTAGGGTATACTGACTTGTGCCACACGACCGGCCGCACGCCCGTGTGTGTGGCCATGTGGAGCATACTGACTTCAATTCAATATTAACACCATGGGACACACGGCCGTGTATCATGACCGTGTGTCACACACGGCTGAAACATACGCCCGTGTCTCTGTCCGTGTGAACAAGAATAGGCCATTTGCAAGGCCAATTTGCCACCCTTTCTCATGCTCACCTGAACAACCAAAATAATACCATTTCATCACATTTATAGGCAACCAAAACGTGCTATTTCATATACAAATCATGCCATTTAAAAATCCATCTATTTCACTACTCAAATCATAATCCAAAACTTACTAAAACAATATACCATTACCAACAATTTTAATCTATTTCAAACATGTATCTTTTTACCAATACACACCATAAAATCAAGCCTCAAAATCATACCAATTCAACATCTCAATTTCATACCAATACATGCCATTTCTTAAACCACATTGTTACCAAATTTTCATTCCAAGCCAAACCACAAATACATAACATAAGTCAAATACACATTTTATACCAACCATGCCAAAACATAAGGCCATATTATATCCATCAATCAAAATCATTATTAAGCCATTTCAAATGACCATATACATATCTAACAACCATACCAAAATGACCATAGTCTATACATGCCATATAACCAACATCACAAAGCTTATAAATACCAAACCATAGCTGGATAGTGTGATGAGATCTCCGACGACTTCCAACCCGAGCAAGCCTCCGAAACGCTAAAAATATAGGAAAGAAAACAAAGTAAGCTATAAAGCTTAGTAAGTTCGTAAGGTATTAAACTCAACTTATTGAATAAACACATATTAAACATATACATAAATTATAATGTCCTCATATTCTTTCACCTTTATAATATGAATTCATTTACATAGTTAACGAAGAGTTTCACATGTTTACTCATATCATTGCTCATATAGATCTATCACATTCTCCCAATTCATTTACATTTACATGTACATGAACAAATATATATATATATATAAATAACTTGATTCAATCCAATTTCCAACACATCTTATTTAGTAAATACGAATCATGTTAAATATCATCAAATAACGGTATTTCGTATAATATGTGCCATATGTATATTTAATTAACACAACTATAACTCATATCTCACATATCATTCAATTCATACCTCATTATAGCCAAATAAACAAATTTTGGCAGGAAACATACTTATACATAGATCTTTCACATTTTAGATACATGATACATTATAACTTACCAAATTACCTTTATTCGATTCTCATATACGTTCTATACATACTTGTATTACTTAATTCAATTGTACTTTCATTCTCATCTTGACTATGCCCGTTGAACCATTCGGAATTGCTAAGGATACTTGGAAATCTCGTATAACTCATACAATGCCCTAGATATGGCCTTACATGTTATAGTATATAGCTGCCAAATGCCCAGCTATGGTCTTACATGAATCTCATATCGATGCTAATGTCCCAGACATGGTCTTATACGAATCTTATATCGATGTCAATGTACATGAAATCACATATCGGTAATCCTAATGTCATGGCATTTAGATCCTAAGCTATTTCGAAGGTATTTGTTGAGTAAATTAAAATTATTAAAGGTGTTCAAGGTCAAATATTTAACCTAGATGTTGCAATAATTAATGCAAAAGGGAAACCATGAATGATTGCAAATCATACCATAGATAGAAAGGGAAAAAACAGTAGGACAACCAACAAAGCCAAGATTTGATCCATTTATCAAATTCTTGTTATCTCAGCTCAGCCATCAAGATGTAATGTAGTAGTTTATACTTCTGAATTTAGTTTCTTAGGAATTAAATTTATTATCAAAATTAGATTTATCCATAATCGAATTTGGTTGAGATTATCTCAAATATTTTTCCTAACATAACCAATGCCTCATTTATTAAAAGTATATAATCATGTAATATGTTTTAAAGTAGAATTTTTTTTTTTTTTTTTTACAAAACACACAAGGTTTTATAGGAGAAAACAGTGAGAAGATTAAAAAGGAACATAGCCTTTTTAAGTTGTGATTTGTGATGGGAAAGAAATTCAAGCATTGTTTAGTTTGACATCAAACACATTAAAGATAATAATTCTTGTTTTTGTCTTTCACTGTGTTTTTTTTACTATTATGAAAAACAATTATATAATCAAAACAAAGACGACATATGCAGGAGGTCGCCATGAAAAAATTTCTATTTATTCTATTTATAATTTCTAAAATTTTAAATTAGTAATAGTAAAATTACACTTTAGCCCCCAAAAATAATAAAAATTTGATTTAATTCTATAAAAATTATAAATATATAAGTTATTAAAATAGTAAAATTATATTTTTACTATCATAAAAATATATAATTTAATCCCCTAGAATGAAATTTTCATAGCTCCACCTCTGATCGACAATGCTAATATAAGTTTGTCCCCTAAATCGTATTTCAATATCCGCACACAGAATTTCCATCACCAAAGCTTTCGGTAGTTCAAATCTCTGCCTTTGCATCTTTGTTTTTATTTGTAACTCACTTGCAAGTATAACTATGCGTTTTTGAAAGGAAAACAGTGCTTATGGAGAAAACATTAACAATGAAGCAAAGAAGCATAAAAGGCAAGCATTTAATACATTAATTTTAGGGTAAACTACAAAAATAGTAACTTTTGTTTGTTTCATATTACATTTTAGTCATTTATGTTTGAAATGTTACATTTTAGTCACTTATGTTATCGTTTTGCTATGAAGTGGTACTCTTCTGTTAAGCTCCATTACCTCCCTGACGACGGTGCTATGTGGCCAATCAAATGCGTTTTAAATGCCAACTTGGATGTCCTACGTGGCAGTCTACGTAACACCCCAATATTCGATCCGATCGTTTGGACTCGATATAAGACTATTACATTTCGTGCCAAAGTGGTTTTGGTTAGACACTGTATAATTTAAACATTTACCTATAGTGTATTAAGTTATTTAACCCAAAAATTATTAATATAAACATATGGGGTTATTAATGGATGATTGATTACATTTGGAATTTTTGAGTTTCAAAGCCTAGGTATCAATATGGGTAAAGTTTTGGTAAAAATCAATTAAAAAGTTTACTAAAACCCCTGCAATATATCAGATTCATCTCAACAATTAAGACCAATTCAAGATGCATTAAAACTATCTAGAACAATTCCAATTATCACATTAACAAACCACATTTGCAAACATACTTATAACTTCAATAATTTATTTCATATAGAATCAAAATACTTCAAATAAAAACCAAAATAGATAAAGTCTCAAAAGTATGCATTTTAGTCCTTAACACTTGGGAACATATTTGGTCTACCTATGTACATGCCATTTTAACTCAAAATGTAGTACCTACTCTTAGAGCTCTTGGGGATATGATGAGATGAGAGATCTCCTAGCTCGACTCTAGCTCTTCAAGTCTAATTGTACCTACGTGTTGAAATAAACGCATTAAGCCGGTGAAGGCTTAGTAAGCACTACAAGGTAACTAATAAGAAATAAATCATATCATAATGTTTAAACTTATTAAATATAAAACATATTATGCACAAGCAAAATTTCTACAATTATATCTTACTTCAACAAAGATTTAACTTACTTTTGATAGTTACCAAACTTACCACCACACTTTGCGGAAATCATTTGCTCACCTTTCACAACTTTAGTTCATAGTAGATTTTTATAGAACATATTGGATATACAAAATAATTACAGAGGTGCATTATTATGCACTAATGAGCAGAGAGCACGAACGTGCTAAACGGATAGCACTAAAATGCTAATAATCGGAGAGCGCTAAAGTTCTTTAATGACATGCCACTAATATCCTAGTAGTTCTAATTCAATCTACTTGGGCATTATAACCAAATATAGTTCAACTCCTCATAATAAATATATATCGGAAAATACTTCACATTTTCCCTTTTTGACAATTTTAGTCTTTAATAAATAAATCTCATGTATAATACCTTTTTCACACATATATTTCATTCACAAAATCATTACTTGGTATTCAAAGAATTATATCATTTCATATTCTTCCCTATACTTTTCTTTACATATTTCATAATTTCACAATTTAATCATTTGTTTAATACTTATATATATTTATTTTACATTTCTATCATAAATAATTTCTATACTAAAATCATAAACATTTAAAGAAAATAAATTTAAATCCTTCTAGTACTTACAACAAAAGTTGAGATGAAATATTCTCTTCTTCCTTTACTCATTAACCTTCTCTTTTCCATTTCCTTCAATTAGGTCCCCTCCTTTCTTTTCTTTTTTTTTCAATTTTCATAACAAGCATGTAACATTTATAAATTAAAACTAAATTTAAAAAGCTTTTCTGTGCTATATTATGAAAATAAACATATATGGTATGATAATTTCTTCATCTCTTACCTTAACTCTTTGAAAACCAAAACCCTAACTCTTGCTTTTTCCCTTCTTTAACACAGCTACGGGGTTCTTTCATGAAACTAAAATGCTCACTAGCCTTTAATATAGTTTTTACTAAAGAAATTTCAAAGAAAAAGAAATGTTTGGAGTTTGGTTGGTTCAACAATGGAGGAAGGACACAAAGAGAAATAAAAGAAAAGTTTGATGGAACTTGGGGGTGAGTGACAGTTTAGACTCTTTTCTCCTCCCACTTTTTACACAACCTAGTACTGTACTTCACTCCCAACCTATTACTGTACTGCACCCCCAACCTAGTATCTTACTTATTAGGCATCTACAATGGGCTGTAGCCTTCGCCCTCGTAGATCTTTTTATCTTGTTACTTGTATTTTTATTTAACAATGATTTGGGTCATATATCTTTAATGGAAGTACATGTGAGTTATGGTGTTTATTGTGAGTATAAACATTACAAGGTTCGTGGAGTGGATGCAACTCATGATTATTATGGTCCCTATGGGAAACATGACACAGAGAACGAAGCTCAGATGCTGTCATTATAACTTCTTGTATGTGTTCTGTTTGTGGTTTCTGGATTGGGGTTGATTGTAATTTTGATTAAATTAGTGGATGATCTTAATTTTTGTGGTGATATGTTGAGCTATTAATATTTGATAATATACCTGCGATCTAATCTATTAACTTTGCTTACTAATTTAGCATCTTAAATTCCCCTTTTATGGGCATTTTGCTTTATTGATCATACAGTTCCTAACTTTTCTCCTTTAGCAGCACCATTTTTTTTCTGCAAGATTTTGTCTTTATATGGGAATCTTAAAACATGGATGAAGTGAGTGTGGTGATTCATTTATGATTTTCTAGGTTACATTTTAATTTAAACCTTTTGTGTTTGCTTTTGTTGGCATTAATTATGAATTTAGGATTATGTCATTTTGCCATAGTATTGAAAGCAAATAGTTTTTGTAGTACCAAAGGAAGGTGTTTGATGAATCCTTGTTTTAATGGCTGTATTTACAATGGGACGGCTATTGCAGCATGCATGATTTGAAATTGGGGATAAGCTCAATGAGGGTGTTTTTTTTTCCCTTAATAATGGGGTTTACTTTTGGTGGGGATAATGAGAAAGCAGAAAAGAAAAAGGAGGAATCGCGCTACTCTTGCTATAGTGGGGATTTTATTGAAGAGAGTTGGAGGAAACGTTATTTTGAGGAAACCATAGCATAGCAAATTGGATCTCTTATCGGATCATACACAAAAACAATTTTCTTATTTTTATCAAACCCTAATGTTATCTTAATTATTATAAACTTGTTTTAAGTTTAATACATATCATTACTATCTAACTTTCATTTTCACATTACCTTTTAGTAACTATAACTCTATAGTCGAGTCTTACTTGCAATAGTTGGAACCTTGCCAACTTTTTTTTTTTTTTTTTTTTTTTTTCTTCCAACTTCATGCATGCGTTGGTGAGTAAATTGTGATTGGTGTTTCGCGAATGGTCCATGTATACTCTATGGGAAGGAGACGCTATTTAGGAATCCAACAATCTTTGCTGCCTCCATCATGTCTGAAGGATTAGCCCCCCTAGCTTTTGTCTCCTTCATAACATCTTACACCCTCAAACTTCATTATTGGTCCAAACTCCTCCTCTTCCACCATCACCATTATTGAACTTACCATTTCCAAACTTCTTTCCTAATACTACTCTCACTCCTTTCCTTTGTTTCTTTCCTCGTCGCGGCCTCAGGCCGTTGAGGCAAGCATAAAATCACTACCCTTTGTCTCTTCTTCACTGAAAAACAAATCTTTTACCACCTTTTTTAACATAAAATCTCACTTCATAAATTCCTTAAATCGACATCCTTCTTAACATACACCAAATGTGACCACCGACAATCCAAAACCCGACACTTTTTTGTTGTTATGCCGACAAACAGTTGAAACTGCAAAAAAGCCTTTGTTTAGGTGGCTATAAAAATGAATGCTTTGATGAACATTGGCGCATGTAGCTTGAGTGGTGGGTTTTGTAAAAATAGATACGTTAGATTCTGATGGTACGAAATAGGAACGGTATGTTATTTGTATTTTTTTAAACAGTTTTATGTTACATCATTATTTTTATCTTGAAAAAATTAAATCTAATTGAAAATTCTAAAATTTAGAATGAAATTATTGATGTGATAAAAAATTATTGAAAATGAATAAAATTCTTATTTCATGCAATTTTTTTTTACCCCGATAAGAAATGATGGTGTGAAATAGGGTTGCCAGATCGTCTTGTATCTCTTTTTAATTATTTAATGATATTTTAACAACTTTTTTTATATTATTAATACATAATTTTAATACTTTTTTTAACTTGAATAAAAATCACAAACCTCAAACTCTAAATCTTAAATCTTATATCTAAACTCGAACTTAAACCAAAAGGCCTTGAACTATATGTTAAGGTTTGAGTTTGAGGTTTATGGTTCAAGTTTAAGTTTGACGTTCAAGATTTGAGTTTTGAGACTCAGATTTAAAAAGTTACTAAAATTATATATTAATGACGTGAAAAAAATTAAAATGAGATACAAGATTACGGAGAAAAATTGAATAAAACAGTGATACCATGTTATCTGTATCCCTTTCCAATAGATATATGCCACATTAACATTTTTATCCTGAATTTCAGGATTTTAATTTGAATTTGATTTTTTTTAAGATTAAAATATTGATGTAGTATAAATCTATTAGAAAAGGATATAGATGACATGGACGTCACTGTTTTATATACCATCCTTTCCCATAGTGCTTAGTTATTACGTACCATCTTTTCTCTACTGTGATTTGCTTTCAATATTCACTTCACAACTATCGGTGTAACTTTTGCAAAATAGAAGAAATAAAAACTACAGTCTTATTTCTTCTGCACTCGTCTTTTCCTTGTGTTTTCTCTGTATTTTTTTTATTGTTTCATGTCAGATTCTTCTATGAGGGGCCAACGCCATTTTCTTCTTCTGTAAAAAAGAACAGAACCAGACACAAATCACCCACGACTGCATGCGTGAAATTGAAAGAAAAAAAAAAGATGCACTTCAAAGTCAGCAGCCGACAGTTACTTTGTTATTTTTATTTTATATTTTTGTTTTTGATATATGTGGAAAAAACCCCGAAAAAGGAAAAGAAAAGCACGTCTCAATGATGTGATAAAGCAAAGAGGGACAGGTCATGGCAAGCTTATCCTCCCATTTGAATGTAACACAAGCTGTATTATTCATTAAAAACGGAAGAATATTATTAAAGTAAGGGCGATTAAATTATGTATCGCGCGACTCCCCCGGTTTCATTTTATAAGAAGGGATTAAATTATTTATCGCGCGACTCCGACAGTCTCATTTTATAAGAAGGGAAGAAAATCGCGCGTTCCGTCTCGACTGCGAGTGCGACGAAACCATGCATATACATGTCATATCGTCCCTTATATATAGGCTACCAAGATGAAGGAGGCAACATTTGGAACTTCTATGGCTACTACTCTTGTATTCTTTTCACCTTCACTTTTATGTTGAGTTTGGAGTAATGGATTTCCTTCTGGTTACCACCCAATCATTTAGAAATTCACATTCACTGGATTTAAATAGCAGTCCGTTATCGAATAGCGGTTATATAGGCAACCGTCAAATTATTATCCGCTATTATGTTTTCCTTTTAAAATTCACGATCGCGATACCGCACCGCAATAGCATTCGTTATGTCCTCCTAAACGCAACGCGACCAAAAACGCGACACGATCGTCTCACTAGACTTAAATATTAAATGATAGGTCAAATTCAAAAGGAGCACTTACCTCCTTCTCCAACCTACACTTTAACCTTAGTTGCTTTCTTTGAATGTGCAATGAGATTAGCTTTTATGAGATTAAAAATTATAGTAATGATACGATTGGTTATTATAATAGTGAGATTAAAATATGTGTTTGGATCCAAATGTAACTATAATGTTTAAGTGAGAATATATATACTTATAAAAAATATAAAGATAAATTTATCCCTAATATTTATTTATTTTTCATTTTAAATTCTTGTTCTTTTTGGATATTTTGGCTCTCAACCTTTAAAATTTAGTTAAAGTATTTATTTGTTATGGAAAAACTGACTAAACTGTTAAAATTTGTACACTTCACTGCTAACATGGATAATTTTTTAAAATTTTTATGATTTTTTAATTTTTTAATTTTTAAATAATTTTTAATTATTTGTTTTGAATTTTTCAATTATATATAGACTACCATGCTTATTGTCAAATCAATACCATTAAAATTTTAAAATTTAGTCAAATTTTTAAGTGAAAATCAAACAATTTAACTAAAATTTTAAAATTGAAAACCAAAATTACTTTAAAAAAATAAATATTAGAAGCTAAATTTATCTAGTTATAAATGTAAAGTGGGATACGGCAAAGGAGTTTTTGTTTGTCCAGCGGGGCTTTTTACCGCAGTTGAAATTGCAGGTGCAGCTGCAAAAACGCAATGCACCATAGGGTTTCCAAACACCATTTTGTTATGGTGAGAAGGAATAAAGAGGTAAATACAACCCCAATAAAAACAAGGTTATATTTGTGAAACAAAAAAGTTAGTAGCTTCAATGGAATTACAATTTCAGTGGGTGATGTTTATCCAAAGGAAAACTTGTGAATGTTGACACCTACCACAGAATTATCAATAATACACGCCATCACCGCCACTTCACGTTTTCTTCTCTTGCATGCCTTCACAATCTTACAAGCAAATGGGATATGTGTCAAACCATTGTTTTGCCTTTCATTCTTTATTTTGCCACCTTTACATATACATATTTATAATCACATTTCATTATCCCATGCACTCACCTAGAGTTGGTCCTGAATTTTCTTTGGCCCGAGGCAAATTGAAAAAAATGGGCCTCTAACGACTTTTTTTGGGTTCTAAATTTTTTTAAAAAAAATTGGACCCTACTTCTTCTTCTTCTGAAAAAAATTCCAATTTTTTAATAAAATTTAATAAATTACATTGCATACTGGTAGAGACCCCACCTCTACCCTGTAGTAGGACACCACTCACCCTTTTCCCACGCGTCCATTATTAGATAATATTACTCAACTATTCTAATCAGAGTCAAGAAGGTCGAAATTTTTTGGAGTAAAAATTAAATTATATATGTTTACAATATTAAAAATGTAATTTCATTATTTAAATAGTTTATGTTTTTATAATTTTTAAAAGATTTAATCAATTTTTTTATCATTTTTAAGAGGTTAAAGTATAATTTCATCATTACTAATTTTAAATTTTATAAATTATAAAGGAACTTAAATGGAAAATTTTTCATTTTAAGGTGACTGGCCTCTACCTGCCCTTCAGGGAGAAGCAGAAATTTTTTTTAGGGGTCCGAAATGAATTTTTAATTTTTAATAGTTTATATATTTATAATTTTTAAAGGATTAAATTAAATTTTGATAATTTTAGGGGGTCAAAGTATAATTTTATCTTACTGATTTAAAATTTTAAAATTTTCGAAGGGGCCAAAATAATAATTTTCCATTCTAAAGGGGTCGGACCCCTGCCAGCTCCCCTAGACTCGCCTCTGCCTTCGCCATTAATTCTAATGAACACTCAATTGAATGAACAAACCTTTTAAAGTCCGCCAACTTTCACTTAAATTTTAATTTAATCTTTTTTATCACCCTTAATAATTTATTTTCACTTAAGCTAGTTGAGATAATAAAGATTTCTCCTTCTTTAATTGATCTTTATTCTAAATATGAAATAATTTTAAAATTAGTAAACATATACTTTTTAATTAACTTATAAAATACGAAAAATTAATTATTAAATTCGTTTCCGCAATACTACAGTTTTCACGTTTCGTTGTCGTGCGACATGCGAAGGTTCACAAGGGACAGCGAGCGATGACCATTGACTAATAGAGACACTGTTGAAACTGAAGGGGAGCATTTAAAATATGAGACGCGTTTCAACGACGCTGGAGAGTACAGATTCATCGTGCGATGCGCCTAATTTCATTATTAGAAAAGATAACAAAAATGAAAAAGAAAATGGGCGCGCGATTCCTACCTTTATGGTGGTGACCTTTTAAAGTCAGTCCGTCAAGCATTTTGTATTTCGGATCAATGGAACAAGATATACGGGAAATAAGAGTTACTAAAAATTCTATCACGTAAAAATTATATATTTAAAATATTGATGTGTATTTAAAATTATATGTAGAAATTAATTAATTATAACAATACATGAAATATATGAGATATATAAATAAAAGTTCAGATTAAATTATGAGTAAAAATAATATTTAAATACATAAATATATCAGATATACAATATTAAATGTACTACAATTATTTATCATGATTTTGTCATTAATTGTCAAGTTAACTTGTGACACCAACTCAATTAACAACATTATTAATAATATACAACTAGTAGTGATAGTAAAGTGTGCATATTAAAAATATATAATAAACATTAAAATCAAGTTTTGGTTAAGTGATAAATTTAAAGTTTTACTAATTCAATTCATGCGGGTTCAAATTTCACTATTTGCATATTTTTTTTGGTTTTTTTAAATGAAAAGACCAAAATTATAACCTTGAATAATATGATTTATTTTAATTATAAAAGACTATTTTCATAATTTTCTAACCGAATTCGTCCCAGTTAACCCGTGACACCAACTCAGTCAGGGGTTTTATTGATAGTAAGTATAGATATACAATTGATGGAGATAATAAAATGTACATATTAAAAATAAAGGTTTGGTTGAGTGGTAAATATAAATATTTATCTATTTAATTGTCGTGGGTTTAAGTTTCATCATATGTATATTTTATTGGTTTTATTAAAATAAAAGACTAAAGTACCTTAAAAACTATAATTTATTTTAATAATAGAAAGATATTTCCATAATTTCCCTAATTAGGTTGATGTTCGATGATTTTTGACACTAATTCAGTTAAAACTTAAACAATAATATAGATATATTATATTTTATCAATATAATTTTACAAACTGATACTACATTAATACTTTTATATTAATTTTAAAATGAATAGTGGCGGTGGGGAAGGTAAAAGAGAAAAGTAAATTTTGAGGATAAATTAAGATTATCTATAAATTTTAGGGATTAATTTTTAAAATTATAACTAAATTAATATAATATGTAAAAGTTAAAGATTAAATTTATTTTTATAATAATTAATAATAAAATAAAAACTGAACCAAATTCACCAACAATTTAAATCGATTTTCAGTTTTTCAATCTTCGTGTTCAAACCTAATGAGGGAGAAAAGCAAAAAAGAAACAAATTCCCCTCTACGACGTGATAATGCAATGTCAGACAGGTTATGCCCAGCTTATTCTAAGATTCCTCCCATCCCAATGGAAATGTTTAAGATTCCTCCCATACCAATGGAAATGTTTACTTATAGAAAGGGTAAATTCCTATTCGGTTATCCAACTTTTAGTGAACTTTCATTTTAGTCATCTAAAATGAAATTTTTATAATTTTGTCACTTAACTTTTAAGGTGCTTTCTTAATTTTAGTCATAGAACTATTAAATTTCTAATGGCGGTTAAATGTATACGTCACATAATGTTCACACTTTTATTTTAGTCACCCAATTTTTAAGATGGTTCATTTTGGTCATTCAAAAAATATCTTTTCTTAAAGTATTGGTCAAGGTAAAAAAAATTAAAAATTAAAGTGAAAGAATGATAGAAGTTGTCAAATTGTACTTGTTTACCCTCTTGCGAAAGTTTTATTTTTTTTCAATATTAAAATTTTAAATTTTAAAATATAAAATTTAATTAAATAAGCTATTAAAATTTTTTATCCCTTAATAGTGTCAATCGATTTGTTACTAATATTGAAATTAATTATTTTAGTTTTTACTATTTTTTATTTTAATTCTTTCTTTTTTACCCCAATCCTTTAAAAAAGAATATTTTTTGAGTCATTAAAATGAAGCAACCTAAAAATTGAATAACCAAAATAAAAATATGAACATAATGTAACATGTACAATTAACCATCATAGTTGAATGACAAGATTGTAAACCCTAAAATTTGGTTATCAACTAAATAGCTTACCCAACGTAGAAGCTCATTGAAAGAGGAAGGAATATTAAAGAAAGCGGTAGGCCCTATCAAAACATTTGCTGTCTGCCTCGCGATGCGGTTTAATTTTATAAATCGCGAGACTCCTCCGCCACTCAAGATAAAAAAATCGCGCGATCGTTCTCGATTGCGAGTGCGGCACAACCCTTACGTTATGTCGACTTTTGTGCCTCATATACCATCTATAAATAGGCTGCCAAGATGAAAGAGACAAAACATTCGGAACTTCCCAGGCTGAGGAAAATAAAGAGACATGGAGGAAGGGAGCAGCACCAATCCAGATAACACAAAAAAATTGGTATTTTAATATCCATGTCAAGAAAAACCCTTGTACTTATTGCTTTATTTTCTTTTGGTTTTTAGTATAAATTAATGTAATTATTATGTGAAATTTGTGGGTACTCACACAGGGTCAGGGAGGAAAACGAAAAGGGAAAAAAAGGGTTAGTATGAGGGAATTGAAAGCAGAGATGGCAATGATTTGTGAAGAACAAAACAGGCTGAGAGAAGGGCAAAAAGAAGTCCACCAAAAGTTCTTGAAAATGCAATCCAAGTTCTCCTTAATGCGTGAACAAGGAAACTCTGCTTTGTTTTTTCAGTAGTCTCTATGGCGTTGCTACTCGTCTATTGTTTTCACCTTTACTTTTAAGTTTAGTTTAGAATAATGGATTTGGATCCAGTGATTATATGTTTCACACAGTATAGTGCTGCATTTATTTCATATTATGATTTCCATTTGGTTATTATTATATACGATTCCATATTACCCAAATCTACAACATATTTGACATCCAGCAATTAGTATAGTTCAAGAAAATTTATAAATTAAAAAAATTTGATAAATTTTAAAATTATACATGAACTTTGATTTAATGTGCAGTTGTATATATGAATTATAATTTGATGTAATTATATCGTAAAACTCTAATTGTGGTTCGGATGTATACTTGAAATCTTAATTTCGATTTAATTATACACATATAAATAAATAAATACATCAATTTATTTTTATATTGAATAAATATAATTATTTATGTACGTAATATATAAATATAAAATAATGTTATATCAATAATTATATTAATAATTTATAAGAATTAGATCAAATCAAAATTTTATGTATAAAATTGCACAAAATTAAAATTCTCAGATACAATTACACATTAAATTATAATAAAATTAAAATTCAAAGTCGAGGTGATTGTTTTGACTTAAATTCGAAGTCTTCAATTTTACAAAACTAAAACAAATTTAAACTTTAAAATTCACGCAATTATTTTTCTTTCTAAAAGTAACATCCCGAAAGCAAAGTCAATTGCCAAAAACTAAGATTCACTCTACCCCTTGATATGGAATGAGCTACTCATTCGATCACTTCTTTTAAGAAATAGCAAAATGAATGGCATGTACATATTCTCCTTAAAGAGATGCTAATCGGGTCATTAGTATAATAATAAAAGATAAGTTCTGATTAACATTAGATCAAGAGTTTCTGGGCATCCCCTCTAATAAAGAAAAATGTTGAGGCAGTGTGTTTTGTAGCTTATGTTACAGGATGGTTCACTAACATAAAGCAATGGTTAAAGCTTTCTCATTGACACCTCACGGGCCACGCCTTTCAAACCCTAATGTTTTTATCTCCTTCACCATTTGTAATGTGTGGAAAACAAATAGTTCACCCCTTTAAGCAAATTTGCTTCTGAACAAATAAAAATTCCATTGATCTAAAAGAATTTATAGTTAAATGTTTTGTGAAATTTTAACTGTAAATTTATGCATGGATTCTTAATTCATTTTTTTTTTTTTGTTTAATTCCCACCATGCAAGAGTTTTTGAGTTTTTGTTGGGATAGAGATGAAACTAATGTCAAACGTTATAGGGGCCAATTCATATTTAAATTTACAAATTTATAGTATTTTTGAGAGTAAGAAAACTTGGAGCCAATTAATATTTAAATTTAGGTATTTATAGTCTACCTAGTATTGTTAAAGAGAAAACAAATAGAGGTAACCCTACCATCAACGTAATTTTATCCGTAATAAATTTTAAAACTGTTCCATATTTAAGAAAAGAATCCAACATTTATTTACTAATTAAAAGAGCAAAGATTATTACTATTTCACTTAATCTCATAGCTAATTCATATTGTTGTTTTAATTGGCAGCTTTTGAAGATTTTTTTTCAAACTATCTACGCAATAAAAACATATAGAAGGACTTATATTTTACAAGATAAGTTGGAGTTGGCCAAAGAGTTCCCAATATTGAAAAGAGTAGAGTAGGCGTATCAGGATAAATGGTCTAAGATAATGCTTTGGGGATATTTTTGAAGTTGAAGATAATACCTATAAACGTGATTGACTTGTTGGCCATTTATTCCAATGGTGAGTGAAAAAGTGTCAGAAACGCACATGTTACATTTAGGAACTGTTTCGAGCTATTTTTGTCATTCTTTAGTGCCTGTTAATGATTAGAAGAGAGAGAAATATTTATGTAAAGATGAGGCTGCAACTGTTAGAGTAACTGAAGGTGGTTAGCTGTTAAATAGTTAGTTAAGTTGTTAGCTATTTGCGGTTATCAGCAGTTCTCAAAACTGTTGGAGTGCAACGTTATAAATGCACTTCATGCATGTATTCTAGAGCACGTTCTTTTTCATGAATAATGCAGTAGTGTTATCATTCTTCTTTGTCTAACATGGTATCAGATTGCCATTGATCCTAGTAGGTTGAGATCTTTTCTACATGTCTCGACATTCCAGTCCCTCTGCTGTTCAATCTGCTGCACCTGTGATGGCGTCCACTGTTTCTGATGGTGTTGATAGTCGGTTTTTCTCGACAAAGAAGGTTAGTGTGGTTCTTGATGATACTAACTTTCTATTATGGCATCAACAGATCTTACTTGTGGTCAAGACTTTCAAGCTTCAAAGTTTCTTGGATTCTCAAAATGTGGCTCAGCTCAATATCTTCCAGATGCTAATGGTGTTCCTCGAAAATCTTGAGTTCACTCGATTTGAGCGACAAGGCGGTGCTCTTCGTCTTGGCTCTTGTCGTCTGTCGATCAAAGGCGTGCTCCGCATCTTATAGGTATGGATACCGGTGCTCGATTTGGAATGCGATTGTTAATCATATGGCGTAAAAACTACTTCTCGTCTAATGTTTTATAGAGAGCCTTACATTCTCAACGCAAGGGAGATTTGTCTATCGTGATTTCTGATGAAAATTAAAGAGTTTTGTGCTCATCTTGCAAGCTGTGGTGAAATCATCAGCGATCATGAGCACGTTACTGCTATTCTCAATGGGTTACCTCCAGAATATGAATCTGTGGTTACGATTGTTGCAGCCAGTCAAACTCCTTATACTGTACAAACGGTTACTACTATGCTTTGTTAGATCTTTGAGACACGGCAAAGTTCGTTTGTCTCGAAGTTCACTTACGCTTTCGTATAGTCACGAATCAACCCACAAGGCAGTGATAATAATACTACATCCACTTATCGCTCCTCTAACAATCGAGGCGCGGTAGTGGTAGAATGTCCGGTTCAGGTTCCAATGCCAATTGTGTGGGAAGCAGGGGCACCTTGTGGATCGTTGCTATTATAGGTTTGATTCTTCATACAAAAGCCTTTGGATATAGACCACCACCACACTGCACATGCCAACCTTTGCATGTTTGGAGCTACCTCTCCCATGACACCGTGGGTGCCACGTTCGCTCCAAATACTCATTCAAAGCGGTCTTCTTCACTGCAATGGCTCCTTATGGGTGGTCCAATCCCTTTGTCAGCGGTGGTTTTCAATAGCGATGCTTGTTCCATTGAGTTCCAGGTCTCGGCGCTCCTTGCTACACAAGCGATGGCGATAATGCTTGGTACCCCGATTCTGGTGCGACACATCATCTCACGCATTCTCCTACTACTTTAACTGAATCGACATCCTACAAGGGTCCAGGTATGGTGTATGTTGGAAATGGTGATGCACTTCATCTTGTGTTACAGTCGGGTCTTCTTTACTTACGTTCAAGACCCTTGCTCATGAGATCTTTATTGTGTGTACCTAGGATAACCAAGAATCTTTTATTTGTCTCAAAGTTTACTAAAGACAACAAGGTGATTTTGAGTTTATGCCTACGATGTCGAGTTAAATGATATGCATGCAGGGGAGGTGCTTCTTAAGGATCTCGCTCATCATGGGTTATACAAGCTCCAACCTTCCGATTCTGTCCATTGATTCGACTCGTCCTCTCAATGTCTTCTTTATTCGGTCTTTAGTTCCTTTTGATATATGGCACTATAGACTAGGTCACCCATGCAAAGATGCACTTACAAAGGCATTACTCAAATGTAATATACCTCTTGGATCGTATAAAAATTCTTTCTCCTGTACTGACTGTCATTTGGGCAAGGAACACAAACACCCATTTCACTCGTCAGATACTGTGTATAATGAACCACTACAACTTGTGGCTGCTGATGTTTGGGGACCAGCCCCGCTATCTTCTAATGCATTTCGTTACTATGTTGCGTTTACGGATGCTTGTACGAGATACACATGGGTTTACTTTCTAAAGAAGAAATCGAGGTTTCAACAGGTGTTTCCACAGTTCCACAGACAGGTTGAGCGTCTCACTTTGGTCACAAGCTTAAAACTACCTGGCCGATGGGGAGGTGAGTTTCAAAGCTTAAAAATGTATCTGGTTCAACAAGGGATTGTGCAGTTTTTCTTGTCCTACACTTCATTAAAATGGTTTAGTTGAGCGAAAGCATCGCATGAGATAGTTGAAGCGGCTTGTCCATGCTAGCTCATGCTTCCATGCCATTGAGCTTACGGAATGATGCCTTTGCTAGTGCCATTCACTTGATCAACCGCTTACCTTCCAAACCTCTTAACTATGTCTCACCTTATGAAAAATTGTTCCACACTCAACCCACTTACACCCACTTACGTGTTTTGGATGTCTTTGTTTTCCAAATTTAAGGCCTTACAACTCAAACAAATTACGATTTGGTCCACACCGTGTACCTTTTAGGTTATTCGTCCCTTCATAAAGGATCTGGTGCCTAGATTTCAATGGTCGGATCTATGTCACTCGTGGTGCCACTTTTCATGAAACATCCTTCCCATTTCAAAAGTCTCCTTTACCGTAATTTTTTCTTTAAAACCACCACTGACAAGTTCAAAACTACTTGTTTTATCACCAAATTGTTCTCCAACTCCTTTTCCAAGACCAACGTTTCAACAGTTACAGCCTATACCTACTCCTACTTTTAGTCATAATTCTATGTCTCCCACTACTACCCCTAGTCTTCTCATTACACCTCCTGACAATTCTGGCCCTACCCTTACACCTATATCTCCCAATATGCCTATTCCTGCTCCTGCTCACGTCCCTTCCCTGCCAGTTCCATGCAACACACATACAATGATCACATGTGCCAAAGCGGGTGTCTTTAAACCAAGAGTGTTTCTGAGCACTACTATTCCTTCTACGGATGATCTTCCAAAGGATATCCATGTTGCGATGTCTAATGTTTTATGGAAGGATGCTGTTTTGAATGAACTTGAAGCTCTTGCACGAAACAATACATGGACCTTGTGTCCACTACCTGACAACAGACAAGCTATTGGTTGTAAATGGCTATTTAAAATTAAAAACAATGCCAATGGCACGATTGAGAGGTACAAAGCTTCGTCTTGTGGCTAAAGGTTTTCTCATCTGCGAGCTAGATTTTCGCGATACTTATAGTCCTGTTGTTCGAGCCACTACCATTCGTTTAGTTCTTGCTCTAGCGGTCATAAAGGGCTGGTCTTTAAGGCAAGTAGATGTCAACAATGCCTTCCTAAATGGAGACTTGACTGAAGAGATTTATATGCAGCAGCCTCCTGGTTTTGAAAAATCTGGCCCTAATGGTCAAAAGCTTGTATGTCGTCTCAACAAGGCTCTCTATGGCCTACGACAAGCCCCTCGAGCTTGGTTTCAAACTCTCCGACAGTTCTTGCTTACTCAACTTGGCTTTCATGCATCCAAGGAGGACCCTTCGTTGTTCATTCGTTCGTCATCTTGCAGTCTTCTTCTTCTTATGGCATATGTTGACGATATAGTTCTCACTGGAAGTTCTGCTCAAGAGATAAACACTGTGATTCACTTGTTGCACAAACGGCTTGCTATCAAAGACATGGGGTTTCTCAATTTTTTCTTGGGTATTGCTGTTCACCATACCCCTCAAGGTCTGTTTCTCAGCAGAAATATATTCAAGAGATTCTAGTTAAAGCAGGCATGGCCACAACAGCACCTACACCAACCCCTATGGTGAGTTTTCCGAAACTAGTTGCAACTGATGAGAGTGCACAGCTGGTTGACTGTCATCTCTATCGGAGTATCATCGGTATGCTTCAATATATCTGTATAACTCGTCCAGATTTGGCCTACTGTGTCAATAAGCTCAGTCAATTTATGAATGCTCCTAATGCTAATCCTTTGGAAGGCGGTCAAGTGTGTTCTTCGTTATCTTCATGGGACGGTCTCACATGGTCTTTCCTACACCAAAGGGCAGTTTCAACTCACTTGCTATCTTGAGCCTTGATGGGCTTCCTCTATTGAAGACGGAGATCCACCACTGGTATGTCCTCTACCTCGGTTCAAATCCAATTGCACAGTGCTCCAAGAAGCAGTTTGTTGTGTCAGTCTACTTCGGAGGTGAATATCGCAACTTGGCCAATTGCGTCTACGAAATTATGTGGGTTGTTCAACTCATCGAGAAATTGGCACGCCTCTCTCTCGATCGCTTTGTTATTTGGTGTGATAACTCCTCCATAGTGTCCATCGCGCCAATCCAACTCATCATTCTAAAATCAAACATGTTGAGATCATTGTCACTTTGTTCGAGAGAAGGTTGTGGATGGTACATTACAAGTCAATTTTTGTCCATCGAACAACAAGTTCTTGATGTCTTCACAAAGCCTATCACCCCAACCGTTTCAATTTCTTTCGACAGGCTCTTTGCATAGAGTCTAAGGACTTGTTTTTACAAAACAAAACAACAAAAACCAAGAGAATGTTAGAAATGGCGAAGGTGGTTAGTCATTAAATAGTTAGTTAAGTTGTTAGCTATTTGCGGTTATCGCGATTCTCAAAGCTGTTGAGTGCAACGTTATAAATGCACTTCATGCATGTATTCTAGAAACACGTTCTTTTCATGATTAATGCGATGAGTGTTATCATTCTTCTTTGTCTAAACAACTAGTGAAATTTAGAGGTAGGCAGGTTTAATTTTTTGTATTATGATTATTATAGTAAATTGTTTCTTTAATCAACACCTTGAATTACGTTAACAATTTTATTCAGCAGATTCTACATTTGTTATTACTATTGTTATGCCTATTACAACTATGAATATTACACCAACCCACTAGACCAAGAAAGTTAATTATGGAATCTTATTTATAAATAATAACAATGCATCTAAATACTTAATTTTGTCCGGATTTACGATTGGGAATTTATCAGTCTTTAAAATTATTGGATGATAGCTACAAAATGATTTCGAGTTAAAATTGATTTTTATTTTAAAGTCAAGTAAAATTAGCTTGGAAATTAAAATCAACTTTAAACTTTGAGACGAAGACTAAATCGAATTGATTTTACAAGTTTTGTGCTTGAATTGGATTTTGCAACTATATATGTCGAAACTATTTTTAAAATCGGGTTTTGAAAAATGGAAATCGACTTTAAAAACAAAAACGGCAGTCGCCACCAATCTTTTTTACTTAGGTATGATTGGTTCACCTTGTAAAATGTTTCGTTTTAAAAACATTTTTGGTCTACGAAAACATAAGAAAACAGGTTCGGGAGTCGGTTACGTACGAGGAAGGGTTAGCACCCTCGTAACGCCCAATAAATTGGTACCTAATCGATAAAGTCATGTCCAAATGTTTGAAGTTTTAAAAGTATTCAAAAATATGATTTCTTAAAAAATTTTTGAGCAATTTAGGTTAAAATTTGAGACTTTCTTGTTCCAAAATAATATAAACATCACATCCAGTACGTTAGGGCACGATGTTTAAGAACCTTCGTAACCAAAATCATCTCATGATTTACAAAACTTGAAAAAGGTATTTAGTTATTTAGCCAAACGAAAAATCGCAACCCGATGACGTTAGGGCACTATTTCTTGATTTTCTAAATACCAAAACATTGCCTTATTTTAAAAACATAGTAAGCTTGTAAAATATATTTTATTTTGAACAATAATCCATGTTACAATATCACATTTATAAACTATTATATACAAATATTAAAAAAAAATTATAAAACAATAGCATATAATATAAAATACAACATAAATAACTACACTATAGTAATCATAAATAATAAATAAGTAAAAGGGCATTGCATAGATAAACAAAATATATAAAGCAATATATGTAAAATAATAAAAATACTAAATGAATATTATAATAAATATATAACTTAATACATATAAAAGATAATACATAATAATAAATAATAAAGATATTTTCAAAAACAATAATATAATATAAATAATATATGTGAAACATGTTATAAAATCTTTTTACAAATATAACATATGATATAATATAATACTATGTAATACAAAGAATTTAAAAACATATAATATAGTATAAAAAAAATAAGATGTAATGAAAATAATTTTGAACTAAATAAAATAATAAATAAGGAAAATATATGTATATGTAGTACATTAATACATAATATAAACAATATAAATTAGATAATATAAATAATTTTAAAGCTTTAGAAATAATATATATAATATAATACTATATAAGGTACAAAATAAAATATAAAAGAATAACTAATATATAAATTAAAAATAATATGTAATAAAATAATATAATATGTAATAAAATATACAAGTTTAATGAATTAATATACAAATAATAGAGATAATATAACGTTTTAACATAATAAAATAATTAAAACAGTTTTAGAATAAAATAAAATAATAAAAAATAGAAAAATGAAGAAAGAAGGGTTAAATAGCAAAATAGAAAAATAAAAGGGATAAATGCAATTAAAACATATTAAAAGGATTAAATTAAAACATGCGCTAAATTACAGGGATTAATATAGCAATTAAGCCTCTCTTAAAAGCGTAAATTCGATTTTTTTAATATTTAAAATAAATCGAGGACTAAATTGAAATAAAATAAAATTCTTGGGTAAATTTTAAAAATAAAGAAAATGTAGAATTGGATGAAATTAAAACAATTAAAAAATGCGGAAGGATCAAAAGTATAAATATCCCAATTTTAAAAAACATTCGGATCTCTGGAGCGGGTCGGGTCAATGCGCAGATCTCTTGCCCTAAACGATGTCGTTTTGGCACTGGTGCTTAGGTCCAAAACGGCACCGTTTTGAATCGTATATAAATAGTTAAAATCAAAGAAAAAATAGCTTCTTCTTCATTTTTTCAAAACAATTTTGAGAGCCCTCGACTCTCTCTCTTCTTGCGATTTCATGAGGTCCTACCTACGCACGTAATCCACCATCGTATGTAAAAAGGTTAGTTTTTTTCCTTTTTAATATTTAAAGCCTTTGTATGTAAAAAAAAAACTAAAATAAAATAAATAAAGAAAATGAAAACGGACAGATTTCGAAAATGAAAAAAAAAGAGATAAAAGGTAACCTTGTTTTGATTTTATTGATTTTTGTATTCTTTTGTGTATTTTTCTATCTGTCTCCCTCTATCCATTTACATGTTTTTGTGAGGTTTATATAGCCTCAAAAATAAAAAGTGAAAAAGGAGATAAAAGATTGGTTGCCATATTTTGCCGTTTCTGTTGCGATTCTTTCCTCTTTGTGCAGGTGACGAAAACACGGCGGTGATGAGGCACCATTCGGGCGTGGATTGAGGAGTGACCAAGGGCTGATGTGCGCTGGTGTTGCGGCGTGACGATCGGGCTTCCGCATTTGCGTACTGGAGGCGCGAGGCTGGGGTTCTGTTGGTGGAAGAGCGGCGTTTAGGGTTTCTGAGGAAACCCTAGGTCGAAAATGTCTGGTTTTGAGCTAAAACATTTTGGGCCTAGTCTGGGTTCTGGGTAGTTAGGGTATTGGGTCAGGTTTGAGTGTTTTGGTGATGGGTTTAGGAATTGGGCCACGGTATTGGGCTTGTATTTGGGTTTTGTAAAAAAAAGTGTAAATGGACCTGCTTTAAGGATATATTTTTATTTTCGGTTTATTTCAAAGGTGGGCAAAATTAGGTACTTACAATAGACATTCACCCATATGTAAATCATGGTGTTATTATAAAAGGAAGAATAAATTTGATTTGATTTTTTCACAATTATATACCACAAACAATGGAAAGAATATTATGATTTTTTTTGGTAAAATAATCAAAGGATTACATAAAAGTGTTCATAAATAAAATGTTAAGAGTATTTTCTTCTTTCAAGACCTCTTTAATCTTTACAGGAGGTCCTCAAACATGTGCAAAATTTTATCATTCGAGAGAGCCATTTTCGCTAAAGCATCAGCAATCCTATTAGTCTCTGTAAGAACATATCTCAAGGACCACTTTTCTTCATTAGCTAGTATCTGTTGAATCCTTCTTATAAGAGTGGATTTTGGTCCTTCAGTCTTGTTATCACTAATAGATATAACAATCTTTAGATTATCCGGTTGGATGGTGACCTCATCATATTCTTGTTTCTGAAGTAGAAGTAAGCCATCCAAAATGCCCTAGAGCTCAGCAACAGCGATCGAACATTTTCCCAAAAAGCGATTTTAGCTCAAGATCTAATTCCCCCTACCATCACATATTACTCCACTTGTAGCAAAGAAATCGGAACCAGAGTGAACATCACCATCAGTATTAAGGTAAAAGTACATGCCTGATTTTGAGCTTTTAAAAGTTTGGTGTGTATTAATCTCCAAAATTTTATTTTGAACAGAAATAAATTGTTTCGCCCAACTGAAAGAAACCTTGATGATTATTTAATACAATATTCTTTAATTAATGCACATTTACATTCCTTCATAAATACACCATTACATATAACCTTTCTTTTTTTTTCCTTTCTGAAAATCACATATAACCATTTTAACAATTGAAACAAAGACTCGATAGAATTTGTGTATTCAACCGGTTTTTTTATATTTGTTATTGGCTGTATTTATTTCAATTTTATTATTTTCTATTTTAATTTCATTTTATAATACAAATACTAATATATCATCTCCTTAAAAAATTACGTTAGACAACAATTTATATATCACATAATAAAATGAGAAATGTTTAAAAGAATAAATATAACATACTCTAATAAATAAATATGATCCGAGATGTAAATGTAAACAGTTAGAATTAAAATCAAGATTGAACCTTTAAAATAATCAAAATTATTAAGATCAATTAAGCTATTATTTATAAAAATGCAAATCTTTCCTTTTTAAAGTAAAGTGGAAAAGTTATATCAAAAGAATTTGGAAGCTAAAACCCTATACCAATGCTCCATTGTTTAGTCTGAAAACCTTTCTTTGACTCCAATCATTATAAATAAATACTACTTTATAATTTTCCTGAATGAAAGTGTAATTATTAATTATAAAAATTATAATTTTTATACGTATTTAGCTAATAAATTGTAATTACATCATAATTATATATTATTTTGATAGTAAAATTATAATTACAGTTATATAATTTATATTTTTAAAAAATATTATTACTATAAAATTTATTAGTATGATAAAGTTAATTTCTAAACAAATAAAAGTTTAAAGTCAAATAATCATATTTATTATGTTAGTCTAAAAGATATTTGATAATATGTGTAACATCCCGAAAAGGGCCTATGCATTTTCAGTTTAATTGTATGAAATGATAAGTCTTAAGCACTATGAATAAATTTTTGATATTTTTGGAAACTCAGAAATGTATGAAAATAAATTGGAAATGAACATTTTTGGAAACCTAGAAATGCATAGACATGAACATTTTTGGAAACTAGGAAATGATTGAAAAATGGAAAGTGAACATTTCTGGAAACTTGGAAATGTAAGGAAATGGCAGGTATACAGAGCCGATCGAAAATTTTAGGAAACTTGGAAAAGACCTAGAAATGTCAAATTTTAAAGTTTAAAATAGGAAATTAGGGCAAGGAGGCCCTAAAAGAAAAAAAAGTTGGTGAAATTTGACACGCAAACAGGCTTGGAAAAGTGGCCTGAAGATGCCACTTAGGGCATATAGAAATGGCGCCATGTGCAAGAGGAATGGGCCAGGTTCGAGTCACTTGGGAAGCAAATAAATGAGGTTTTATTTTGGCTTCCGTATATTGAGGTGGACGGCACATGCTTCTAGAAAAGGAGGTGTTTTATTTTCATAAATAAGTGATTGTTAAGGTGATAAATAGAAGCTTTTTATTTGGATTATTTAGAAGAGATAAATCTTGGATTAAATCCTTTTATTTGTCATATTTAAAGATAAAGTTATCGATAGAGGAGTGGTGGTCCAAGAAAAAGTGTTGTGTCCAGGTCTACTTCAGAGGCTGAATATCGCAGCTTGGCCAATTGCGTCTCTGAAATTATGTGGGTTGTTCAACTCATCGCCGAATTGGCCCGCTCTCTCATGCTTTGTTATTTGGTGTGATAACTCCTCCATAGTGTCCATCGCTGCCAATCCAACTCATCATTCTAAAATCAAACATGTTGAGATCGACTGTCACTTTGTTCGAGAGAAGGTTGTGGATGGTACATTACAAGTCAATTTTGTCCATCGGAGCAACAAGTTGTCGATGTCTTCACAAAGCCTATCACCCCAACAGCTTTCAATTTCTTTCGACAAAGCTCTTTGCATAGAGTCTAAGGACTTGTTTTTACAAAAACAAAACAACAAAAACCAGGAGAATGTTAGAGTAACTGAAGGTGGTTAGCTGTTAAATAGTTAGTTAAGTTGTTAGCTATTTGCGGTTATCAGCAGTTCTCAAAACTGTTGGAGTGCAACGTTATAAATGCACTTCATGCATGTATTCTAGAGCACGTTCTTTTTCATGATTAATGCAGTAGTGTTATCATTCTTCTTTGTCTAACAGCAACTAGTGAAATTTAGAGGTAGGCAGGTTTAAATTTTTTTGTATTATGATTATTATAGTAAATTGTTTCTTTAATCAACACCTTGAATTACGTTAACAATTTTATTCAACAGATTCTACATTTGTTATTACTATTGTTATGCCTATTACAACTATGAATATTACACCAACCCACTAGACCAAGAAAGTTAATTATGGAATCTTATTTATAAATAATAACAATGCATCTAAATACTTAATTTTGTCCGGATTTACGATTGGGAATTTATCGGTCTTTAAAATTATTGGATGATAGCTACAAAATGATTTGAGTTAAAATTGATTTTTATTTTAAAGTCAAGTAAAATTAGCTTGGAAATTAAAATCAAATTTAAACTTTGAGACGAAGACTAAATCGAATTGATTTTACAAGTTTTGTGCTTCAATTGGATTTTGCAATTATATATGTCGAAACCATTTTTAAAATCGGGTTTTGAAAAATGGGAATCGACTTTAAAAACAAAACGGAGTCGCCACCAATCTTTTTACTTAGGTGTGATTGGTTCACCTTGTAAAATGTTTCGTTTTAAAAACATTTTTGGTCTCTGAAAACATAAGAAAACAGTTCGGAGTTGGTTACGTCTAGGAAGGATTAGCACCTCGTAACGCCCAATAAATTGGTACCTAATCGATAAAGTCATGTCCAAATGTTTGAAGTTTTAAAAGTATTCAAAATATGATTTCTTAAAAAATTTTGAGCAATTTAGGTTAAAATTTGAGACTTTCTTGTTCCAAAATAATATAAACATCACATCCAGTACGTTAGGGCATGATGTTTAAGAACCTTCGTAACCAAAATCATCTCATGATTTACAAAACTTGAAAAAGGTATTTAGTTATTTAGCCAAACGGAAAATCACAACCCAGTACGTTAGGGCACTATTTCTCGATTTTCTAAATACCAAAACATTGCCTTATTTTACAAACATAGTAAGCTTGTAAAAATATATTTTTATTTTGAACAATAATCCATGTTACAATATCACATTTATAAACTATTATACACAAATATTAAAAAAACAATTATAAAACAATAGCATATAATATAAAATACAACATAAATAACTACACTATAGTAATCATAAATAATAAATAAGTAAAAGGGCATTGCATAAATAAACAAAATATATAAAGCAATATATGTAAGATAATAAAAATACTAAATGAATATTATAATAAATATATAACTTAATACATATAAAAGATAATACATAATAATAAATAATAAAGATATTTTCAAAAACAATAATATAATATAAATAATATATGTGAAACATGTTATAAAATCTTTTACAAATATAACATATGATATAATATAATACTATGTAATATAAAGAATTTAAAAACATATAATATAGTATAAAAAAATAAGATGTAATGAAAATAATTTTGAACTAAATAAAATAATAAATAAGGAAAATATATGTATATGTAGTACATTAATACATAATATAAACAATATAAATTAGATAATATAAATAATTTTAAAGCATTAGAAATAATATATATAATATAATACTATATAAGGTACAAAATAAAAATATAAAAGAATAACTAATATATAAATTAAAAATAATATGTAATAAAATAATATAATATGTAATAAAATATACAAGTTTAATGAATTAATATACAAATAATAGAGATAATATAACGTTTTAACATAATAAAATAATTAAAATAGTTTTAGAATAAAATAAAATAATAAAAAATAGAAAAATGAAGAAAGAAGGGTTAAATAGCAAACTAGAAAAATAAAAAGGGATAAATGCAATTAAAACAGTTAAAAGGATTAAATTAAAACATGCGTTAAATTACAGGGATTAATATAGCAATTAAGCCTCTCTTAAAAGCAGCGTCATTTTATTTTAATATTTAAAACAAATCGAGGACTAAATCGAAATAAAAATAAAATTCTTGGGTAAATTTTAAAAATAAAGAAAATGTAGAATTGGATGAAATTAAAACAATTAAAAATGTGGAAAGATCAAAAGTATAAATATCCCAATTTTAAAAACACGCGGATCTCTGAGCGGGTCGGTCAACGCTACGGATCTCTTGCCCTAAACGATGTCGTTTTGTATCGGTGTAGGTCCAAAACAGTAGCCGCTTTTGAATCAGATATAAATAGTTAAAATCAAGAAAAAAAATAGCTTCTTCTTCTTTTTTCAAAACAATTTTGAGAGCCCTCGACTCTCTCTTCTTGGCGATTTTAGTAGGTCAAAGCTACTGCCGCCATCCACCATCAGATGTAAAAGGTTAGTTTTTTCCTTTTAATATTTAAAGCCTTTGTATGTAAAAAAAAAACTAAAATAAAATAAATAAAGAAAATGAAAACAGATGATTTGAAAATGAAAAAAAAGAGATAAAAGGTAACCTTGTTTTGATTTTATTGATTTTTGTATTCTTTTGTGTATTTTTCTATCTGTCTCCCTCTATCCATTTACATGTTTTTGTGAGGTTTATATAGCCTCAAAAATAAAAAGTGAAAAAGGACATAAAAGATTGGTTGCCATATTTTGCCGTTTCTGTTGCGATTCTTTCCTCTTTGTGCAGGTGACGAAAACACGGCGGGGATGGGGCACCATTCGGGCGTGGATTGAGGAGTGACCAAGGGCTGATGTGCGCTGGTGTTGCGGCGTGACGATCGGGCTTCCGCACTTAACGTCTTCGGGCGCGAGGCTAGGGTTCTGTTGGTGGAAGAGCGGCGCTTAGGGTTTCTGAGGAAACCCTAGGTCGAAAATGTCTGGTTTTGAGCTAAAACATTTTGGGCCTAGTCTGGGTTCTGGGTAGTTAGGGTATTGGGTCAGGTTTGAGTGTTTTGGCTGATAGGTTTAGGAATTGGGCCACGGGTATTGGGCTTGTATTTGGGTTTTTGTAAAAAAACTGTGTAAATGGACTGTTTAAGGATATATTTTTTATTTTCTGGTTTATTTCAAAGGCCGGGCAAAATTAGGTACTTACAATAGACATTCACCCATATGTAAAATCATGGTGTTATTATAAAAGGAAGAATAAATTTGATTTGATTTTTCACAATTATATACCACAAACAATGGAAAGAATATTATGATTTTTTTGGTAAAATAATCAAAGGATTACATAAAAGTGTTCATAAATAAAATGTTAAGAGTATTTTCTTCTTTCAAGACCTCTTTAATCTTTATAGGAGGTCCTCAAACATGTGCAAAATTTTATCATTCGAGAGAGCCATTTTCGCTAAAGCATCAAGAATCCTATTAGTCTCTCAGAGGAACATATCTCAAGGACCACTTTTCTTCATTAGCTAGTATCTGTTGAATCCTTCTTATAAGAGTGGATTTTGGTCCTTCAGTCTTGCTATCACTAATAGATATAACAATCTCTAGATTATCCGGTTGGATGGTGACCTCATCATATTCTTGTTTCTGAAATAGAAGTAAGCCATCCAAAATGCCCTAAAGCTCAGCAACAACGATCGAACATTTTCCCAAAAAGCGATTTTAGCTCAAGATCTAATTTCCCCTACCATCACATATTACTCCACTTGTAGCAAAGAAATCGGAACCAGAATGAACATCACCATCGATAAGGTAAAAGTACATACCGATTTAGAGCTTTTAAAAGTTTGGTGTGTATTAATCTCCAAAATTTTATTTTGAATGAAATAAATTGTTTCACCTAACCGAAAGAAACCTTGATGATTAGTTAATACAATATTCTTTAATTAATGCACATTTACATTCCTTCATAAATACACCATTACATATAACCTTTCTTTTTTTTTTTTCCTTTCTGAAAATCACATATAACCATTTTTAACAATTGAAACAAAGACTCGATAGAATTTGTGTATTCAACCGGGTTTTTTTATATTTGTTATTGGCTGTATTTATTTCAATTTTATTATTTTCTATTTTTAATTTCATTTTATAATACAAATACTAATATATCATCTCCTTAAAAAATTACGTTAGACAACAATTTATATATCACATAATAAAATGAGAAATGTTTAAAGAATAAATATAACATACTCTAATAAATAAATATGATCCGAGATGTAAATGTAAACAGTTAGAATTAAAATCAAGATTGAACCTTTAAAAAATCAAAATTATTAAGATCAATTAAGCTATTATTTATATTAAAATGCAAATCTTTCCTTTTAAAGTAAAGTGGAAAAGTTATATCAAAAGAATTTGGAAGCTAAAACCCTATACCAATGCTCCATTGTTTAGTCTGAAAACCTTTCTTTGACTCCAATCATTATAAATAAATACCACTTTATAATTTTCCTGAATGAAAGTGTAATTATTAATTATAAAGAATTATAATTTTTATACGTATTTAGTTAATAAATTATAATTACATCATAATTATATATTATTTTGATAGTAAAATTATAATTACAGTTATATAATTTATATTTTAAATAATCATATTTATTATGTTAGTCTAAAAGATATTTGATAATATGATTACTAAATAAAAATAAAAATCATATACAATTTTATGTAATTGTTCTAGTGCATATTTATTGGGTTATCCCTCCTTAATTTTACAATATACTTTTTATCATCATCTATTGGTCATTGGTTGAGTTCATCATCATCATCTGAATTTGAATCTACATTAATATTTTCAAGATTTTCTTTTTTCATGTACTCTTAAATTATAGACCATTTCAATCCTACCTATGATTGAAATTATAAGATATTCAATATGTCAGTACGACCCAACCTTTTTTATGATATGGGAAATATTTTTTAGATTTGAAGTATCGATCATCTCAATTCTACTTATGATTGAAATTATAAAATACTCAATATGTCAGTATGACCTAACCTTTCTTATGTTATGGGAAATATTTTTTTAGAACAACAAGTATCTTCTTGTTCGCATTTCAAAGTTTTAATTTCTAAAAGGAAAGAGTTCGCGAGTTGTCTATAATGCTTGTGTCTGACATCATTATCTCAAATGGTATCATACCTGATGATATAGTGTAAGAAAACCTTTTCTATTTTTATAATTAGTACCAACCTTATAATATTTGAGTATATAGTCCAAATAATTTGTAACTTTAATTATAAAACTTATATAAACTTAACTTGGAGAAATATTTATGTTAGATTATATCCCTTTTATAGAACGTAAATTAAATATAAATAATATAAAATTTATAATATATAACCTTTACAAAAAAGTTGTATAAATTGTCCAAACATCACATAGCACTTCTCATAAACAATATAACTTTTACCATAACTTTTGAAAACTATTTTTATAAATAAGTTATGATAAAAAATTATAATATTTTATAAATAAATATATTGTTTTATAATATATAACATGAACACATAAATAAATTATGCCCATACTTTCTAACCATAATTTTTATAAATAAATATATTATAAAACTTTTATGACATGAAAATTATTTTTATGATACATTTTTTCCATAACTATAAAAAATTTAGGATTTAAAAATAAATATATTTTTTATAATTTTATAAAGTACACAAATTATTTTTATAATATAAAAAATTTCCATAACCATCTCAAACACTCATACGCATTCATATTTATAATATAATTCTTATAACTTTTATAAAAATAATTTTAAAATGTTGAATTTAGGTATAATTACATGCATAATTACTCTAATTCTCACCTTCCTTAAAAATTAGAAGTGTAATTGAGATACTCCAATTACACCAAATTCAGTAAGCATCAATTACCATAATTACCTAAATATACCACCCTTATATAATAATAAAAAATTAATTATTAGATGATTTTTCAATAATTATCAAAATTTCTTGATAATCAACAAAATAATAACCCTTTAAATATTAGTGGAGTTGTTGTTTGTGTGATACTAGTGGATTTAGCGGTCCACTTACCTTAATTTCTAAGTCATCTACGTGTGTATCTTCCTGAGATAAGCAAACACCGATAAGTGTCTCATGACCAAGTGTTCGAATATTCGTAGACTTTAACCCTTTATCCAACTGCTTCAATTTTGTAATTATTATTTAATTTCGTCAAGATAAGGTTTAAAATTGCCACAAACACAGACATCAAAAAAGAAGAAAAAAAACATAATATTAATATCATTGAGATGGATAACAATAAAGTTTAATTTTGTCATTTCTGTTTCGGTATCGGCTGTTTTAGTTGATATGTTCTCTTCTGTTGCAAACTAGAATCATTAATTTTATGTTCTAGTTTCTCAAATTTGGTCATGTTTTAGTCAATGTTGATCTGTATATTTTATTTAAAAATCTATTTTAATTTTTTATAATTATATTAAAATAAATATAATTTATCAAACTTAATAATTTTGGAGTTTACATTATATATATATATATTTGTATGTCACATTCACGCTATGTAATTGAAATATAATATATATATATATATATATATAATAACTAGAAATTTTAATTAGTGTGTTAGAGTTTGTGATTCGAATTCCGTTACTTATTGAAGAAATAAATATAATAACAAAATAAAGGGGTCTGTGGGGGTGAGAGGTCGAGGATCGTATCGCACAAGTTGAGGCCGTATAGAACTATACTTCTACTATTTAAATTTTATTAAAGTAGGATTTTTCAACCCTTAAATAAATGCAATCGAAACTTCTCTTGTATTACTCGTTTTTCAACATTAATGAATTTTTTTCCTCTACCGTGATTTTTTTCTCGAAAGAATTTCCTTATAAAATTTGTGTGTTTATATTTTTCTTTTCTTATTATTTTGCTATCCTTCTATTGTTATTATCAACGTTTATTATAACAATATGTATTAGTAGCAATGTTGACAAATGTTTAGGCTTACGGACTTTAATGTCTCAAGTTTGATTTCTACTCTTCGTGAGTTATTCCAAAATTCATTTGACTTAAATTTAATTTATTTGGCTTTAAATATATTCGAATTGTTAATTCATGGGTTTTTGTTAAATTCATTAGTTTGATACAAGGTTTAGTTTTACTAATAAATCCTTACAAAATTTTAAATCAAAAGAAAAATGTGTTTAAAAACTTTTGTACCTATGTCCTCCTAATTATTGCACTGACAACAGTGTTTCTGATAAAATTCAATCCCCAATTTTAATTTCTTTTTAGTTATTATTGAATTTGTAAAGTTGAAAGAAATATTAACCGCTGTTAAACAAGTACAATTCATCACATATAATTTTTTGATGCCGACAATACATGATACTTGATGAAGACACTGAGCTGTATTAGCACTGGAACGAAGGAATTAGGGCATTAATCCAAATTTTTTAGTGATCAGCAACGGCACGACAACATAGCGATGTTGGATTCTTTTCTTATTATATGATGAAGTGTTAGGTCAACCAACTGCATTTCGTATAAAGAAAGCATAGATAAAAAGGGATAAACCTTGCGGCAATCAAATATGTGTTTCTTGCTTGAATTGAACATGTTTTGTAGACATCCAGAATATTGAATTTTAGACCCGTATGGTATAAAAAGGGTGATCTCAACGAATATGTTTCAAAAGTTTCAGTAGTGTCTCATTTTTTGCAAGCAAGGAAATTGCACCGAAAGTTTCCCACAAGGGCTGAGCCTTACAGTTTCATTTCCTTAATTGGAAAATTCCTTTCGCTTTTCGTGCTTTGCTTAACAATAATAATTCGCTTCTGGAAAAATCTAACGATGTCATGTTAGCTTGCTTTGTCTAAGGGATGGGGTGCCGTGCAAGCGGAGAACTGAAGGCAAAATCAACCTCAGGGAGCTCCCACCAAATTCTGGAAACCTTAAGCTAGCTGTAAATATGACTATTGAGTAAGCAGAGAGAAGCAAACAATGGCGATTTGATTTTGCAGTGAGCATAGTGATTTGCGTCATATTTCAGATTAAGGTGTTCGAGATTTGCATATGAGCTTTCTTGGGGGTTCATTTCCTGCTATCAGCTCTGCTTGCACTGCAGCTCTTTCATCCATTTTCATCGTATCTATTCACACTGCAAACTTAAGGAAGATTAATTTAATTTCATCAAAAACCAAATAAGAAGTTTTGAAAAGCGCAAGGAAATGGATTTCCTGGAAACTGACTTGAGTTTCATATTCAAATGAATATTTGTGTCCAACTTTCGGTTCACTTTCCTTTCATGCAAACGTGAAACAATCTTTATCTGCTCTTCAAATCCCAAACACAAGAATAAATGAACCAAGATATTTGCCCAGTTGAGGTAGGAAGTTATATTTTTCTCATTGCTTTGCTATGCTAATGCTATGAAACAACGTAAACTAGTAATTTATGGTCAAGGAAGATTTTTTTTTTTTTTTAATTCAATTCCTTTCAAACTATTAAATTGGAGGAAAAAAATATCATCTTAATTGTTTTTTATAGTAATTATGTCAACTAAATTAAAACTCAAATTATAAAAAGCAAAATATTACTTCTAATGTTTTCTATTTGAGAGATAATTGTGATTTTATTATCCAAAAATCAGAAAAACTCTGCTACAAAACAACAACTGTTTTACTGCTGCTAGTGATTCTCATTTTCTCTCATTTTATTTCACTTACTAAAGCTGAAAAGCTAAAAACATCCTCTTAAAATAAAATGCATTTTGGTGATGCAGCATGTTTTTCGATGGCGATTGTTTTGGGTGGAATGTGGTCTTTGAAGGGCATTGAGAAATTTGGGGGTTTAGGTATGTGGAAGGGTTCTATTGTTGTTGGGTCTTTACCTGATTTCTGGATTAGAATCTATTGGGGGTTATGTTGTTTTTGACCCCAAGACAAGCACATGAACTTCTGTTATATATCAGCATTTAGCGGTTCATAAAGGGGGGAGGAGAATAGTTCACGTGTTTTGTCGGTGACAAGACCCAAGATATAGCCCTAATATTTCTTTTGGCAAGTATTCATCCGTAGTCGTCGTTTTCTAGACATATTTCCAGTAAGAAAATTTCATTGACTTAATAAAAGTAAAAATTATAAAGTCAATTAAATTTTTAATCAAAACTATTATCAATTGGGTTTTAATCGAATTAAGCTATTGAAATTAATTTTTTTTGAAATTATTGGCAACCCATTATATGATAATATGGTATTTGACATGATAATTTAAATAGAAAATGATGGGATTGACTTTTTTTCTTGTGAGATAGGTGATTTCCAAATTTTATTAGGAAAAGTATAAATTAAAATTTGGAAACAGAAAAGTCTAAGGAATGAAAGCTAAACTAACACTATTGTTGCAGGGGTTAATTAGGCATAAATGTCAATTTTAAAAGATAAATGTGAGAATTAGTTTGATTTTCTCAAATTTACAAAAATAGATTGATTTTGAAAAAAGAAATAAAAATTATTTTTTAGAGAAGGCGTTTTCAATTGAGGTGGCAGTTAAGAGGCTAAAAGCGCGTTTGACCCCTAACTACTCCGTCAGCTGAAAACACTTCCAACAAAAAATATTTTCGTCCAACAATCATTTTATCCAACAATCAAAAATATGAAACGGTCAAAATTTTTTTCAATGGTTAAAATATCAAACAACTAATTACATTTTTACCCTTTAACGGTTATTTCATTTGCTATATAAACCCTACTTATTTTCTTTTTCTTCATTCAATCCTATTCTTCCAATTCTCTCAATCATATTCTCTCAATTCTCTCTACTATTTTATTCTCGATTTTTCATTCAATTTCTCTCAAATTCATTTCGTAATTTCTTTGATTTTATTTAATTTTTATAATTTTAAAAATGTCAATACCTCTTATTCATTTGGATGACAAACACATTTCGATGTTCAATTACAAATGGTAATAAAATATTATTATATTATATTTTAATTAATATAATTATTAAGTTGTTAACATTTTATATTTTTAAAATTTTTTATATTTATACAATTAGACCAAAGACTGGATTATCGAGACGTATATACACAATTTAAGTGTGAGGGCATCGCGTGTTATTGAACAACACTTGCAAGAGGCGGGATTCTTGGATTATCGGATTCTTGCACATGTCTCAAATGCTTGGGGGGACTAAATTGGAGCTCACACTTATCATTGATTTGCTAGAAAGATGGAGACCTGAGACACACACATTCCATCTTTCATGCGGTGAGTCCTAACCCTAACAGGGAATCCCAAGATAAAATTTCAAAACCCAGGAATCCGAGATAATTTTCAAACATCCCATCCTGGGAATCTCGGATGGTTATTGGCTCCTACAATTTTTTTTTTTAAATTTTCCCCCCAATTGCTCCCTTCTACTCCCTCGCTCGTCGTCCTTTAGAAAAAATATTTTTTTTTCATTTTTTTTTTGGTTGAATGTCGAATTTTTAGGAGGGAAAGTTTGTTCGTGTTGGAGTTTTAGGAAGAAATTGTGATAGTTTTAAGGTATGTTTGAGTTCACGGTGATTTGAAGGTGCTTAGAGACCCATACATTTCATTTTTCATGTGGGGAGTGCACCATCACCTTAGAAGATGTTGAATTGCAACTCGGGCTCCCAATTCATGATAGTTATACAGTCATGGGTTGAAGTATAAATAGGGCTCCCAGTTGATGATGGTTATGCAGTCATGAGTTCAAGTACAACTTGAGCTCCCAGTTGATGGCGGTTATATGGTCACGAGTTCAAGTTTCATGCTCATAAGAGGATGCTTTATAAACCTATACATAAGTTTGAGATCATAATCATATGGAAGAAAGGAGCTCACCAATATAATCATCTTATTCTTTTTCTCCATCAAAGTAGTATCCATAGTCTCATTGTCCAAAACCTGTGTCAAAGGTGGGGGCAAGAAGACTTTCAGGGGGAGTGATAGTGATGGTGGAAACAAGATGAAACGTGACTTGGGACGACAACAATTGCATTTTTTTAATTACAGCAATTGTTGTTGCCTCGAGTCCTGTTTCAGCTTTTCTCCACCGTCATTGTCACTTCCCCGCTGAAAGTCTTCTTGCCCCCACCTATAGGTTTTGGACAATAAGGTCAAGGATACTACTTTTGATGGAGAAAAAAAGTTGATTATATTGGTGAAACCTTTTTCCCCATATGATTATTCTCAAACTTATGTATGATTTATAAAGCATCCTCTTCTGGTGGCATGAAACTTGAACCCATGACCGCATAATCACCGTTAACTAGGGGCTCAAGTTATACTGGAACCCTGACCGTATAACCATCGCCAACTGGGAGCCTTAGTTATATTTCAACCCTTGAACGTATAACCACCGTGAATTGGGAGCCTAAGTTGTAATGCAATATCTTCTAAGGTGATGGTGCACTCTCCACATGGGAAATGAAATGTGTGGTCTTCGAACACCCCCGCATCACTATGAACTCAAATATACTTTAAAACTATCATAATTTCTCCCTAAACTAGAAACACAAAAAAATCTTTCTCCCCAAATTTCCAACACCCAACACACAAAAAAAAAAAAAAAACAATTTTTCCGTTAGACGAAAATGCTTCTTGCAAGAGGCAGTTTTTGTTTCTCTCCAAAGTTGGCCTATTTCGCCCAATTTGGGAAAAAAATTAGCCTAATTCCTTTATTTATCTTTAAAATTTTGCATTTTTGCCTAATTACCCCATTGTTGCGAAATGGACCAATGACCCTAAAACATGAGGAGAAAAAGGAAAATCTTAATTTTTTAAAAAATTGAAATTCTTTTGCATTTCAATTTCTTTTAATTTTGAACCTTTTGTTTATATATATACATTTTAAATTTTAAGAGTTGTTTTTATAATTATTGAAATTATAAGTTTTATTTATAAATTTTTAATTTTGATAGTTGATGTGACATATAAAATAAAATAATACTAAGTCAATAATAAAAATTTAGGGCCAATTTGGTCTAGATAGAAGAGTACGAGCCAAATTGTTTAAAGGTATAAAGGTCAATTGACATATAAAGCACCAAAATAAGCATTGACATAACTTTAGTAGAGGAACTACTTTGCTTCTTCATCTAACGTACAAGACGATTTGTCCATAGAGATGTACTTATGATGTAAACAAGGTCTTGCCCCTTGATTAAATGGAATAATAGAAATTTTAGTCCCCCAAAGTTACAAAGTCTTCAATTTAACCCTTTTTAAATAATTTTTTTTTTTTTACATTTTCCCTACCCCAAACTTTTAAAATTTGTCACCCCCAATTTTGAACACTTGGGTATGCTTTTTTTTTCTCCATTTTTAAGTATAGGGATCAAAATGCAATCTGAAGTATAGTATAAAGAATAATATGACATCTTTATCAATTAAAAATACAATAAAATATTTTATTTGGTTCTTTTCTAAATCTGTCAATCTTCTATAGAGGTGTTCATACATTATTTGGTTGGCAGCTCAAGTTGGTTAGTTCACCTTCTTCCTGGTGAGGTGGTTAGAGTTTGGAGGAATGAGTTTTTTGGTGGAGAAGAAGATGGAAAAAGTGAAGAGTTTGGAGGAATGGGTTTTTGGTGGAGAAGATGGAAAAAGTGGAGAGTCTGGAGAGTCCTCCTTTTAAGAGTCTTTAGAAGTATATTAAAGGGCTTTTTTGGGCCGAATTTCAGGTCAGATTAAGATATATTCTATAACAATTTGTCCCCCACCTTGTCGAAGAAAAGAGTTATAAAGTGACTCTTTTGAGATAGGCTTACACGTGTGAAGCGTGTAATTGGGGGCTTGCTATATAAGTTTTAACTTGAAACTTTACTGAGAAAATTTTGATGTTCGATGTGTGGTACACGAATTAAAAACTGTACTTGTAGAAATGCTGCTAACCGTATTTATAGGAATGTCACAAGCTTTATTGTAAAATTATTGTGAATTGTATTGTAGAATACCACGAATTGTATTTATAGAAATTCGATGAACTATATTATAGATTATTGCAAACTGTAATTACAGAAATGCCTTGAATTGTATTGTAATCTATAAGATTATGAAAATCTTGTATGCAGAAGGTCGTGGTCGTAAATCAGCGGACTACGAGATTCATAAAATCGCCTAAGTAAAAGGTCATGATCGTAAATCAACGGACTGTTTAAGTGGTGTCGCGATCGTAAATAAATTAAACTAAAGTCGTGATCATAAATCAGCGAGCATTAAAAGTGACAGTCGTGATCATAAATCAGTGAAATGTTTAAGTGGAGTCGAGATTGTAAATCAACAAACTCTTTATGAAGTGTTCACTATCGTAAATCAATAAGCTGAAGCTGTAATCGTAAATCAGTGAACTGTTTAAGTGGAGTCACGATCATAAATCGGTGAGCTCTTTATGAAGTATTCATGATTGTAAATCAATGAATTGAAGCCGTGCTTGTAAATCAGCGAGCTTTAAAAATGAAAGTTGTGATTGTAAATCAGCGAATTGTTTTAATGGAGTCGCGATCGTAAATCAGTAGACCATAAGAAAGTCGAAGGTCATGATCATAAATCTGTGAACTATAAGAAAGTCGAAGATTGTAATCATAAATCAGCGGACTATAACAAAAGGTCGTGATCGTAAATAAGCAGCTCGTAAGAAAGCCGAAGGTCATGATCGTAAATCAGCGAACTGTAAGAAAGTCGAAGGTCGTGATCGTAAATCAATAGATCGTAAGAAAGCTGAAGGCCATGATCGTAAATCAACGCACCGTAAGAAAGCCGAAGGTCATGATCGTAAATCAGCAGATCATGAGATTCTTAAAATCTTGTAAGCAGATTATTTATACATACCCCATTTTTTCATGATCATGGCTATCACACATATGTCTAAATCATCTTCTCTACCTATTTCAACACAACCATCCTTAAACATTAATACAAATAAGGATATATTTCAATGATAAAAATTATATTTGAGCTCACATCGTCAGGAGAAATTTAACCAATACTCATATCTGTTGCTATATTAAATGTAAGAGGATAAGATTGAGCGGCATGTATATCACAAAGGATGCTGAATAACATCTAAATATGTGAGATAAATAACAAGATAAACACATCCAAGCTTGTTGGAAGCATATCATCATTAAATAAAACTAAGCATGCACACAAACCTTTGTTCTAGTTATCCCCATAGCAATCAGGTAACAAAGACATGGCATCTTTTGGTTTGGTTCATACAAACAATGACAAATAGTTTGTAAACTAGAAGTTCATAGTGCAAACAAGCTCAACAAGAGGTAACATCTTCTCCCTACTATTAAAAATTTAGGAAAAAAACACACCTATGTTAAAAAAAATAAAAGAATGAATAACAAACTAACTAACCTACATTAAATACTTCAATCAACATGACAATTTATCAAATAAAAGTGATTAGCATTATATTTACTTTTCATATAAATGCGAAAGGAAAACAACTTTAAATACCACATGAAATCTAAGAAGAAACTAGATGCATTTCTGTAATAGTCTAGAAAGTACTTGATGCTCGGCTTTGACTTGTTGACAAATCAAACATTTTGATACAAATTCTGAAATTTCACGTTTCATACCTGGCTACCAATACATTTGTCTCAAATCACAATACATTTTGTTACTACCAAGGTGAATTGAATAACTACTGCTGTGAGCTTCTTGTAAAATATTCTGTATGATATCAAAATTTCTCAGAACATAAATTCTATTTTAAAATATAAACTACCATCAGAACTAACATGAAATTCTGAATCAAACATCTTTTTAATTTGTTCTCGTTTAGCAATCAACTCAGAATCACTTTTCTGAGCTTCACAAATTTGTTGCAGAAATGTCGGTCTAGCTTTTAATTCTGCTAAAATGGAACCATCATCAATCAACATCAAACGAGTATTCAAAGCTCACAAAGAAAAGAAAGATTTTCTACTTAAAGCATCGAAATAACGTAATCTTTTCCTGGATGATAATCGATGATCAAATCGTAATCTTTTAGCAGCTCCAACCATTTACGTTGTCTCAAATTTAATTCTTTTTTGTGACATCAAGTACTTCATGCTTTTTTGATTTGTGAATATGTGACATTTCTCTCCATACAAATAATGTCACAAGATCTTTAAAGCAAATATAATAGCTGCAAGTTGTAAATTATGAGTCGGGTAATTTCTTTCGTGCAATTTCAATTGACGGGAAGTATAAGCTACCACTTTGCCTTTTTTCATCAGAATGCAACTTAAACCTAAGTGAAGCATCATTATAAATCACAAATTCTTTGCCAGACTTTGGCTGAATCAACACAAGGGCTTCGGTTAACAATACTTTCAACTGATAACTTTGCTAACAGTTTGACATCTTTCTGAAGAAGCTTTGTTAATAGTGTAGCAATCATCAAAGACTATTTCAAAAATATTCGATAATACTCTGCTAAACCCAAGAAACTTCGATCTCTGAAACATTTCTTGGAGGCTTCCAATCTATAATTGCTTATATTTTACTCGGATCCACTCTAATACCATCTGCCGATACAATATGTCCCAAAAACCCAACTTCTCGCAACTAGAACTCATATTTGCTAAATTTAGGAAATAACTGTTTCTCATGCAAAGTTTGCAATATTACCCTCAAATGGTGTGCATGCTCAATTTTATCTCAGGAATATATCAAAATATCATCAATGAATACCACCACAAATCTGTATAAACATTGCCGTAATATTTTGTTCATCAAATCTATAAACACAACAGGTGCATTTGTTAAACCAAATGACATAACTAAAAATTCATAATGTCCGTACCTAGTCCTGAAATCAGTCTTCAACACATCAAAATCTCTAACTCACAGCTGATAATATCCTGAACGGAGATAAATCTTCAAAACACTGTTTCACTTTTTAGTTGATCAAACAAATCATTAATACGCGACAATGGATATTTGTTTTTGATCGTGACTTTATTAAGCTACCGATAATCAATACATAACTGCATTGATCCGTTCTTTTTCTTGACAAATAGTACAGGTGCACTCCAAGGAGAAAAACTAGGTTGAACAAATACTCTGTCTGTTAATTCTTGCAACTGTGCTTTCAACTCTTTCAATCCTGTAGGTGCCATTCTATAAGGAGCTATCGATATCGGAAAAGTTTTTGGTATTATCTCAATAGAAAATTCAACCTCTCTAACTGGCGGTAACCCTGATAACTCTTCTAGAAATATATCTGAGAACTAACAAACAGTCGAAACTGATTCTAATTTGAAGTCTGAAACCCTGGAATCAAGTACATAAGTTAGATACGCTTCACAACCCTTCCTGACATATTCCTAAGCTGATATAGCTAAAATGATATTAGCTGAATGGTCACATCTATCTGATTCAACCCAGACTATTTCATCGTTCTAACATTTCAATAAAATTTGCTTTTGTTTACAATTCACAATAGCATCATGAAGAGTCAACTAATTCATGCCAAGAATCACATCAAACTCATCAAATAGTAATAACAGTAAATCTGTAGGAAAGTTGCAATCCCGAATCACTAAAGACCAGTTTCTACAAACCTTATCAACTAACACATACTAACCTAAAGGATTCATTACTTTGATCCCAAATTCAGTTGACTCATAAGGCATTTTCTTATCTGATATTAAAGTTGTGCATATATATGAGTGCATTGACCCCGGATCAATCAAAGCATTAACATTAGTATCAAAGATAAAGAATCTACTAGTAATCACATCGGGTGCCGAAGCTTCTTCACAAGCCCAAATTGCATAGGCCATAGCTATTACCTGAGCCTTAGATCTAACTGTAGAATCTTTCGATCCACTTCGACTAATTCTCGCATTACCACTGCTTCTGGGTGGCCTCCCTCTCACAGTTGTGTTATTCGACCAAGTGTTCTAAGCTTTCTCTCTATCAAATCTTTTAGGACAGTCACGGAGAAAATGATCATAAGAATCGCATTTAAAGCACGATCTATCTCTCAATCTGCACTCACCAAAATGTCGCCTATTTTACTGTTGACATTCAGGTTTATTATTAAGAACACTCCCCACACTCGCTACAGAAGTAACCTAAGGTCTCGAACTTGAATGTTCCTTCCCTTTATCTCTTCTTGAAAGTCCGATCAAAGCTGACGTACGACTGTGAAATTCTTTCGGTTTCTTTGATGGGGACAAAAATAATTTTCCCATCGGTCGTTTACCTGTGTCATGAGCCTCAGAATCTGCCTTTCTTTTAGCTTTACTGAGTTCTTTAGCCTTGTGCGCTCAATTCACCAATGTCACAAATTCTTTCAATTCTAGAATCCATACTAATAATTTGATGTCTTTGTTTAACCCATCTCCAAACTGAGTGCACAAAATAGCTTCTGTCGGTATACATTCCAGAGCATACTTGGTGAGTTGTATGAATTCTCTTTCATATTTCACTATAGATCTACGACCTTGCTTCAGCTCTAAAAACTCTTTCCTTTTCTTGCCAAGGTACCTCTGACTAATGTATATCTTCTTGAATTCTGTCTGAAAAAAATCTAAATTCACATGATCCCTTGGTACCACAATAATTAAAGTATTCCACCATTAATACCCTTAGTCCTTTAAGATATTTTTAACAATCAACATCAAAACTCTAGATCTAACCAAAACTCTGCTTTTTCAAGGTCATCTTCAATTGTTGCATGAAATTCTTTTGCCCCATACTTACGTATTTTATCAACCGGAGGTTTGCTTACACATACTTGTTCTAAATATTCAGAATTAGAGGGACTGGTTGGAGTACGGGAGGGGATGAAGGTCATTTAGCTATTGGGTTCATTTTAACAAATTTAGAGAACCACTCAGACCTCATATTGGAAAAAACTTTTTTCACTTCATTGCTCCGGCTATTAGCTACGGGCCCACTACTAGCTACTCCTTGAACGGAGGTTTGCACATTACTTTCATCCTAATCAAAATCAGCTCAGTTGGATTACATCTTTTATCTATATACAAAACATAATTCAATTTAGGTTAGGAGATATCACACTATCACATTTATAAATGGCATGTATTTTATACTCTTTACTGGCTACATTTAGCCCGAGAACTAGCTAAATCGTAGCTCTAATATCACTAAATGTAACACCCCTAAATCATCTCCAATGTCAGATTAGGGTTACGAAGCATTATTGTACAAAAATAGAACCTTAAACTTCAAAACAGAATAATAATTCAACTTAAGTATAAATTTCCAATAACTCATTCCAATTATAGCAAACATACACACTTAGGCCTTAAATCGGGCCTTCAGGGCCCTAAAAATAGTTTAAAAACAACTCGAGACTAATTTGAAACAAATAAGAAAATATTGGAAAAAGTTACAATTTTTTAAAACAGGGGTCACATGGCTGTGTGACAAGCCTAGACCATGTGATGCTCGAACAAAGGGACACACGACCGTGACCAGCCCGTGTCTTAACCCGTGTATCTCATTGAGTTGGGTCACACGGCCATGTCACCGTTCGTGTGTCAGACTGTGTAACTCTTTGATTTATGACACACAATTGTGTCAAGGCCGTGTGTCACACGGCCATGTGACAGCCCGTGTCCCAGGCCGTGTGCTTCACAATTTAACCCTAAAACAGGCCAATTCAAGCCCAAAATTTGCCTAATCATCCACTCCAATTGTGCACACATTCAATAGCCCTAAAAACCTTTCAAACTCATATAAACATATCAATTTAAGCAACCTATTTCAACTAACCAATATGCCATTCAAAGACACCACATTTTAACCAAAACAACTTCAATAAAAAAAATCATATACCATATCTCAAGCACCAAAACACAATTCATTTAACTATTTAATGACATTAATTATAACCATTCACATATCATCATACACATACCGAAAAGACCACATATTACAATTACTTAAAAGTGACCAAAAGATTTAAACTTGCCTAAGCATTATAAGTCTAACATTCAAAATACATATTCATACCAAGATGATCACTAGCATAATCAACAATTACCATTGCACAAAAGTCCTATACATGCAAATTATAACCTTGGCCAAAATAACCCAAAAACTACCGAAGTGATTGCTAGATAGTTTAATAGATCTTCGACAAGCTTTCAACCCATTGAGCTTTGGATAATCTACGAAACAAAGGAAAATAGCTACGTAAGAAACTGATGCTTAGTAAGCTCATATAAACTAAAACATAACTTACTGATCGTGTCAAACAGTCGAGTTTTAATATTTATAAAGAATGATCGAACCTATAGACTAACTATGACAACGATTGAGGCAAGTGCACCTATCGAACAATAGTATAGTTTAGGCAAGATTATTTTATCGAACCTAAAGGAACCTAAAAGTACTACTACTCACTTTCTTTCTATTATTTAGCCTAAAATATGGAGTGATTGGTTTATTAATCTAAAAACTAATGAAAAACTAAACTAGATGCAAAGATAAAAGAATGAAACTTTGGGAGAAGACTGTGGCAAAACTCAGTTGATTTTAGACGATACCCTTAGGAAGAATCCACCTATGACTTCTTTTGTTATCTAACTTTTAATTCATATGACTTCTTTACTTAGCTTGATCAGTGAGACTCCCTAACCTATATTAAACCCTCTCTCGAGGCGAATAACGTCTAACCTTAGGTTAATTAGTGGAACTCTCGTTATCTTATAATAACCCCTAAGGAAGCAGTAAATCGATCAATGGACTCCCATATTAGGTTTCACCCTAATCTAGTAAAATCTCGTCACCTTATCTTTAGGCGTGCGATCAACTCCGCTTAATTATGCTAGATCTACTCTTAGGCAGGGTCTATTCTTCCTCCACCTAAGCATATCAGATTAAATTAAACAACATAATTAAGAATAAACTAAGTACTTATCATATAATTTAGAAATCAAAGAACAAAATCCATCATAGGTTTCATCCCCTTCAGGTATCTGAAGGGTTTAGTTCATAACAAAATAAGAAAACATCTCAAGAGAAAAGATAAAAAAACATAAGAAATCCCTAAAACCCCTTGAAGGAATTGAAGAGGAGATCCTCTGTCTTGAGTAGAACTCTTGCTTCTTGAGATGGATCAACTGGCTATCTTTGAGTAATTCCCTGAATAAAAGCTCTGGCAAAAAACTTCTGCCTAAAACTTGATTATTTAGAATGACTGCCTTGGGTTATTTATATAGGCTCTTTAGATGCTTTACTTGGCTCCTAAGTACCTCCTTCAAGTAGAATTACTATTAAGGTGTTTAAGTAGACTTAGGAGTATGTTTCTTTGGCTTCAAGCATCCAAATCCGAGTAAAATTGCTCATTCCCGTGGCAGGGGCACGCCCATGTCACACACCCGTGTAAGTCGTGGCCAGACCGTGTTGGACTTTTATCGACGAGGCACGGCACTGTAAATCGGGTGAGTAGTGTTCTAAATAAATGGAAAGGCACTACGTATGACTTGAAGTCCGTGTCGTGTTGATTTCTTGGGTTGGCCCAATTTGGTCCGTTTTAAGCCCGTTTTACGTTTTTTTTTCCTTAGGTGCTTTCCTGAGTATAAGACATGAAAAGAAAGGATTTAGAGCACCTTTTTACATTAATCAGGGATAAATCATCCAAAAGCATACTAAATGTGGGATTAAAATATGTTACTTTTACGGTTTATCACTTACCCTTCTTAAAATTATTTTATACAATATGCATAACATCATTATCCAACTCATATATTTAATACAATCCTATTAACACCATCAAAATCTGAAATTAGTAAGCGCATGTATATTGCATATAAAAATTAGCCTTTTCACCAATGAATCTTCATAAACATGGTATTCATCACATAATCATTTAGTTTTCATCAATTCATTTACATTCATCCAAATTTAACTTTCATGAGTTGATAACAATTATCCATTTGATCAAATGCCATACCATTCATCTTTACTTACCCGTTGAACCATTTAAAATTAAATCGAATACTCGGGAATGCTCACACATAGTGTGCCTTTCCATATTACTGTAAACTTTTCTTTCCATAGTGCTCATATGAGCTATGGGTTAGAATGTTAGTTACACAATGCTGCTCACAAGAGCTATGGAGAATCCACAAAAAATGTAGAACTTCAGCCATCGGTAGGACATTCAAGACCAATGCCTGAAACATGAAATCCCTAATTACATGCCATTCGTATCCTACGAATTCTTAAGGTCCAAATGAGATTATTTATCCATCACTTAATCAAAGCATCGATATATTCATATAACCAAGTCGATATATACTAACATAATATATCAAATAAACAAATCAAGTTATCATTAATAATGTAACACCCCAAAACTCGATCTAGATGTTTGGACTAAATCTTGAAGGTTACATTGATCACTGAAGTGATCGTAGGAAAATTTTAGTTGTATAAAAATTCTCAGTTATCAAATTCTCGTTGTTACTAAAAATATAATTCAAATGACTCTTACGTGCGTAAATCCCAAAATTCATACCATAGTGTTTAAAATAGAACTTACAGTCCAAAACCGTTTATTAAGAAATCAAATTTACAGAAAACACCTTAATAGCCTATTTTAAAAAAACATGATCCTTTCGAGACCTCTGCATGCTACGTCTAGCTACAGAAAAATGAGTGTACATGAAAAAGGGAAACACTAAGGGGGTGAGCTACACAAGCTCAGTGTGAGTTCAAAATGTATCTAACAATGGAATTACTGATAAAAAACCAAACAGTAGTTTAATAACGAAAAGTACTTACAGAGATACGCAGAAACAGAAAGGAAACTCGAAACCAACATCCCAAATAAACGTAACAATCAAAGCCACTTAGATAGTAGTGCACAGTAAAGCTACCAAATCACACACAGAATACTCAAAAGATAAACCCGTCAACGGGTCGATACAAAAATACTTATCATCACAATCCAAAATGTCAGTACGCTAATACCTTAATGCGCGTAGAATCAGTCATAAATGTTATGACGAAGAGACAGATTACAGATGAGTAGCTCACATCCACATTCATATAAATGTAGTTAAGTATTAAAACCTACCCATCCCACCAAAACACCTCTCCATCCCCCGATCACACCCCAAAAGAGCTTTTTATGCTCATCCAACCAAACACTCCTTATAGGACCTCGAAAGGCCTATCCAACGCTACACACCATGTAAGTGGTTGATAAACTGTAAAAGTAACATATTTTAGGCCCACATTTTGCATGATTTTGGATGATTTAAGCCTTGAATTATGTAATTTGGTGCTCTTAATCCTTTGTTTTCATGTTTTATACTCAGGAGAGTACCGAGGATGAAAATAATGAGAAACAGGCCTAAAACGGACCAAATTGGGTCAAAATAAAAATCGACACGGCCTGGGCCCAAGACCACACGGTCGTGCCTCCCTAATCTACTCTAACATGGCCTGGACCCCAAAACACATGGACGTGTCTCTTCAGCAGACTCGACCACGGCCTAAAATCGATTCACACGGGCGTGTCCCATGGGCATGTCCCTGTCGTGAAAAAGAGAAGTTTCACTTAGATTAGGATATTTAGGGTCGAAGAAACATATTCCGAAGCCTATATAAACACCCTAGGGGCAACTTAAGCAGAGAGTTCGGCAGAAGCCTTCTATTAGGGCTTTTTTCGGAGGAACCCAAGGCTTTAGTCAGGGGGTGTCCAGCTAGGCTAAAGAGGGCAGATTTGTGGAGATTTACTCGAAGATAGCCAGTTGATTCATCTCAATAAGTCGGGTTTATACTCAAGACGGAAGATCTCTCCTTCAATTCCTTCAGGGGGTTTTAGGGATTTCTTATGTTTTATTTTATCTCTTCTTTTGAGATGTTTTCTTTTATTGTTATGAGCTAAACCTTCAGATACCTGAGGGATGAAACTTAAGATGAATCTTGTTATCTTTTGCTGAACTATATGATAAATATTTGACTTGTTCTTAATTATGTGTTCTTAATTCTTGTGTTGATATTTCTGGGATATTAATTTAAGTATGATGTGCTTAGGTGGAGGAGCAAAAGTCCCTGCCTAAGAGTAGATCTAACATAATTAAGCGGAGTTGATCGCGCGCCTAGAGATAGGGTGACGAGATATTTTTGAATTATGGTGAAACCTAATATGGGAGTCCATAGATCGAATTAATGCGATTCTAGGGGTTTTAATTAGAAAGAGATTTCAATTAATCAACCTAGTGTTAGACATTGGTCGCCTCGAGAGAGAGATTAATATATGTTAGGGAATCTTACGGATCAAGTCAAGTGAATAAATAAATGCAGTTCGGTGTTAGATAACAAGTGAAGTCTAGGTGGATTCTTCCTTGGGTGTCGTCTTAATCAATTGGTTTTTCCTCAAGTTATTTTCCAAATTTCATTCTTTTTTGTCTTAGAGTCTTTAGTTTAGTAGTTAGTTAATTTAGATTAAACAAAAAATTCCCTTAATTCTTAGGCTAGATAATAAAAAGAGAGTTAGTATTAGTACTTCTGGTTCCTTTGGGATTCGACATTCCGATCTTACCTAAACTATACTACTGTTCGATAGGTGCGCTTCCTCCATCGTTGTCTTAGTTAGTTTTCAGGTTCGATCATTATGTATATAAATTTTAAGACTCGACAAAACAACACTTTAGCCATTTTTTTATTACAATTTATTTTTATTTTTTATTTGTTTTTACTTTGCTAAATTTTCCTTTATTTACTTTTGACAGATAATTTTAGTTTATAGAGGAGATGGCATTGAATAATTATCAGTGGCAATTCATGAGGACAATTCCTACTAAAGCAGCCAGTGTCTTCAACCTCGACGCGGTCACCATGCTATCAAATCAGGTAGAGATGTTACATAAAAAATTTGTTGGTTTATACGGTTCTTCGCAGACACATCTAATTATGCAGTGCGACACAAGTGGAGGAGTGGCGAATCCTGAGTACCCACCCTACGGGCATGGCATGGAAAATGAACAAGTTAATTATATGGGTAACTATCATAGACCTCAAAATAATTTTTATGGTAACACTTATAATGCAGGTTGGAGGTACCATTCCAATTTCTCGTGGGATGATCAAAATAGCCAAAGACCGGAACTTCCTCCAGATTTTCAACAACCAACTCACCAACAGGAAGAGGAGTCGAACCTTGAAGAGATGCTAACAAATTTCATAGCAGCCTCAGAAACACGTTTCCAAAAGGTAGAAACAAAACTTGAAGTATTGTCACAGGAGCTCAAGGATCAGTTAGGTCATCTTACTAAACTAATCTCAGAACAACTACAAGAAAGCTTGCCAAGCAATACTGAAACTAACCCAAAAGAGCAAATTCAAGCCATAACAACTCATGACAATGAAAGGTTAGTGAAATCTGACCCGAGGCAAGAGCCTGTGGTAAGTGAAGGTAAGGTTGAGGTAGGCCAGGATATACCCAACCCGGTAATTACAGAGTACCAAGCTCGTGCGCCATACCCCAATGCGACAAAGAAAGACCACACAGAGGAAGAATTCGGCAAGTCTCTTAAACTTCCAAAGAAATTTCGTATTAACTTGTCGCTTCTTGAAGCTCTTTCGCAGATGTTAAATCTTAGACCTCGTGTCAATAAAAAAGAAATTCATGAGGAACGAAGGCTTTGGATCGATGAACTAGACGAGTGGAAGACACACTTCAAAGTGAAACTAAAAACACATGAAGTAAAAATGAGGCAACTCCACGACGAACTTAATAATGGGACAACCCATCTTAAAATAGGAGATCAGGTACTCAAAATCTTCCCGGATGGAACAGTCAAGGTAACTAATCCTAAATTCAGTACTTTTAAGGTAAACACTACTCGACTTGAACTATATATCAATAATCGAATTGATCACATGAGGAATGATTTTCACCTCCTCAAACCACCATGATTATGCGAATGAGACATAAGTCTAGCTCAAAACTTTAAATGAGCGCTTCTCGGGTGGCAACCCGATCACTAACTCTACTAATTAGTCTCATTTTATTTCTTTTTGTATTTAGGCATAGGTTTCCATACCCACACGGCCTTGCACACGGCCATTGCCGTGGCCCTGTAGGCACCATAGAAAGGAACACGTGCGTGGGATGCATCTCTATTTAAACCCCCTTCTTCCCTTCTCTTTTCCGGTTGTCTTTCTTCTTTCATTTTCCATTATTTACTTTTATTTTTATTTTTATTGTCTTTATTATTTTCTTCTTATTCTTCATCCCATTTAGATTTAGCTTAGGATACAATAAAATCAGAATGGCTGCTTCGAGGATTTAAATTCAAATGGTTCGAGATGCTTCCCCACGTTCACCTACAATCTTATCCGGTTTCTTTTCATTGACTTCATCCAAAATTCAGGAAGTTTCACTTCTTCCCATCTTATGATTTCATGATTGTTTTTATATTATCTATCCTTGTACATTGAGGGCAATGTACATCTTAAGTGTGTGGGGGGAGTTAACTATAGTATTATTTGAAAATCCCTAAATTATGCCTTGTTCTAAAGTAAGTTTCTCATATTATGATTAGAATGAAATTTCCTTGATTTATGATTTTTATTGATATGTTTTGGATTAAGTCATTGATAATTGTGCTTTGATAATTAAATTTTAAAGATACTAGAGAATCGAGCATGATGAGTCTATTTTCAAAATTTAAAATTTTGTTAGGTTGTCTACTTGAATCTAATTGTTACCTCGAAGTTTGAAATTTACAAGGTTGATATCAAAAACCCATAATTTTTGTGAGATTTTGAGCCTTATAGAGCATATATTCTTTTTCATGCTCACTTTATTGATTATGAGTGTGTCAACACTGAATTGTTATTCTAGAACTTGCCTCGATTATACATGTCAAGACCACACCTTTGATTTGATATACAGAGATGATAAAGGCACCTAGGTTTTAACCCACTTACTCCACAAAAAGCCTACTTCCACAATTAACCCCTAGTGAACCCCGTTGATCCAAACAATCCTTTTCATTTACTTACCCACTAATATTCCCCTAAAACACTTTGTATTTGTTATCACCACTCTTTTTGACTACCCTTATATCGAGATTTTATTTGATCGGTTGCCTAATTATTTTATTAGTAAATTTATCCTTTGACTTGTTCTTAAAAAAAAAAAACACACGAAGTATATTCATTATTAGTTCTATGTTCTAAGATATTATACGTTTAAATTTAACATCTTGAAGAAGAAGCTCGTATTATTAGTAATTTAAATTTTCATGTGATGTAATTATTCAGGTTATTAGTTCATTTTTCTAGTTTATCAATTCAATCTCGATTCTAACCCTTCTAATTTAGCCTTTATCCACACCGTTAACCCAAGCCCCGTTACAACCCTGTTAAAGACCTTTTGATTTGTGTATCATCTCATATTATAGTGGTGGAGATTTGATTTTTAGGCAAGCCTATGGGATTAACTTTTTAGGTTCGACTTATGAGTGCTTATTCTTGAACCTTAAACACTTCGAGTGCTTTGAGTGAATCTTTAGCAAGGATGTCAATCCTTGTCAGTTTTGAGTTAAAGGTAATTTTTTAGATAAGGGGAGACACTTATGTTTTCGTGATACAAATATATGACTTAGAATTGTTTGAATCTTTGGGAGTCTTTGAGTTAAATTATCCATGTATGAATTGTCTATGAATTATGATGAGACATTGTTGATGAGAATTATGAATTGTGGAAAGTTTGTTTTAATTGTAAGTTGAGAATTTTGCTTGAGGACAAGCAAAAGCTTAAGTGTGGGGGTATTTGATAAACCGTAAAAGTAACATATTTTAGGCCCACATTTAGCATACTTTTGGATGATTTAAGCCTTGAATTATGTAATTTGGTGCCCTTAATCCTTTATTTTCATGTTATATACTCAGGAGAGCATCAGAGGATGAAAATAACGAGAAACGGTCCTAAAACTGACCAAATTGGGTCAAAATAGAAATTGACATGGCCTGGGCCCAAGACCACACGGCCGTGCGTCCTTAATCTACTCTAACATGGCCTGGACCTCGAAACACATAGGCGTGTCTCTTTAGTAGACTCGACCACGGCCTGAAATCGATTCACACGGGCATGTGCCATGGGCGTGTCCCTGTCATGACAAAGAGAAGTTTCACTCAGATTAGGATATTTAGGGGCGAAGAAACATATTCTGAAGCCTATATAAACACCCTAGGGGCCAACTTAAGCAGAGAGTTCGGCAGAAGCCTTTAGCCAGGGCTTCTTTCGGAGGAACCTAGGTCTTCAGTCAGGGGGCGCCCAGCTAGGCCAAAGAGGGCAGATTTGTGGAGATTTACTCAAAGATAGCCAGTTGATTCATCTCAAGAAGCCAGGTTTATACTCAAGACTGAAGATCTCTCCTTTAATTCCTTTAGGGGGTTTAGGGATTTCTTATGTTTTCTTTTATCTTTTGTTTTGAGATGTTTTCTTTTGTTGTTATGAGTTAAGCCCTCAGATACCTGAGGGAGATGAAACCTAAGATGAATCTTGTTATCGTTTGCTGAACTATATCATAAATATTTGACTTGTTCTTAATTGTGTGTTCTTAATTCTTGTGTTGATATTTCCAGGATATTAATTCAAGTATGATGTGCTTTGGTGGAGGAGCAAAAGTCCCTGCCTAATAGTAGATCTAGCATAATTAAGCGGAGTTGATCGCGCGCCTAGAGATAGGGTGACGAGATATTGCTGGATTATGGTGAAACCTAATATGGGAGTCCATAGATCGAGTTAATGCGATTCTAGGGGTTTTAATTAGAAAGATATTTCAATTAATCAACCTAGGGTTTGACATTAGTCTCCTCGAGAGAGGGATTAATATATGTCAGGGAATCTTACGGATCAAGTCAAGTGAATAAATAAATGCAGTTCGGTGTTAGATAACAAGTGAAGTCTAGGTGGATTCTTCCTTGGGTGTCGTCTTAATCAATTGGTTTTTCCTCAAGTTATTTTCCAAATTTCATTCTTCTTTGCCTTAGAGTCTTTAGTTTAGTAGTTAGTTAATTTAGATTAAACAACAAATTCCCTTAATTCTTAGGCTAGATAATAAAAAGAGAGTTACTATTAGTACTTTTGGTTCCTTTGGGATTCGATATTCCGGTCTTGCCTAAACTATCTACTGTTTGATAGGTGCGCTTGCCTCCATCATTGTCTTAGTTAGTTTTCAGGTTCGATCATTATTTATATAAATGTTAAGACTCGACAAAACAACGATTAGTGGTTAAAGTTACTCAAATAGTAATACGCTGTAAAGCTGACGTAAATACAATACAGAGCATTGTGGTAACCCACTGTATATATATTGCAGTTTAAACTGCCAGATCAGATAATATTACGTAGAAAAGTTGATGTATATGCGGTACAGTGTGGTAAACCGCTGTACCGATATGTTGTAGTTTAAACTACCAGATCAGATTAGATTCAATCTTCTTTCTGTTCACAACCAACCCAAAAATTACTTTATGCAAATGCATGTCTGCTTATAACCTCATGGAACAATGAACACATCGACAGTCAGTTAGATAGAAATAGACATGCACACACCCAACTAACTGGGTTCAGATTCAGCTATCAAGTTACTTAACCGTTAGGTCAAATCACATTAAAAAGTCATTATCTCGCACAAAAATAAAAAATAACACATAAGCGGGAGCCCAAATCGGTGTCTTAACTACCCTTACTAAAGCTTAGCCAAGGGTCGGAACACAGAGATACATTTTCAAATAAAAAACATACATGAACTAAAATTGGTGACTTAGGGCCATAAGACCGTGAGCTCTGGCCATGTGGAAATGCCTAGGCCATGTGAGGATTAACAAGCTAGTGTGGGAGGAGGCACACGTCCGTGTGAGCTAGGGACATGGCCGTGTGAACAGGCCGTGTAACTCTTTTTCCATTTGTGCTAAAATAAAGTATAGGGCAGACATGATTGTGTAAGCATCTCACAGACCCGTGTGCCCACCAGACACGACCGTGTGTCCAAAACACACGTTCGTGTAGAATCCCCAAATCCCCAAATTAGCCACACGATCGTGTGACACCAATTCATGAAAACCTTAATTCCCAAATGCAGACGCCCGTGTGCTCAAGGGACAGGAGCATGTGGAAATCGATCAAAATCCCCAAATTAGCCACACAACTGTGTGGCATCAAAATTGGCCTAGAACCCTAACTCTTAATTCAACACAGCCGTGTGGACCGCCCGCATGGGGGCACATGCCCGTGGGGCCACCCGTGTGGTCATGAAACCACCCTAAAATAACTAGAAAATCGTGCTTTTGCACTCGAAACATTTCCCATCCCTCGATAAACCGAAACCATACCAAATTGAACATGTTCTAAGCATAAAATAGCAATGCAACATCGCAAATAACTGGTTACGAACACACACACACACACACACACGTATAATGCTGATTTTCACGAAATCGACTCAAGAATTCACAAACAAAATAGAAAAATTCAGAACCCACACTTGATTCGGGATCAATGACGTCCAGAAACCAACTCAAAAAAATGAGTGAAGCTCTCTGAAATCCACAAGCAAAATCGTTTCCCAAAAGAAGAAAAAAGGTAAAGAAAAATAAAAGCCAACAAAGGAAAGGAGATGGAGAGGAGAACATGAAAAGAAAAAAATAGTAACAATAATAAAAAATAATAAAAATAAAACTAATAATTATTTTTAAACTTAAAACAAGTCTACTATTTAACATAATAAAAATATTTCCCCAAAGCGCACACACAAGGATTTGAACACGCGTCCTAGAGATATACAAACACACAACTAACCACCAGACCAGCAAGCCCATTCTGACATTAAAACGCGCAACTAATCACAATAGCTCAACCTACTCACTGACCCTAACCACTAAGCTCAATATTTCTAACCCTAAAATTCGAGATGTTACAAATAAGATTATAATTCTTACGAACTTACCTCGACAATTATGGTTGCAATAACCAAGTTGAAGTCTAGTCCAATGCTTTAGATTTTCCCCATTTAAGTCCGATTATTATTTATCTTGATCTAAATAGATAATTACATTCAATTAAGTACTTCAATTCAATCCATAATTCACATTATCATAAAATTATGAATTTACCCCTCATATTTTAACTTTTTTACAAATTGGTCCTTAAGCTTGAAACTTGTAATAATACTATTTTTACCCTTCATATATACTAACCAAATTTCTTAGAGACCCATACTAGACTAATTAGATTATCATTTCATCAAGTTACCATATAATTATACTATTTTCATAAATAAGTCCCTAAACCCTAAATTCATCAAAAACCACTTAACAAAACAAGTTTGTTTAACAACCAAGATTAGTAATCTATCAATTAACATCAAAACACATTCAAACTCAACTATGGTAAGTCCCTCAACCTCTAACAATTTTGCAAATTAACCCTCGTGCTAAGTAGTTTAAGCTAAAACGAGCTTAAAAACATAAAAATCACTAAAAACATGACAAAAATACATACCATGCAAGAACAAAGAGCTTCGCCGAACTTCTTAGCTCAAAAAAATGGAGATTTTGGTATCAACAAAGTGAAAATGAGAAAGATGATAGCCTTTTTCACTTTTCTTTGATTAACATTTAATTTAATTATCAAATTACCAAATTAGCCTTTTAAAACTATTACAATTTCATTAAAACCTATCCATAAACATCCACTATCAACATATATGGTATAATTACCATCTAAGTTCACTAGCTTACCTTTCCAAAGCAATTTAGTCATTTTAACAAATAGAATTCAACTTTTTCACATTTTTCAATTTAGTACCCTTTTCCTAATTAACCATTTATACTTCAAAATTTCTTAATGAAAATTTAATACTACCTTAATTTAACCATATAAATATTAAATTAATAATAAATTATTAACTCACTTGTAAGAGTCGTGGTCTCGAAACCACTATTTTCGACTGTTAAAAATGGGCTATTACAATTTCCATCGTCATATCATTTCTATTCTTTCTCCAACTCCGAACACAATTCATTAGTGTTGAGGAAGAATTTCAACTGTTAGTATGATGCTATAAATTTTACGCATACATGAAAAATTCAGACAACATTAATAATTCATAATAAACACTTAATACGAATGTTGAAATTTTACTTCTATAGGCTGTTCTAAATAGCATAAATTGAACATATTAAACACTTGATATTAAAGTTGAAATTTCACCTGTACTAGGTATTTTGGACAGCATACTAAGGCACAATAGATACTTGAATAAATGTTGAAATGTGTATTACAAGGTTGTTTGGACAACATATACAACAAATTCTCATGCTATTTAACCTTTATCAGTGCATTTAATTTACCTTAAAATTTGACAACATGATACATCAAAATCCTGTCTTTAACGACCCTTAATTGACTTGCAAAAGCACCATTAATTTATATTATTATTAACTTGATGATGATAGTCTAATGCATTATTTATAATTTATATTATAAGTTAATGATGATAGTTTAATGCAAAGCACCATTAATTTTCAGTAGTAATGGTTACAAACCACTTTAGGTTGTCCAAAACATTGCATTAAACTATCATTATCAACTTATAATAATATAATTAATGGTGTTTTTTTATAACTCTTGAAAAGAGTTCTATTTTGAGCTTCTAAACTTAATTAAATGCCTGTACTTAAGTAGATATAATTGCATTTTTAGGTTATTTTTAGAACATTGCATAATAACGCTTGGATTGTGCCTTGAATGTCATTTTATGTTTGTAACACCTCTAACCCGAAATCATCGCCAGAATAGGGTTAAGAGGCATTACCGAACATTCAAATCATTTTACATTCCATTTACGACACAAAGTCAATCATCATCATAACACATCAAAACATAATCAAATAGTCCTTTATTGAGGCTTTCAAGACCTTAAACACATGCTAGAGGAGGGTCGGGACTAAACCGGAACACATACAGAAATTCTCAAAAATTTAAAACTTTTCTATGTTTCAGAGGTTGCACGCCCGTGTGGGCAGACCGTGTGCCTCCCACGGCTGCTAGACACACCCGTGTGTCCTCCCCGTGGTCGAATTTGACTTAACACCACGGTTACCAAGCACCCCCGTGTGCTAAGGTCGTGTAATCTTAGGCCATATACTGACTTTTTCACACGGCTACTAGGCACGCCTGTACCATGGTTATGTGTCCTTAAGCTAGCTACTGACTTATGCCCACGGATAGTTGACACGCTCATGTCATGGCCGTGTACTATTAGGCTATATACTGTCATTCACCCACAGTCATTAGGCATGCCCGTGTGCCTCAACTGTCTAAGGCAAGTACCTCCTACTAAACGTCCTTATTGAAAACGAAAGCGACACCCTTTGCTGAAATAAGATTCAATAAAGCTGACCAAAGCACATTAAAACATGATTATACACATAATTTGGCAACCAATTTCATGTCAAATGATCAACATATCCACTCATACAATCTCATTCATAACCATGTTAACTAATAGACTAAATTTCACCACTTAAACACATTCCATACCAAAAGATGCATCATATATCAAAACCATTCATACTAAAAACTAACACATATTTAGCCACATCACATGGCTATTTACACATCTCAAACACAATTCAAATAACTAGCCTATACATGCCATATTTAAACTATATACTTCTTTCCAAAAGTACCCAAAATAGATTGCTGATAGTGTGATTGAGATGCTGACGATCCCCAGATCTGAGCTAACTTTACTGACACATGTAAAACAGAGAAACAATCACACAGTAAGCTTTCAAAAGCTTAGTAAGTTCGAAATACAATACATATTACTCAAATATTCAACATTAGTACATAAGTAAACCATCACATAGAAAAATGCGCAATTAAGCTCATCATCAAACCCAACCATATACTCAAGTATCTATTCATTCAACTTCTAAGTTTATCATCAACCAGATAGGTTTAACGTACCTTGATCAACACATAGTTACTCACCATTCATGCTATTCCATAGCTCAATATTACATCTGATCCAACCTTTGCTATTCCTTTGAGTGATTTGCACACTTAGTGCCAAATTACATAACTGAAACATAGTCGTTTTCGCACACTTAGTGCCAATATGTTAAACCAAACTTATATCAGTATCGCACACACGGTGCTAATTCTTTAAGCCGAAGCTTTTATCATCTCGCACACACAGTGCCAACCATCTCTATCTCGTATCTAAATTCGTACACATATTGCCTTTTAGTTCAATTCCGCACTTAGCATTTCAAATCTCATAGTTATATAGATATTCATTCAATTCATATCACATAGAACATAAGTTAACAACATGTATTATATCCAAACTTACCTCAGACATCGAACTATCGAAATGGTCGATTAATCTAGCACTTTATATTTGCCTCGATCTTGATCTGAACCTCTTCTCTCTTGGTCTATACACATTCAAATTCAATCCATTCAATCACCAATTCATTCAATTTAATGCACTCACACTTATTTAGGGCATTTTATAAAATAGCCCTCACATTTTCACATTTTGACACTTTAGTCCCTATTTCACAAAATCATCAAATTCACAAAATTTCTTTTCACACAAGCCTAACCAAATTTTCATTATGTTCATACAAGCCCACACATTTCATTTATTTCACATTTTAGTCCTTCAATTTATCATTTCTCAAATAAGTCCAAAATACTCAATTTCACTAAAAACTCCAATACAAACTATGTTAATCCAACACTAAGCTTTCATATTTCACTATCAACTAGCACATAGCTCAAGTATTCATCAATGGCTCATCACAAAATCATCACCAATTCATAAAATTACAACATGGGCTTGAAAGTAGAGTAAGCAACAATCTCAAAAACATAAATATCATCAAAAACCAAAGTTAAAACTTAGCCGAATACCCTATCTCAATTTTTCTTTCTTTTCTTTCTTCAATTTTGACCACTATGGATGATAATGGCTTATTATTAGCCTTTTTTTTACTTATATTATCATATAAATCCATTTACAAAAATAACCTTTCATTATTATAAAACACATAGACATATAAATGGCACATTTGACCTTTGTCACCCACTAACATAAAACATGGTTTAATTGCCTAATAAGGCCACCACATTAAAGGAAAACAACACTTAAGTACTTATAAATTAGCACACAGCTTTTACCCTTCACGCGATTAAGTCCTTTTTGCAATTTAAGCACACAATCAATAAAATCTTCACACAGAAATTTTGCACAGAATAATTCACATACTGTACACACAAAAAATAATATTAAAATATTATTTTGACCTTACATTTGTGGTCTTGAAACCACTATTTCGACTAGGGTCTAAACCGGGCTGTTACAATGTTACTTTTCCTATTGGGAGAAAGAGAATTGGTTGTTGTATGCAGAAGGTGTAAAAATGATGTATAAAAAGAGCAAAATGAGGAAAAGAATAAAGAAAGTGAAATATTGCCATGGTAAAAGGTTGAATGGATTGCCAACATAAATGCCATGGTAATTCAGGGATAATCTGACACAGTACTCAGTCCTCATCACTTTCAGCCAGCTATATATGTACCAGATAAATCCACTAGAAAAAGAGGGAGAAAAATGTGTGCTGAGAAGAATGGTGACAGCAATCCTCTCTCTGCATAAAGAAGAACTCCATTAGAGAATTCTAGAGAAAGAAAAGGAAGTAGGTACAGAGAGAAAAGTACAGACGTGAAGAAGGGGAAGAGACATCTAACCTGGGTTCACGTACAATCGGAAGATAAAAGAGAAACTAGAGTGTGACGAGAAATCCTGCAATTTCTGCCTTTGTTTTCCTGATTTTTGTAATTCAAACTTGTTTTAATGTTGATGAATTATTTTAATTTGGTGTTAACTTTTCCAGCCATGAACTAAATCTTTTCTGGGTTGGAGTTACTTGGGTGAATGTTTTATCATCTTTAATGCTCATGATTTGAGATTGTGCCATTGTTTTGTTCAGTTTTTGCTTATTCTAAATACATGCATGCAAGCTCTAGACATAGTTGATTGTGTGCTATGTTATTTGATGTATTTTTAATTTTAAAAGGTTAAATATATTGGATCTTGAACCGTTTGATGCAAGCGAATATTTGACAGAATATTCATAGAACTCGAGTTGTAGATGTTGCAAGTTGTGCAGAGAAGAACGTTCATTGTAGTTATTAATACAGAGTTCTGTAGACATACAGTAACTCAAATTTTTAGCTTAAGATCTTGCTACTGAAAGAGGCAGGTTATAGTGGTTACTCTCTAAGCAGTTGATTAAACAATCTTTTTTCATGACATTAGTTTGATATGAGCATTTCACCATGAATAATTCCAACGCTATTCATTCAGCAACAGAATTACTCTTGCTTTTCTCTGTAATTTTACACTACATTTTATTTGCAATATCAATTATTTTTTTTAGCATTTGATTTCATTAATTCATTATACAAACATCCTATTCAACTTGAGAGTATTTCATGTTATTTAGTATAGTTAATTGGATTATAATAACTTACTCAATTTCTTACCAATTTTCGATCCCCGTGGAGACGATACTTACTTATCATTGTATTACGTGAATGACGTGTACACTTGCACAATTGCATTAGTTATTTACATGCAACAAGTTTTTTCGCCATTGCCGGGGATTAGCAACCTTGGTGAAAAGTTGATTTGTTATTATTCTTGTTATTTTTGTTAGAACAGAATTAGTATTTTATTTTATTTTTCATTTTTGTATTAGTGCATGAGAAGAAGTATTCAAGAGGATACAAAATATTGTTTTGATCCTGAAATTGAAAGGACATTAAGGCGGAGAAGAAAAGAGTTAAGAGATATGGAGAGAATTAGAAATTATCTAATCAGAGAAGATCTAATACTTCAGAATGAAAGGAATGCTGATATTCCTCAAATCATAAATGACAGAGACAGACCCATCAGAGGATATATTAGGCTACATATTCAAGCTCAACACTTTGAGCTAAAACCAGTAATGTTTCAGATGCTGCAAACGGTAGAGTAGTTTAGTGGTTTACTGACTGAAGATCCCAGATTGCACTTGGGACTTTTTGTTGAAGTCTGTGACTCATTCAGGCTGTAGGGTGTTCCTAAAGATGCCTTTAGATTAAAATTATTCCCTTATTCATTGCTAGAACGCGTCAGATCATTGTTGAATGCATTACCATTAGGTACGGTGGCATCTTGGGATGAATTGTGTCAGTGATTTCTGCTTAGGTACAATCCTCCTAACATGAATGCCAAGCTTAAGAATGACATTACATCATTCAGAAATCTGAAGATGAAACATTATATGAAGCATGAGAGCATTTTAAGGAACTATTTTGAAAATGCTCGATGCATGGTTTTCAGCATTAGACATAGATTGAAATGTTCTACAACGGATTAAATGCTCGTATGCAAATAGTGGTGGATGCATATGCTAGTGAGTCATTGCTTGACAAATCCTGCAATAAAGCATACGAAATTCTGGAAAGAATAGCAAATAATGATTATCAGTACCCTACTACCAGAGTTGGTATTGGTAGAAAAGTTGCTAGAGCAATGGAACTTGATGCGATTACACCTTTAACAGCTTAGGTATCATCTTTAACAAATAGGATTAAAACTCTGAAAAGACACTTTGCAATGCAGGAGATGGAGGTTGCAGAACTAGCATGTGTATACTATGGAAAAGATCATGTTGTTTATGAATGCCCATCTAATCCAGCCTCTACGTATTAAATGGGGAATTTTAATTGTAGCAACAACAATCCATACTCTAACACATACAATCCAGGGTGGAAACAACATCCAAATTTCAACTGGAGTAATCAAGGAATGGGAAATGCCAACAATATTAATTGACAGAATGTGTCTAGTGTACCACCTAGATACAATCAACCAATGTTGCGAAAAAATATGCCACTGCATTAAATTCCAGACAACAATGAGCATTGCCTAGTGAGATAGAAAGTTCCCAATCTTAAGGAAAGGAACAATGTAAGGCCATAACACTCCGTAGTGGCACTTAGCTGCCAAGAGTTGTGAATGATGCCTTTATTGAAGAGGAAAGTACGAAAGTTCCTGAAAGCACAACTTTCAAATCAGTAGTGGAACAAAATACAAAAGTTGGGAGTAAACAAAAGTATACAACATTTGAAAATGGTGAGCAAAAAAATGTTGTAGTAGAATCAGATCATGTTGCCAACAAAAATACAGCAAAACAATATCAGCAACCTAAAGGACGACCACCTCCACCATTTCCCTAGCTAATTAATGTGCAGAAAGACAAATTGACTATGAGGGTGAATGATCAGCAGGTTACATTCAACATATTTAATGCTCTGAAATGTGTTGATAAGAGTGAATATTGCCAGGCTATTGGGTTGCTAGAAATGATAGTGGAAGAAAAGTTTGCAAGACATTTGCCTCAGCAAAATCTTCTATCTCCAATAATTCATTTAAGTAGAAGATGCTTAACTCGCTCGGTTAGTTGCAGAAGCAACTCAATCTCTTTGAGATTTAGCAACTCCAAATTGTCGCGAAATTGGAAAAAGCGTAAAAAATAATCTTTTCTATCTTTCTTTTCTTTAATTGCTTTACTTTGATTTTGTTCTTATTATTTTTATCTTTAATTACTTAACATTATTTTCATTTATAATTTATCTCCTTATTAATGAGATCAAAGAGTCTAATAAAGAAGTGGAGGCTTTGCACCTAATGAAAAGAAGGTTTTATCGAATGAAAAAGAAAGGGACGAGGATGAAGCTAAAGTTGATGAGCCTGGTGATGTGTCTCTAACTAACTGTGATCACAATAATGGCAAGCGCACCTATCATTTAATAGTATAGTTATGGTAAGACCGAAAATATCGTATCCACAAGGATGAAGAGTACTAGTAACTACTATATTCCTATTATCTAGCCTATGAATTGAAGTGATTTCTTTTAAACTAAAATTAATTAAAAGCACGACAGAGAATGAATTGGGAAAATACTTTTAGACAACTTTATGAAAGAGGCAATACCTAAGGAAGAATCCACCTAGACTTCACTTATTACTTCTGATTCATACGATTTATTCAGTTGACTTAATCCATAGAAATCCCTGATTTATGTTAATATCTCCGTCGAGACTAAGAATAATTGACTCTAGGTTGATTAATTGAAATTTATTTCTAATTAAAACCCCTATTGTTGCATTAACTCGATCTATGAATTCCCTTATTAGATTTAACTCTAATCCGGTAGATTTACGTCATCCTATGTCTAGGATTGCATTCAACTCCGGTTAATTGTGTTGATCTACTCTTAAACAGGGACTTTTGCTCCTCTGAATAAGCACATTCGACTTGAATCAATAACCTAAATTATTAAAGTAAGAATAAGAACTCACAATTAAGAATAAGAACAAGTATTTATCTTATAAATCAAATAGTAATAAGATCTATCTTAGGATTCATCCCCTCAGGTATTTAAGGGATTTAGTTCATACTAATAGAGGGAAACATCTTACAATAAGGAAAACTTCAAAACATAAGAAAACCCAAAAACTTCAGGAGAAATTGATAGGAGATCTTCAGTATTGATGGGGATCCTTCTTCCAAGCTACTCCTAATGGCTATCTTCGAGTATTTTCTACTTTCTACTCTGTGTGTTCTCTTAGGTCCTCGCCTAGGGTGTTTATATAGGCTTTGGAGCACCTTTCTTGGCCCACAAGTAGTCTTTTCTGAATAGAATTAGATTTGGGTTTGGTAGGGACATGCCCGTGTGTGATAGCTTAGGCCGTGTTTGATTCTGCTTGTCACACACGGCTGTGTGGTCTGCCCGTGTGCGATAGTCTAGGCCGTGTTGATTTCTGAGGTAGGTCCATTTTGTCCCTTTTTGGCCCATTTCACATTTTTTTTGACTCCCTAAGCTCTCCTGAGTGTAAAACATGAAATTAAAGGATTAGGAGCATCGGATTCATCAAATCTAATGAAAATTCATCCAAAAATAAGCCAAGCATGGGGTCAAAATATGTATAAATCATGGTTTATCAAATATCCCCACACTTAAGCCTTTGCTTATCCTCAAGCAAAATCCTCAACTCAGAATCAAAATAAATTCTTCTCAACTTATAATTTTCATCAATAATGTTTTGAAATAATTTACACATAATCATGTATTGAGAATTCTACTTAAAATAGCATCAAAGTTTCAAACAATCCAAGTCAAACATGTGAATCATAAAATCATAGGTATTCCCCTTCATCTAAATAATTACCTTTAATTCCAAATCAACAAAAGTTGACATCCTTACTAAAGATTCACTCAAATCACTAGAAGTGTTTAAGGTTCAATAATTAAGCACTCAAAAATCAATCATGAAAAGTTATTACCATAGGCTGCATGAAAATCAAATCTACACCATTATAAATGAGATGGTATACAAATCAAAAGGTCTTTAGCAAGGTTGTAATAGGGCTTAGGTTAAAGGTATGGATAAAGGCTGAAAAAGATGGTTAGAATCGAGATTAATGTAATAAATTACCAACTAGAAAAATAGTGCTAATTATTGAATTATAAATAAGTACCTGATCATTATTTTGTCGAGTATTAAAATTTATATAAAGAATGATCGAACCTGGAAACTAACTAAGACAATGATGGAGCCAAGCGCACCTATCGAATAGTAGTATAGTTTAGGCAAGACCGAAATGTCGAATCCCAAAGGAACCAAAAGTACTAATACTAACTCTCTTTTTATCATCTAGCCTAAGAATTAAGGGAATTTGTTGTTTAATCTAAATTAACTAACTACTAAACTAAAGACTTTAAGAAGAATGAAATTTGGAAAATAACTTGAGGAAAAACCAATTGATTAAGACGTCACCGAAGGAAGAATCCACCTAGACTTCACTTGTTATCTAACACTAAACCAGGCGATTTATTCACTTGACTTGATCCGTAAGATTCCCTAACGTATATTAATCCCTCTCTCGAGGTGACTAACGTCTAGCCCTAGGTTTTTTAATTGAAATCTCTTTCTAATGAAAACCCTTAGAATTACATTGACTCGATCTATGGACTCCCATATTAGGTTTCACCCTAATCCGGTAAAATCTCTTTACCCTATCTCCAGGCGCGCGATCAACTCCATTTAATTATGCTAGATCTACTATTAGGCTGGGACTTTTTCTCCTCCACCTAAGTTCATCATACTTGAATTAATATCGTGAAATATCAACTCAAGAATTAAGAACACATAATTAAGAACAAGTCAAATATTTATCATATAGTTCAGAAAAAAATAACAAAATTCATTTTAGGTTTCATCCCCCTCAGGTATCTGAGGGTTTAGCTCATAACAATAAAAAAAACATCTCAAAAGAAAATATAATAAAACATAAGAAATCCCTAAAACCCCCTAAAGGAATTGCAGGAGAAATCCTCCATCTTGAGTATAATTCTAGCTTCTTGAGATAAATCAACTGGCTATCTTTGAGTAAATCTCCACAAATCTGCCCTCTTTGGCTTAGCTAGACGCCCCCTGACTAAAGCCCTGGGTTCCCTCGAGAAAAGCCTTGGCAGAAGGCTTCTGCCGAACTCCTTGCTTAAGTTGCCCCCAGGGTGTTTATATAGACTTTGAGATGCTTTACTTGGCCCCTACATATCCAAATTCAAGTAGAATTCCTACTACTGTGTTTGAATATGCTTTGGAATGTGTTTATTTGCCTCCAAGTATCCTATTCTAAGTAAAACTCCTCTTGGCGGGGAGGGACACGCCCGTGTGAATCGATTTCAGGCCGTGGTTGAGTCTGCTGAAGAGACACGCCCATGGGTTTCGAGGTCCAAGCTGTGTTAAAGTAGATTAGGGAGGCACAACCATGTGGTATTGGGCCCAGGCTGTGTCGATTTCTATTTTGACCCAATTTGGTTCGTTTTAGGCCCGTTTCTCGTTCTTTTCATCCTCCTGTGCTCTCCTGAGTATAAAACATGAAAACAAAGGATTAAGAGCACCAAATTACATAATTCAAGGCTTAAATCATCCAAAAGTATGCTAAATGTGGGCCTAAAATATGTTACTTTTACGGCAAATACCCCTACACTTAAGCTTTTGCTTATCCTCAAGAAAAATTCTCAACTTACAATTAAAATGAACTTTCCACAATTCAATGTCTCATCATAATTCATAGACAATTCATAGATGGATAATTTAACTCAAATACTCCTAAAGATTCAAACAATTCTAAGTCATATATTTGAAGCACAAAAACATAAGTGTCTCCCCTTATCTAAATAATTACCTTTGGTTCAAAACTGACAAGGATTGACATCCTTACTAAAGATTCACTCAAAGCACTGGAAGCGTTTAAGGTTCAAGAATAAGCACTTATAAGTCGAACTTGAAAAGTTAATCACATAGGCTTGCCTAAAAATAAAATCTCCACCACTGTAATATGAGATGATACACAAATCAAAAGGTCTTTAATAGGGTTGTAACGGGGCTTGGGTTTAAGGGGTGGATAAAGGCTAAATTAGAAGGGTTAGAATCAAGATTGAATTGACAAATTACCTAACTAGAAAAAAGAATTGATAATGAAATTACATCAATTGAAAATTTGTAATACTAATACTAATAATATGAGCTCCTTCTTCAATAGGTGGAATTTTAATTGTACAAGCTCACTTTTCATAATGCTAATACTGAATATACTTCGATTTTTTTTTCAACACAAATATTTACATAAATGAGAAAGAACTTTAACAACTGAAATATAGAACATAGTTGGGTAACTGTTCAAATCAAATCTCGACAAAAAGGGTAGTTAAAATTAATGTTGATAACAAATACGAGTGGGGTTTTGGGTTAATATTAGTGGGTGAATCAATAAAAATGGTGGTTAGCATCAACGGGGTTCACTAGGGGTTAATTACGAAGGTAGGCTTTTAGTGGAGTGAGTGGTTTAAAACCTAGGTGCCTTTCTCATATCAGTATATCAAATAAAAAATGTGGTCTTAACATGTATAATCGCTGCAAGTTCTAGAATAACAATTCAGTGTTGACACACTCATAATCAATAAAGTGAGCATGAAAAGGAATATATGCTCTATAAGGCTCAAAATCTCACAAAAAATTATGGGTTTTTGATATCAATCACTATAAATTTCAAACTTCGAGGTAACAATTAGATTCAGGTAGACAACTTAACAAAATTTTAAAATTTGAAAATAGACTCATCATGCTCGATTCTCTAGTATCTTTAAAATTTAATTATCAATGCACAATTATCAATGACTTAATCCAAAACATATCAATAAAAAATCATAAATTAGGGAAATTTCATTCTAATCATAATATGAGAAACTTACTTTAGAACAAGGTATAATTCAGGGATTTTCAAATAATACTATAGTTAACCCCCCACACTTAAGAGGTACATTGCCCTCAATGTACAAAGATAGATAATATCAAAGTAATCATAAAATCATAAGATTGGGAGAGAAGTGAAACTTCCTGAATTTAGGATGAAGTCAATGAAAAGAAACCGGATAAAATTGGAGGTGAACATGGGGAAGCATCTCAAATCATTTGAAATTGAATCCTTGAAGTAGCTGTTCTAATTTTATTGTATCCTAAGCTAAATCTAAATGGCACGAAGAATAATAAAGGAAGTAAAAATAAAAATAAAAATAGGAATAAAAGTAAATAATTCAATAGAGATACGGTTTACGCCCATGTTCCTACTCGTGGTGTCCACACGGCCACGGCCGTGTGCAAGGCTGTGTGGGTATGGAAACCTATGCCTAAATACGAAAAAAAACCAAAATAATTAGTACAGTTAGTGTTCGGTTGCCTCCCGAGAAGCGCTAAAGTCTTGGGCTAGACTTACCTATTATTCGCACAATCATGGTGGTTTAAGGAGGTGGAAATCCTTCCTCATGCGATCAATTCAGTTATGGATATAAAATTTAAGTCTAGTAGTGTTTACCTTAAAGGTGCTGATTTTAGGACTAGTTACCTCGACTGTTCTATTTGGGGAGATTTTGAGTACCTAATCTCCTATCTTAAGATGGTTTGTCCCATCATTAAGTTCGTTGTGGATTTGCCTCATTTTTGCTTCGTGTGTTTTTAGTCTCTCCTTGAAGTGTGTCTTCCATTCGTCTAGTTTATCGATCCAAAGCCTTTGTTCCTCATGAATTTCTTCTTTATTAACACGAGGTCTAGGATTTGGCATCTGCGAAAGAGCTTCAAGAAGTGGCAAGTTAATATAAAATTTCTTTTGAAGTTTAAGAGACTTACCAAATTCTTCCTCTGCGTGGTCTTCCTTTGTTGCATTGGGGCATGGCGCACGAGCTTGGTACTCTGTAATTATCGAGTTTGGTACATCCTAGCTTACCTCAACCTTACCTTCACTTACCACAGGCTCTTGCCTCGGGTCAGATTCCACTAACCTTTCATTGTCATGAGTTTTTATGGCTTGGATTTGTTCTTTTAGGTTAGTTTCAATGTTGCTTGGCAAGCTTTCTTATAGTTGTTCTGAGATTAGTTTAGTAAGATGACCTAACTGATTCTTGAGCTCCTGTGACAATACTTCAAGTTTTGTTTCCACCTTTTGGAAACTTGTTTCTGAGGCTACTATGAAATTTGTTAGCATCTCTTCAAGGTTCGACTCCTCTTCCTATTGATGAGGTGGTTGTTGAAAATCTGGAGGAAGTTTCGACCTTTGGCTATTTTGATCATCCCACGAGAAATTGGGATGGTACCTCCAACCTGCATTATAAGTGTTACCAAAAAATTATTTTGAGGTCTAGGATAGTTACCCATATAGTGGACTTGTTCATTCTTCATGTCATATCCGTAGGGTGGGTACTTAGGATTCGCCACGCCTCCACTTGTTTCGCACTGCATAACTTGAAGTACCTGCGAAGAACCGTATAAACCATCAAATTTTTTATGTAACATCTCTACCTAATTTGATAGCATGGTGACTGCATCGAGGTTGAAGACACTGGCTGCTTTAGTAGGAATTGTCCTCATGAATTGCCACTGATAATTATTTAGTGCCATCTTCTCTATAAACTAAAATTACCTGTCAAAAGCAAATAAAAGAAAAATTTAGCAAAGTAAAAACAAATAAAAAATAAAAATAAAAATAAATTGTAATAATAAAAAAATGGCTAAATAATAAAAATTAAGCGTTCTTAATATTTCAGTTCTGGCAACGATGCCAAAAACTTGATCGTTGTTTTGTCAAGTCTTAAAATTTATATAAAGAATGATCGAACCTAGAAACTAACTAAGACAACGATGGAGCCAAGCTCACCTGTCGAATAGTAGTATAGTTTAGGCAAGACCTGAATTGTAATATCCCGGGTTAAGGGCTATTTTGTTTTGGCATTGGTTGCATGATTAATTGCTTGCTATGATGTTGTTTGGGTGTTTTCGGGGCTTAGTTGTAGGCTAGGAGTGAGCCTGGGTAGGTGGTGAAATTTTTTGTTTTGGGCTTTAAGGGATAGGAGCTGAAGGTGCTGGGGTTTATGATTAATTTAAGTGAATTTGTAACACAAGAAATGAGCTGGTGAAGTGGCAAGGCATGCGCCACTTGGGGCATGGGTGTGGCGTCAATTGCAAGGGGGAGGTCTTGAGTTCAAGTCGCGAGAATCCCACCCCTTTTGCATCCATTTTGACGGCATGGAGGGAGTGTTGTGGGAAATTTGAACTCTAGCTTGGACCTTGTCAACACATTCAAGCGGTGGATGGAGAGCAATTGTAGGAGGAGACTTGGTCTTTGCCATTTGAATTGGTGGTGTGAGAGCAAATGGGGGAGGTTGGCGGTTTGAGGAGTGTTTGGGGAGCTTGGGAAGTCCGAAACTCCTTGGCCTTTGGGGTGTATTTTCGGTCTTAGGGAGGGACAATTAAGTTTTTCTTTTTTTTTTTTTTTTTTTCAACAAGCCGATTCTTAGTTTAGTCAAAAGCTTGCAAAGAAAACTCTCTTCACTTGCAAATAGCCTAAGCCGAATTTCACCCATTTTGTTGTGCATTTTTTGAAACCAAAACCAGCATTTTGTTTCTTTTCAACTCATGAAACTAGCTCCTTTGACTCTCCTTTCCTTCTCATATTTTCTTTTCTTGGGCCGAAAACCCAAAGCATTGGTCTTCTTAGAATTTGCTTGTTGTTTCCACCTTTTTCTTTTTGTTTTTGTAGAAGTCGAATGCCTCTCTCATTCCCTTTCTTCTCTCGTTGCTTGTAAACCGAAACTAGCCTTCTCTCTTTTTGACCGTAACACATTTCACCAAAACCTATATCCTCCATCTTTTTCATCTAAACCGAAAGCTACCACAAGCAAACCCTTGCCGATTTTGGTCATTTGTAGCCGAAAGCTCTTTCCCTCCTACTTCCCCTTTTCTTTTGTTCATTTGGTGTAGGCCGAAACTTCATTCTCCAAATACTTCCCTCTACTTCTTTCATTCAAAGAGAGCACTCTTTCTTCCTTGTTTTCTTTTTAAACTCTTCTTTTCGGGATTAAGGGTGTTAGCGAACCTTCCTTAGTATTGGCCGATTATTGGGTGTTGTTAGGTGCGGTTTCCAATCGATTGGTAGTGGGTAAGTGTTGGCGAATGGCCTTTCTCCTTCCTCCGGTACCTTACCGATTCTTAATATGTTGTTGGCCGATTGTGTTATTTGTTGGAAGGTACTAATCTTTTGTAAACCAATTTTCATAATAGGACATCCGAATCTAAGGAGCGTTCTTGAGGAGTTTTCTTTCTCAGTAGCGGCGGTGAGTAGTGGTAAGAACGAGTCTTTGTATTCGATTTCGTTTAGTTTTCTTAAGACCGGTTGTTAAGAAATTAACCACTTTCTTTCTAGGGTGAAGCCGATTCTTTGAAAGAACCCTTTGTTGGGTTCGGTTGGTAGGAAACCAAATCTAGTTGAAGGTAAGGGTAAACCGATATACCCTTTGATTTATTTGGTTATGGCGAATGGTATGATGGTTAATCCATTGTTGGCCGATTGTAGGATTCGAGTTGTAGAAGTGATCGGGGCGTAAATCGATTCTAGGGATTAATACCTTCGCTAATTCAGGTGTGTAAACTAACACACTGTCTTAACTTAATAATGTGATAACCTGTTGTGTAAGTGAAACAGTGTGATTGATTATCTCGATACCCATTGAGGTATGGATACGGATTCGGGTAAGTCCGTTTCATTATGAGTTATGTGATGATGATGATATCATGATTGTTGATACTTTGAGATGCCATATTAAGCATGTGAGCATGATAGCATGATTGCACGATTTTGCATCTAGTATGTTATGTGATTGGGTGATATGAGAGGAGGGGGAGTATGATATCCGTGTCTTTGGGACACTGTGTCTTTGGGACACCAGAGGTTTGGCACCTCCAAAGTGGTTTGGTACCACAATGATATTTTGTGACTTTGGGTCACGGAGGTTTGGCACCTCGGCGTCTCGTCCCCAAAGGCTTAGTACCACGATTGGGTTGGCCCCACGGTTGATTATCTGGGATTGGCGCCATGATTTGGTATCACACGATGGGTTGGCCCCATCATCGGATTTGTGACTACGGTCACTAGTGATTTGGTATCACATTGTGTCTTTGGGACACGGAGGTTTGGCACCTCATTGCGACTCGTCCACGTGGTTTAACACCACCGTGGGTTGGCCCCACTTTTGAGATATGGGATCGTGCGCTAGTGATTTGGTATCACACGATGGGTTGGCCCCATCATCGGATTATTTGTGACTTGGTCACCAGTGGTTTAGTACCACAAGATGGATATCGTGACTTTGGGTCACGGTGGTTTAGCACCACCGGTGGTTTGGTACCACACGGGGGTAGAAAAGCGATATGGTTGGTTAGGAACAGGTGCATTATCTCGCATTATTACATTATGATATGTGTGTTGGCATGTTATCTGGGGATGGAATTATACTTTGAGTCTTGCGACTCACTCTCTCTCCTTTGACTATTTCGGGTGACACATAGGCGGACATGGAGCCGGATGGACTCGGGTGCTCATGCCATCTTGAAATAAAGATTGCTCGGACTTCTTTTATAAAAATTTGGTACACTAGTGATTTATTTCTATTTTGTTATATTTGGGTTTGTAAATGGCCTCTTAAATTATGTTTTGATATGTTATGTTTAAGTAGATTTTCAATATGCATTAACAAACCAATTAAGTGAAATGTGCTAAAACTTGGAAAGACAACATTTTCAAAACTTCAAAAACGATGTTTTAAACTATACCATCGGGTATCATACTATAACTTGGGATAAAATGAACTTAAAAGGTTTTCTAACTTAAATATGATTTTCTACTAAGTCATAAATGTTTTAGTAACAATAAGAAATAACTCAAGCTTCAAAACGAAATAAACTAGTTTTACCTACACATCGGATTACTTTTCAAAACTTTCTGGGTTTTCAAATACATCATCGAATTTTTAATCGAAACCTAATCGAGTTTTCCTCAAATGCAAAATTTCGCTAAGCGTTTTCACCAAACTGCTAGACTTCAACCTAAACCACCCAAAACCTTTTCCCTGTAGCATACCAGATTCGATCGTGGTGTATTGACCGGGTTTGGGGTGTTACATTTGTGGCATCAGAGCCAAGTTCAAAAGCTCAGCCGTGGGCCCGAGGCCCAAAATGTTTTAAAACTATAGTTTTCAAGTATTCTGTTTTAAAAAGTATGGTTTGAAAGGCATGACACCGAGTCTCCGGCACCAGTTCGCCCAGGTAAGTACCCCGTACTATTTGTTGTGATATTGATTGATATGATTGGCTGGCTAGTAAGATTACTTTAGAGACTGAAATTAATAGGACTCTATGGACTCGCGAAAACAAAGCTTCTTTAAAAAAATTCATAAGACTTTGCTTTAAACACAGTGGAATAATGACTGATACATAAAATTCTTTAATCAGACGAGATTTAGTCATGAGTACCAGCGTGGACGTAGTCGTGGGCGTGGTCGCGATAGGATGACTGCTTACGAGCCCGTAGGTTACAGTCGGGGTTCGAGAGAATGAGGTACGGTTCCGTCACCAAATGGAGGTGGTGAGTTCGAGGAGCGCACCGGCGATGACGTGATGTCACAAAGCGATCTTGTGGGTTTTAGAAAGAGTAGCTGGAGTAGGTGGAGGCGTAGGAGCTAGGAAATCGTGCTGGCGACTTGGGCAAATGGGGCTGAATTCTTTCGGGTGTCTCGGTGTTGCTCCTAGCCTTCTTGAGTATTGGTCGGAAGCGACAGAGCGGATCATGGATGATCTAGACGACCGCGAAAGAAAAGTTGAAGGGATCGTATCACTTCTCGAGATGAGTCATACCGATGGTGGCTCACGGTTCGGAGACAATACTGCAAATGAAGATCGACATGGGACTATTTTGGGCCGCTTATCGGAAGAAGTGCGTCAGACTAACTACATAAATGAGCGAGAAAAGCATTTACGAGGTTAGTCCGAGGAGCAAATCTATGTCGGTCTGAGGCGAGTTTACGAGGTGAGTCGGTATGCGGGTATGGTGGCTCTCGAGCATGAGAGGTGCGTTCGTTTCGAGGATGGCTGCGAGGCGAACTAAGGTTGATAATCGCGCCTAACGGGGCGTGAATTTGCGATTCTAGTTGAAAAGCGAAGGTTGTCGAGGGCATTAAAGAGTCGTGAGGCGGTATGGATAGAAACCGTCACAAAGGAGTTTTGGATCTTACGGGTCATCGGGTGTCAGTGAAGAGGCTAGACCGAGTGGGCGAATCGGTCGGGTAGGCTTGTTCTTTGCTAGGTAGGGACCGTCGTGGTGTAACCATTGTGGAAAGGCTCCTTTGGGAGGATGTTGGGTGATGGTAGAGGTTATTTTGAGTGTGGCTCACTGGACCACCGAGTGAGGGATTGTCCGCAAGTTAGCTAGAATTGATCGAGAATCGGTAATGTCGATCTGAAGTAATGGACCACCGCAGAGGGCCGAGGTAATGGCGAGAGGAGGTAATAATGCAGTGGGGCCGTGGAGCACCGGCGAGAGGTGCGAGTAGTTACGAGGCCGACGGTAGGGGTTGGTGTATCTTTGCAAGGCGCCGAGGAGGCGACTTGCCGGACGTCATTACCGTGCGTTTCTAATCCTTGGTTCTCCATTCTTGCTTTGATTGATGTGGGTTCAACACACTCGTATGTTGCAAGTAGCATAGTGAAGACCATGGATTTAGACTACGAAATATCTTCTAGGCGGATGACCGTAATAAGCCCTCTAGGTCACTCTGTAGTGGTAGATAAAGCGTATAGAGGCGTACCTCTAGAACTCCAAGGGTATCTTTCGAGGTGATCGATGGAGCGCCATTTGGGGAGTTCGATCGATTTTGGGATGGACTGGTGGGTAAACACCAGCGAAGTTGAACTGTCTTGACTAAGCGCATGGTTACGAAACACGGTGAGGTGATGAAGTAGTTACGATCGGTAATAGGAGAAACTATCATCCAATTTGGTATCTGCTTTCTGAAAGCCGAGAAATGGTCGGGAAGAACGTGTGAAGCGTATGTGGTTCATGTGTATGCCTTGGAGACTAAAGAGTCTGCTTTGTGGAGCAGTTGGACGATTAGGAATTTGTGGATGTGTTTCTGAGGAGCTTAGGGTTTGCCACCGGATCGGGAGGTAGAGTTCGGGATAGATCATTCATCGAGCTGCGCCAAGATCCATTGCTCCGTCTGAGGATGGCACCTAAGGAATTAGTGGAGCTTAAGGCTCGAGATCTGAATTGTTGGACCGAGGCTTTATCGGGCCAAGTATTTACGCCATGGGGAGCGCCGATACTCTTTGTAAAGAAGAAAGATGGTACTATGCGGATGTGCATAGACTACATGCCAATAATAAGTGACGATCAAAAACAAGTATCCACCGCCTCGGATAGATGACTTGTTTGATCAATTGAAGAAGCGTCGATTTTCTCGAAGATCGACCTAAGATGCAGGTATCACCAGTTGAAGGTAAAAGAGGCGGATATCGTAAGGCGGCATTTACATACTCGGTATGGGCACTTTGAGTTCTTGGTTATGCCGTTCGGGTTGACTAACGCCGCGACTTTCATGGATCGATGAATAGGGTGTTCCAACGATTACCTAGATCGATTCGTGGTGGTTTTATCGATGACATCTTGGTATACTCGAGGGCCGAGGAAGAGCATGATGCTCATTTACGGGTGGTATTGCGATTCTAAGGGAGAAACATTTCTATCTGAAGTTCGATGAAATCGAGTTACGGCTCGTGGAAGTGACATTCTTGGGTCATGTAGTGTCGGTGAGGGATTAGAGTGGACCCAAGTAAGATAGAGCGGTTTTGGATTGGAAGCCGCCTAAGTCGATGTGGAGATTCGAGTTTTACGGGCTTGGCGGATATTACCAAGATTTGTAGAGGTTTCTCGTTGATCGCAGCCTTGAATGACTAAATTATTGAGAAAAGCGGTTCCGTTTGTTTGGGTGAAGCGGCGGAGAGCTTCGATAAGTTAAAGAAGATTTTGACCAAGCTCGGTTCTAATTCAACTTTGAGGTTTGTAAGGAATTTACTGATTCTGCGATGCATCACATACGGGTTTGGGTTGTGTCTTGATGCAAGAAAGAAAGGTTGTGGCTTACGCATCCCGGCGCTTGAGGCCACATGAGGTAAATTATCAACGCACGATCTGGAGTTAGCGGTTGTAGTATTTGCCTTAAAGATATGGAGGCATTACTTATGCGGAGAAAGATCGATAGTCTATCACGGACCATAAGAGTCAAGTACCTTCGACTCGAAAGACTTAAATCGAGGCAATACGATGGATTGAGTTGCTGAAAGACTACGATTGCTCAATTGAGTATCATCCGGGCAAGGCTAATGTTGTGGCGAGCGCATTGAGCCGTAAGGTTGTTTGGTTGAGGCGTTGTTTGCCCACTTAAGTTTGTACGATGATGGGAGTATTACGCGAGCTGCGAGTTAAGCCTTCTTGGGTTGAGCGGATCGAGAGAAAGCGATTCTTTGGATGAGGTTACGAGTCGCGGAGGACGCAAGTGCGAATGATGGTTTGAAGGTTCTGACTTGTCCGGTGATGGGGTCTTTGTGTTTTCGGGGAAGGCTTGTATCTTGAGAGATTACGAGTTGAGGCAAAAGATTCTTGGATGCACATAGCAGCCCTACGCTATGCATCCCGGAGGTAGCAAAATGTATAGGGACCTCGGAGAACGATTACGGTGGTAAGATGCGAAAAAGGAGGTGACCGAAGTTTGTGGGTAAGTGTCGACTTGTCGGCGAGTCAAGGCCGAGCACCGATTCATTCTGGTTGCTTGACCGGTGAAGATTCCACAATGGAAGTGGGAAAGAATAACTATGGATTTAAATCGGTGGATTACCGCTTACACCGAGCAAGAAGGATTCATGCAGGTAATTGTGGATCGGTGACTAAATCACTCACTTTATTCGGTGAGGTGGATTACTCACTGCGAGAGGTTGGCAAAGTCAGTATGTATCGAGAGATAGTGAGGCGCGGGGTGCCAATCTCGATCATCTCGAATAGGGATCCGAGATTCACGTCAAGGTTACGGAAGGCGTTACATCGAGCTCTGGGTACAGGTTAGATTTCAAAGACCTGACATTTCATCCATGGTGACGGGCGATCGGAAAGGGTTATCTGATCTTGGAGGATATGCTACGAGGTTGTGTATTGGACTTGAGGGTAGTTGGGAGGAGTATCTACCGTTGGTGAGTTCGCCTACAACAACGATTACTAAGCGAGCATTAAGATGGCACCTTATGAGGCATTATGCGGTAGAAAGTGTCGTTCACCTACTTGTTGGACGAGTTAAGTGAGCGTCGATTATTGGGACGAGTTGGTTCTTTGAGACCGAATATAAGGTTAAGTTGATTGAGCTCGATTGAAGGAAGCTTGGACCGGCGAAGTCCTCACGCCGATCTTAAGAGGAGAGATATTGAATTTGCTGTGGGAGATCGGGTTTTCCTGAAGGTCTCACCGTGGAAGGAAGTATTAAGGTTCGGGAAGAAAGGCAAGCTAAGTCCGAGGTTTATTGGGCCATATAAAGTACTGAGACGAGTGGGACCAGTTGCATATCACTCGAGTTGCCGGTGAGCTAAGTCGATTCACGACGTGTTCCACGTTTGATGCTTGGCGATATCGTTCGATCCATCACATGTGGTAACGATGAAGAGATCGAGGTAAATCGAGATATGTCCATGGAGGAAGAGCCTGTACAGATTTTAGACCGGGATGTAAGGATTTTACGTAAGAAGTCTGTGCCTTTGGTTAAGGTTCTATGGCGGAATCATGGCGTGGAAGAAGCGACGTGGGAACCCGAGGATATGATGAGACAGCAATACCCGCAACTCTTCTGACCAGGTAATTTCGAGGTCGAAATTCTTTTAAGGGGGGTAGAACTATAATATCCCGGGTTAAGGGCTATTTTGTTTTGGCATTGGTTGCATGATTAATTGCTTGCTATGATGTTGTTTGGGTGTTTTCGGGGCTTAGTTGTAGGCTAGGAGTGAGCACAGGTAGGTGGTGAAATTTTTGTTTTGGGCTTTAAGGGATAGGAGCTGAAGGTGCTGGGGTTTATGATTAATTTAAGTGAATTTGTAACACAAGAAATGAGCTGGTGAAGTGGCAAGGCATGCGCCACTTGGGGCATGGGTGTGGCGTCAATTGCAAGGGGGAGGTCTTGAGTTCAAGTCGCGAGAATCCCACCCCTTTTGCATCCATTTTGACGGCATGGAGGGGGAGAGTTGTGGGAAATTTGAACTCTAGCTTGGACCTTGTCAACACATTCAAACGGTGGATGGAGAGCAATTGTAGGAGGGAGACTTGGTCTTTGCCATTTGAATTGGTGGTGTGAGAGCAAATGGGGGAGGTTGGCGGTTTTGAGGAGTGTTTGGGGAGCTTGGGAAGTCCAAACTCCTTGGCCTTTTGGGGTGTATTTTCGGTCTTAGGGAAGGGGACAATTAAGTTTTTCTTTTTTTTTTTTTTGTGTCAACAAGCCGATTCTTAGTTTAGTCAAAAGCTTGCAAAGAAAACTCTCTTCACTTGCAAATAGCCTAAGCAATTTCACCCATTTTGTTGTGCATTTTTTTGAAACCAAAACCAGCATTTTGTTTTTTTCAACTCATGAAACTAGCTCCTTTGACTCTCCTTTCCCTTCTCATATTTTCTTTTCTTGGGCCGAAAATCCAAAGCATTGGTCTTCTTAGAATTTGCTTATTGTTTCCACCTTTTTCTTTTTTGTTTTTGTAGAAGCGAATGCCTCTCTCATTCCCTTTCTTCTCTTGTTGCTTGTAAACCTAAACTAGCCTTCTCTCTTTTTGTAGTAACACATTTCACCAAAACCTATATCCTCCATCTTTTCATCTAAACCGAAGCTACCACAAGCAAACCCTTGCCGATTTTGGTCATTTGTAGCAAAACTCTTTCCTCCTACTTCCCTTTTCTTTTGTTCATTTGGTGTAGGTAGAAACTTCATTCTCCAAATACTTCCTCTACTTCTTTCATTCAAAACCAAGAGCACTCTTTCTTCCTTGTTTTCTTTTAAACTCTTCTTTTCGGGATTAAGGGTGTTAGCCGAACCTTCCTTAGTATTGGCCGATTATTGGGTGTTGTTAGGTGCCGGTTTCAATCGATTGGTAGTGGGTAAGTGTTGGTAGAATGGCCTTTCTCCTTCCTCTGGTACCTTACCGATTCTTAATATGTTGTTGGCCGATTGTGTTATTTGTTGGAAGGTACTAATCTTTTGTAAACCAATTTTCATAATAGGACATCCGGATCTAAGGAACGTTCTTGAGGAGTTTTCTTTCTCAGTAGCGGTGAGAGTAGTGGTAAGAACGAGTCTTTGTATTCGATTTCGTTTAGTTTTCTTAAGGCCGGTTGTTAAGAAATTAACCACTTTCTTTCTAGGGTGAAGCCGATTCTTTGAAAGAACCCTTTGTTGGGTTCGGTTGGTAGGAAACCAAATCTAGTTGAAGGTGAGGTAAACCGATATACCCTTTGATTTATTTGGTTATGGCGAATGGTATGATGGTTAATCCATTGTTGGCGATTGTAGGATTCGAGTTGTAGAAGTGATCGGGGCGTAAATCGATTCTAGGGATTAATACCTTCGCTAATTCGGTGTGTAAACTAACACACTTGTCTTAACTTAATAATGTGATAACTTTGTTGTGTAAGTGAAGCAGTGTGATTGATTATCTCGATACCCATTGAGGTATGGATACGGATTCGGTAAGTCCGTTTCATTATGAGTTATGTGATGATGATGATATCATGATTGTTGATACTTTGAGATGCCATTTTAAGCATGTGAGCATGATAGCATGATTGCGATTTTGCATCTAGTATGTTATGTGATTGGGTGATATGAGAGGAGGAGGAGTATGATATCCGTGTCTTTGGGACCTTTGTGTCTTTGGGATACGGAGGTTTGGCACCTCCAGTGGTTTGGTACCACAATGATATTTTGTGACTTTGGGTCACGGAGGTTTAGCACCTCGGTGTCTCGTCCCAGTGGCTTAGTACCACGATGGGTTGGCCCCACGGTTGATTATCTGGGATTGGCGCCGGTGATTTGGTATCACACGATGGGTTGGCCCCATCATCCGATTTGTGACTACGGTCACTAGTGATTGATATCACATTGTGTCTTTGGGACACCGAGGTTTGGCACCTCATTGCGACTCGTCCACGTGGTTTAACACCACCGTGGGTTGGCCCCACTTTTGAGATATGGGATCGTCGCTGGTGATTTGGTATCACACGATGGGTTGGCCCCATCATCGGATTATTTGTGACTTGGTCACCAAAGGTTTAGTACCACAGTATGGATATCGTGACTTTGGGTCACCGGTGGTTTAGCACCACCGGTGGTTTGGTACCACACGGGGTAGAAAAGCGATATGGTTGGTTAGGAGCGGGTGCATTATCTGCATTATTACATTATGATATGTGTGTTGGCATGTTATCTGGGGAGGAATTATACTGAGTCTTGCGACTCACTCTCTCTCCTTTGACTATTTCGGTGACACATAGACGCGGACATGGGCCGGGATGGACTCGGGTGCTCATGCCATCTTGAAATAAAGATTGCTCGGACTTCTTTTATAAAAATTTGGTACACTAGCTGATTTATATCTATTTTGTTATATTTGGGTTTGTAAATGGCCTCTTAAATTATGTTTTTGATATGTTATGTTTAAGTAGATTTTCAATATGCATTAACAAACCAATTAAGTGAAATGTGCTAAAACTTGGAAAGACAACGTTTTCAAAACTTCAAAAACGATGTTTTAAACTATACCATCGGGTATCATACTATAACTTGGGATAAAATGAACTTAAAAGGTTTTCTAACTTAAATATGATTTTCTACTAAGTCATAAATGTTTTAGTAACAATAAGAAATAACTCAAGCTTCAAAACGAAATAAACTAGTTTTACCTACACATCGGATTACTTTTCAAAACTTTCTGGGTTTTCAAATACATCATCGGATTTTTAATCAAAACCTAATCGAGTTTTCCTCAAATGCAAAATTTCGCTAAGCGTTTTCACCAAACTGCTAGACTTCAACCTAAACCACCCAAAACCTTTTCCCTGTAGCATACCAGATTCGGTCGTGGTGTATTGACCGGGTTTGGGGTGTTACATGAATGTCGAATCCCAATGGAACCAAAAGTACTAATACTAACTCTCTTTCTATTATCTAGCCTAAGAATTAAGGGAATTTGTTGTTTAATCTAAATTAACTATGTAACATCCTAAATCGGGGCCTTTGCATTTTATCTGTTTGCATGTGGATGGTATGGATGCCATGCTAGTTTAGGCTATTTTGGGGTCTAGGCAGGAGTCAGGGGTAGGCTAGAACCTTAGGGGGAATTTGCGTTTTGGGCTTTTGGAAGGGGGAAGCTGATTGGAGGTGTTAAGTGTGGTTGGTGGTAGGTTTTGACACAAGTTGGGCCTTGGTAAAGTGGCAAGGGATGCCACTTAAGGGTCAGGGAGGTGACGCCTTATGTAGGTGGGGAAGGCTTGGGTTCGAGCTGCGGGAACCTCTTTTTTGTGTGTTTATTTTGACGGCAAGATAAGGGAGTCTTGTGCACAGGATGGACTCTAGTGGATGAGGGATGAAGAAGTCAATAGTTTTGAATGGGTGGAGGAGAGGAGATTTAGGAGTTTGAAGTATTCAAACTCGTTTGAATAGGTGGTCAAGAGGAAAATAAAGAGGAAAAGAAGGGATAGGAGTGGGGGTGTGTTAGCCGAATTTGGAAGAGTTGGAGGGGAGGAGGGACTTTCGGTTTTGGGTGCTAGTTAAGAGGGTGGCCGATTGTGGTATAGGCCTTGGTGAGGTGTGGTTTTCGGTTAGTTGGAAAGCACTTAAGGCCTTACCCCTTTTATTTTCTTTTGTGCCGAATTGAGCCACTCCCACATCTCACATTTTACATTTTGGTTATTTCTCTTTTTTTCTCTCTAAAGCCAAGCCGAATTCTTTCAATTCTTTTTCTCCATCTTTGTTCCAAGCCAAAATCATCACTCTTCCTTCTCCTTCGACTCCTTTTCTTCCCTCAATCTCTCTTGTGCCGAAAAACTCTTAAACTACTCTACTCTTTTCTCATCTTTTGACTATGGCTGAAACCTCTTCTTGTCTTGTTCTCGTTTTTTTTAAGCACCATAACCACATCTATTGCTCATCTCTTATTCTTCTTTCTTTTGTTTCAAAGTCAAAAACCCCTAACTCCATTATCATCTTCAACCTTTATGTGTTAGCCGAATATTCCCATCCAAGGTTCTCAACTCTGACTTTCCTTCATAAACCGAATCCTAGTGGCCTACTCTTCTTCATTTTTCTTCTTTTGAGTTGCCAAATTTCCACTACTTCTATGCTAGTGCCGAATCCTCTTGGGTGTAAGGTTAGTAACGATTGCTTCTATTGTGCATTATCTTTTTCAAGTTCTGGGGAACCAAAGCCGAATGGCCAAGTGGCCTTATGTTTGGGTGCTTGGCCGATTGTAGGTGAAAGTGTGTCGCATTCTTTGATCTCTGGGATTCGGTCTTCGAGAGTCGGTGGTCTAGGTAAAGGCCTTAGCCTTAAGCGTTAATTCCTTTTGATTCATTTTCTCTGCTTTAATCCGGGATTAGTGATTAAGGTGTTCATGGACTCAAATGATAGCCACTCATTGGGGGGGTTGGATCTGTGAAACCATCCCCTAAGTTCAAGAAGAGGACGTTAGGGAGATTGATAGCCTAGTTCTTCAGGTTTTCATTTGTGTAATTACCACACTGTTTTCTTAAGTTGTTTAGTTAAAATGTATAAACATACATGGTAGCTGCAATAGTGGCTGTGGAGATGTGGTACCCACTTTGGGTAATCCGAAACCAAGTTAGTATACTACCTATGTCGAGGTTGTGGTTAATAATTGTAGATGTATGCAAGCATGTTATATACGCATGTCTGGATGTATTTATACTTTATTATATTGCCATTTCATCATATTATGCTGCATGTGCATGGGTTCGATATATATATTGATAAAGGGGAAGTGTGTAAATTTATGTACGTGGGTGACTCTGTTACTATCAATGATGGCCTCGAGCCTCATTGTGGATTGATGATGACCATGAGTCTCATCGTGGATATTTGTGATTTAATCACGTGGATCAATGGCTAGACCACTAAGTGGACTTTGAGCAGTGTGTCCGTCGGCATAGACTACCAAAGAGGTGTGTAGCGGATGGAGGGTCGATTTAGTAATCCCCCGGTGTGTGGTGGTTAGATGTACGGGTAGTGTGTAGCGGATGGATACTAGGTTGGGATGGGTTGGCATGTTGCATCTTCGTGCATGATATGTTGATTTGATGTGAATTTGAGGCCAAGCCCAATTGTGGATATGTGTGGACTAATTGCACACTGAGTTTGGTGACTCACTCTGTTGTTCAAAACAATGTAGGTAACTCGTGATTCATTGGACCGGGCTGGAGTAGATTCGAGGTGGCCATGCAGAAGTTGTTTTCGTAAACTCTATTTATATTTTAAACTATTTGGATGTTATTTGGGTTATTTTTATTATGTAATAAGGCCACTTTAACTATTTTGGGATATTATGGATTTAAGTCAGATTTGTTAATTAAAATGACTTTAAGCCATTTACAACCTGGAAATAAAATTAAAGTTTTCAAAATTTGGTTTACTTATGAACAATTTGTTTTCTCGAAACGATTTGAACTTTACACAACTTGGAAGATTTGATTCGTCGGCAAATTGCTATTTTGAACGACAAACCCTTTTCTAAAGCAGAATATTTGTTTTAGAACTTAAAACTTATTTACACATTCAAAACATAATTCTTTTCAACACTTTTCCAGTAACATTCTTGATTCGGCCGTGGAGTTTTGGGCCGGGTTTGGGGTGTTACAATTTTGGTATCAGAGTCAGGTTCAATAGCTCGACTTTGGGTTTTGGGTTCAAAATGTTTTTTTTTTGAAAATGGTTTTAAAGCATAGTAGGATGAAATACATGTTTTTCCTTTTGCATGGCACCTGCGTCTCCGGCCTAAGTCTGCCAGGTAAGTATTCTAAACCATTGTGTGGTATATATGTGGGCTTGATGGGCTTTAAGGGATGTAGAGTAGTGTAAATAGAATTTGATGGACTTTAGGCCTAGTTTACATCATACTTTTAACTTTATAAAAATTAACCCAATCAAACAAACCCGAAAATAAGTCGCTAAACTAGGTGTGGCAACAGACATACGCATGTCTAGGAATGGATCTAGGGAGAGCTTGGTATTTAAGCAGTCTTAGTGACTCACCTCCTCTTTTCTGGAATCCTACCTGGTGCGTAGTGTCTATTCACCTTAGCCATGAGGACTTGTTGACGGGGCAAAATTTATAATTAAAACTTGAAAGGGACCAGCCACCCTATTTTGTAAAATCACAAAAATACCTCTCATTCTGTAAAATTCCTGAACTACCCTTGATTTGTGGAAACTTCTCAAAATAGATTTGATTTGACAATTCCCAAAATACCTTGATTTGAAAAAGTACCGAAACACCATTGATTTAGAAATTATCAGAATTTACAAAATTATCGAAATACCCTCGGATTGCAAAATAACCAAAATACCCTTATTTCGTAAAATCACCGGGAAACCTTATTTTGGAAAATTATGAAAATACCCCTGTAGGATAAAATTAAAAAAATACCCTTGGGCGGTGAAATAACAAAAATACCCCTAGGTGATGAATGTGAGTTCATGGATGTTTACTTGTGTTTGATGTATATATGTGATGCTCTGTTTGAGGTGGATTGAATGTGAACTCTGGAATTAGGAAATGCAGACTTGAGAACTGAATGTTGTAAATAGAATTCTAATTCGAAAGAACTACTGTTAAAATTTTTTTCCATAAAACTATCTGTTGTTAAATAGTGGAAAGAGATGCTGATGCATAAAACTTTTAAATCAAGTTAAATCGTGAGCGCTAGTCATGAGCACTTGAGGGCGCGGGCATAATGTGCATGGTCGTGGTAGGGGTAGGGTGATCGTGTTTAACCAAGAGGAGTGCAGTTATGGGTCGAAAATGAGGTTCCGCTTATCGCACTGCTTGAAGCGAGCTTGAGGTCAAGCGGATGGAGATGACGCATATCTCGAGCAATGCTATGGGTTTTAGGCGTGTGGTGGGTCGGGCATGGCGTCAACAACACGGAAGTCCATCCTGAGTGACTCGAGCTAATGGGCGAAATATTTAGAGGTATCTGGAGTAGCTCCAAGCGTGGTGAATATTGGCTAGAGGCGGTCGAGAGAATTATGGATGACTTGGACCAGTATAGTGAAGAGAAGCTAAAGGTGCGATTTCTTTACTTGAGATGAGGCCTACCGGTGGTGGCTCACCATCGAGAGGGTACTCCGACGGCACAAAGTGGATTGGGATTTTTTTAAGATAAAGTTCAAGAGAAATATGTCCGAGCCGATTATGTGGATGTGCAGAGGAAGGCATTCTTGAATTTAGTTCAGGGGGTAAGTCAGTAGTCGAGTATGAGGTAGAATTTCTGAGGTTAAGTCAGGTAAAAGAGAAACAGTTTGTGGATGAGGTTCTGAGTGCTCGACTTCTACAAGTGTAGGATGGTGGAATAGAGAATTACAGTGTGAACAGTGATAGGGTTTTGTGTTTCCGTTGGAAGGTATGCATGCCAAAGGATGTGGAGTTGAGGCAGATGATTCTTCTGGAATCACATAGTAGCCCATATGCTATGCATCCTGGAGGAAGTAAGATGTATTGGGATCTGCGAGAACAATTTTGGTGGCCTGGGTTGAAGCGAGAAGTTACAGAATTTATGGGGAAGTGTTTGACATGTCAATAGGTTAAAGCGGAACATCAGGTGCCTTCGGGGCTGCTGCAACCAGTGAAGATTCCGCAGTGGAAGTAGGAAAGAATCACGATGGACTTTGTTAGTAGGCTTCCTCTTATGCCTACTAAGAAAGACTCGGTATGGGTGATAGTGGATAGGTTGACAAAATCCGCACATTTTATACTTGTTCGTGTCAACTACTCTCTGCAGAGGTTGGCGAAGCTGTATGTGGCAGAAATTGTGAGGCTGCATGGGGTACTAGTGTCAATCATTTTAGATAGGGACCCTAGGTTTACATCGCGATTTTAGAGGGCGTTGCATCAGGCTTTGGGTACTAGATTGGATTTTAGCATGGGTTTTCATCCGCAGACAGATAGACAGTCTGAAAGGGTAATTTAGGTACTGGAAGATATGTTGAGGGCTTGCGTCATTTATTTTAGGGGTAGTTGGGAAGGATACTTACCTCTGGTAGAGTTCGCGTACAACAACAGTTACCAAGCAAGTATTCGAATGGCACTGTATGAAGTGCTTTATGGGCGGAAGTGTCGTACCCCTACGTGTTGGACAGAGTTGGGTGAACGTTAGTTGTTGGGTCCATAATTGGTTGCTAAAATGGAGGATAAAGTTAAGCTGATTCGGATTCGTTTGAAGGAAGCTTCAGATAGGTAGAAATCTTATGCCGATCTTAAGCGAAAAGATATAGAGTTTGCAGTGGGTGATAAGGTTTTCTTGAAGGTGTCGTCGTGGAAGAAAGTGCTGAGATTTGGTCAAAGGGCAAGTTGAGCCCTAGGTTTATCGGGCCTTATAAGGTGTTGAAACGTGTGGGACCAGTAGCTTACCAGCTCGAGTTACCTTTAGAATTGAGCCAGATCCATGACGTATTCCATGTTTCCATGCTTAGACGCTATCATTCAGATCCGTCTCATGTTGTGCTTGTGGAGTGAGGCCAGATTTGTCTTTTGAAGAGGGACCAATGCAAATTTTGGATCGCGATGTCAAAGTCTTCCGTAGGAAATCAATTCCCTTGGTAAAGGTGTTATGGAGGAATCATGGAACAGAGGAAGCCAAATGGGAGCCCAAGGATGTGATGTGATGGCAATACCCTCAATTCTTTTGACCAGGTAATTTCAAGGCCAAAATTATTTTTTTAGGGGGTAGAAACTGTAACATCCTAAATCGAGCCCTTTGCATTTTATCTATTTGCATGTGGATGGTATGGATGCCATGCTAGTTTAGGCTATTTTAGGGTCTAGGCAGAAGTCAGGGGTAGGCCGAACCTTAGGGGGGATTTGTGTTTTGGGCTTTTGGAAGGGGGAAGCTGATTGGAGGAGGTGTTAAGTGTGGTTGGTGGTAGGTTTTGACACAAGTTGGGCCTTGGTAAAGTGGCAAGGGACATCAATGAAGGGTCTGGGAGGTGATGCCTTAAGTAGGTGGGGAAGGCTTGGGATCGAGCTACGAGAACCTCCTTTTTGTGTGTTTATTTTGACCTAAGATTAGGGAGTGTTGTGCACAAGATGGACTTTGGTGGATGAGGGTTGAAGAAGTCAATAGTTTTGAATGGGTGGAGGAGAGGAGATTTAGGAGTTTGAAGTATTCAAACTCGTTTGAATAGGTGGTCAGGAGGAAAAGAAGAAGGAAAAGAAGGGATAGAAGGGGGGGTGTGTTAGCCGAATTTGGAAGAGTTGGAGGGGAAAGAGGACTTTCGGTTTTGGGTGCTAGTTAGGGGGGTGGCCGATTGTGGTATAGGCCTTGGTGAGGTATGGTTTTTGGTTAGTTGGAAAGCACTTAGGGCCTTACCCCTTTTATTTTCTTTTGTGCCGAATTAAGCCACTCCTACATCTCACATTTAACATTTTGGTTATTTCTCTTCTTTTCTCTCTAAAGCCAAGCCGAATTCTTTCAACTCTTTTTCTCCATCTTTGTTCCAAGCTGAAATCATCACTCTTCCTTCTCCTTCGACTCCTTTTCTTCCCTTAATCTCTCTTGTGCTGAAAAACTCTTAAACTACTCTACTCTTTTCTCATCTTTTAACCATGTCCGAAACCTCTTCTTGTCTTATTCTCATTTTCTTTTATGCACCATAGCCACATCTATTGCTCATCTCTTATCCTTCTTTCTTTTACTTCAAAGCCGAAAACCCCTAACTCCATTATCATCTTCAACCATTGTGTGTTAGCTGAATATCCCCATCCAAGGTTCTCAACTCTGACTTTCCTTCATAAACCGAATCCTAGTGGCCTACTCTTCTTCATTTTTCTTCTTTTGAGTTGCCGAATTTCCACTACTTCTGTGCAAGTGTCGAATCCTCTTGGGTGTAAGGTTAGTAACGATTATTTCTATTGTGCGTTATCTTTTTCGGGTTCTGGGGAACCAAAGCCAAATGGCCATATGGCCTTATGTTTGGGTGCTTGGCCGATTGTAGGTGGAAGTGTGTCGCATTCTTTGATCTCTGGGATTCGGTTGGCTTGTGGATTAAGTTTAAGAGCTTCAAGAGTTGGTGGTCTAGGTAAGGGCCTTAGCCTTAAGCGTTAATTCATTTTGATTCATTTTCTCTGCTTTAATTGAGATTAGTGACTAAGGTGTTCATGGACTCAAATGATAGCCACTCGTTGGGGGGTTGGATCTGTGAACCTAGCCCCTAAGTTTAAGAAGAGGGCTGTGTCTGCTATTCGCGATTGGCCACCGGGGTGTGGGCCAGCGTCGGAGAGAGATAAGCAGATCGCTATAGTTTCTTCAAGTGAGGACGTTAGGGAGATTGATAGCCTAGTTCTTCAGGTTTTCAGGTGTGTAATTACCACACTGTTTTCTTAAGTTCTTTAGTTAAAATGTATAAACATACGTGGTAGCCGCAATAGTGGTCATGGAGATGTGGTACCCACTTTGGGTAATCTAGAAACCGTGTTAGTATACTACCTATGTCGAGGTTGTGGTTAATAATTGTGGATGTATGCAAGCATGCTATATACGCATGTCTGGATGTATTTATACTTTATTATATTGCCATTTCATCATATTATGCTGCATGTGCATGGGTTTGGTATATATATATTGATAAAGGGGAAGTGTGTACATTTATATACGTGGGTGACTCTGTCACAATTAATGATGGCCTCGAGCCTCATTGTGGATTGATGATGAACATAAGTCTCATCGTGGATATTTGTGATTTAATCACGTGGATCAGTGGCTAGACCACTAAGTGGACTTTGAGCAGTGTGTCCGTCGGCATAGACTGCCAAAGAGGTGTGTAATCGATGGAGGGTCGATTTAGTAATCCCCCGGTGTGTGGTGGTTGGATGTACGGGTGGTGTGTAGCGGATGGATACTAGGTTGGGGTGGGTTGGTATGTTGCATCTTCGTGCATGATATGTTGATTTGATGTGAATTTGGGGCCAAGCCCAATTGTGGATATATGTGGAATACTTACACATTGAGTCTGGTGACTCACATTGTTGTTCAAAACAATGCAGGTAACTCGTGAATCATTGGACCGGGCTGGAGCGGATTCGAGGTGGCCATGCAGAAGTTGTTTTCGTAAACTCTATTTATATTTTAAACTGTTTGGATATTATTTGGGTTATTTTTATTATGTAATAAGGCCACTTTAACTATTTTGGGATATTATGGATTTAAGTCGGTTTTGTTAATTAAAATGACTTTAAGCTATTTACAACCTGGAAATAAAATTGAAGTTTTCAAAATTCGGTTTACTTATGAACAATTTGTTTTCTCAATATTCTTGCACAAACAACGATTTGAACTTTTCACAACCCGGAAGATTTGATTCGTCGGCAAATTGCTATTTTGAACGATAAACCCTTTTTAAAGCGGAATATTTGTTTTAGAACTTAAAACTTATTTACACCTTCAAGACAGAATTCTTTTCAACACTTTTCGAGTAACATTATGGATTCAGCCGTGGAGTTTTGGGCGGGTTTGGGGTGTTACAAACTAACTAGTCAACTAAATATTCTAAGACAAAGAAGAATGAAATTTGGAAAATAACTTGAGGAAAAACCAATTGATTAAGACGACATTGAAGGAAGAATCCACCTAGACTTAACTTGTTATCTAACACTGAACCAGACGATTTATTCACTTGACTTGATCCGTAAGATTCCCTATCGTATATTAATCCCTCTCTCGAGGTGACTAACATCTAACCCTAGGTTGACTAATTGAAATCTCTTTCTAATTAAAACCCCTAGAATTGCATTAACTCGATCTATGGACTCCCATATTAGATTTCACCCTAATCCGGCAAAATCTCGTCACCTTATCTCTAGGCACGCGATCAACTCCGCTTATTTATGCTAGATCTACACTTAGGCAGGGACTTTTGCTCCTCCAGCTAAGCACATTATACTTAATATAATATCTCAAAATATTAACACAAGAATTAAGAACACATAATTAAGAATAATTCAAATATTTATCATATAGTTCAGAAAACAATAACAAGATTCATCTTAGGTTTCATTCCCCTCAGGTATTTGAGGGTTTATCTCATAAAAATAAAAGAAAACATCTCAAAGGAAAAGATAAAACAAAACATAAGAAATCCCTAAAACCCCTGAAGGAATTGAAGGAAAGATCCTCTGTCTTGAGTATAATTCTGGCTTCTTGAGATGAATCAACTGGCTATCTTTGAGTAAATCTCCACAAATCTGCCCTCTTTGGCCTAGTTGGATGTAACATCCTGGAATTAGAGGTTCTGCATTTTTATGTTTCCTATGTGTTTGGTTTGTTCTGCTTGTTAATTTGGTGTGTTTGGGAGTCCCGGGAAGGCTCGGGGTCAAGCTTGAGCCTTGGTGAAAATTTTGTTTTTAGGCTCTTTAGGGGAGAACTGGTTGAAGCAGGTCTTAAGGATAAGTTCTTGTGTTTGTTGACACGAGAAGAGTTGTGGTGGAGTGGAAAGAAGACGCCACTTAAGGTGCAGGGAAGTGGCATCACAAGGGAGTAGCAGAGGGAAAGAGTTTGAGTCTCATTAGCAACATTCAGAAACTTTATTTTTTTTGTGCTTAGGGCTAAGGAGGTGGCTTTCGGCTGGACTCTTCATGGTTGTTGGTTGAATGAGTCAAGCTATTTGAATGGGTGGCCATGAGGTGTTTGTGGTGTTTGAATTGGTCAAATTGATTCAAACAGGCGAAGGGGAGTGAAAGTAGGAGGAAATCGTGAGTTGGTGTTGGTGGTGGAGTTGGTCGAAAGTTGGGGTGTTTGGGGGAGTGAATTCGGTCAAGTGGGTGTAAGAGGGGAACCCTTTGTTGTTGATCATGTGAGGTTTAGTGCTAGCTTAAGGGTGCTAAAATTCTATAGACTTGAGGCTTTGGTTCATTTCATTTTAGCATTGTTCATTAAGGGAGGTGAGTGCTGTTTGGTAGCTAGTGTCATTTGAGTGTGAAGTTGTAACACCCCAAACTCGGCCCATATGTCATAACCGGATCTGGTATGCTACGGGTTGGATGTTGAAAACTTTACTTAAAAGGGGTATTGAAAATCTCAATTTATTTTAACCGACTAATCATTAATTGTGACATTTTTGAAAGGAACCTTAACATTCGCGTTGAATGTACTTGAAAAGCCCATTTTCATTTTACTTATAATTAAGACTTTGAAAACATAAGCTTATAAATTGTAACATAAAAAAAATATAGATCGATAACCTACGTTATGGAGGCCTTATTATAAAAATAATCCCAAAATTAAAACTCAATGAAAAATCGAAAACAGTCTATGAAAATAAAAGACTTGATGGACCCTCGAGTCCGCATCGACTCCCAAGTCCACGATCTACTGCTCATCTGAAAGGTTGGGAAAAATAAAAAGGGTGAGTCACCAAGACTCAGTGTGCAAATCCCGAAAACACATAAAAGCCTTGAGGCCTACAAACACATTATGGTCCTTGGCCCATACACAATGGCAACAGATTATTTTCATGCAACATGGCCCATCCCAAGCCTAGAAGTCCATCCTCTACACACCCCTGTACCAACCATCACACCGTGGACAATCAACCCTCCATTCACTACACACCATATCGACAGCTGCACTGCATGTCATAAAGACCGATCACTATGGCACCTATGTGGCAAAGCCATCGATCGCTATGCGACCTTAATAATATATCGACAGCTATGCTGCCTGTCATATAGACCGATCACTATGTGACCTATGTGGCAAAGCCACCGATCACTATTCGACCTGCTCCCCTTCATCATATCAATCCCATCCTATGCATACATACATGCAAGAATCAGAACATTAAACTACCTAAGCAGATCACATACTTTTGCATACTTGATACACATAGAAAGTTTCTATGATTACATACACTGCATCCCTTGCCTACCCTTTTGGGTAATACGATTGCTCATCTGACCTCATTTTTCGGCTTTTAGCCCATAACATATACATAGTACAGTTTAACTAGTGTGATAGAGATCTACACACCTGATTACTGACAAGAAGATACTGTCTAAGCCGACACTATCGATGGTCGCTATGATCGCTAATGATCTAAAGTTTTGTTTTGAAGCCGGTCCACAACTCGGCGGCCAATCCCGTACAACTGACACTGCGTGTTTCTTGAACTTTGGGGCTAAGACTATAGATCCAACCCCTTCCTTCGATTTGCTGACATTCGAGTCCATGAATGACCTTAGTAAGAGGATACTATAATGATTTCTTAATGAGGCATTAGGTTAAGGCACAATAAGGAAAAGAAACCGATTGAACACTTAGAGAGAATCGAAACCCTTACCTTGAAATCTCAAAAAGTAATGTGGTTGGAATGCTAACGATTTCTAGCTTAGAAACCTAGGCGATTAGATCTCCTTCAAATCCCGAATGCCACCCAAAAAGAACACGATATTAGTGAAAACGTCAAACTAAAGATGGCCTAACAACCAACTAGCCATTCAGCTATGGTCTCAAAAATCGGAAGAGAAGAAAAAAGAACAGAAGGAATCGACACTTACCTTAACACAGAGAATTCGACAACTCTTAGGGAATTTCAGGTTTTGAGAAGATCAGAATGAAAAGATGATCTCAAGAGATCTATGAAGGTTCGATTTTGATGAAGAAATCGGCAAAGAGAAAAGAATAGACAAGGGTATTAAGCTATGGAGATGAAAGCAGAGAAAACAATAGAATTTTGGCTTTTGCATAAAAGTGGAGATGAGAGAAAAAGATTAGGGGTTTTGGCTTTTCAATATCAATCGGCTATGGTATGAAAGTGGAAAGGAAAGTAGAGTTAGGAGTTTTTGGTTTAGGCAGAAAAGGAGAAGAACCCTTAGTTGCCGAAATTAGGAGAAGAAAAGAAGAAGTGAAAGAAAATAAAAAAACTATGCTTCAGGAAAATAATGAGTTTTCGGCACACCCCTTAGCCCTATCTAGCCATTTTCCCCATTTGCACTCAGTGTTAAAATTTCAGCCACCACTGTGACCAGCAGATAAATCCTAAATTTCCTCCCTTATCTTTATCTGCCACTCATCCTTAGTGTCATGGATAACACCACCTCTTCCTTCCTTTATCAGCACATTATCATCATTAAAAATTCGTAATTTCAAGCATCATTACCGCCCTCCTCTACCCATCTAATTGTCGAAAACTAACTAGATTAAATTAAAAATAATTGGGCTTTAAGCAACTTGAATTTGGGCCTCCTCAGCTGACGCCACTTCTCTGCTCTCTCTAAGTGGCGCCATTTTGCCACTGGGCCACAAGCCCATTTTGTATTTTAAAACACAGATAACCTCTTTTAAGCCCTAACTTATCAGGCTTTCCATTAGAGTGTCAAAACATAAAATTTGATTAAGGCCTCGGCCCAACTTCGAGCCCACTCTGGACCCCTAAAACATTTCTAACAAGCATAGTAAGCATAACCACACACATAGAGCGCATCGGCCCATTAATTCAGGATGTTACAGTTCTACCCCCTTAAAGAAATTTCGGCCTCGAAATCACCTGATCAGAATAGATGTGGGTATTGCTGCCGCATGTTTCCCCGGGCTCCCAAGTAGCCTCTTCAGAACCGTGATTTCGCCATAGAACTTTAACCAACGGAACTATTTTCCTTCGCAACACTTTGAAATCACGATCCAGGATTTCCATTGGTTCCTCTTCAAAGGATAAATTGGGTCTTACTTCGATTTCCTCCACAGGCACCACATGAGACGGATCTGAACAATATCATCTCAACATAGAAACGTGGAATACATTGTGAATCTGGCTTAGCTCAGAAGGTAGCTCTAGCTGATAGGCTACTGGCCCTACTCGTTTCAACACTCGATAAGGTCCGATAAATCTGGGACTTAATTTACCCTTCCGTCCAAACTTCAACACTTTCTTCCATGGTGACACCTTCAAGAGCACCTTGTCACCCACTGTAAACTCTATGTCCTTACGTTTCAAGTCTGCATAGGACTTTTGTCAGTCCGACGCTTCCTTTAGTCGAGCTTGAATTAACTCAATCTTCTCCTCTATCTCGGTAACCAACTCCGGACCCAAAAATTTAACGTTCCCTTAATTTCGTCCAATAGGTAGAAGTACGACACTTCCCCCGTACAATGCTTCATAGGGTGCCATCTGAATACTAGACTAGTAGCTGTTGTTCTAAGCAAACTCCACCAATGGTAAAAACTCTTCCCAACTACCTCTGAAATCAATGACACATCCCCTTAACATGTCCTCCAAGATTTGAATTACCCGCTTAGACTGTCCATCTGTTTGAGGATGAAACGCTGAACTGAAATCCAACTTCGTACCCAACGCTTGATGCAAAGCCTTCTAGAATCGCGACGTGAACCTTGGGTCCCTGTCCGATATGATTGATACTGGTACCTCATGCAACCTCACTACCTCCGCTATATATAACCTAGCCAGCTTCTGCAGAGAGTAATCGACCCGTACTAGTATGAAATGAGCAGATTTTGTCAAGCGATCAACAATCACCCAGACTAAATCTTTCTTAGTAGGCGTGAGGGGTAGCCCACTAACAAAGTCCATTGTGATCCTTTCCTACTTCCATTATGGAATCTTCACTTTCGCAACAACCACGATGGTAACGATGATTTGCTTTTACCCATTGACGTGTCAAACACTTACTCACCAATTCAGTTACCTCACGCTTCAAGCCCAGCCACCAAAACTGATCCCGCAAATCCCGATACATCTTACTCCCTCCGGGTGCATAGCGTATGAACTTCCATGCACTTCTTGCAAAATCCTATGCCTCAATTCTGGATCTTTTAGCATGCAAACTCTCCCTTGAAAATAAAATAGTCCTTCCTCATTCATACTGAAGTCCGTCGATCCATCACTTGATCCTACATGAAACTTCTCCTTTAGCAACTCATCGGTCTACTGTTTCTCCTTAACCTGACTGACCCAAGAGGGTTTCACTTGAAGTTCAGCCAATAAGCTCCCATCATCATAAAAACTAAGGTGAGCAAACATTGCCCTCAAGTCAAAGATTACTTTACAACTTAAGGCATTCGCCACCACATTAGCTTTACCCGGATGGTACTCGATCGAGCAATCATAATCATTTAACAACTAGATCCACCTTCTCTGCCTTAAATTCAACTCCTTCTGGGTCAAAAGGTATTTTAGGCTTTTATGATCTGTATAAATAACATATTTCTCCTAGTACAGATAATGTCTCAAAATCTTTAAAGCAAAAACCACCGCCACCAATTCCAAATCATGGGTGGGATAATTTGCTTCGTCGGCCTTAACTGTCGAGATGCATACGCAACAACCTTTCCATCTTGCATCAATACGCATCCTAGTCCCGTGTGTGATGCATCACAGTAAATTACGTGTAATATCCCAAAATTGGGCCTAGAAGAATTAGGCCCATAGGGCCTTGGGCACGGGAGCGTTTAAAATTTTTGGGAATAAGAGAACGACTTTAATGCAAGTTGGATCTAGTAGGTAAGTGATTTTGGAAGGTTAGGGGGCTTCTATGAAGTCCCGGGTTCAAGTTAGGCCTTAGGAAAAATTTTGGTTTTGGGTGAATAAAACCCTAGGAGTTAGTAGTAGGCTTTAAGAATAAAATGTGGGGAAAATGACACAAGTGGAGTGTGTGGTGTAGTGGCAAAGTGATGCCACATATGAGACAAGGAGGTGACGCCACGAGGAAGGAAGGAGGTCCAAGGTTCAAGTCTTGACTTTTGCATTTTGGATTTCTTTTTAAAAGGACTATAGAATTTTTCCATAGGGTTATATTTAGTTGCGCATGATTTTAGACACAAGAAAGTGAGTGGTCTAGTGGCAAGGTGTCTTTAAGGGTGCAAAGGAGCTTGGGTTCGAATCTCATGACAAGCAATGGAGTATTTATTTTGCTGATTAGATGAGAAGAGTTTGAGTTTGATTTAAACTCTGCTAACGGAGGGATCCCACATCTGTAAGATACAAAGAAGGAAGGTGAGAAGCTAGCTATATATAGAGCATTCTATGAGGAGAATTAATATACCTTGGTGGATGTTTGGGTGCAGACCTAGAGGATAATCGCCAATAGTTGCGAAGGAAGGGCTACTATAACGTGAAGTGCATGGTAAGGTTACGGTGAGGTTTCAGTTTCCGATAAGTGTATATTAAGTTATGATTAATCGTTAGGTGATGTCGATTATAGGTTCGTGACTAAGGGGTTTGCGGTAGCGTCGTTTCTGTGTGTACAAACACTACACACACGATGTCAGCAATGTCGAAAAGTTGAAAAGCCAAAAGTGGCTAAATGGGCCCGGTATGATGAGATTTGGGCCTAATGGGTCGTAAGGGAGTGATTTGGGCTTGATGGGCTTGTGGGGACGTAGACATATATGTTAGGGTTTATGGACCTTAGGTCTAGTTTGAACAACTCTTAAATTCCATAAGACTTTCTAATAATTCAACATGTCCGTAAACAAGTCATTTGGGTTGGAGTGTGGCAACAGCATATGTGTGTCTAGGATTGGATCTAGGAGAGCTTGGTACTTAAGCGGCCCTAGTGGCCCACCTCCTCTTTTCTAGAATCCTACCTGGTGTGTAGTGTCTGTTCACTTTAGCCCCGAAGACTTGTTGATGGGCCAAAGTTCATAGCTAAAACTAGAAAGGGACCAAAATACCCTCGATTTATGAAATTACCAAAATACCCCGATTTGCAAAATTACCAAAGTACCCCCGATTTATAAAATTACTGAAATACCCATGGTTTGTAGAATTATCGAAATACCCTAATTTGTGAAATTACCAGAATACCCTCGGTTTGTGAAATTACTGAAATACCCATGGTTTGTAAAATTACCAAAATACCCCAGTTTACAAAATTACCGAAATACACCTAGTTTGCAAAATTATAAAATACACCTGGTTTGTAAAATTACTAAAATACCCCTAGCTTGTAAAATTACCGAAATACCCCTAGCTTGCAAAATTACCATTTTACCCTTAAATAATAAAATGACCGTTGTACCCTCGTGGTAATACTAATGTTTTTTATGTTAATTATATGATTGATTATGTTTGAGATGCACTGCATACATGGATTAGTTATGAGTAGAATTACCGAATTACCCTTGGTAGGTAAATTACTAAAATACCCTCGATAGGTAAAATTATCGTTATACCCTTTGGGGTTGATTAGCGTGATTGTGTGTAACTTATCACACCATTTATAGTGTCTTGATAACATATATATATTTATGCATATTCTGTTAAATGCCGAAAACTCGGTATGGCTATTGAAATCCCCGTGGAGGGTAAATGCGATTATCAGGGTAGAGACTTCTGTGATATTAATAGATGGTTCTGATGAGATGACATGTTATATGTGATGAGCATCCTATACATGCATGCCGAAACCTATTGAAACCATATATCAAGATCTTATGCTTGCATGGGGTTGGGATTGTGATATTAAAGGGAAGTGTTGTAGTGGCTCGCCATGATCATTGTAGTGGCTCGCCACGATCTATTGTAGTGGCTCGCCACGATCATTCGTGACTATGTTACCATTCTGACGATGAGCAGTTAACTGCAGCATGACTACCATCGATGGTGTGTAGCGGTGAGGGTTGATTGTAGAAATTCCCATTGGTGTGATTGGCAGGTACAGATGGTGTGTAACGGATGGAAAATTAGGTTGGGTTGGGTTGCATCGCATTGCATACATGATCTGCTATGACATATGATATGGGTTAAGGCTCAACCGAGGCTATTTTGGGCTAAGGCCCAATTGCCACCGTTAGTAAAATGGGCTTCGGCCCAAACTGTTGTGATTCATGTTCTTCTTGATGAGGGTTATACACACTGAGTTTTCGTAAACTCACACCCTTTAATTTTAATGTTTCAGGTAATCCTGAATAGACAGCTCGACATGGGAGAGGACTCGGAGATGGCCACACTACAAGCTGTTCAAATGTTTTAATTTATTCAAATGATCTTATTTTAAATACTTTATTTTTTTCATTGGATTGCAACAAGGCCTTGTAACTCCTAATTGAATTTATATCTTGGGTTATTATTATTGTTCCAACTACCCAATTAAGAAATTTCATGAAATTATTAAAGTGTTAATATGGTTTTCAAAATAAACTTTTATTTTGGGCTTTTAGGCCTTAAACTTTTAATTAGCAAAACCGTTTTGAATTATGCCTTCAATGTCACACACCAGATTCGGGCCTAACTTCTAGGTCGGGTTTGGGGTGTTACAATTTTCGTATCAGAGCCCGATTGTGAAGCTCGGGCTGTGAATGGGCCTTAGATTTTGGGTTTTTTTAGAAATTTTAGCAGAATTCTTGAAGTATGGTTCATCGAGCCCTCGACGTCGAGCCAAGTAAGTTTTTTTGTTATTGTTTGAATTATTGAACTGTATAGATAATGGGTTGCTTAAAAATAGGCTTTTAGAGACTAAAGCCCGTAGGAAACTTAAGCCTATAGTGGATTCTCGACCGTGAAATAAAACTAAGAAATTGTTGTTACTTACATAAGACATGTGCCCTAAACAAGTGGAACTAAGTGCTAATTTCATAAAATTCTTAATCAGAGTGTGCAGCAAAAGGATAATGGTGTGACTTGAGTGGTGCGTTTAGTAGTTAGTTAGAAATTTCGAGGACAAAATTTCTTTAAGGAGGGTAGATTTGTAACATCCCGAAATTGGGCCTAGAAGAATTACGCCCATGGGGCCTTGGGTACAGGAGCATTTAAAATTTTTAGGAATAAGAGAATGACTTTAATCCAAGTTGGATCTAGTAGGTGAGTGATTTTGGAAGGTTAGGGGGCTTCTATGAAGTCCCAGGTTCAAGTTAGGCTTTAGGAAAAATTTTGGTTTTGGGTGAATAAAACCCTAGGAGTTAGTAGTAGTCTTTAAGAATAAAATGTGAGGAAAATGACACAAGTGGAGTGTGTGGTGTAGTGGCAAAGTGATGCCACATAGGAGACAAGGGGGTGACGCCACAAGGAAGGAAGGAGGTCTAAGGTTCAAGTCTTGGCTTTTGCATTTTGGATTTCTTTTTAAAAGGACTATAGAATTTTGCCATAGAGTTATATTTAGTTGCGCATGATTTTAGACACAAGAAAGTGAGTGGTCTAGTGGTAAGGCGTCTTTAAGGGAGCAAGGGAGCTTGGGTTTGAATCTCATGACAAGCAAGGGAGTATTTATTTTACGGATTGGATGGGAAGAGTTTGAGTTGGATTTAAACTCTGCTAACGGAGGGATCCCACATTTGTAAGATACAATGAAGGAAGGTGAGAAGCTAGCTATATTTAGAGCATTCTAAGAGGAGAGTTAATATACCTTGGTGGATGTTTGGGTGCGCACTCCTGAGGATAATCGCCAATAGTTGTGAAGGAAGGGCTACTATAACGTGAAGTGCACGGTAAGGTTACGGTGAGGTTTCAGTTTCCGATAAGTGTATATTAAGTTATGATTAATCGTTAGGTGATGTCGATTATAGGTTCGTGACTAAGGGGTTTGCAGCGCGCGTGGTTACCAGGTGTGTACAAACACTACACACACGATGTCGGTAATGCCGAAAAGCCAAAAAGCTAAAAGTGGCTAAATAGGCCCGGTGGGCCTTGAGGCTAAGTTTGATGAAATGGTTTGGTTGGTTATACGATTTGAATTAGTCATGCATGATACATGAATTGCATTTGTTTTGGGCCTAATAGGCCATATGATGAGATTTGGGCCTAATGGGCCGTAAGGGAGTGATTTGGGCTTGATGGGCTTATGGGGACGTAGACATATATGTTAGGGTTTATGGACCTTAGGTCTAGTTTGAACAACTCTTAAATTCCATAAGACTTTCTAATAATTCAACATGTCCGTAAACAAGTCGCTGGGTTGGAGTGTGGCAATGGGCATACGCATGTCTAGGATTGGATCTAGGGAGAGCTTGGTACTTAAGCGGCCCTAGTGGCCCACCTCCTCTTTTCTGGAAATCCTACCAGGTGCGTAGTCTCTATTCACTTTAGCCGCGAAGACTTGTTGATGGGCTAAAGTTCATAGCTAAAACCCGAAAGGGACCGAAATACCATTGATTTACAAAATTATCAAAATACTCCTAGTTTACGAAATTACCAAAGTACCCTAATTTGTACAATTACCAAAATACCCATGGTTTGTAAAATTACCGAAATACCCTAATTTGTGAAATTACTAGAATACCCCTGATTTGTGAAATTACTAAAATACCCCTAGTCTAAAATTACCAAAATACCCCTGGTTTGCAAAATTATCCCCTGGTTTACAAAATTATGGAAATAACTCTAGTTCATAAAATTACTGAAATACCCCTAGCTTGTGAAATTACCGAAATACTCCTAGCTTGCGAAATTTCCATTTTACCCTTAAATAATAAAATGACCGTTGTACCTCGTGGTAATACTAATGTTGTCTGTGTTAATTGCATGATTGATTATGTTTGAGATGCATTGCATACATGGATTATTTATGAGTAGAATTATTGAATTACCCTTGGTAGGTAAATTATTGAAATACCCTCGATAGGTAAAATTACCGTTATACCCTTTGGGGTTGATTAGCGTGATTGTGTGCAACTTCTCACACCATTTATAGTGTCTTGATAACATATATATTTATGTATATTCTATTAAATGTCAAAAACTCGGTATGGCTATTGAAATCCCTGTGGAGGGTAAAGGCGATTATCAAGTTAGAGACTTCTGTGATATTAATAGATGGTTCTGATGAGATGACATGTTATATGTGATGAGCATCCTATACATGCATGTCGAAACCTGTTGAAACCATACATCAGTATCTTATGCTTGCATAGGGTTAGGATTGTGATATTAAAGGGGAAGTGTTGTAGTGGCTCGCCATGATCATGATGGCTCGCCATGATCATTGTAGTGGCTTTGCCACGATCGCGTAGTGGCTACGCCATATCATTACTCGTGACTATGTCACGATTCTAACGATGAGCACTAAACTGCGAGATGATCGCCATCGATGGTGTGTAGCGGTGATGGTTAATTGTAGAAATCCCTATTGGTGTGATTGGCAGGTACGGGTGGTGTATAGCGAATGAAAAATTAGGTTGGGCTGGGTTGCATCGCATTGCATACATGATCTGCTGTGACATGTGATATGGGTTAAGGCTCAACCGAGGCTATTTTGGGCTAAGGCCCAATTGCCACCGTTACTAGAAATGGGCTTCGGCCCAAACTATTGTGATTCATGTTCTTATTGATGAGGGTTATGCACACTGAGTTTTCGTAAACTCACACCCTTTAATTTTAATGTTTCAAGTAATCCTGAATAGACGGCTTGACGTGGGAGAGGACTCGGAGATGGCCACACTACAAGCTGTTCAAATGTTTTAATTTATTCAAATGATCTTATTTTAAATACTTTATTTTTTCATTGGATTGTAACAAGGCCTTATAACTCCTAATTGAATTTATATTTGGGTTATTATTATTGTTCCAAGTACCCACTTAAGAAATTTCATAAAATTATTAAAGTGTTAATATGGTTTTCGAAATAAACTTTTGTTTTGGGCTTTTGGGCCTTAAATTTTTAATTAGCAAAACCGTTTCGAATTGTGCCTTCAATGTGACACGCCAGATTCGGGCCTAACTTCTAGGCCGGGTTTGGGGTGTTACATTACAAATTCCTTTCCAACCTCCAGTTGAATCAATATCGGAGCCTCCATCAAAATCCTTTTCAACTTCTCGAAACTCTCTTGCTGCTTACTAGACCAAATAAACGGAACTCCTTTTCATAATAACCTAGTTAATGGTGCCGCGATTGAAGAAAATCCTTCAACAAACCTTCGATAGTACCCAGCCAGACCAAGAAAACTCTGAATTTTTGCCACAGATCTAGGCGGCTTCCAATCCAACACCGCTTCAATTTTTCGAGGGTCAACCCTAATCCCCTCTACTGACACAACGTGGCCTAGGAAAGTAACTTCACTTAGCCAAAATTTGCACTTACTGAATTTGGCATACAACTGCTTCTCCCTCAGAATCTGCAAAACCACTCGTAGATGTGAATCATGCTCCTCTTTCGATCTTGAGTAAACCAAGATATCATCTATAAATACCACGACAAACCGATCCAAGTAGGGTTGGAACACTCGGTTCATCAAATCCATAAACGCCGCTGGTGCGTTACTCAACCCAAATGGCATAAAATTCGTAATGGCCATAACGGGTCCTGAAAGCTGTCTTATGAATATCCAATTCTTTGACCTTAAGCTGATGGTATCCTAATATCAAATATATCTTTTTAGAACACTGAAGCCCCTTTCAGTTGATTGAACAAGTCATCAATCCTTGGCAATGGATACTTGTTCTTGATAGTCAACTTGTTCAGCTGACGGTAGTCAATGCACATACGCATTGATCCATCCTTCTTCTTAACAAATAACACCGGCGCTTCCTAAGGTGACACACTTGGTCGAATAAATCCTTTATCTAACAACTCTTGTATTTGTGCTTTCAACTCCACCAACTCCTTTGGCGCCATCCTATATGGAGCGATAGACACTGGTGCTATTCCCGAAGAAGATCGATACAAAACTCCTTTCAGCTTCCCTTCTTCGTAGTGTCAAGATCATCTATTATGCGTTCCATCGCTTCCAACCAATATTCAGCTGTACTCGGGGCAATACCATAAATTCCCCTAAACACTTCTGCCCCATTAGCTCTAAGTCGCTCCGACATAGATTTCTGGGCTCTTGTGCCCATGCCTGCCCCAGAAACCCTATCTAAAACCCTCAACATCGCCTGAGATACCGCATCATCACCGGTCTCTGATCCTAAAATTCTGCCTCCACAGTTGGTGGCACTGGTACCTCATTCCCCGACTCGTGACCAGACCCTACCGATTTCGACACAACAATCCTGCCTCTACCTCGGCCATACACACCACGTTATCTAGTGCTCATTCTATCGATTCACATTTATCTGATTAAGAATTTTATGAATTATTAATTTCTTCCACTGATTAATAACGAACAATCTTATGGAAAGTAGTTTTAACAATAGTTCTTTCGAATTCGAACTCTATCTACAAGGTTCAGTTCTTAGGTCTGTATTTCCTAGCTCTAGAATCCACATACATTCAACCATCCATTTACATTCCAAACAAAGCACCACATAAATGTATCAAGCACACAAGTAACATCCATGAACTCACATTCATCATATAAGGGTATTTTTGTCATTCCACTACCCAGGGGTATTTTCGTAATTTTATTCTACAAGGGCATTTTCGTAATTTTCCAAAATAGGGTATCTTGGTGATTTTACAAAATAAGGGTATTTTGGTAATTTTACAATCCGGGGTATTTTGATAATTTTGTCAACTGTGGGTATTTCGGTAATTTTTACAAATCCAAGGTATTTCATAAATTTTACAAAACTAGGGATATAAGTAATTTTACAAAAATAGGGTGGCTGGTCCCTTTCGGGTTTTAGTTATAAATTTTGGCCCGTCAACAAGCCCTCTCGATTAGAGTGAACAAACACTACGCACCAGGTAGGATTCCAGTGAAGAGGAGGTGAGCCGCTAGGGCCGCTTAAATACCAAGCTCTCCCTGGATCCAATCCTAGACATGCGTATGCCTGTTACCACACCCTAACCCTGTGACTTGTTCACAAACATGTTTAATTAGAAATTAAGTCTTATGAGATTTGAAGAATTACTTATACTAAACCTAAAGTCCATAATCTCTAGCATACTAGCCTACGTCCCTATAGAGCCCATCAAGCCCAACATGCATATCACATAATGAGTTTAGAAAACTTACTGCGTGGATCGGTTGCTTGGTGAGACTCAAGGCCATATCTCAACCGAATTTTTTCAAACTTACATCACTTTTACAAATCACTCTCGACCCATTTCACAACCGAGTTTTGAACGGGCTCGATACCAAAATGTAACACCCCAAACTCGACCCATACGTCATGATCGGATCGATATCTTTGTAACACCCCCATACCCCCATGAGCCTTGACCGGATTTGGTATGTCACAGAGTAAAAACATTTTGAAAGATTTTGAGTAATCGGTAGAAATCAAATTTTGCCGAGGTTATAAAGCGGTGTCTATTAAAACTCGTGGAATGGATTTTAAAAACTTGGTTGAGTTGAAAGCCTTGGAAAACATTTGATCATTTAAGTTCTTAGAACCATCTGAGTGATTGTTAACTTGGTGAATTTTGCTACCCGATGGTAACATCTTTGAAAACTCGTAAAAATTTCCCATTTTGAAAACGTCACTTTTAACCGATTCATTTAAACAATTTATAAGTTCATTAGTAATATAGTAGAAGTGAAGTAAAACAACTACTTAAACATCCAAAATAATAACTAGCGGCCTTATTTCAACCCAAACCTAAATTTAATAAATAATAAACTTAAACTGTACTAAATAAAATTTTAAATCCAAGGAATCAAGCATGGCGGCCTCGAGTCCTCTCCAGCTCCATCTCTGCAATCTACTCATCTGCAAAATGATATGGGAAGGGGTGAGTCATCAAGACTCAGTGTGTAAATTCCCAACCCGGAAGTGCAAACTCATACACAAAATATTAGTAAATCATGCAAACATGCAACCCAAAACTAACCATCCATACTCCTTTAACTACCCCGTGTGGTCAAAACCACTGGTGGTCAAAACCACTGGTGATCAGAGTCACAAATCAATGATGGGGCCAACCCATCGTGTGGTCAAAACCACTAATGACCATAGGTCACAATTATCAATATGTGGTCAAAACCACTGGTGGTACCAAACCACTGGGACTTAGTCACGATTTATATCAACGGTGTGGTCAAAACCACTGGTGACCGAAGTCACGATTAAACTGATGGGGCCAACCCATCTTGTGGTCAAAACCACTTGTGACAGTCCATAGAGAATATTCCCCCTCCTTTCTTCAATCCCGATACCAACATGCTCATAACATGCTTAACATATTATCATAGATCATGCATATAAGTCATGGCATAGCATCTTACTCATCATATCATTCATATAACATATTTAAAGTCACAAGTGACTTACCCAGAATCCATGCACATTCCCACAAGGCAAATCACTATCAAAATAGTTAACCGTAACATATTAAGTAATGCCAACTAATAAAGTGTATAAGAGTTTTACACACCTGTTTAACCGAAGATCTAAGGAGAAAACTCGAATCTATACGATATCACAAAATCCCGAAACGTATTCTCGTATTGCCCTACATTCGGCCACTATAGGTTAGTATCCAAAAGCCTTATTCAATTAAATCTAATAATCCAGAAGGACTAATCGCGCCCATAACCAAAATATGGCCCTAGGCCAAATCTTTATTATCACTTACCAAAGCAAATTGAAATCCGGAAGCCTCTATTTTCTTTTTCCGATTAGCCCTAAAACCATAGTGCACATTCGGTTATACATAGATACCAAAAATGGCCTTTGGCGAATATGTCTAACCACTTACCAATCTTACCAAATCCTAAAATTGTCACTTGACTTGTCGAGATCCCTACCAAAACATTTGTTAGAATTGGCTTACACACTTATATCCATAATCAAGGCCCTTGGCCGAATAGTATATATGCCTTACCTTGAAGAATCAAATCCCGATAGGCTCCTTCAACACACCTTAACTTTAACTACACACAAGAGAGCACATCACTTATTGTCTTAAAAAGACATTCGGCCAACCTTACCAAGGCTTAGCCTCATGCTTTCGGCACACTTAAGGAAGATAAGTAAAAATCGTTTGTTAAGGAAGAGTTTACTTACCAAGAGATTCGGCTATGGCTCCCAAGTGTTGATGAAGATTATTCGGCTGACACAAAATGGAAGATGGAGTTTTGAGTAGAAAAGGGGTGATAGGTTCGACCAAGTATAGACTAAAGAGAAGAGAGGAATTTGAAGAACTTTTAGGCAAAGAGAACTAGGGAGAATTTGGCCAACACAAATTGAGAAGAAAAGAAAACAAGTTTCGGCACCCCCTCACTATACTCAAAATCGAATATGGAAGTCCCTAGGAGTCCTACATTCGGCCATCTCTCCCTTTTTGTGATAATTTTTATTATTTGAAACAATATCTATCTTCTATTCTATCTCCTAATTACCTCTTCAAATAAATAAAATAAATAGAATAATAATCATCATTCAACTCTTCCAGCTAAAATTAAAAACAACACTAAGCTTATCCATACCCATCAAGAGTCCATGAGCAGTCCACTAGCTCTCTCCCTTCACGCTAGCATGCAAAAAAAAAAAAAAAGACATACATTGCTTCCAACGTGATTCGAACTTGAATCATTCTTCTTACTTGGGGCGGCATTCACCAAGGCCCTAAGAGGGGCCCTAAGCCACTTTACCAATCTGACTTTCATGTCTCCCAACTCCCACAAAATCTTTTGACACATCCTTAACCTAGCCCCTTCCTTTTAACGCTAAAAGTCCCAAAATAAAACACACTTCCTTGTGACCACCATGATTCAACCTCTTCCCCTTGCACTCCCTTGGCGCAAGCCTCCAAGCCCCTAAGTTAGCATCCCAAGCCATCCAATTAATCGGTTCCTTATGTCCAACTTCTCTCACAATTTTTCTTAACCCCTAACTCACCTAGCTCCCTCCTCTTAAGCACTAAAAGAAATTTTCAGTCCTAAGTCGACCCTAGCACAGGGTTATGACTAGACCCTAGAACATGTCAAGCAATCATAACATACATATTTCTTCAAGTACCAATTGCACATCTCGGGTTCCCATGTTCCTCGTGTATGGTTTCGCCATAACACCTTTACCAAAGTCTTGACTTCCTCCTCAAAACCTTGACATCAAACCGAGTCGGTGATGGAATCCTTCTTCCAAGGTGGCTTAGCTTGCCCTCCGTCATACCTTCAAGAAGACCTTATCATCTCTGCATACTCCACTTCCTGCGTTTAAGATCGGCGAGATTTTTGCTGTCCGATGCCTCTTTAAAACGAGCCCAATTACTCTAACCTTATCCTCTATCTCCGCCACTAACTCGACCCAACATCCGACGCGTTCTCCCACTCACATCCAACACGTAGGATTACGGCATTTCGACCATACAGCGCCTCATACGGTGCCATCCAATACTAAACTGATAACTATTATTTTAAGTGAATTCTGCCAAAGGCAAGTACTCCTCCCAACTACCACGGAAGTCCAAAACACAGCCCCTTAACATATCTTCCAACACTTGGATTACCCTCTCAGATTGTCCATCAGACTGGGGATGAAAAGTCGTGCTGAAATTCAACTTCATGCCTAACTCTTGATGTAAGGCCTTCCAAAATCTCGACGTGAATCAGGGATCCCGATCTGAGATAATGGACACCGGTACTCCATGCAACCGCACTATCTCTGCTATATACAGCTTTGCTAACCTTTGAAGTGAGTAGTCAACCCATACCGGTATGAAATGGGCCGACTTAGTTAACCGATCTACTATCACCCATATCGAGTCTTTCTTACTGGGCGTAAGGGGAAGCCCACTTACGAAATCCATAGTAATCCCCTCCCACTTCCAATGTGGGATCTTTACCGGCTATAACAGCCCTGATGGCAATTGATGCTCAGCCTTAACTTGTTGGCATGTCAGACACTTGCCCACTAACTCGGTTACTTTCCGTTTAAGACTCGGCCACCAAAACTGCTCTCTTAAATCCCGATACATCTTGCTGCTTCCCAGGTGCATAGCGTATGGACTGCTATGAGCTTCTCTAATGATTCGCTGCCTCAAATCATCATCCTTAGGCATACATACTCTTCCCTAAAAATACAACACTCCATCACTACCCAAGCTGAACCCTTCGGCCTCATCGCTCTGTACTTGCAACCTCCGAGTACTCAGAATTTCCTCGTCATCTGCCTTTCTTTGACCTCATCAATCCAAGACGGCTTCACTTGCAACTCTGCCAGAAGGCTCCCATCCTCATAGAGACTTAGGTGAGCAAACATTGCTCGTAAATCCGCTACCACCTTATGGCTCAATGCATCAGATACCACGTTAGCCCGACCCGAATGGTATTCGATTGAGCAGTCGTAGTCCTTCAGCAACTCAATCCACCTCCACTGCCTCAGATTTAAATCTTTTTGAGTCAAGAGGTACTTGAGTTCTTGTGATCATGTACACTCTGACTTCTCCCCATACGAGATAGTGCCTCTAAATCTTCAAGGCGAAAACCACGGCGACCAATTCTAAATCATGTGTCGGATAGTTACCTTCGTGAGGCCTCAAATGTCGTGACGCATAAGCGACCACCTTCCCTTCTTGCATCAACACACACCCTAAACCATTATGCGATGCATCACAATACATAGTGAACTCCTTTTACGCCTCGGTGAATCAAGACTAGTGCTTCTATCAAAATCCTCTTGACTTATCGAAACTCTCTTCGCTTCTCGCACCACAAACGGAACTCCTTTTCTCGTGACTTAGTCAGCGGTCTTTGCGATTAAGGAGAAATTTTCCACGAATCTCTTATAATATCCTGCCAACCCCAGAAAACTCCGAATTTTCGTAACTGACTTTGGTGGTTTCCACTCCAATACTTCCTCAATCTTACGGGGATCCACCCTGATTCCCTTAGCTGAAACAACATGCCCTAGGAAAGTCACCTCCTTAAGCCAAAATTCACACTTACTGAATTTGGCGTACAACCGTTTCTCCCTTAAAACTTGCAGAACCACATGAAGATGTGCATCATGCTCCTCCTCAGACTTCGAGTACACCAAAATGTCGTCTATGAACACCACGACAAACTGATCCAGGTAGGGTTGGAAAACCTGGTTCATCATGTCCATAAACGCGACTGGTGCATTCGTCAACCCAAAAGGCATTACCAGAAACTCATAGTGCCCATACCAAGTACGGAATGTTGTCTTATAGATATCAGCCTCCTTCACCTTAAGCTGATGGTACCCTGACCTAAGGTCGATCTTAGGGAACACCGATGCTCCCTTGAGTTGATCGAACAAATCATCAATCCTGGGCAAAGGATACCTGTTCTTTATTGTCAGCTTGTTCAGCTGTCGATAGTCTATGCACATTCTCATTGTCCCATCCTTCTTCTTGATAAAAAAGCACTGGAGGTCCCCAAGGCGATATGCTTGGTCGGATGAACCCTCTATCCAACAATTCCTAGATCTGAGCCTTCAACTCTACTAATTCTTTCGGCGCCATTTGATACGGAGCTATAGATACTGACGCGGTTCTGGGTAACAAGTCTATACCAAATTCAACCTCACGATTTAGAGGTAGACCCGGGAGTTCCTCTGGAAACACATCAACATAATCCCTTACGATCCGGACATCCCTCACAGCTGCACCCTTAGCTTCCAAAGCACAGACATGCACTACATATGCTTCACAACCTTTCCTAACCATCTTTTCCGCCTTCAATACAGAAACCAGATTAGATAGGTAATCTCTCCTTTTACCTATCATTACCACCTCTTCTCCTTCCATGGTCTTTAATACCATGCGCTTAATCATGCAATCCAGGTAGCCTTGATACTTTACTAGCCAATCTATCCAGGATTAGATCGAACTCCTAAAATACCATCTTCCTAGAAGTTTCTAAGTGCTAGCCTAAGTACCAATATCAATTAAGGTACTATAGGTACTCCCCTCGTTATGCGTTGTGCGTCGCTCCTCTTGACCACATAGACCAAACCATTTCCTCCTCTTCCTCGCACTGCCCACGACCTCTACCAACACCATGGTACGACCTCTCGGTGGCTGTTGGTTATCCCTCCTATTCAGTGCATGTTCCTGACCCTCAAACCTTAGCCTAGCTACCTTTTTCGGACAATCCCTAACTCGATGTTCCATGGATCCACATTCGAAGCATCCACGATTACCATTCCAACACTCTCCCGTGTGAGACTTCCCACACCGAGCACACCGTGGCGGCCATTGAGGATTAGCAGCAGTAGCAGGCCTAGCAGCTTGATCTGACCCACCATACCTCGTCCTCTTCTGCTGATTACCAGAAAACCTCGAAGATCTGGAGCTCCTCTTATTCCAACTCCTATCCTGATTCCGCCTAACAGACTGTCTTACCCCTTCAGCAACCTTAGCCTTCTCCACTAGGACAGTGAACTCCCGTTCCTGTTGTGGAGCTATCATCATCCTCAGCTCATCTCTCAGCCCATCCTCGAATCTGACACTACGTTCATGCTCGGTACGCACAATACCACGAGCATACCTACTCAACCGGAGAAATTTGGCCTCATACTCTGCCACTGTCTTATTACCTTGAACCAGGTTCAAGAAAGCCTTCCACTGCGCATCCATGTAGCTAGTTCCTATGTATTTCTTTTGGTAGGATACCTTAAAGAATTCCCATGTGAGATCCTCCGCCATCGCTCCATCCCTTACGGTGAGCCACCACTGGTATGACTCATCCCGAAGTAGAGAGATTATACCCTTCAACTTTTCCTCAGCTGAAAATTCCAGGTCATCCATGATCCTCTCAGTTGATTCCAACCAATACTCCACCGCACTGGGTGCCACACCTGATACACCCCGGAACACCTCCGCTCCATTGGCTCGGAGTCACTCGAGTACATATTTCTGAGCTTCCAAACCTCTACTAGCTCTAGCCACTAACTCAAGAACTTGCAGCACAGCCTGCGATACTGCCTCACCCTCATCTGATCCTGCTGCTCAACACCAAAAGTTGGGGGTGGTGGTGGCGGTGGTATCTCATTATCAGACACTTGACCCAACCTAACGGTTCTGACACGGTTATCCTTCCTCTACCACGTCCTCGACGGCCACATCCTCTAGAACTCATTTCCAACGATTGCGCTTACATCTGATTAAGAACTTTTATGGATTAGTACTTGTTTCACTGGTTATCCGCGAAGAAATTTTATGAAGAGAGCTTAATAGGGATTCTTTCGATCATTCAAAGTTTCAAGTTTTCTATCCTAATTCACAGAAAAACACATCCATTCCTTAGTATCTCCCATACACATTCACTCTTCGGATATTTCTGTCCATTCCTATCCCAGGGGTATTTTCGTCAATTGTCCTACAGGGGTATTTTCGTAATTTGTCAAAATAAAATTCCTTGGTGATTTTTGTTAACAAGGGTATTTTGAAAATTTTGAAATTTTGGGGTATTTCGGGGATTTTGAAATTTGGAGGCATTTCGGTAATTTTCCTAGGTAAATTTATAAATATTAATAAATCCGAGGTATTTCAAGATTTGTAAAATTTGAGGGTTCTTTTGGAGAATTTTTTCCAAATTGATAGCATTACAAAAATTTTGGCCATCGTGGTCATTTTGGTAATTTTGTAAGTTAGCGGCAATTTCGTAATTTTCCAAAATCATGACATTTTGATATTTTGCAAATTAAGGTTTTGGACATTCTATAAGTAATGAAAATTTCGATTAACCTTTGTGAGTATTTTGGAAATTTCATAAACCAAGGGCATTTTGTAATTTTACCACTAGGGGTATTTTTGTAATTTTCATAAATTGAACATTTTTGGAAAATTTTGTAAAGTTGTTCTCGCAAGTTAAAAGGGTAATTTTAAGAGTTTTAAAACTAGGGTTTTTTTTTTTACAACAATACGGTTAGTTCCCTTTCGGGTTTTAGTTATTAGGTTTAGCCTATGAATAAGTCCTCCTAGTTAGGGTGAACCGAAGCTACGCACCAGGTAGGATTCCTGCAAAGAGGAGGTGAGTCACTAGGACTGCTTAAATACCAGGCTCTTTTGGATCCAATCCTAGACATGCGCACAAGGGTTACCACACTCTAACCCGACGACTTAGTCATAGGTTTATTTAATTAAGCATTTAAAGTCTTATGTGAATGTTAGGGTAAACTAGTCCTATGGTTCAAATACTTATCATACTATCTACGTTCCATCTCTACCCTTCTACGGATAATAATTCACACAGTAGTTAGAAGTACTTACCTGGGCGGATTGGTGCCGGAGACTCGGTGCCATGCTGTTCAAAACAAAAACCATTTTCATAATAATTCACAGAGGCCTACAAAAATGTTTTGGGCCCTGAGCCCCCACAGTCGAGTTTTGAACTAGGCTCTGATACCAAAAATGTAACACCCAATACCTAGCCCATGAGCCTTGACCAGATTTGGTATGTCACAGAGTAAAAATGTTTTGAAAGATTTTGAGTAACTGGTAGAAATTTGAAATTTTGCTGAGGTTATAAAACGGTGTCTATTAAAACTCAGGTGGAATGGATTTTAAAAACTTGGTTGAGTTGAAAGCCTTGGAAAACATTTGATCATTTAAGTTCTTAGAACCATCTGAGTGATTGTTAACTTGGTGAATTTTGCTACCCGATGGTAACATTTTTAAAAACTAGTAAAAATTTCCTATTTTGAAAACGTCACTTTTAACCGATTCATTTAAACAATTTATAAGTTCATTAGTAATATAGTAGAAGTGAAGTAAAACAACTACTTAAACATCCAAAATAATAACTAGCGGCCTTATTACAACCCAAACCTAAATTTAATAAATAATAAACTTAAACTGTACTAAATAAAATTTTAAATCCAAGGAATCAAGCATGGCCACCTCGAGTCCTCTCCGGCTCCATCTCCGTAATCTACTCATCTACAAAATGATATGGGAAGGGGTGAGTCACCAAGACTCAGTGTGTAAATCCCCAACCCGGAAGTGCAAACTCATACACAAAATATTAGTAAATCATGCAAACATGCAACCCAAAACTAACCATCCATACTCCTTTAACTACCCCGTGTGGTCAAAACCACTGGTGGTCAAAACCACTGGTGACCGGAGTCACAAATCAATGATGGGGCCAACCCATCGTGTGGTCAAAACCACTGATGACCATAGGTCACAATTATCAATATGTGGTCAAAACCACTGGTGGTACCAAACCACTAGGACTTAGTCACGATTTATATCAACGGTGTGGTCAAAACCACTAGTGACCGAAGTCACGATTCAACTGATGGGGCCAACCCATCTTGTGGTCAAAAACACTGGTGACAGTCCATAGAGAATATTCTCCCTCCTCTCTTCAATCCCGATACCAACATGCTCATAACATGCTTAACATATTATCATAGATCATGCATATAAGTCATGGCATAGCATCTTACTCATCATATCATTCATATAACATATTTAAAGTCACAAGCGACTTACCCGTGATCCATGCACATGCCCACAAGGCAAATCACTATCAAAATAGTTAACCGTAACATATTAAGTAATGCTAACTAATAAAGTGTGTAAGAGTTTTACACACCTGTTTAATCGAAGATCTAAGGAGAAAACTTGAATCTATACGATATCACAAAATCCCGAAACGTATTCCTGTATTGCCCTACATTCGGCCACTATAGGTTAGTATCCAAAAAGCCTTATTCAGCTAAATCTAATAATCCCGAAGGACTAATCGCGCCCATAACCAAAATATGGCCCTAGGCCAAATCTTTATTATCACTTACCAAAGTAAATTGAAATCCCGGAAGCCTCTGTTTTCCTTTACTGATTAGCCCCTAAAACCATAGTGCACATTTGGTTATACATAGATGCCAAAAATGGCCTTTGGCCGAATATGTCTAACCACTTACCAATCTTACCGAAATCACGAAATTGTCACTTGACTTGTCGAGATCCCTACCAAAACATTTGTTAGAATCGGCTTGCACACTTATATCCATAATCAAGGCCCTTGGCCGAATAGTATATATGCCTTACCTTGAAGAATCAAATCCCGATAGGCTCCTTCAACGCACCTTAATGTTAACTACACACAAGAGAGCACATCACTTATTGTCTTAGGAAGACATTCGGCCAACCTTACCAAGGCTTAGCCTCATGCTTTCGGCACACTTAAGGAAGATAAGTCAAAACCATTTGTTAAAGGAGAGTTTACTTACGAAGAGATTCGACTATGGCTCCCAAGTGTTGATGAAGATTATTCAGCTGACACAAGATGGAAGATGGAGTTTTGAGTAGAAAAGGGGTGATAGGTTCGGCCAAGTAGAGACTAAAGAGAAGAGAGGAATTTGAAGAACTTTTAGGCAAAGAGAACTATGGAGAATTCGGCCAATACAAATTGAGAAGAAAAGAAAACAAGTTTCAGAACCCCCTCACTATACTTAAAACCGAATATGGAAGTCCCTATGAGTCCTACATTCGGCCATCTCTCCCTTTTTGTGATAATTTTTATTATTTGAAACAATAACTATCTTCTATCCTATCTTCTAATTACCTCTTCAAATAAACAAAATAAATAGAATAATAATCATTATTCAACTCTTCCAGCCAAAATTAAAAACAACACTAAGCTTATCCTCACCCATCAAGAGTCCATGAGCAGTCCACTAGCTCTCTCCCTTCACGCCAGCATGCAAAAAAAAAAGAAAAGACATACATTGCTTCCAACGTGACTCGAACTTGAGTCCTTCTTCTTGCTTGGGGCGGCATTCACCAAGGCCCTAAGAGGGGCCCTAAGCCACTTTACCAATCCAACTTTCATGTCTCCCAACTCCCACAAAATCTTTTGACATATCCTTAACCTAGCCCCTTCCCTTTTAACGCCAAAAAGTCCCAAAAATAAAACACACCTCCTTGTGACCATCATGATTCGAACCTCTTCCCCCCTTGCACTCCCTTGACGTAAGCCTCCAAGCCCCTAAGGTAGCATCCCAAGCCATCCAGCCAATCGGTTCCTTATGTCCAACTTCTCCCACAATTTCTCTTAACCTCTAACTCACCTAGCTCCCTCCTCTTAAGCACTAAAAAGAAATTTTCAATCCTAAGTCAGACCTAGCTCGGGGTTATGATTAGACCCTAGAACATGTCAAGCAATCATAACATACATATTTCTTCAAGAAGCACATGGAAATAATTAAATTGCAAACAACCCCTAATTCAGGATGTTACATATGCTACGGGTTGAATGTTGAAAACTTTGCTTTAAAGGGGTTTTGAAAATCTCAGTTTATTTTAACCAACTAATCATTAATTGTGACATTTTTGAAAGGAACCATAACATTCGCATTGAATGTGCTTGAAAAGCCCATTTTCATTTTACTTATAATTAAGACTTTGAAAACATAAGCTTATAAATTGTAACATAAAAAAAAAAATATAGATCGATAACCTAAGTTATGGATGCCTTATTAAAAAAATAATCCCAAAATTAAAACTCAATGGAAAACCGAAAACAGTCTATGAAAATAAAAGACTTGATGGCCCTTCGAGTCCTTCTCGACTCCCATGTCCACGATCTACTGCTTATCTGAAAAGTTGGGAAAAATAAAAAGGGTGAGTCACCCAGACTCAGTGTGTAAATCCTGAAAACACATTAAAGCCTTGAGGCCCACAAACACATTATGGTCCTTGGCCCACACACAATGGCAATAGATTATTTTCATGCAACATGGCCCATCCCAAATCTAGAAGTCTATCCTCTACACACCCCCATACCAACCATCACACCATGGGATTTCTACAATCAACCCTCCATCTGCTACACACCATATCGACAGCTGCGCTGCCTATCATAAAGACCGATCACTATGTGACCTATATGGAAAAGCCACCGATCGCTATGCGACCTTAATAATATATCGATAGCTGTGCTGCCTATCATATAGACCGATCACTATGTAACCTATGTGGCAAAGCCACCGATCGCTATGCGACCTGCTCCCCTTCATCATATCAATCCCATCCCGTACATATATACATGCAAGAATCAGAACATTAAACTTCCTAAACAGATCACATACTTTCACATACTTGATACACATAGAAGTTTCTATGATTACGTACTTGGCATCCCTTGCCTACCTTTTTTGGGTAATACGACTATTCATACAGCCGCATTTTCTAGCTTTTAGCCCATAACATATACATAGTATAGTTTAACTAGTGTGATAGAGATCTACACACGATTCTTGACAAGGCGATCTTGTCTAAGTCGACACTATCGATGAGTCGCTATGACGCTAACAGTCTAAGGTTTTGTTCTCGCCGGTCCACAACCCAAAGACCCGATGCCGTCTTGCTGATCGACCTCACAGCGTTTCTTGAACTTCGGGGCTAGGACTACAGATCCAACCCCTTCCTTCGATTTGCTGACATTCGAGTCCATGAATGACCTTAGTCAGAGGATACTATAATGATTGCTTAACGAGGCATTAGGTTAAGGCACAATAAGGAAAAGAAATCAATTGAACACTTAGGGAGAATCGAAACCCTTACCTTGAAATCCCAAAAAAGTAATATGGTTTGAAGGCTAACGATTTCTGGCTTAGAAACCTAGCCGATTAGATCTCCTTCAAATCCTAAAATGCCACCCAAAAAGAACATGAGATCAGTGAAAATGTCAAACTAAAGATGGCCTAACAACCAACTAGCCATTCGGCTATGGTCTCAAAAATCGGAAGAGAAGAAAAAAGAACAGAAGAAATTGACACTTACCTTAACATAGAGAATTCGATAACTCCTAGGGAATTTTGACTTTTGAGAAGATCAGAAAGAAAAGATGATCTCAAAAGATCTATGAAGATTCAGCTTTGATGAAGAAATCAAAAAAGAGAAAATAATAGACAAGGGTATTCGGCTATGGAGATGAAAGTAGAGAAAATAATAGAATTTCGACTTTTGCATAAAAGTGGAGATGAGAGAATAAGATTAGGGGTTTCAGCTTTTCAATATCAATCGGCTATGATATGAAAGTGGAGAGGAAAGTAGAATTAGGAGTTTTCGGTTTAGGCAGAAAAGGAGAAGAACCCTTAGTTGCTGAAATTAGGAGGAGAAAAGAAGAAGTGAAAGAAAATAAAAAAGCTATGCTTCAGGAAAATAATGAGAATTCGGCACCCCCCTTAGCCCTATCTAGCCATTTTCCCCCTTTGCACTCAGTGTTGGAAGTTCGGCCACCACTGTGACCAGTAGATAAATCTTAAATTTCCTCTCTTATCTTTATTTGCCACTCATCCTCAGTGTCATGGATAACACCACCTCTTCCTTCCTTTATCAGCACATTATCATCATTAAAAATTCCTAGTTTCAAGCATCATTGCCACCCCTCTACCCATCTAATTGCCAAAAACTAACTAGATTAAATTAAAAAGAATTGGGCTTTATACAACTTGAATTTGGGCCTCCTCAGCTGATACCACTTCTTTGCTCTCTCTGAGTGGCGCCACTTTGCCACTGGGCCACAAGCCCATTTTGTATTTTAAAATACATATAACCTCTTTTAAGCCCTAACTTATCAGGCTTTCCACTAGAGTGTCCAAACAGAAAATTTGATTAAGGCCTCGGCCCAACTTTGAGCCCATTCTGGACCCTTAAAACATTCTAACAAGCATAGTAAGCACAACCACACGCATAGAACGCATAGGCTCATTAATTCAGGATGTTACAGAAGTTAAGCCGAAACCGTCCATAGAGACTTCCCTTTCTTCTTTTCACTTTGGTCAATTGGTTTCATTTTCTATTATCTTTTTACCAAAGAAAACCATAGCTCCCTATTCTCTTTCTCTTATCATTGTTGTTTTACATCTTTTCCCCATTTTATGTGTTAGTCAAACTCCTTAAAGCCACCCCTTGTCAATCTTTTCTTCTCCTTTTCTCATTGCTCTTAAATATCACAACTAAAACTTTCAGCTCACTTATTTGTGTTTCATTTTTCTCTTTTACTTCTTCTTCTATAGCCAAAATCTTGCAGCTCCTCCATTTTCACCTTGTTGTTTCTCTCTTTAGCTGAATAGCTCATTTGGCCACAAGTGAAACACTTTTGCCTTGTCGTTCGACTGTTGAAGGTAAAGATCTTCTTTTCTCTCTTTTGTTAAAAGCGAATCTCCTTTCCCTTCTTTCGACTTCCTTTTCTTTTCTTTTTTGTTCTCTGTATCCTTTTCACTAATCAAATATCTGGTTCTTTGTTATCTCAAATCGATACTGCTCGTATGGCCTAAAGTGTGAAGGGGTATTCTTTCCTGCCAAGTCTATTTGGGTTCTTCGTCATCAATAACGCAAGGTAGTCTTGTGTGATACTTTTTCCTTCTCTAAGTTCTTTTAGCCGATTACTCAAAGGGCAATTTTTACTACTAGGCCAAACTTTTGTTTCTCTCACAACTCATCTTTGATTCAAGGCCGAACCAGTTGTTGTGTGGTTCATCATTTACCAATGTAGGAATCAATTCTTTTCGGTTCTTGGTTATTATATCCCTTACTGGTTGTAGTCTTCTTTAATCAATTCTCTTGATAGACAATCGACGTTTTTTCTGACCTCTGATCAATTCTGTTTCATGGATACAAGAAATAGTCAAGCTGTGGTGGGGAGCGAACCCACAATCTCCACTTCTAAGTTCACAAGATGTACTGTTTCAGTGGTTCGAGACTATTCGCTAGGTTGTGGGAGTCAACTGACGTCTGCCTGGGATAGGCAAATAGCCGTTGTCCCTGCTAGTGAAAGCGTTGACGTAGAAAGCTTAGTGTTACGCGTTATCAAGTGTGTATTACTTACACGCTTCTTTACTATTTGAGTTTTTAACTGTGTGGGCTAAAAGCCAAAACGACTGTTTGATAGTCGAGATACCCTCGTGGGTAAGGTTGGAGACACCAGTAAGTTCTACTATGATGATACTTTTGATTATAAAACTTGTATGAAATTATTGTTGGTTACACGTTGAGAATATGTTGTATTCATTTTCAGTATGATAAAATAAGCATGGGCTTGGGATTGAATGAAAGGGGAAGCGTGAATCAATGACTATTGTCACGGTGGTTTGAAACCACGAATACATATATCAGTGACTTGTCTCGGTGGTCTAGGACCACAATAAGTTGTCCCCACGAATACATAAACTTATCAAAGATCGTCATGGTGGTCTGAGACCACAGTGGGTTGGCCCCACGATTATATATTTTAGTGACTTTGTCACGAGTGGTCTAGACCACGGTGGTCAAGAACCATAGTGGCGTAATGCCACAAGTGTTTGGATGGATAGCTAGATTGGGTTGGGCTGCATTGCATACATGTGCCATATGCTGTATTGAGTGGGCTAAGGGCCCAATGTGCATTTGTGGGCTTAAGGCCCATATTACGTTATCGGGAATTTACACATAGTCTCGATGACTCACCCTTTGCTTTATTGTACAGGTAATCACTAGATTGCGGATCTAGAGCCGAGGCGGACTCGAGGTGGCCATGCGTTATAGTTTCTTTTGTAAACTCGTTCTCTTATTTAAGTTTATTTTTAATTGGGATTTTTATTTGTAATAAGGCCACTTTAACTTTAATTTGGGGTTTGATTCAAATTTGATATTATATATGTTATAACCTATCAAATATGGGGTTTTCTTAAAACGTAACTAATGGTTTTCCAAAATATTAACATACAGATCACAAGCAAAAATAATTAAACTTGGGACTTTTCCTAGTACTACAAATATTATTTTCAAAAGGTCACGTTCCTCAACTTTGTTTTCAACTGTCACCTCACTGAAATTTTCTAACTTTGACTTTACAAAATAAACCCATTTTCAGCTTCTAGATAACCTAATAAGAAGTTGGAAAGATATATCCAAACCAAGCTCTAAATTACCCCTAACATGGAATCACTGAAATGAAAAGTTTTTCACAAGTTATGATGTACCGTTAAACATTTTCAAAACTACCCTTCCTATAACAATCTAGATTTATTCATACGTATTGACTGAGTTTGGGGTGTTACAATTGTGGTATCAGAGCTAGGTTTTAAAAACTCGACTGTGGGTATGAGGTTCAAAAATATTTTCAAAAGTTGGTTTGGAAAATGGTTTAGATAAAATGCATGGTTTCTGGAAGAATGGCACCCGAGTCCCCGACACCAGATCCACACGGTAAGTCTTCTTACTATTGGAAAATTCAACTTTAGGGACTGAAACCCATAGGTGTATATGTATTTACGAGAACTACTTTAAATGTTATTTTTCATATGGCTGCTTCGTAATAAATAGTGGAAGAAAAATACTAATGCATAAAAATTTTAATCAGATTAAGTTAAACTCGTTATCATGAGTGCTAGAGGACGTGGACGTGGTGTGCGCGGTTGTGGTAGAGGTCGGGTGTTGGGCCTAAACCTTCAGAATCAGGGAATGGGCTAGAAGGTAAGGTGCCAGCGTCACCAATTGCGGAAGCAAAATTTCAAGACCAAACCGATGGAGACGATGCTGTGTCTCAGGCTATGCTACGTGTTTTGGAGAGAGTTGCTAGAGCGAGCACGGGATCAGTGGCTCGAAAATCTGTGTCTAAACGACTCCAAGCCAATGGGGCTAAAATGTTTATGGGCATTTTTGGTTTGGCTCCTAACGTAGCTGAGTACTGGCTAGAAGTGGTTGAGCGCATTATGGATGATCTTGACTGTACTGTGGAAGAGAAACTGAAAGGAGTGGTGTCTCTCCTCTGAGATGAGGCGTACCAGTGGTGACTCACGGTAAGGGATGGTACAACAGCTGACCGCATTACCTGGGATTTCTTCAAGTCTGCGTTCCAGGGGAAGTATATTGGGTCGAGCTATGTGGACACTCAGCGAAAGGCATTCCTAAACTTGTTTCAGGGGAATAAGTCAGTGGCCGAGTATGAGGCAAAATTCTTACGTCTAAGCCGTTATGCTCGAGGTATTGTTTCAATAGATTATGAGCGCTGTGTTCGATTTAAGGATGGTCTAAGGGATGAGTTACGAGTACTAATAGCTCAGCAACGAGAAAGAGAGTTTGCTATTTTGGTTGAGAAGGCTAAGATATCCAAAGAGGTAAAGCGATCTGAAAGACAGAACCAGGATAGAGACAAGGGTAGGAATAAAAGGAATTTTGTATCGTCAGGATCTGTTGGGAATTTTCAGAAGAGGCCTAGGCTCGATGGGCCAAGTCGAGTTGTGAGACTTGTTGTTGTTGGTCGGCCTCAACAATGTGCTACGTGTGGGAAGTTTCACTCGGGAGAGTGCTGAGCAAGAAGTAATGGATGTTACAGGTGTGGATTAGTAGATCATCGGGTAAGGGACTGTCCGCAAGAGTTAGACAAAGCACGGCCAGTAGGTCAGAGTTATGTTTAGCCGGGAAGAAGTGGTCAGCAACCATAAAGAGGTCGTGGTCCCGTTAGGGGTAGAAATGGTTTTGGTCGGGGGCATGGAGCACCGAGCAAAGGTGCTGGGAGCATAGATGCAAGAGAGCCTGGGTTGGTCTATGTAGCTAGATGCCGAGAGGAGGGCGATGCACCGGACATCATAATCGGTACGTTCTTTATTTTTGGGTTACCTTTTATCTGTATTGATTGATATTGGGTCTACGAATTCCTATGTAGCTAGTTCTGTGTCTGGAACTCTAAACATAGAATCTGAGATTTCTTCTAGAGAGATGACTGTGCTTAGCCCTTTTGGATAATCTATAGTGGTGAACAAATTCTTTAAGAGTGTGCCTTTAGAAGTTCAAGGGATATTTTTTCGGCTGATTTGATGGAACTACCGTTCGGTGAGTTCGATTTGATCTTAGGCATGGACTGGTTAGTGAAGTATCGAGCGAACTTGGATTGTGTTGCTAAGCGCATGGTGTTAAAGACTCCCGAGGATAATGAGGCGTTAGTGATAGGTGAAAGAAGGAACTACTTGTCTAATATAGTGTCTATTTTAAAGGCTAAAAGGATGGTGCGAAAAGGGTGTGAAGCGTTCTTAGCTTTCATCAGTACTCTAGAGGCCAAAGAGTTGACTGTAAAGGATGTTAGAACAGTGAAGGAATTCTTCAATGTTTTTCCAGAAGAGCTTCTAGGGTTACCTCCGGATCGTGAGTTGGAGTTCGGCATTGATCTTCTTCCAGGAACAACGTTAGTGTCCATTACTCCGTATAGAATGGTGCCAAAGGAGCTGGTGGAACTTAAAGCCCAGATTCAGGAACTGTTGGATCGGGGTTTTATCCGAACAAGTGTGTCTTTGTGGGGAGCGCCATTGTTATTTGTTAAGAAGAAGGATGGGTTGATGCGGATGTGCATTGACTATAGGCAACTGAACAAGTCGATGTTTAAGAACAAGTACCCATTGCCAAGGATTGATGACTTGTTCGATCAACTGCGAGGTGCTTCGATTTTCTTAAAAATAGACTTGAGGTCAGGTTATCATCAGCTTAAGGTCAATGAGGTAGATATCCATAAGACAACCTTTCGAACTTGTTATGGTCACTACGAATTCTTGGTGATGCCATTTGGGTTGACAAATACACCAGCGACGTTTATAGATATGATGAACCGAGTATTCCAACCCTATCTAGATCAGTTTGTCATAGTATTCATAGACGATATGTTGGTTCATTCCAGGACGAAAGAGGAGCATGAGTCGCATCTTCGGGTGGTTCTGCAAATTTTGAGGGAAAAGTAGTTGTATGCTAAGTTCAGCAAGTGTGAATTTTGGTTGAGGGAAGTTACCTTTCTGGGACATGTTGTGTCTGTTGAGGGGATTAGGGTTGATCTCTAGAAAATTAAAGCCGTGTTGGACTGGAAGCCACCTATTGGAAGCCACCTAAGTCTGTGGCAGAAATTTGAAGTTTTCTTGGGTTAGCTAGGTACTATAGAAGGTTTGTTGAGGGGTTCTCGATAATAGCTGCACCGTTAACCAAGTTATTACGAAAAAAGGTACCGTTTGTCTGGTCAGATAAACAGCAGGAAAGCTTTGAGAAGTTTAAGAAGATTTTGACTGAGGCACCAGTGTTGATTCAGCCTAAAGCTGGGAAGGGGTTTGTCGTCTACTACGATGCATCACACACAGGGTTAGGATGTGTGTTGATGTAAGAGGAGAAAATGGTAGCATATGCATCTCAACAATTGAGACCACATGAGGTGAGCTATCCTACGCATGATCTAGAGTTAGCTGCGGTAGTGTTTGCTCTAAAGATTTAAAGACACTACCTATATGGGGAGAAGTCAATTATCTATACAGACCACAAGAGCCTAAAATATCTCCTTACCCAGAAGGAGTTGAATTTAAGGCAGTGGAGGTGGATTGAGTTATTAAAAGATTATGACTGCTCGATCGAGTACCACGCGGGTAAAGCTAATGTAGTGGCAGACGCATTGAGTCGTAAGGTGATAACAGACTTGAGGGCAATGTTTGCTCATCTCAGCTTTTATGATGATGGAAGTTTGCTAGCTGAACTTCAAGTGAAGCCTTCTTGGGTCAGTCAGATTAGAGAGAAGCAGTTGTCAGATGAATCGCTAAGTCCTAAATTTTAGTTAGTGGCAGGTGGTGAGACAGAAGATTTTATTGTGAACAGTGATGGCGTATTGTGCTTTCATGGGAAGGCTTGTATGCCACAAGATTCTGAGTTAAGGCAGAAGATTCTGTGGGAAGCACATAGTAGTCCATACGCTATGCATCCCGGTGGGAGCAAGATACATCGAGATTTGCATGAACAGTTCTGGTGGCCAAGTCTAAAGTAAAAAGTTACCAAGTTTGTGTGTAAATGCTTAACGTGTCAGCAGGTGAAGGTGAAACATCAGTTGCCATCGGTGTTGCTGCAGCCAGTGAAGATTCCACTTTGGAAGTGGGAGAGAATAACGACAGATTTTATTAGTGGGCTACCTCTCACGCCAACTAAGAAAGATTCAGTGTGGGTAATTATCGATCGGTTGACGAAATCCGCTCACTTCATACCAGTTCGTGTTGATTATCCATTGCAAAAGTTAGCCAAGCTGTATGTAGTAGATATTGTGAGGTTGTATGGGGTACCTATGTCTATCATATCAGATAGAGACCTTAGATTTACATTGTGGTTTTGGAAGGCATTACATCAAGCTTTGGGTACAAGATTGGATTTCAACATAGCGTTTCATCCACAGACTGATGGTCAGTCTAAGAGGGTAATTCAGATCTTAGAAGACATGTTGAGAGGCTATGTTATCGACTTCAGGGGTAGTTGGGAGGATTTTTTACTGTTAGCAGAATTCACATACAACAATAGCTATCAATCAGTATTCAGATGGCACCCTATGAAGCGTTGTATGGTCGAAAGTTTCGTACTCTTACTTACTAAACGGAGTTGGGTGAGCGACAGTTGTTGGGTCTAGAATTGGTTTCGAAAACAGAGGATATGGTTAAGTTGATTTGGACTCGGTTGAAGGAAGCTTCTGACAGGCAGAAATCTTATGCAAATCTGAAGCGTAAGGATATAGGATTCTTTGTGGGTGATCAGGTTTTCCTAAAAGTTTCACCTTGGAAGAAAGTTTTAAGGTTTGGTTGGAAGGGCAAGTTGAGCCCTAGGTTCATCTGGCCTTATCGAGTGTTGAAATGTGTGGGACCGATGGCATATCAGCTCAAGTTACCTCCAGAATTGAGGTAGATACATGATGTATTTCATGTCTCGATGTTAAGGCACTACCGTTCGGACCCATCTCACATAGTATCGGTGGAAGAAATCGAAGTAAGACCTGATTTATCTTTTGAAGAGGAACCAGTTCAGATCTTAGACCGAGATGTTAAGGTATTGAGAAAGAAGACGGTTCCATTGGTTAAAGTTTTGTGGTGGAATCACGGTTTAGAGGAGGCCACGTGGGAGCCAGATGATGTGATGCAACAGTAATACCCTCACCTATTTTGACCAGGTAAATTTCGAGGCCTAAATTTATTTAAGGGGGGTTGTACTGTAACATCCAGGAATTAGGGGTTTTGCATTTTTATGTTTCCTGTGTGTTTGGTTTATTTTGCTTATTAATTTGGTTTGTTTGGGAGTCCCGGGAAGGCTCGGGGTCAAGCTTGACCCTTGGTGAAAATTTTGTTTTTAGGCTCTTTAGGGGAGAGCTGGTTGAAGCAGGTCTTAAGGATAAGTTCTTGTGTTTGTTGAAACAAGAATAGTTGTGGTGGAGTGGCAAGAAGACACCACTTAAGGTGCAGGGAAGTGGCGTCACAAGGGAGCAGTAGATAGAAAGAGTTTAAATCTCGTCAGCAGCACTCAAAAACTTTATTTTTTTATGCTTAGGGAGCTAAAGAGGTGGCTTTTGGCTGGACTCTTCATGGTTGTTGGTTGAATGCGTCAAGCTATTTGAATGGGTGGCCATGAGGGGTTTGTGGTATTTGAATTGGTCAAACTGATTCAAACGGGTGAAGGGGGTGAAAGTAGGAGGAAATCATGGGTTGGTGTTGGTGGTGGAGTTGGCTGAAAGTTGGGGTGTTTGGGGGAGTGAATTCGGTCAAGTGGGTGTAAGAGGGGGACCCTTTGTTGTTGATCATGTGCGGTTTGGTGCTAGCTTAAGGGTGCCAAAATTCTATAGACTTTAGGCTTTGGTTCATTTCATTTTAGCATTGTTTATTAAGGGAGGTGAGTGCCGTTTGGTAGCTAGTGTCATTTGAGTGTGAAGTTAAGCCAAAACCGTCTATAGAGACTTCCCTTTCTTCTTTTCTCTTTGGTCACTTTGTTTCATTTTCTATTTTCTTTTTACCAAAGAAAATCGTAGCTCCCTATTCTCTTTCTCTCATCATTGTTGCTTTACATCTTTTCCCCATTTTATGTGTTAGCCGAAACTCTTTGCCGAATCTTTTCTTCTCCTTTGCTTATTGCTCTTAAACATCACAATCGAAACTTTCATCTTACTTCTTTGTGTTTCATTTTTCTCTTATACTTCTTCTTCACTAGCCGAAATCTTGCAGCTTCTCCATTTTCACCTTGTTGTTTCTCTCTTTAGCCGAATAGCTCCTTTGGCCGCAAGTGAAATGGTTTCGCCTTGTCGTTCGACTGATGAAGGTAAAGATATTCTTTTCTCTTTTTTGTTAAAAGCTGAATCTTCTTTCCCTTCTTATGACTCCTTCTCTTTTCTTTTCTGTTCTCTATATCCTTCTTCACTAACCGAATCTCTGGTTTTTTGTTATCTCAAATCGATACTGCTCGTATGGCCTAAAGTGTGAAGGGGTATTCTTTTCTGCCAAGTTTATTCGGTTTCTTCATCATCAATAATGAAAGGTAGTCTCGTGTGATACTTTTTCCTTCTCTAAGTCCTTTTAGCCGATTACTCAAAGGGAAATTTTTACTACTAGGCCAAACTTTTGGCTCTCTCACAACTCATCTTTGATTCAAGGCCGAACCAGTTGTTGTGTGGTTCATCGTTTAGCAAGGTAGGAATCAATTCTTTTTGGTTCTTGGTTATTATATCCCTTACCAGTTGTAGTTTTCTTTAATAAATTCTCTTGATAGAAAATCGACGTTTTCTCTGACCTCTGATCAAGTCTGTTTCATGGATACAAGAAACTGTCAAGCTATGGTGGGGAGCGAACTCGTAATCTCCACTCCTAAGTTTAAAAGATGTGTTGTTTTGGCGGTTCGAGACTATCTGTCAGGTCGTGGGAGTCAGCCAACGTCTGCCTAGGATAGGCAAATAGCTGATAAACCGTAAAAGTAACATATTTTAATCCCACATTTAGTATGCTTTTGGTTGATTTATCCCTGATTTATATAAAAAGGTGCTCTTAATCCTTTCTTTTCATGTCTTATACTTAGTAAAGCACCAAAGGATAAAAAGAACGTAAAACGGGCTTAAAACGGACCAAATTGGGCCAACCCAAGAAATTGGCACGGCCTGGACTTCAAGTCACACAGTAGTGCCTGTAATCATTCAAAGACACGCCCCAAGCATGATTTGCATGGCCGTGTCCCAATAAACAGACCTGAAGCATGGCCTGAATCCCGACTTACACTGTCGTGCCTCAATCAACAGAATCGACACACGGCCTGAAGTCGACTTACACGGGCGTGTGCCATGGCCGTGCCCCTGCTACGGGAATGAGCAATTTCACTCAGATTTGGATGCTTGAAGCCAAAAAAACATACTCCTAAGTCCACTTAAACATCCTAGGAGGAATTCTACTTGAATGAGGATACTTAGGAGCCGAGTAAAGCATCTCAAAGCCTATATAAATGCCCAATGTAGCAACTAAAAAGGGAGTTCGGCAGAAGCCGAAATAGGGGGCAGAGTTTTTTGCTAGAGCTTTTATTCAGGGAATTATTCGAAGATAGCCAGTTGATCCATCACAAGAAGCCAGAGTTTTACTCAAGACAGAGGATCTCCTTTTCAATTCCTTCAGGGGGTTTTAGGGATTTCTTATGTTTTGTTTTATCTTTTCTCTTGAGATGTTTTCTTATTTTGTTATGAACTAAACCCCTCAGATACCTGAAGGGGATGAAACCTATGATGGATTTTGTTATTTGATTTTTGGTTTATATGATAAATACTTAGTTTGTTCTTAATTATGTTGCTTAATTTAATCTGATATGCTTAGGTGGAGGAGGAATAGACCCTGCTATTAAGCGGAGTTGATCGAACGCCTAGAGATAGGGTTACGAAAATTTGCCGGATTAGGGTGAAACCTAATATGGGAGTCCATTGATCGATTTACTACTTCCTTAGGGGGTTATTATAAGAGAATGAGAGTTCCACTAATTAGCCTAAGGTTAGACGTTATTCGCCTCGAGAGAGGGTTTAATATAGGTTAGGGAGTCTCACGGATCAAGCTAAGTAAAGAAATCATATGAATTAAAGGTTAGATAACAAGTGAAGTCTGGGCGAATTCTCTCGAGGGTATCGTCGTAATCAATTGAGTTTTTTCATAGTCTTTTCCAAAAGTTTAGTTCTTTCGTCTTTGCATTTAGTTTAAAATATTTCATTAGTTTTAGATTAATAAATCAATTGCTCCATATTTCAGGTTGAATAATAGAAAGAAAGTGAGTAGTAGTACTTTTAGGTTCCCTTGGGTTCGATAAGATATTCTTGCCTAAACTATACTATTGTTCGATAGGTGCACTTGCCTCTATCGTTGTCATAGTTAGTCTCTGAGTTCAATCATTCTTTTATAAATTTTAAAACTCAACTGTTTGACACGATCAAGTTTTTGGTATTGTGTTTGGGAACACTAAAATATTAAGAAAGCTCTATTTTTATTACTTTAGCCAAAATTTTTTATTACAGTTTATTATTATTATTATTATTATTATTATTATTATTATTATTACGTTGCTAATTTTTCCTCTATTTTGCTTTTGGAAGAAAATTTTAGTCTCTGGAAAAGATGGCATTGAATAATTATCGATGGCAAGTCATGAGGACAATTCCTACTAAAATGTACCGGTGTCTTCAACCTCGGCGTGGTCACCAAAGTTATCTAATCGAGTTAGAGATGATGAATAAAAGATTGATGATTGGTATAGTCCTCGCGGTACATCCGAAATACAATATGATTTGAATCTAGGAGGCGTGGCGAATCCGGAGTACCCACCCTACGGATATGGCATGGAAAATGAGCAAGCTTACTATACAGGTAATTATTCTAGATATCAAAATAATTTTTATAGTGACACTTATAATGCAGGTTGGAAGTACCATCCCAATTTCTCGTGGGATGATCAAAATACCCAAGAAAGAGGTAATACCCAAGAAAGAATTCACCTAGACTTCACTTATTACTTCTAATTCATACGATTCATTCACTTGACTTAATCCATAAAAATCCCTGATTTATGTTAATATCTCCATCGAGACTAAGAACAACTGACTCTAGGTTGATTAATTGAAATTTCTTTCTAATTGAAACCCTTATTGTCACATTAACTCGATTTGTGGATTCCCTTATTAGATTTGACTCTAATCCGGTAGATTTACGTCGTCCTATGTCTAAGATTGCATTCAACTCCGCTTAATTGTGTTGATCTACTCTTAAATAGGGACTCTTGCTCCTCTGAATAAGCACATTCGACTTGAATCAATAACTTGGATTATTAAAGTAAGAATAAGAACTCACAATTAAGAATAAGAACAAGTATTTATCTTATAAATCAAATAGTAATAAGATCCATCTTAGGTTTCATCCCCTCAGGTATTTAAGGGATTTAGTTCATATAGAGGAACATATTAAAATAAGGAAAACTACAAAACATAAGAAAACCCAAAACTTCAAGAGAAATTGATAGGAGATCTTCAGTATTGATGGGGATCCTTTTTCCAAGCTACTCCCAATGACTGTCTTCTCTTAGGTCCTCCCCTAGGGTGTTTATATAGGCTTTGGAGCACTTTTCTTGGCCCACAAGTAGTCTTTTCAAAATAGAATTAGACTTGGGTTCGGTAGGGACATACTCGTGTGATCCGTCCGTGTACGATAGCTTAGGCCGTGTTCGATTCTTCTCGTCACGCATGGCCATGTGGTCTGCCCGTGTGTGATAGTCCAGGCCGTGTTGATTTCTGAGGTAGGTCCATTTTGTCCCTTTTTGGCCCGTTTCTCGTTCTTTTTGACTCTAAGCTCTTCTCAGTGTAAAACATGAAATTAAAGGATTATGAGCATCAAATTCATCAAATCTAATGAAAATTCATCCAAAAATAAGCCAAGCATGGAGTCAAAATATGTATAAATTATGGTTAATCACCTGGACCTACCACACACACTTCCACTGAGGAGAAGGAAAAAAAGGACCAGAGGCAAATGAAGAGAAGACGAAATCAGTGAATATTGAATTTGACCAAGAAAAAGAAAAAGTGAACCATATTCCTACACCAACTGAACCTGCTACTACACCTCAATCAACTACACCCATATCGAAGAAAGATCATGATATTAATCAACTAATAGATGATCTCACGATTAGATGATAATGATGAATATGAGGTGTCAATAAATATACTAAAAATGAAGTAGATTTACAAGCGCGCTGCTCGAAAAACAACTCGCTCGGATTAAAGTAACACCAAAATTTTCCCAATCTTTCGTCTTTATTTTCATTTGCATATTTTCCTTTATATACCATGTGTTTTTCATGCATTCATAATTGTTGTCATTGCATTGTCTACATATTGTTTATTTTTGTGTTTTGGAATTTTAAATTGTTCATGTATTGAGGACAATGCATCCCTTAGGTTTGGAGGTGTGTTGTGCATGTAGGCTGCATTGTTAATTGTTCATATAGTCCTTTTGCCATAACATTCAATTTCCATTCAATTGCTTGATTATGTGAGTATATGGTTATTAATGATGTTCAATGAGGATAATAACTCTTATTTGTAAACTTAGAAAATATTGTGATACTTGTTTAGGCGTGTTTAGCATAGGACTGTTGTTGAAAATGAATTTCTAAAAGTAGAATAATTGAAATATAAATGCAATTAGGCTATACTAGCATTATTTGAATAAATTTAGGACTTCTAAACTTAAATTCAGTATAGTAATAGTGTATAATTTATGTCATGGTAAAATAATATGAATATTCCAATGTTTGAATATGTTGATTAGGTTAGTAATATTTGGTTTGCTCCATTATATTGTTGACCAAAAAAATGAGTTCAGATATGAGTGTTTGCCTAAAAAAAAGTATATATTTTAGGGACACTCCACTGAGTTTTTAGGCTAAATTGCAAAGAAGGTAATTGTTTGCTCCATCTATATTTTTAGTTAAAAACTTTTGTTTCATGAGTGATTTATATTCAAATTGTGACATGATATAATACATGGTAGTCTAGTGTATGCTCCATTAAGGTTGTCAAGTATAAAATCATGTGACAATATGAATTTTCCAGAAAAATTGTGCTGGAAATTGAATCAATGTGAAAAAAAACTAAGTTTAGGAGAGAGAGAACCTAGGTATATTAAGAAGAAATATGCTATAGTTCTAATTGCTAAAATATTTAGGAACTTTTACCTTTAGGAAACATTTTTTGCACTTCATTTACTAAGCAGGTTTACAAGAATTGTAAGCAATTTTTCTTTGTTTCAATAGAAGATTATTGAGAATAGAGGTACACAATATGCTCATTATGATTTGGCAGTATAATTGGTGACTGATTGTTTTGGAAATTTTTTGGATTCATGCATATTCATACACATATTCTGCTTGAGGACAAGTAAGAATTCAGGTTTGGAGGTGTGATAAATCTTGAAAGGAGTTATATTTTGAGCCTATAAACTTGATTAAATGCTTGTACTTAAGTAGATATATTTTAATTTTTAGGTTATCATTAGAATATTGCATAATAAGGCTTGGATTGTGCCTTGAATGTCATTAATGAGAAAAAGGAGGAAAAGAATGAAGGAAGTGAAATACTGCCATGGTAAAAGGTTGGATGGATTGCCAACCATGGCAATTCTGGATAATGCTAACGAAACACTCAGTCATCGTCACTTTTAACCAACTGTACATGTACCAGATAAATCCACTAGAAAAAGAAGGAGAAAAATGTGTGTTAAGAGGGGCATATCTACCGTATAAAAGGAGGAGAGAGAAGAGAAGAAGGACACATGTAACACCCCAAACCCGGCCCATTCAATACGATGAATCTAAAATGCCACTACGAAAACTTTTGCAAATATTCTTACTTAAAGGGAAAAAAAACCATTAAGAATTTGTCGCCTTTAATAAAACTTTTTCGTAATTTAAAACATTCTAAGTAAAAGTTAAGTTGTTATAAAAACTTCCGGATTCAAAACTTTAATGTGACTTTTGGGATATAAATAGCTTTTAAAATTAAACTTACAAAATATTAACTTAATTATAAAACTAACTTGAACATAACAAAATTCAAATACTTCAAGGCCCTTATTACAACAAATGGATATTTAAAATACTGAAAGCATAAATTATAAAACACAAGGAGAGCAACTTCTTCTACATGGGCCACCCCGTATCCACTCCAACCCGGTCCGAGCATCGTACATCACCTGTAAGGTTTGATAAAAATTGGGTGAGTCTAACAAACTCAGTGTGTAATTATTCTACTGAATTCCACCCACATGTCAAACCATGTATTAACCCATATAACAAATGTTACTGCAACTTATTCACATGCTTTCACTTATTGGGCTTGACCCATATCCATATCACATCCATATAATAGTGTAATTAACCACATATTTCCATATACTAGGCTTGGCCCATTACCACATTAATCCACACCACATACTGGGCTTGGCCCACTTTCACATTAATCCACATATCATATTGGGCTTGGCCTTTGCACATTATTCATATCACATATTGGGCTTGGCCCATTTTCACATGTATTCACATACAAAATTATGCAATTATGAAGCCCAACCTAGCCTAAGGTCCATCCTCTACCCACCCCGTATCCGACCTACCACAACCGGGGATTATTAAATCACCCTCCCTTTTACTCCAATAAGGCAACAAATGCCGTCCACGTGAACTTAATCGCAAATAATCCACAACACGACCTTAGTTGACGTCAATCCACGATGTAGCCGAAGCTATCATCAAAACCATGATGAGCACAAAGCCATCAATAACCACGATATGGCACATAGCCTATATCAATCACGATGATGCACAGAGCCATTCATCAAACCACGTACTCGAAGTACACCCTGTCCTTCTTTCATAATCATATCCCACCCATGCACATGCAACATAAAATAATGCCATGATGATAATGCATGTACATGTTATTTAGCATATTATCACATATTCACCTTAATAACAACATCACATTCAGATTTAAAACTTACCGGATTGTCGACATACCCTATGCGGGTATCTATATCACAATTTCCACTGCACTAGATAGCACATTTATAACACACATACAGATATCTCATACAATCATAAACCCGAACAACGGTAGGCTAACTACACACCTGATCACTTAAACTTCTAAACTCTCAATCCTGATGCTATCGTTAAGCGAAACTACGACTATCTGTCTATAGCTTTCCCCCGCTGCTGGCCCATACCCCGATGGCCAATCCCAAACCGCCGAGACAAATCTTTTCTTAAACTTCGGGATAGGGACTATCCCTTGTCCTCCTCGACTGGCACTCGAATCCATCGACAACACTTAATCAGCATCAAACGGTTAATCATCCATATTCAAGATCTTAATCGAATAACTATAATCTAACATACTTACCAAAATGTATCCGAATCCGAAACTTGCCTTACTCTTGTCGATTTGCCCTAAATACACATAACCAAGATCGGTCACACTTGTAAGACAAACTATAGCCTTAGGCGAATACTAGCAACCACATACACAACTTACCAAATCCTAAAAGCCACTCCTTGCCTTTGAAGCTGCCGAAATTCCCATTTAGCAAAAGTTAGAATCGGCCTTACTACAAAATCCATAAACATGGCCCTTGGCGAATACTTCTTCGCTTACCTTACCAACTAAATCCACGAAATCGATCCTTGCTCCAAGTGATGTAGAAATCTCTTAAAGAATCGAATTCCAAAAGAACTCCTCGATGCTTCTTATCGCTAGTTACCTTCACAAAACATATCACAAAACTTAAAGCACATTCGCCATCCCTAGACCTAACTATATGATTTGGCACACTAATAGAAAAGAGAAGGAAACCGATTACCAAAGGAGAACACACTTACCACAATGATCAACTTTTCAAAATCACCTTCCCTCTATAATGAACCGATTGGATAACTTGCACCAAAAGAAATCGACAACACCTTCCCCTTGATCATTGAGAGATTCGACCACGAGGAGAGAACTAGATCAAGGTTTCGGCTTTTAAGTTTCCAAGAGAAGAAAGGAGAAAAGAAGACTATCAAATTCGCTAAGGCTTTTAAAAGGGTGACTGCATATTCAGCTAACAAAAGGCGTAGGTATAGAGTTGAAGAAAGAAAGAATGGGAGAAACTTAGGAGCATTCGACAATGGTGATCAATAGAAGAGGGTTTGGCTATCACTCTTATTGACAGCCATTCGACTTTCAAAGAAATAGAGAGATTTGAGGTTGAAAGAAAAATAAGAAGAATAGGGAGGAAGAGAAGAATTTGACAATAAGAAAATAAATGGAAAAAGAATTGCCAAAAGATGAGCATACCTATTTATACTACCCAATTTGACTTAATCCCCAATAAATTTTTTAAAAAATAATCCATCCTTTATCCTATATCAATCTCCTATATTATCTCTTAATCACTTATTAAAAATAAAATAAAACACTAATTTATCACCTCATTTATCCCTTATCTACCTATCTAAAATAAATAAAATAAATAAATAAAATAACATTTATCCTACCTTAGCCAAAAATTAAAAGAGAAATAAGCTCAATCCTCATCCAATTGAAAGTCCAATTGCCATCCAACCTCTTCTCACCTTTCTTCCTTGAGGCCAAAGCAAAAATAAAACCACCTAATCTCGCCAACAAGGCTCGAACATGAGACTCTTTAGAGCCCTTGGATGCAATCGCCTGCTCTCGAGTAATGCCCCAAGCCACTTTGTCAAGGCGCTTTTGTGACATAAACTCCCACAATTCCTTTTAAGACCTCCTTCACCTAGCTTCATGCCTTAACGCCAAAAGCAAAAATAAAACACGCCTCCCTGCTTCCAACAAGACTCGAACCAAGGCCCTTGCCCACTGCACATGGCGTCATTTCTAGGCCCTTAAGTGGCGCCTTGCAGCCACTTTACCAAGCCCCATTTCTTGTCCAAAAATGCCTAAAATTTTCCCTTAAGGCCACCCTAGCCCAACTTCCTTCTTGACGCAAAAAAAACCCACAATGCAATTTCTGCAATGAACCTCCTCCCTCCCGACGCAAGCTCCCTACTCCTGGGTGGCGTCCTTGCTAATTCACCACATGACTACTTGTGTCCTAAACTTCGCAAAACTTTTCTTAAGGCCTCTTCAGCTTAGCTCCCCTTTTTAACTTAAAATCTATTTATTTTTCCAAGACTTCCTCCTACATCCCTAGGTTCTCAAGACCTCCCAAACATATCCAAACACACTCCAAGCCTACTGTCACTTGAATTATGCACTAAATGCATAACCCCAAATCCAGGATATTACAGTTCTACCCTCCCTAAAAATAATTTCGTCCTCGAAATTACTTGACTACATGCGCTCCTACTCACCACACCACGTTTCCATTGTGCCCTCTAATCTTAATAGTACTATCACCCTTCCTAGGCACAGTCTCTAGGTTCACATCCAAGGTTTCAGGCGCTTTACTAGCAATACAAGAACGAACTAACTTTATAACAACCAAAGCAATAAAGAAATTCCAGGATTAGGGAGCATACCTGATCCTATCTGGTCCAACTTCCTCCTTGCTATGACTAATTGCCTAAGCCAACCTTGGTTACCTTGCATCCGAACCTTCAGCACCTTTGCTTGGTGTTCTACATCCTTGGCCCCGAGCCCTATCCATCACTTGAGGACATTTCTTAACCAAATGAGCCTTAGATCCATACCGGAAACATTCCTTACTATTTCCCCAACATTCTTCTACATGAGCTCTCCCATATTGAGCACATAATCGAGTTCGATTCCTAGCAACTGGTACAGGTGCACGTACAGAATTCTCAATCCTTGGTCTTTTCTGATAATCTCCCGATGATTCTGACGATATAAAACTTCTCTTATTTCAGTTCCTATTCTTTTCTCGGTTCTGTCTCACAGTCCTCTTAACTTCTTCAGCTATCCGAGCCTTCTCCACTAGAACAGCAAAGTCTCTTTCTCTTTGCGGAGCAATCAACACTTGCAGCTCATCCCGCAATCCATCTTCGAATCAAACACACCTTTCGTAATCAGTAGCCATGATCCCCTTAGCATACTGACTTAACCGCACAAATTCTATTTCATACACCGCTACCGACATACTTCCTTGTACCAAGTTCAGGAACGCTTTCCTTTGCGAGTCTAAATAACTAGCTCCCACATGCTTTCCTTCAAACTTAACCTTAAAATACCCCCAATCCAATCGATCTGCAAGGGTACCTTGCCTGATAGTGAGCCACCATCGATAAGCTTCATCTCGGAGTAATGAGACAGCACCTTTAAGCTTTTCCTCAGCAGTTAAATCCAAATCATCCATAATCCTTTCAACTACTTCTAGCCAATACTCCGTCATGTTCGGAGCTACTCCTGACACTCCTCTAAAAATCTCAGCTTCGTTTGACTTAAGCCTTTTCGGCACTGATTTTTGAGTTTCATTACCCACATTAGCTCTCACGACTCGCTCTAGCACTCATAGCATAGCCAACGATACTGCGTCATCTCCTCCAGTCTGATCTTGATCCTCCGCGCCCACTTCTAGCGGCGGCACATCACTTTCTACCCATGGCCAGACCCTACTGGTTCCGACACTGTCACTCTACCTCGACCACGTCCACTAGAACTCATTATTAACATCGCGATTGAATCTGATTAGAAAGTTTTATGCATTAGTACTTTGTTCCACTATTTATTCGTGAACAGTTTTATGAAAAGGAGTTTAATAGTGGTTCTTTCGATCAATCATAGTCTTAGTTTCAAGTTTACTATTCTAATTCAGAGATTCACATTCACATTCACATTAGTCCATCTCGATAGAGACACATTCATTCATCATTAACATTCAATCACACTTCTATGGGCATTTTTGACCACACCCAACCTAGAGGTAATTTCATCATTTTTCCTTCAAGGGTATTTTGGTAATAAATTGGGGTTAATTCGAAAATATTTTACAAATCAAAGGTATTTCAGAATTTACAAAACCTCGGGGGTTATCTTGAAAATTTGTTTTCCAAATCAGAGGTGTTGCAAAAATTTTAGAAATCGGGGTTATTTTGATAATTTTGGAAGTCAGGGGCATTTTCGTAAATTTTCCAAATCAGGGTATCTTGATATTTGTAAAACAGAAGTTTTTGGTATTTTGTAAAGTAGAAACATTTTAGCAAAAGTCGAGGTATTTTTGAAAATCTTAAAAACTAAGGGTATTTTAGTAATTTACAACACGGGGGCATTTTAGTAATTTCACAAGCCAAAAAATTTTTCGAGAAATTTTCAAAATAGATTTTGTTACAAATCGAAGGGTAATTTAAGGATTTTAAAAAACTAAGGTGTTTATAAAAGCAGTATGGCTAGTCCTTTCGGGTTTTAATTATCGGTTTAGCTTTGTGAATAAGTCCTCTTGGTTAGGGTGAACAGTAGCTACGCACTGGTAGGATTCGAGTAAAGAGGAGGTGAGTCACTAGGACTGCTTAAGTATGAAGCTCTTATCGAATCCACTCCTAGACATGCGCACAATGGTTGCCACACCATAACTTCGGTGACTTAGACACAAGTTTGTTTGATTGTCCTTAAGTCTTATGCATGTGTTTGAGTGCCCTAGCCCTAGGTTCAATAGATCCTAGTTCACTAATCTACGTTCCCAAATATGCCCATAACATTTCATATACAAATCACTTCAACAATTAGAGGTACTTACGGGTGGACTTGAATTGAGATACAGTGCCATGCCGTTTAAACTCGAAAATTTCACAAAATCCATATTTTTGAAAAGCCCATTTTGAAAATAATGTTTTTAGGCCCCACAACCCTCAAAGTCGAGTTTTGAATCGGGCTCGATACAAAATCAGTAACACCCCAAACCGGCCCATTCGATCTGTTGAATCAAAATGCCACTGCGAAAAACTTTTACAAATATTCTTACTTAAAGGGAAAAAAATCGTTAAGAATTTGTCGCTTTAATAAAACTTTTTCATAATTTAAAACATTCTAAGTAAAAGTTAAGTTGTTATAAAAACTTTGGATTCAAAACTTTAATGTGACTTTTGGGATATAAATAGCTTTTAAATTTAAACTTACAAAATATTAACTTAATTATAAAACTAACTTGAACATAACAAAATTCAAATACTTCAAGGCCCTTATTACAACAAATGGATATTTAAAATACTGAAAGCATAAATTATAAAACATAAGGAAAGCAACTTCTTTTGCATGGGCCACCTTGTATCCACTCCAACCCGATCCGAGCATCGCATATCACCAGTAAGGTTTGATAAAAATTGGGTGAGTCTAACAGACTCGTGTGTAATTATTCTCTTGAATTCCACCCGCATGTCAAACCATGTATTAACCCATATATGAGATATTAATGCAACTTATTCACATGCTTTCACTTATTGGGCTTGACCCATATCTATATCACATCCATATAATAGTGTAATTAACCACATATTTCCATATCTTTGGGCTTGGCCCATTACCACATTAATCCACACCACATCTTGGGCTTGGCCCACTTTCACATTAATCCACATATCATATTGGGCTTGGCCCTTTGCACATTTATTCATATCACATATTGGGCTTGGCCCATTTTCACATGTATTCACATACAAAATTATGCAATTATGAAGCCCAACCCAACCTAGGGTCCATCCTCTACACACCCCCGTATCCAGCCTACCACACACCAGGGGATTATTAAATCACCCTCCCCTTTTTACTCCAATAAGGCAACAAATGCCATCCACGCGAACTTAATCGCAAATAATCCACAACGCGACCTTAGTCGACGTCAATCCACGATGTAGCCGAAGCTATCATCAAAACAACGATGAGTACAAAGCCATCAATAACCACGATATGGCACATAGCCAATATCAATCACGATGAGGCACAGAGCCATTCATCAAACCACGTACTCGAAGTACACCCTGTCCTTCTTTCATAACCATATCCCACCCATGCACATGCAACATAAAATAATGCCATGATGATAATGCATGTACATGTTATTTAGCATATTATCACATATTCATCTTAATAACCACATCACATTCAGATTTAAAACTTACCGGATTGTCGACATACCCTATGAGGGTATCCATATCACAATTTCCACTGCACTAGAAAGCACATTTATAGCACACATATAGATATCTCATACAATCATAAACCTGGAAAACGGTAGGCTAACTACACACCTATCACTTGAAGTACTAAACTCTCGATCCCGACGCTATCGCTAAGCTAAACTACGACTATCATCATAGCTTTCCCCATCTAGCCCACTCCCGGTGGCTAATCCCGAACCACCGAGATAGATCTTTTCTTAAACTTGGGATAGGGACTATCCATTGTCCTCCTTGGTCGGCACTTTCGAATCCATTGACAACACTTAATCAGCATCAAGCGGTTAATCATCCATATTCAAGATCTTAATCGAATAACTATAATCTAACATACTTACCAAAATGTATCTCAATCTCAAACTTGCCTTACTCTTGTCGATTTGCCCTAAATACACATAACCAAGATCGGTCACACTTGTAAGACAAACTATGGCCTTAGGCGAATACTAGGAACCACATACACAACTTACTAAATCCTAAAAGCCACTCCTTGCCTTTGAAATCGCCGAAATTCCCATTTAGCAAAAGTTAGAATCGACCATACTACAAAATCCATAAACATGGCCCTTGGCGAATACTTACTCGCTTACCTTACCAACTAAATCTCAAATCGATCCTTGCTCCAAGTGATGTCGAAATCTCTTAAAGAATCAATTCCAAAAGAACCCCTCGATGCTTCTTATCGCTAGTTACCTTCACAAAACATATCACAAAACTTAAAGCACATTCGCCATCCCTAGGCCTAACTATATGATTCGGCACACTAATAGAAAAGAAAGGGAAACCAATTACCAAAAGAGAACACACTTACCACTATGATCAACTTTTCAAATCACCTTCCCTTTATAATGAACCGATTGGATAACTTGCACCAAAAGAAATCGACAACACCTTCCCCCCTTCATCACTGAGAGATTCAGCCACAGGAGAGAACTAGATCAAGGTTTCAGTTTTTAAGTTTCCAAGAGAAGAAAGGAGAAAAGAAGACTATCAAATTTCGCTAAGGCTTTCAAAAGGGTGATCATATTGCTAACAAAAGGAGTAGGTATGGAGTGAAGAAAGAAAGAATGGGAGAAACTTAGGAGCATTCGCAATGGTGATCAATAGAAGAGGGGTTTGGCTATCACTCTTATTGACGTGGCATTAAACTTTCAAAGAAATAGAGAGATTTGATGTTGAAAGAAAAATAAGAAGAATAGGGAGGAAGAAAAGAATTTTGGCAATAAGAAAATAAATGGAAAAAGAATTGCCAAAAGATGAGCACACCTATTTATACTACCCAATTTGACACTTAATCCCCAATTAAATTTTTTAAAAAATAATCCATCCTTTATCCTATATCAATCTCCTATATTATCTCTTAACCACTTATTAAAAATAAAATAAAACACTAATTTATCACCTCATTTATCCCTTATCTACCTATCTAAAATAAATAAAATAAATAAATAAAATAACATTTATCCTACCTTAGCCTAAAATTAAAAGAGAAATAAGCTCAATCCTCATCCAATTGAAAGTCCAATTGTCAGTCAACCTCTTCTCACCTTTATTCCTTGGCCAAAGAAAAAATAAAACCACCTAATCTTGCCAAAAGGCTCGAACATGAGACCTGCTTGGAGCCCTTGGACATAAGTCGCCCTACTCCTCGAGTAACGCCCAAGGCACTTTGTCAAGGTGCTTTTTGTGACATAAACTCCCCACAATTCCTTTTAAGACCTCCTTCACCTAGCTTCCTACCTTAACGCCAAAAGCAAAAATAAAACACACCTCCCTGCTGCCAACAAGACTCGAACCAAGGCCCTTGCCCACTGCACATGGCGTCATTTCTAGGCCCTTAAGTGGCGCCTTGCAGCCACTTTACCAAGCCCCATTTCTTGTCCAAAAATGCCTAAAATTTTCCCTTAAGGCCTCTCTAGCCCAACTTCCCTTCTTGACACAAAAGAAAAACCCACAATGCAATTTCTGCAGCTCGAACCTCCTCCCTCCTGACGCAAGCTCCCTTACTCCTAGGTGGTGTCCCTTGCCAATTCACCACTTGACTACTTGTATCCTAAACTCCCCAAAACTTTTCTTAAGGCCTCTTCAGCTTAGCTCCCCTTTTTAACTTAAAATCCAATTATTTTTCCAAGACTTCCTCCTACATCCCTAGGTTCTCAAGACCTCCCAAACATATCCAAACACACTCCAAACCTACTGTCACTTGAATTATGCACTAAATGCATAACCCCAAATCTAAGATATTACAGTTCTACCCTCCTTAAAAATAATTTTGTCCTCGAAATTACTTGACTACATGCGCTCCTACTCACCACACCACGCTTCCGTTGCGCCCTCTAATCTTAATAGTACTATCACACTTCCTAGGCACAGTCTCTAGATTCACATCCAAGGTTTCAGGCACTTCACTAGCAATACAAGAACGAACTAACTTTATAACAACCATAGCAATAAAGAAATTCCAGGATTAGGAAACATACCCGATCCTATCTGGTCCAACTTCCTCCTTGCTATGACTGATTGCCTAAGCCAACCTTGGTTACCTTGCATCCGAACCTTCAGCACCTCTGCTTGGTGTTCCACATCCTTGGCCCCGAGCCCTATCCATCACTTGAGGACATTTCTTAACCAAATGAGCCTTAGATCCACACCGAAAACATTCCTTACTATTTCCCCAACATTCTCCTACATGAGCTCTCCCACATTGAGCACATAATCGAGTTCGATTCTCAGCAACTGGTACAGATGCATGTACAAAATTCTCAATCCTTGGTCTTTTCTGATAATCTCCTGATGATTCTGACGATCTAAAACTTCTCTTATTTCAGTTCCTATTCTTTTCTCGGTTCTGTCTCACAGTCCTCTTAACTTCTTCAGCTATCTGAGCCTTCCCCACTAGAACAAAGCAAAGTCTCTTTCTCTTTGCGGAGCAATCAACACTTTCATGACTCATCCCGTAATCCATCTTGAATCGAACACACCTTTCGTAATCGGTAGCCACGATCCCTTAGCATCTTGACTTAACCTCACAAATTCGCTTCATACTCGCTTCTGACATACTTCCTTGTACCAAGTTCAGGAACGCTTTCCTTTGCGAGTCTAAATAACTAGCTCCCACATACTTTCCTTCAAACTTAACCTTAAAATACCCCCAATCCAATCGATCTGCAGGGGTACCTTGCCTGACAGTGAGCCACCATCGATAAGCTTCATCTCGAATAACGAGACAAAGACACCTTTAAGCTTTTCCTCAGCAGTTAAATCCAAATCATCCATAATCCTTTCAACTACTTCTAGCCAATACTCCGCCACGTTCGGAGCTACTCCTGACACTCCTCTAAAAATCTCGGCTCCGTTTGACTTAAGCCTTTTCGGCACTGATTTTTGAGTTTCATTGCCCACATTAGCTCCCGCGACTCGCTCTAGTACTCGCAGCATAGCCAACGATACTGCGTCATCTCCTCTAGTCTGATCTTGATCCTCCGCGCCCACTGCTGGCGGTGGCACATCACTTTCTGACCCATGGGCAGACCCTACTGGTTCCGACACTGTCACTCTACCTCGACCACGTCCACTAGAACTCATTACTAACATCGCGATTTAATCTGATTAGAAAGTTTTATGCATTAGTACTTTGTTCCACTGTTTATTCGTGAACAGTTTTATGAAAAATAGTTTAATAGTGGTTCTTTCGATCAATCATAGTCTTAGTTTCAAGTTTACTATTCTAATTCAGAGATTCACATTCACATTCACATTCACATTCATCCATCTCAATAGAGACACATTCATTCATCATTAACATTCAATCATACTTCCATGGGAATTTTTGACCATACCCAACCCATGGGTAATTTCGTCATTTTTCCTACAAGGGTATTTTGGTAATAAATCGGGATTAATTCGAAAATATTTTACAAATCAAAGGTATTTCAGAATTTACAAAACCTCGGGGGTTATCTTGAAAATTTGTTTTCCAAATCAGAGGTGTTGCAAAAATTTTAGAAATCGGGGTTATTTTGGTAATTTTGGAAGTTAGGGGCATTTTAAATAAATTTTCCAAATCGGGGTATCTTGATATTTGTAAAATGAAGTTTTGGTATTTTGTAAAGTAGAAACATTTTAGCAAAAGTCGAGGTAGTTTTGAAAATCTTAAAAACTAAGGGTATTTTAGTAATTTACAACAGGGGCATTTTAGTAATTTGGCAAGCGAAAAATTTTTTGAGAAATTTTCAAAATAGATTTTTCTACAAATCGAAGGGGTAATTTAAGGATTTTAAAAAAACTAAGGTGTTTATAAAACAGTATGGCTAGTCCCTTTCGGGTTTTAATTATCGGTTTAGCCTGTGAATAAGTTCTCTTGGTTAGGGTGAACCGTAGCTATGCACCAGGTAGGATTCGAGTAAAGAGGAGGTGAGTCACTAGGACTACTTAAGTACCAAGCTCTTACTGAATCCACTCCTATATATGCGCATAATGGTTGCCACACCTTAACTCGGTGACTTAGACACAAGTTTGTTTGATTGTCCTTAAGTCTTATGCATGTGTTTGAGTGCCTAGCCCTAGGGTTCAATAGATCCTAGTTCACTAATCTACGTTCCCAAATATGCCCATAACATTTCATATACAAATCACTTCAACAATTAGAGGTACTTACGGTGGACTTGAATTGGGAGATCTGGTGCCATGCCGTTAAACTTGAAAAATTTCACGAAAATCCATATTTTGAAAAGCCCATTTTGAAAAAATGTTTTGGGCCCCACAACCCTCAAAGTTGAGTTTTGAACCGGGCTCGATACTAAATTGTAACACCTAAACTCGGCCCATTCGATCTGATAGAATCAATCAAATGCCACTGCGGAAAACTTTTGCAAATATTCTTACTTAAAGGAAAAAAATCGTTAAGAATTTGTCGCATTTAATAAAACTTTTTCGTAATTTAAAACATTCTAAGTAAAAGTTAAGTTATTATAAAACTTCCTGATTCAAAACTTTAATGTGACTTTTGGGATATAAATAGCTTTTAAAATTAAACTTACAAAATATTAACTTAATTATAAAACTAACTTGAACATAACAAAATTCAAATACTTCAAGGCCCTTATTACAACAAATGGATATTTAAAATCTGAAAGCATAAATTGTAAAACATAAGGAAAGCAACTTCTTACGCATGGGCCACCTCGTATCCACTCCAACCCGGTCCGAGCATCATACATCACTGTAAGGTTTGATAAAATTGGGTGAGTCTAATGGACTCGATGTGTAAATATTCTCTTGAATTCCACCCGCATGTCAAACCATGTATTAACCCATATAATGATATTAATGCAACTTATTCACATGCTTTCACTTATTAGGCTTGACCCATATCCATATCACATCCATATAATAGTGTAATTAACCACATATTTCCATATCTTTGGCTTGGCCCATTACCACATTAATCCACACCACATCTTGGCCTTGGCCCACTTTCACATTAATCCACATATCATATTGGGCTTGGCCCTTTGCACATTATTCATATCACATATTGGGCTTGGCCCATTTTCACATGTATTCACATACAAAATTATACAATTATGAAGCCCAACCCAGCCTAGGGTCCATCCTCTACACCCCCCGTATCCAGCCTACCACACACCAGGGGATTATTAAATCACCCTCCCCTTTTTGCTCCAATAAGGCAACAAATGCCGTCCACGCGAACTTAATCACAAATAATCCACAACGCGACCTTAGTCGACGTCAATCCACGATGTAGTCGAAGCTATCATCAAAACCACAATGAGCACAAAGCCATCAATAACCACGATATGGCACATAGCCTATATCAATCACGATGAGGTACAGAGCCATTCATCAAACCACGTACTCGAAGAACACCCTGTCCTTCTTTCATAATCATATCCCACCCATGCACATGCAACATAAAATAATGCCATGATGATAATGCATGTACATGTTATTTAGCATATTATCACATATTCACCTTAATAACCACATCACATTCAGATTTAAAACTTACCAGATTATCGACATACCCCATGAGGGTATCCATATCACAATTTCCACTGCACTAGATAGCACATTTATAACACACATACAGATATCTCATACAATCATAAACCCAAAAAACGGTAGGCTAACTACACACCTGATCACTTGAAGCTTTAAACTCTCGATCTTGGCGCTATCGCTAAGCAAAACTACGGCTATCTGTCTATAACTTTCCCCCACTGCTGGCCTACACCCCAGTGGCCAATCCCGAACCGCCGAGACAGATCTTTTCTTAAACTTTGGGATAGGGACTATCCCTTGTCCTCCTTGGTGGCACTCGAATCCATCGACAACACTTAATCGACATCAAGCGGTTAATCATCCATATTCAAGATCTTAATCGAATAACTATAATCTAACATACTTACCAAAATGTATCGAATCCGAAACTTGCCTTACTCTTGTCGATTTGCCCTAAATACACATAACCAAGATCGGTCACACTTGTAAGGCAAACTATGGCCTTAGGCCAAATACTAGCAACCACATACACAACTTACCAAATCCTGAAAAGCCACTCTTTGCCTTTGAAACTATCGAAATTCCCATTTAACAAAAGTTAGAATCACCTTACCACAAAATCCATAAACATGGCCCTTGGCCGAATACTTACACTGCTTACCTTACCAACTAAATCCTAAAATCGATCCTTGCTCCAAGTGATGTCGAAATCTCTTAAAGAATCGAATTCCAAAAGAACTCCTCTGATGCTTCTTATCGCTAGTTACCTTCACAAAAACATATCACAAAACTTAAAGCACATTCGGCCATCCCTAGGCCTAACTATATGATTGACACACTAATAGAAAAGAGAAGGAAACCGATTACCAAAGGAGAACACACTTACCACTATGATCAACTTCCAAATCACCTTCCTCTATAATGAACCGATTGGATAACTTGCACCAAAATAATCGACAACACCTCCCCTTGATCATTGAGAGATTCGCCACGGAGAGAACTAGATCAAGGTTTGACTTTAAGTTTCCAAGAGAAGAAAGGAGAAAAGAAGACTATCAAATTTGGCTAAGGCTTTCAAAGGGTGACTGCATATTGGCTAACAAAAGGAGTAGGTATGGAGTTGAAGAAAGAAAGAATGGGAGAAACTTAGGAGCATTCGGCAATGGTGATCAATAGAAGAGGGGTTTCGGCTATCACTCTTATTGATAGGGCATTCGGCTTTCAAAGAAATAGAGAGAGATTTGAGGTTGAAAGAAAATAAGAAAAATAGGGGAGGAAGAGAAGAATTTTGGCAATAAGAAAATAAATGGAAAAAGAATTGCCAAAAGATGAGCACACCTATTTATACTACCCAATTTCTAAGACTTAATCCCCAATTAATTTTTTAAAAAATAATCCATTCTTTATCCTATATCAATCTCCTATATTATCTCTTAATCACTTATTAAAAATAAAATAAAACACTAATTTATCACCTCATTTATCCCTTATCTACCTATCTAAAATAAATAAAATAAATAAATAAAATAATATTTATCCTACCTTAGCCGAAAATTAAAAGAGAAATAAGCTCAATCCTCATCCAATTGAAAGTCCAATTACCGTCCAACCTCTTCTCACCTTTCTTCCTTGGCGCTAAAGCAAAATAAAACCACCTAATCTCGCCAACAAGGCTCGAACATGAGACCTCTTTGGAACCCTTGGATGCAAGCTACCACTGCTCCTCGTAACGCCCAAGCCACTTTGTCAAGGCGCTTTTTATGACATAAACTCCCCACAATTCCTTTTAAGACCTCCTTCACCTAGCTTCCTACCTTAACGCCAAAAGCAAAAATAAAACATGCCTTCCTACTGCCAACAAGACTCGAACCAAGGCCCTTGCCCACTGCACATGGTGTCATTTCCAGGCCCTTAAGTGGCGCCTTGCAGCCGCTTTACCAAGCCCCATTTCTTGTCCAAAAATGCCTAAAATTTTCCCTAAAGGCCTCCCTAGCCCAACTTCCCTTCTTGACGCAAAAGAAAAACCCACAATACAATTTCTGCAGCTCGAACCTCCTCCCTCCTAACGCAAGCTTCCCTGCTCCTAGGTGGTGTCCCTTGCCAATTCACCACATGACTACTTGTGTCCTAAACTCCCCAAAACTTTTCTTAAGGCCTCTTCAGCATAGCTCCCCTATTTAACTTAAAATCCAATTATTTTTCCAAGACTTCCTCCTACATCCCTAGGTTCTCAAAACCTCCCAAACATATCCAAACACACTCCAAGCCTACTGTCACTTGAATTATGCACTAAATGCATAACCCCAAATCCAGGATATTACAGTTCTACCCTCCTTAAAAATAATTTCGTCCTCAAAATTACTTGACTACATGCGCTCCTACTCACCACACCACGCTTCCGTTGCACCCTCTAATCTTAATAGTACTATTACACTTCCTAGGCACAGTCTCTATTTTCACATCCAAGGTTTCAGGCACTTCACTAGCAATACAAGAATGAACTAACTTTATAACAACCAAAGCAATAAAGAAATTCCGGATTAGGGAACATACCCAGATCCTATCTCGTCCAACTTCCTCCTTGCTATAACTGATTGCCTAAGCCAACCTTGGTTACCTTGCATCCGAACCTTCAGCAGCTCTGCTTGGTGTTCCACATCCTTGGCCCCGAGCCCTATCCATCACTTGAGGACATTTCTTAACCAAATGAACCTTAGATCCACACCTAAACATTCATTACAAAATTCTCAATCCTTGGTCTTTTCGATAATCTCACGAAGATTACGACGATCTAAAACTTCTCTTATTTCAGGCCTATTCTTTTCTCGGTTCATCTCACGATCCTCTTAACTTCTTCACTATCCGAGCCTTCTCCACTAGAATGTAAAAGTCTCTTTCTCTTTGGAGCAATCAACACTCATGCAGCTCATCCCACAATCCATCTATGAATCGAACACACCTTTCGTGTCGGTGGCCACGATCCCCTTAGCATCTTGACTTAACCGCATAAATTTCGCTTCATACTCCGCTACCGACATACTTTCTTGTACCAAGTTCAGAATGCTTTCCTTTGCGAGTCTAAATAACTAGCTCCCACATACTTTCCTTGAAACACCCCAAACCCTACTTACGAGAATGGATGGATCTCGTATGTTCCTCAAGTAACCCGGTTCAAATTCATTCGATTGTTTTGAAAACTATGAGTTTTGGAAGATAGTTTGTTGTGGGTTGGGCTTGAGTTGAAAACAAATTTATTTTTATAACAAAACCCATTTGTTTCAAGTGACAAATTATTTAAACTTATTTCTTATTAAGTGGGCTTACTCTTTATAAAGCCCTAAATTCATAACATAGTAATTATAAGCGAAATAAAATTCAATCACTATGGCCTTATTACATAAAACTAAACCCAAAATAATAAATTGTACAAGATTTAAAAATAAAAGAAAATATTCAAATTAAATTGCACTTCAAGTCGAACATGGCCACCACAAGTTCTGCAGTCCGGTCCATTCTCGCTCATCACCAAACATATTCCCTAGCGGGTGAGTCGATGACTCAGTGTGTAACCAACACTAAACATAATAGAAATAGGCACACCATAAAAATCATATGCATATAACAATTTCAAGGTAATGATGCAAACCCGAACCCAAACCTATATGCCATCCGCTACACTCCACCGCATTCAACCTCGCATAACCGTGGGACTGCTAAGTCAACCCTCCTTTCGCTACACTCCATCGAAGGCGATCATTGCAATGGCGTGCTCATCATGCATCGATAATATTGTGGCACAGCCACCAATCGTAATGTAACCGGTTACCACTTAGTGAGACCGAAGTCATCACATTCACTTAGTGAGACCAAGTCATCACATTCACTTAGTGAGACCAAGTCATCACATTCACTTCCCTTTTCAATTGACCCAAATGCCCCAAATAATAAATATCATGCATAACATATTTTTATTTCACTTTCACATCACTTTTCACTTGTATAACATTTTTTGAAATCCTAGTAGAAGTAGGAAAACGTATTCGAACACTTTGTACCATAATATGGCACTTTAGCCACTTTCTTTCACTTTCACAATAACATATATAACATATTTAAACCATAAAACTATTAAGAATAGTGTGGAATACACACCTGATTTGTTTAGCGATTTCTTTGAGATTCCGAAAGCAAGATCTAATGTTTGGATCCTAATTCCTACATTTGGTTTATCAAGTATTACTTAGCATAAATTCTATTTTGGGCTATAATATCCAAATCCTAGTAGGATTTGTAAAGAGGCTTACCTTTGATGCCGATTTGATGTTTATTCAAATCCCAAAACTTTGTTTTCCTTCACTTGATATTCGGCCAACCTTAAATCTCAACAAAAATTAGTTTTCGGCTTTTTAATAATTATAGATCTTATCTATGTAATCACACAACCTTGGCGAATACTTTCAAATGCTTACCTTATGGATTTTAAATCCCAAAACTTCTCCTTCCTTTTTCCTTGTAATCGGCCAACACCTAGATCTCTCGAATAGGTTAGTTTTTGGTCAATTTGATCTAATTGACTAAGATTTGGCCTTGGCCGAATGTATAACTTACTTACCTTGAAGTTCTCAAATCCAAGTTGATCTTTATTTTAATTCTCATAGAAATCACTTGTTAGATTTGAACTATTATTCAATTATGGAAGGGACCTTTTGCGAATGCATATTGATGTACTTACCTCGCTTTTGAATCCGGATGATCTCTTTTAATATTCGGCTATGGCACTATTTGGGATCTCGAAGTTTTGGCTTTTGTGGAGGGATAGTAGAAGAAAAGAAAAGAAAGGAAAAGAGATGGAAGAATTTTGACAAGGAGGATTCATTAAAGAAAAAAAAGTTGTTGTTACTTTGATTAGGAGGTTTGACAAGAGGTTGAAGAGAAGAGAATGGCTCTTTACTTTTCTCTCTTTGGCCGAAACTATTAGCCTTGGACTCCTAAATCCTCCAACTCTTCAATTGTGATAAGTTTTAATTTTATCAACTATGAAATTCCATCAAATCTCCTAGTTAGCCAAAAGTTCTATTGAATAAAACTCCTCTTCTTAGCTTACCTTGTGCCGTCCAACTCCCCACTCATGGACGCAAAATAAAATTTCTTTTATTTGCTTCCTAGATGACTTCAAACTCAGCCCAAAAACCTCTTGCATTTGGGCCATTTCCTAAAACCTTAGGTGGCATCTTCAAGCCACATTTCCAAGTCCGTTATTGGGTCAAACTTCATGTACTTTATATTTTAGGGTCACTCGGCCCTAAGTTCCCTTTGGGCTCTTTAATTCGACATTCCGGTCAATTTTAAGTTTCCTAAAATTTTTAGCTGCTCTGTATTTTCAAGTTTCCAAAATGTTTAGTTTCCTATTTTGGTTTGGTTTCCAAAATGTTTAGTTTCCTATTTTGGTTTGGTTACCAAAATGTTTAGTTTCCTATTTTGGCTTGGTTTCCAAAATGTTCACTTTCCTAATTTACTTAGGTTTCCAAAAATGTCTAAGTTTCCAAAAATGTCCATTTTCATTTCCATTTCCATTTTCATTTCCATTTCCATCTCTATTTTCATTTCCATTTTCATGCATTTCTAGGTTTCCAAAAGTATTAAAAATTTATTCATAGTACTTGAAACTTGTCATTTCATACAATTAAAATGGAAATGCATAGGCCCTATTCTTAATATTACGTTCAACCCCCTTAAACAAAATTTCGTCCTCGAAATTTTCTAACTAAACAATTGAGGGTATTGTTGTCTCATTGCCTCTTCTCGCTCCCACGAAGCTTCCTCCGATCCATGATTGCGCCATTAACACTTTAACTAGAGGAACCGAGTTCCTCAGTAGTACTTTCACTTCACGTTCCGTAATCAATCGGCTCTTCCTCGTGGTTAAGTCCGCCTTAGCTCCACTTCTTCTCTCGGTACTATGTGAGAGGGATCCGATCGGTAACGCACGTAGCATGGACACATAGAACACGTCATGCATTTGTCAAACTCCGATGGCAACTCTAGCTGGTATGCCACTAGTCCCACTCGCTTTAGTACCCGATAGGGCCCGATAAATCTTGGGCTTAATTTCCTTTCCGACCAAACCTCATCACTTTCTTCCATGGTGAGACTTTTAGAAACACTTGGTTTCCTACTTCAAACTCTATTTCCTTCCGCTTGAGGTCTGGATAAGACTTCGTCTATCTCGAGGCTTCTTTTAACCGTGTTCAATTATTTCAACCTTCTCTGCCTCTCGCCACTATCTCTCGGTCCCAAAACTCGATGTTCTCCTAACTCGGTCCAACAAGTAGGAGTACGACACTTCCGTCCGCACAATGCTTCATATGGTGCCATTCAATGCTAGCCTCGATAACTGTTGTTGTAGGCAAACTCGCTAAAGGCAAGTAGTCCTCCCAACTTCCTCGAAAATCCATCACACATCCTCTCAACATATCCTCCAACACTTGTATTACTCGCTCAGATCGCCTCATCCGATTGTGGATGAAAGGTCAGTAGTGAAATCCAACTTGGTGCCTAAAGCTTGATGAAGTGCCTTCCAAAATCGAGACGTAAACCTTGGGTCTCCATCGAGATGATCGACATTGGAACCCATGTAACCTCACAATTTACGCCACATATAACTTGGCTAGCTTTTGAAGGGATAGTCCATTCTTACTGGGATGAAATGTGCGGACTTAGTCAAACGGTCTACTATAACCCATATCGAGTCCTTCTTAGTAGGCGTAAGGGGAAGCCCACTAACGAAGTCCATGGTAATTCTTTCCCACTTCCACTGTGGAATCTGGATTGGTCAAGCGATCCGATGGAACTTGGTGTTCAACCTTAACTTGCGACACGTCCCGACATCTTCCCACAAATTCAGAATTCTCGTTTAAGATCCGCCACCAAAATTGTTCTCTTAAATCTTTGTGCGACTTAATGCCTCCGGATGCATAGCATAAGGGCTACTATGCGCTTCTCAAGGATTTTTCGCCTTAACTCCTTGTTTCTTGGCATCTGACTTTCCCTTTGTAGCACAATACTCCTTCATCATTAATCTCATAGTCCTCCAACTCTCCGCTTCGTGCTTTTGTCGCTTAACATTTAAATCTTCATCAACCAACTGTCCCTCTTTCACTTCCTTCAACCATGTTGGCTTGACTTGTAACTCGCCAACAAACTTCCATCTTTATATAAGCTTAAATGGGCAAACATTGCTCTTAGGTCCGTCACAACCTTCCTACTTAAGGCATCCGCTACTACATTCGCCTTGCTTGATGATATTCTATCGAATAGTCATAGTCTTTCGAATTCCACCCACCTTCGCCCTCAAGTTTAACTCCTTTTGAGTCAATTGTGCTTGAGACTCTTGTGGTCTCATGTAGATCACCGACCTTTCTCCATACTGTATAATGCCTCCACACCTTGAGAGCGAAAACCATCACGCCAATTCCAAGTCATGGGTTGGGTAGTTCACTTCATGCGCCTTAATCGCTGGGACGCATAAGCGACTACCTTCCATCTTGCATAAGAACAGATCCTAACCCCGTATGTGAAGCGTCACAAGATACCACAAAATCCTTTCCGCCTCAAAGTTGAATCAACACCGAGCTTCATTAATACCTTTTAAGTTTTTCAAAACTCTCTGTTGTTATCCGTCCACACAAAGGGTACTTCCTTCCTCAACAATTTTGTTAATGGCGCTGCTATCGATGAGAATCCTTCCACGAACCTTCGTAATAGCCTGCCAACCCTAAGAAACTTCAAATCTCTCGCCACCGACTTAGGTAGTTTCCAATCCAACACCGCTTCAATTTTCTTAGATCCACCTTATTCCCCAGACACCACGTGTCCTAAGAAAGCAACTTCTCTAAGCCAAAATTCACACTTATGAATTTGGCATAAAGCTTCTTCTCCTTAGTACTTGTAACACAATTCGGAGATGCTCATCATGCTCCTCTTCGACTTAGAATATACCAAGATGTCATCGATGAATACCACAACAAACCCGTCTAAGTAAGGTTGGAACACCTTGCTTCATCATATCCATGAACGCGGCCGAGCGCTTGTCAACCCAAACGGCATTACTACAAACTCAAAGTGACCATATCTTGTCCTAAAAGCGGTCTTATGGATATCGCCTCCTTCACCTTCAACGATGGTATCCGACCGTAAATCAATCTTCAAAACATCTGCGGCTTCACCGATCGAACAAGTCATCGATCCTTGGCAAGGGATACTTGTTCTTTATGGTCACTTTATTCAATTGATTTATAGTCTATGCACATACGCATAGTTCCGTCCTTCTTCTTCACAAAAGAGACCGGTGCTCCCACGAGAGACACACCGGGCCGAATAAACCCACGATCCAATAATTCTGGATTTGAGCCTTAAGCTCCACTAATTCCTTTGGCGCCATTCGGTATGGAGCAATTGACACAAAGCGCCGTTCACGGTAGTAGGTCTATTCCAAATTCAACTTCTATCTGGGGTATTCCGGTAATTCCTCCGAAACACATCCTCGAAGTTTCTTCTTGCTCGACTCCTTCGACACCTTCCTTATTTCCATCCAACGACTTACAAAAGCTAAGAACGCCTGCACCCTTTACGCACCATCCTTTCAACCTTAAGCACCAAACTACATTAGTCAAATAGTTCCTTCTCTCTCCTATCATAATGACCACCTCATCCTCGGGGTCTTTAGTTCCATTTGTTTAGCCGACACAATCCAACACTACTCGATGTTCTACTAACCAATCCATACCAAGTATAAGGTTAAATTCAAGGGTAATTCCATTAGGTCAGCCCGAAAGCTCACTCCTTGAATTTTTAGGGGTATATTCCGAAAGATCTTATTTACTACTATAGTTTGGCCTAGTGGGCTTACCACCGTCATCTCCTTATCAGAAAGTTCAGAGTCTAGGCCTAGTGTCTCAACTACACTACAGTAACATAAGAATGGGTCGAGCCCACATCAATTAAAGCATAATAGGTTTACCATGAATGAGGAACGATCGGTTATGACGTCGATGCATCTTCGTCCTCTCTTCTACGAACCGCATAAACCAAACCCTACTGTCTTACCTCAAGATTGGTGGCACCTCCGCCACATCCTCTCGCCAAAGACTATTAACTCATTATTCAACCTCGACCTCGTTGAGGTCATTGTCCTCCCTACCAAATTTGATTAACATTCTCGAGTTGTCGGGTCATTCATCATCCGATATTTTGGATGCCTTGAGCATATGGTCCTTAGACCCATATTTAAGACATGCTCCTATCTTTTCCAACACTCACCGAGTGTTTCTTTCCACAATACTCACAAGGACGACATCGCCTCCGGTATCCACTTGTCACCCTTCACCCCTCGCCTGGGCCTTTTCGCATATTTCCCGACGATCCATACCTCTCTTGGATCTATTCCCGTCGAGTTCTCGCTTAGTCGAGTCCTTGATTCCTTCACTACCTTAGCCTTTTCAACCAACGTGGAGAACTCCCCGCCCGATGTGGAGCTATTAATAACCTTAGGTCATCCTTAATCCGCCCTCAAACGGACACGCTGTTCATGTTCAATCGCGACTACTCTCGAGCATATCGGCTTAACCTTAGAAATTTAGCCTCATATGCCGCCATCGATCTGTTCCTCTAACTAGTCCTAGAAAAGTCACGCTTCATCAATATACCGAAAAGTCGACATACTTCTTCCGATATGCCCCTTAGCATACTCCCACGCCAGATCCTTCCGCCGTGGCACCATCACGAAACGATTAGCCACCATTGGTATGCTTCATCACGTAATGTGGCTACCATCCTTTCAACTTCTCCTCGTGGGTCGATCGAGTTCATCCATAATACGCCATTGCTTCCAACCAATACTCTGCAGACTGGGTGCCACACCGGACACTCATGAACACCTCAAATTTCTGCTGGCTCGAGTCACCTGTGCATGATTTTCGAGCTCCCCGAATTTCCACTGCGCCACCACCATTTCCAATACTGCAACATGGCTTGGCGACATGCCTCATCCCCGTCTCGAGCCTCGCCTTTCGACATTAACAAATTGGGGGTGGTGGTGGCGGTGGTAACTCATTGTCGAACCTTGACCCGATCTAACGGGTTCTCGACACGCTTATTCTTCCTCTATCACGTCCTTGACGATCAAGGCCTCTAGAACTCATTTTCTAGCGTCGAGATCCGATTAAGAAATTTTATGGATTAGTCTTTGTTCCACTTATTTATCAAATGAAGTTTTATGGAAAGGGATTTAAGAGTGGTTCTTTCAGATTCATACAAACACACGCCTTTTCCATTCATTCATTCATCCATCAAACAAGTATGAACTTTCGCTCATCTGTAGAAACGCTGTAGTTTTTGTTGTTGTTGTTGTTTTCCTCACCCGGGGTATTTTCGTAATTTTATCCTCTGAGGGCATTTTCGTAATTTTTAGAAAATGTTTCTTGGTGTTTTTGTCAAAAAGTTTTTTGAAGATTTCGAAGTCTCGGTAATTTTGGAAAAAAATTTCAAAATTCGGGGGGTATTTCGGTAATTTTTAACCTCAGGGGTATTTTGGTAATTTTCCACAAATCAGGGTAAATTTGTAAATTTAATAAATTAGGGGTATTTCAAAAGTTGTAAAACTATGAGGGTTCTTTTCGAGAATTGTTCCTTCAAAAATGGAAATGTTGCAAAAATTTTGAAATTCAGGGTCATTTTGGTAATTTTGTAAGTCAGGGGCAATTTTGTAATTTTTTTCCAAAATCGAGGTATTTTGATATTTTGCAAGTTAGGGCTTTTGAAATGTTTATAAAATAATAAAATTTTGGTAAGACTGTTGAGTAGTTGAATCATTTTATGAACCAAGGGCACTTTGGTAATTTTACCACTAAGGGCATTTTTGTAATTTTTATGGATAAAAAATTTTCCGAAAATAATTGTGTACAGAAATAGTTTTCGTGAATTAAGGATAAGAGAAAGAAAGTGATTTAAGAATTTTAATATTAAGTGTTAAAAAATGGCTAATTCCCTTTCTAGTTTTAGTTATTGAGTTTAGCCTATGACCGAGCTTCTTGGTCGTGGTGAACCAAAGCTACGCACCAGTGCAGATTCGAGTGGAGAGGAGGTGAGTCACGCGGATCGCTTAAATACCAAGCTCCCACCGAAACCATTCCTAGACATGCATACAGGGTTGCCACACCCGCTAAGTCCTCTAGGTTAGGGTGAACCTGTTACGCACTGTAGGATTCAAGAAGAGGAGGTGAGTCACTAGGACCTTAAATACCAAGCTCTTCAGATCCACTCCTAGACATGCGTACCATGGTTGCCACACCCTAGCTTAATTGACTTAGTCATAGGTTGGTTTAGTGCCTTAAATCTTATGTGTTTGTGTTTGAGTAGTCTAATCCTAGGGTTCAAGTTCCTATCATGCTATTCTACGCTCCATGCCATTTCTACCCTTATGTAAATCATGTAATCACACATAGAGTTAGGGTACTTACTTGGTGGATCATGGTTGGAGACTTAGGGGCCATGTCTTTATACCGTCCATTTGTAAAAATACTTTCATAAAACTCATTTGGCCTTGTTTAAAAAAAAGCGTTTTGGGCCTTAGGCCACAAAGTAGAGTTTGAACTGGCTCGATACTAAATCTGAAACACCCCAAACCCTACTACGAGAATGGATGGATCTCGTATGTTCCTCAAGTAACCCGGTTCAAATTCATTCGATTGTTTTGAAAACTATGAGTTTTGGAAGATAGTTTGTTGTGGGTTGGGCTTGAGTTGAAAACAAATTTATTTTTATAACAAAAACTCATTTGTTTCAAGTGACAAATTATTTAAACTTATTTCATATTAAGTGGGCTTACTCTTTATAAAGCCCTAAATTCATAACATAGCAATTATAGCGTAAATAAAATTCATCACGGTGGCCTTATTACATAAAACTAAACCCAAAATAATAAATTGTACAAGATTTAAAATAAAAAGAAAATATTCAAATTAAATTGCACTTCAAGTTTAACATGGCCACCACAAGTTCTCAGTCCCGGTCCATTATCGCTCATCACAGAAACATATTCCCACAACGGGTGAGTCGATAGACTCAGTAACCAACACTAAACATAATAGAAATAGGCGCACCATAAAAATCATATGCATATAACAATTTCAAGGTAATGATGCAAACCCAACCCAAACCTATATGCCATCCGCTACACTCCACCCGTACCAACCTTGCACAGTGGGGACTACTAAGTCAACCTCCTTCCGCTACACTCCATCGAAGGCGTCATTGCAATGGCGTGCTCATCGGCCATCGATAATATTGTGGCACACCACCAATCGTAATGTAACCGTTACCACTTAGTGAGACCAAGTCATCACATTCACTTAGTGAGATCAAGTCATCACATTCACTTAGTGAGACCAAGTCATCACATTCACTTCCCTTCTTCAATTGACCCAAATGCCCCAAATAATAAATATCATGCATAACATATTTTTATTTCACTTTCACATCACTTTTCACTTGTATAACATTTTTTCAAATCCTAGTAGAAGTAGGAAACGTGCACTAACACTTTGTACCATAATATGGCACTTTAGCCACTTTCTTTCACTTTCACAATAACATATATAACATATTTAAACCATAAAACTATTAAGAATAGTGTGGAATACACACCCGATTTGTTTAGCGATTTCTTTGAGATTCAAAGCAAGATCTAATGTTTAGATCCTAATTCCTACATTTGGTTTATCAAGTATTACTTAGCATAAATTCTATTTTGGGCTATAATATCCAAATCCTAGTAGGATTTGTAAAGAGGTTTACCTTTGATGCCGATTTGATGTTTATTCAAATCCCGAAACTTTGTTTTCCTTCACTTGATATTCTACCAACCTTAAATCTCAACAAAAATTAGTTTTCGCTTTTAATAATTATAGATCTTATCTATGTAATCACACAACCTTGGTAGAATACTTTCAAATGCTTACCTTATGGATTTTAAATCCCAAACTTCTCCTTCCTTTTTCCTTGTAATCGCCAACACCTAGATCTCTGAATAGGTTAGTTTTTGGTCAATTTGATCTAATTGACTAAGATTTGGCCTTGGCGAATGTATAGACTTACTTACCTTGAAGTTCTCAAATCCCGAAGTTGATCTTTATTTTTAATTCCTGCTGAAATCACTTGTTAGATTTGAACTATTATTCAATTATGGAAGGGACCTTTTTGCCGAATGCATATTGATGTACTTACCTCGTTTTCGAATCCCGGATGATCTCTTTTAATATTCGGCTATGGCACTATTTGGGATCTCGAAGTTTTGGCTTTTGTGGAGGGATAGTAGAAGAAAAGAAAAAGAAAGGAAAAGAGATGGAGAGAATTTTGACAAGGAGGATTCGGCTAAAGAAAAGAAAAAGTTGTTGTTACTTTGATTAGGAGGTTTCGGCAAGAGGTTGAAGAGAAGAGAATGGCTCTTTACTTTTCTCTCTTTGGCCGAAACTATTAGCCTTGGAGTCCCTAAATCCTCCAACTCTTCAATTGTGATAAGTTTTAATTTTATCAACTATGAAATTCCATCAAATCTCCTAGTTAGCCAAAAGTTCTATTGAATAAAAACTCCTCTTCTTAGCTTACCTTGTGCCGTCCAACTCCCCACTCATGGACGCAAAATAAAATTTCTTTTATTTGCTTCCTAGATGACTCAAACTCAGGCCCAAAAACCTCTTGCATTTGGGCCATTTCCTAAGGCCTTAGGTGGCATCTTCAAGCCACATTTCCAAGTCCGTTATTGGGTCAAACTTCATGTACTTTATATTTTTAGGGTCACTCCCTAAGTTCCCTTTGGGCTCTTTAATTCGACATTCTGGTCAATTTTAAGTTTCCTAAAATTTTCAGCTGCTCAGATTTTCCAAGTTTCCAAAATGTTTAGTTTCCTATTTTGGTTTGGTTTCCAAATGTTTAGTTTCCTATTTTGGTTTGGTTACCAAAATGTTTAGTTTCCTATTTTGGCTTGGTTTCCAAAATGTTCACTTTCCTAATTTACTTAGGTTTCCAAAAATGTCTAAGTTTCCAAAAATGTCCATTTTCATTTCCATTTCCATTTTCATTTCCATTTCCATCTCTATTTTCATTTCCATTTTCATGCATTTCTAGGTTTCCAAAAGTATTAAAAATTTATTCATAGTACTTGAAACTTGTCATTTCATACAATTAAACTGGAAATGCATAGGCCCTATTCAGGATGTTACATTCCTTCAAACTTAACCTTGAAATACCCCCAATCCAATCGATCTCTGTGGTACCTTGCACGACAGTTGAGCCACCATCGATAAGCTTCATCTCGAGCAACGAGACAAAGACTTTAAGCTTTTCCTCGCAGCTAAATCCAAATCATCCATAATCCTTTCAACTACTTCTAGCCAATACTCCGCCACGCTCGAGCTACTCCTAACACTCCTCTAAAAATCTCGGCTCCGCTTGACTTAAGCCTTTTGGCACCGATTTTGAGTTTCATTGCCCACATTAGCTCCATGACTCGCTCTAGCACTCAAAGATAGCCAACGATACATCGTCATCTCCTCCAAATCGATCTTGATCCTCCGCTACCACCGCTAGCGGCGGCACATCACTTTCACCCATGGCGGACCCTACCGGTTCCGGACATCGCCACTCTACCTCGCCACGCCCACTTGAACTCATTACTAACATCGCGATTTAATCGATTAGAAAGTTTTATGCATTAGTACTTTGTTTCACTTGCTTATTCGTGAACAGCTTTTATGAAAAAAGAGTTTAATAGTGGTTCTTCGATCAATCATAGTCTTAGTTTCAAGTTTACTATTCTAATTCGTAGATTCTCAAACACCGCAAACCCGCCCAAAAGCTCGATCGGATTTGATATGTTCCTCGAGTAAAACTTTAGCAAACTCTCACTTATTTAAGAAAACTTGATGATTTTTGAATGAAACGGATTAACTTAAAGATCGGGTTGAAATTTAATTGTAAAGTAAATTCGCATCTTCATAAAACATTATTTTAAGAGAAATTAATAAGTTAACAGAAACCAAATTTAATGAAAAATTTATTAATATCGTGGAAATATATTTTGTTTTCAAAATGCTTTAAATTATTTATCAAAACCATTTAGTTGTTTAATTAATAATTATTCATGGAAAAATAAAAATAAATCCAAACAAAAAAATTTAAAAACAGTTCATAGTGGCCTTATTACATAAAAATAGCAAAACCCATAATAAAGTCTAAGTAATAAAATTAACCTAATAAGTTTAAGTAGGAAAATTTCCAAGATACTTTGTTTGAGTTGGCCACCTCAAAATCCTTCTTGATCGATCCATCACACTATGAATCATCCTAAAAGTTATCCCACAAAAGGGTGAGTTATAAACTCAATGTGTAACACATACATTAAAAAGCCCATTTGATCATAGCCTTAAAGCCCATTAATTACATATAGCCATAGGCCCATTTAGTTCATATTTAGCCCAAAAGCCCATTTTCATTGCAGATTAAATAATAATCATTTAAAATCACATGGACATGTACATATAATGGAATGCAAACCGGCCCACCTAAATATCCATCCGCTACACACCAATTGCATTCAACCAAACACACCGTGGGATTACTAAATCGACCCTCCATCCGCTACACACCATCAAGGCGCTTCTTGCAACAACATGCACATTGCCCTTATAATTTTGTGGTAAGGCCACTCAGACAAAATTGTGACCAAGTCACCGGATTTCAAATATGTGACCAAGTCACCAGATTCACATATGTGATGAAGTCACCGAATTTCAAATATGTGACCGAAGTCACCGGATATTGTGGTAAAACCACCGAATACTTCCCTTTATCAATTTTACCCATATGCCCATGCACATACATATTATTCAGTTTTCATGCCATTTACCCCAAAATCATAACAAAATCATACTTATCTCACAATTATGCATATAGCAAAATTAACAAAATATTTGGGGTAAACATACCTGAATATCGTATACCACTGAATGGTATCCACAATCATTATCAAACATATTGTCATATAATCACATTTAATACATAGATCTATGAGATTTTATTGTAAGGTTACACACCTTATGACTGTGAGAACGATACCTTCTCGCTCGTCAACACCTAGTTAATTATCACACTTGGTTAGAATATACTATTACTAATAAAATTATACTTATTGACGAGAGATCTAAATCCTTACCCTCGATTCTCGAAAACCATTATTTGTGGTTTTTCTCCGCTAGATGGATCAAACCCACCGATAACCCACCAATGTAAAGTGGTTCTATTGTTATGCACTACTTCAAATAATCGATCTTCGTTAGCGAGGGTCCACAACCCGTGGAAAATCTCTTATTACCGATCAAATTCTTCGCTTGAATTTCGATGGTAAAACAAGGCTCCTCTCTTCCCAACACTCAGTACTACTCTTTTCTTACCTATCTTGTTAGTCTCAAATCACCCCTAAAAATACAATTGATTAATAGTCTATCTAAAGAAATTGATATAACCAAGGTGATATTCATACCTTGGATGATTTCGAAAGGTTACTTCTTAAATGTTGGTTTCCGAAAAGATCCTTAAAAATCCCTTCCAAGGATTCGGCCTAGGAGAGAAAAATAAGAGAATTAAGTTTCTAAATCGATTATTCTAAAAGAAATAATGAAAACACTTAATAAAAATCCTTACTTAACCCCTTGAAGATTCGGCCTTGTCAAAGTAGAAGAAAAGAAATGATGATTCGGCTTAAACAAAAAGAAGAGAGAAAAAAAAGTAGATTTGGTGATTTCGGTTTGCACAAAAAAAAAAGAGAAAAAAGATAGTGATTTATGGCTAAAATGGTTTCGTTTTTCAATAAAAGAAAAGAAGAAAGGAAATCAAAATAGAAAATGATTCGGTTGAGAGAAGGAAGAAAGAAAATGAAATTGAAAGAAGAGAGAAAGAGAAGAAGAAGAAAAGATGATGATGAAGATGATTCCAAAAGAAAAGAAATAGATTTAAGGACCTATGTGCATTCGGCCAAGAGGGAGAAATTAAAGAAAAATAGTTCTTTGAACTTTGATAGTTTCGGCAATGAGGTAAAAAGAAAAGAAGAAATGTTTTCCAAACTTTTGATGCTTTTGACTAAAGAGAACAAGAAATTGAGAGAATAGGAACTTTAGCCAAAATGGTCAAAACAAAAGCCAAAACAAAGTAAAATTTTTACCTAATGTCAATAGCAAAATTCAGCTAGGAGGAGAGTTTTTGGAGAAATGAGAAAAGATGCACAAAATGCTAAAGTTTTTGGCCAACTAACATCCCCTAACTCAAGGTCAAATTCGGCCAACTAGAAAGCCAACATAATCCCCCTTTTTCCTTCACATTTCTTCCCCATCAACCCTTAGATTGCTATCACAATTAACCATCCCCTTTAGCCCCTAAAATCGACTAGGTTCATGGTTAAATGACCATGAAAAAGCTTCCAAAACTTTGCCCTTTATTCAAGCCTTTTGTCCCCCTCATCTTACCATCCTTTCATGATTCCATGCCATATCTTCAAGCTTACCTTTTTCATATGGTCAAATAACCAAAATTAAAAAGATGCTCATCCATTCTAGAAGAGTCTTGGCCGACACTATAGTGAAGGAAACAAAAAATAAAATCCTCCCATTTGCTAGCTAGGGGATTCGAACCTCTCCCCTCAAGCACTCATCCATGCATCCTAACCACCTTGCCAATTACTCATCTTATGCTTAAAATCTCTTGTCATTATTTCTTAAAGCCTATCATGCTTAGATTCATCTTAGTTATTAAAAATTTAATAAATCACTAAGCATTCACTTAATTAATGAAGCTCAAAAATAACTTCCAAAACACACTCAATCATATTTAAGCATGCAACATCATTCAATTAAGTAAAGATGCATAACCCCTAATTATCAGGATGTTACAGATTCACATTCACATTCACATTCATCCATCTCAATAGAGACACATTCATTCATCATTAACATTCAATCACACTTCCATGGGCATTTTTGACCATACCCAACCCAGGGGTAATTTCGTCATTTTTCCTACAAGGGTATTTTGGTAATAAATCGGGGTTAATTCGAAAATATTTTATAGATCAAAGGTATTTTAGAATATACAAAACCTCGGGGGTTATCTTGAAAATTTGTTTTCCAAGTCGAGGTGTTGCAAAAATTTTAAATCGGGTTATTTCTGTAATTTTGGAAGTCAAAGGCATTTTCAGAATTTTCCAAATCAGGGTATCTTGATATTTGTAAAACAGAAGTTTTTGGTATTTTGTAAAGTAGAAACATTTTAGCAAAAGTCGAGGGTATTTTTGAAAATCTTAAAAACTAAGGGTATTTTAGTAATTTACAACACAGGGGCATTTTAGTAATTTGGCAAACCGAAAAAATTTTTGAGAAATTTTCAAAATAGATTTTGTTACAAATTGAAGGGGTAATTTAAGGATTTTAAAAAACTAAGGTGTTTATAAAACAGTATGGCTAGTCCCTTTCGGGTTTTAATTATCGGTTTAGCCTGTGAATAAGTCCTCTTGGTTAGGGTGAACCGTAGCTACGCACCAGGTAGGATTCGAGTAAAGAGGAGGTGAGTCACTAGGACTGCTTAAGTACCAAGCTCTTACCAAATCCACTCCTAGACATGCGCACAATGGTTGCCACACCTTAACTCGGTGACTTAGACACAAGTTTGTTTGATTGTCCTTAAGTCTTATGCATGTGTTTGAGTGCCCTAGCCCTAGGGTTCAATAGATCCTAGTTCACTATTCTACGTTCCCAAATATGCCCATAACATTTCATATACAAATCAGTTCAACAAGTAGAGGTACTTACGTGATGGACTTGGTTCGAGATACAAAGCCATGCCGATTAAACTCAAAAATTTCACGAAAATCCATATTTTAGAAAAGCCCATTTTGAAAAAATATTTTTGGGCCCCACAACCTCAAAGCCGAAGTTTTGAACTGGGCTCGATACTAAATTGTAACACCTAAACCCGCCCATTCGATACAACCGAATCAAATGCCATCTGCGAAAACTTTTGCAAATATTCTTACTTAAAGGGAAAAAAACCGCTAAGAATTTGTCGCATTTAATAAAACTTTTTCGTAATTTAAAACATTCTAAGTAAAAGTTAAGTTGTTATAAAACTTTGGATTCAAAACTTTAATGTGACTTTTGGGATATAAATAGCTTTTAAAATTAAACTTACAAAATATTAACTTAATTATAAAACTAACTTGAACATAACAAAATTCAAATACTTCAAGGCCTTTATTACAACAAATGGATATTTAAAATACTGAAAGCATAAATTATAAAACATAACGAAAGCAACTTCTTCCACATGGGCCACCTCGTATCCACTCCAACCCGGTCCGAGCATCGCACATCACCTGTAAGGTTTGATAAAAATTGGGTGAGTCTAACAGACTCAGTGTGTAATTATTCTACTAAATTCCACCCGCATGTCAAACCATGTATTAACCCATATAACATATATTAATGCAACTTATTCACATGCTTTTACTTATTGGGCTTGACCCATATCCATATCACATCCATATAATAGTGTAATTAACCACATATTTCCATATACTGGGCTTGGCCCATTACCACATTAATCCACACCACATACTGGGTTTGGCCCACTTTCACATTAATCCACATATAATATTGGGCTTGGCCCCTTTGCACATTTATTCATCTCACATATTGGGCTTGGCCCATTTTCACATGTATTCACATACAAAATTATGCAATTATGAAGCCCAACCTAGCCTAGGGTCCATCCTCTACACACCCCGTATCCACCTACCACACACCGGGGATTATTAAATCACCCTCCCTTTTTACTCTAATAAGGCAAAAATGCCGTCCCATGCTAACTTAATCACAATAATCCACAACGCGACCTTAGTCGACGCTAATCCACGATGTAGTCGAAGCTATCATCAAAACCACGATGAGCACAAAGCCATCAATAACCACGATATGGCACATAGCCTATATGAATCACGATGAGGCACAGAGCCATTCATCAAACCACGTACTCGAAGTACACCCTGTCCTTCTTTCATAATCATATCCCACCCATGCACATGCAACATAAAATAATGCCATGATGATAATGCATGTACATGTTATTTAGCATATTATCACATATTCACCTTAATAACCACATCACATTCAGATTTGAAACTTACCGGATTGTCGACATACCCCATGAGGGTATCCATATCACAATTTCCACTGCACTAGATAGCACATTTATAACACACATACAGATATCTCATACAATCATAAACCCAGAAAACGGTAGGCTAACTACACACCTGATCACTTGAAGTTATAAACTCTCGATCCCGACGCTATCGCTAAGCAAAACTACGGCTATCTGTCTATAGCTTTCCCCATCACGGCCCACACCCCGTGGCCAATCCCAAACCGCCGAGATGATCTTTTTTAAACTTTGGGATAGGGACTATCCTTTGTCCTCCTTGACCGGCACTCGAATCCATCGACAACACTTAATCAGCATCAAACGGTTAATCATCCATATTCAAGATCTTAATCGAATAACTATAATCTAACATACTTACCAAAAATGTATCTGAATCCAGAAACTTGCCTTACTTTTGTCGATTTGCCCCTAAATACACATAACCAAGATCGGTCACACTTGTAAGACAAACTATGGCCTTAGGCCGAATACTAGCAACCACATACACAACTTACCAAATCCTAAAAAGGCGCTCCTTGCTTTTGAAACTGTCGAAATTCCCATTTAGCAAAAGTTAGAATCGGCCTTACTACAAAAATCCATAAACATGGCCCTTGGTCGAGTACTTACACTGCTTACCTTACCAACTAAATCCCGAAATCGATCCTTGCTCCAAGTGATGTCGAAATCTCTTAAAGAATCAAATTCCAAAAGAACTCCTCTGATACTTCTTATCGCTAGTTACCTTCACCAAAACATATCACAAAACTTAAAGCACGTTCGGCCATCCCTAGGCCTAACTATATGATTTGGCACACTAATAGAAAAGAGAAGGGAAATCGATTACCAAAGGAGAACACACTTACCACTATGATCAACTTCCCGAAATCACCTTCCCTCTATAATGAACCGATTGGATAACTTGCACCAAAAGAAATCGACAACACCTCCCCCCTTGATCACTGAGAGATTCGGCCACAGTAGAGAACTAGATCAAGGTTTCGGCTTTTAAGTTTCCAAGAGAAGAAAGGAGAAAAAGAAGACTATCAAATTCGGCTAAGGCTTTCAAAAGGGTGACTGCATATTCGACTAACAAAAGGAGTAGGTATGGAGTTGAAGAAAGAAAGAATGGGAGAAACTTAGGAGCATTCGGCAATGGTGATCAATGGAAGAGGGGTTTCGGCTATCACCCTTATTGACAGGGCATTCGGCTTTCAAAGAAATAGAGAGAGATTTGAGGTTGAAAGAAAAATAAGAAGAATAGGGGAGTAAGAGAAGAATTTCGGCAATAAGAAAATAAATGGAAAAAGAATTGCCAAAAGATGAGCACACCTATTTATACTACCCAATTTCAAGCTTAATCCCCAATTAATTTTAAAAAAATAATCCATTCTTTATCCTATATCAATCTCCTATATTATCTCTTAATCACTTATTAAAATAAAATAAAACACTAATTTATCACCTCATTTATCCCTTATCTACCTATCTAAAATAAATAAAATAAATAAATAAAATAACATTTATCCTACCTTAGCCGAAAATTAAAAGAGAAATAAACTCAATCCTCATCCAATTGAAAGTCCAATTGTCATTCAACCTCTTCTCACCTTTCTTCCTTGGCGCCAAAGCAAAAATAAAACCACCTAATGCTGCCAACAAGGCTCGAACATGAGACCTGCTGGAGCCCTTGGACGCAAGCTACCCTGCTCCTCAGGTAACGCCTCAAGCCACTTTGTCAAGGCGCTTTTTGTGACATAAACTCCCACAATTCCTTTTAAGACCTCTTTCACCTAGCTTCCTACCTTAACGCCAAAAGCAAAATAAAACACGCCTCCCACGCCAACAAGACTCGAACCAAGGCCCTTGCCCATCGTGCACATGGCGTCATTTCAGTTCCCTTAAGTGGCGCCTTGCACCCACTTTGCCAAGCCCCATTTCTTGTCCAAAATGCCTAAAATTTTCCCTTAAGGCATCCCTAGCCCAACTTCCCTTCTTGACGCAAAAGAAAAACCTACAATGCAATTTCTGCAGCTCGAACCTCCTCCCTCCTGACGCAAGCTCCCCTGCTCCTAGGTGGTGTCCCTTGCCAATTCACCACATGACACTTGTGTCCTAAACTCCCCAAAACTTTTCTTAAGGCCTCTTCAGCTTAGCACCTCTTTTTAACTTAAAATCCAATTATTTTTCCAAGATTTCCTCCTACATCCCTAGGTTCCCAAAACCTCCCAAACATATCCAAACACACTCCAAGCCTACTGTCACTTGAATTATGCACTAAATGCATAACCCCAAATTTGGGATATTACAATACACGAATTATGATGAGAAAAGAAAAGAAAGAGAGCAGTTTCTCTTCTACAACAAAATCTAGAGGTGAATCAGCTTGAGAAAGAGACTGGTGATAGTGATCCTCTCTCTATGCAAAGAAGAACTCTATTGGAGAATTCTAAAGAAAGAAAGGGTAGCAGCTACAGAGAGCAGAATACATATGTGAAGAAGGGGAAGAGACATCTAACGTGGGTTCTCATACAATCAAAAGATAAAAGAGAAGCTAGAATGTGGCGAGAAATCCTGCAATTTCTACCTTTGTTTTCCTTATTTTTTTTTTATTCAAACTTGTTCTAATGTTGATGAATGGTTTTAATTTGGTGTTAACTTTTCCACCCATGAACTAAATCTTTTATAGGTTGGAGTTATTTAGGTGGATGTTTTATCATCTTTAATGCTCATGATTTGAGATAGTCTGTGTCACTATTTCATTCGATTTTTGCTTATTCTAAATACATGCATGCAAGTTTTAGACATAGTTGATTGTGTGCTGTGTTCTTTGATGTATTTTTAATTCTGAAAAGGTTAAATATACTGGATCTTGAATCGTTTGATGCAAGCGAATATTTGATAGAATATTCATAGCACTCTAGACGTAGATGTTGTGAGTTGTGTAGAGAAGAACGTTCATTGTAGTTATTAATACAAAGTTCTATAAACATACAATAACTCATATTTTTAGGTTAAGATCTAGATATCGAAAGAGGCAGGTTACAGTGGTGGCTCTCTGAGTAGGTGATTAGACAATATTTTGTGATGACATTATTTTGATTTGAGCATTGCACCTGAATAATTCCAGCCCTATTCATTCAGCAACAGAATTCTCTTACTTTTCTCTGTAATTTTCCACTACATTTTATTTTCCATATCAATTCTTTATTTTTAGCATTTGATTTCATTAATTCATTATACAAACATCCTATTCAACTTGAGTATATTTCCTATTATTTAGTATAGTTAATAGGATTATAATAACTTACCCAATTTCTTACCAATTTCCAATCCCTATGGAGACAGTACTTACTTATCACTTTATTACTTGAATGATGTGTACACTTGCACAATTACATGAGTTATTTACTCGCAAGACTTTTGCAAATCATATAAGGGCTACTAAAGGCAAGATTTTGTTGTATCATATTGTCAAATTTTAAGACAAAATAAATGTGCTAATAAAGGTTAAATAGCATGAGATTTTGTTGTGTATGCTATCCATACCACCTTGTAAATGCACATTTCCAACATTTATTCAAGTGTCTATTGTTCCTTTGTATGTTGTCCAAAATAACTTGTATAGGTGAAGTTTCAACTTTAATATCAAGTTTCTAATATGTTTTATTTATGATATTCAAGAAAGCTTACATAGGTAAATTCGACTTTCTTATGGTTCGCTGATTTACGATCACGACCTTCGACTTTCTTACGATCCATTGATTTATGATCACGACCTTCAACTTCTTTATAGTCTGCTGATTTATAATCACGACCTTCGAATTTCTTATAGTTTGCTGATTTACGATCATGACCTTCGTTTTCCTAACATATTGCTAATTTACGATCACGATTGTCATTTTTAAAGCTCGCTGATTTATGATCACAACTTCAGATCATTGATTTATGATCATGAACACTTCATAAAGAGCTCACTTATTTACGATCTCAACTCCACTTAAACAGTTCATTGATTTATGATCACGATTATCATTTTTAAAGCTCACTAATTTACGGTCACAACATTTTACTTACGGGATTTTACAAATCTCGCGGTTTGCTAATTTGTGACCACAACCTTTTGCATACAAGATTTTCATAAATCCTATGGATTATAATACAGTTCACGAAATTTTTGTAAATATAGTTCACAATATTATATAATATAGTTCACGACATTTCTATAAATATAGCTCGAAGTATTTTACAATACAGTTCGTAGTAATTATACAATATAGTTCGCGACATTCCTATAAATACAGTTTGCAACATTTCTGTAAATACAGTTTTTGACTCTTGTACCATACTATTGAACATTAAAATTTTCTCAATAAAGTTTCGAGTTAAAATTTACATAGTAAGCCATTAATTACATGCTTCACATGTGTAAGCCTGTATTAGAAGAGTCACTTTATAACTCTTCTTTGACAAGGTGAGGGACAAATTGTTATAGAATTATCTTAATCTGACTTGGAAAACCTCTTTATATAATTCTAAAGACTCTTAGAATGGGGGGATCTGTAGACTCTCCACTTTTAGACCAAAAAACCCATTCTTCTAGACTCTAACCACCTCACTAGGAAGAACATGAACTGACCAGTTAGAGCTACCAACCAGATCATGTACAAATAATGGAATGCAGGTCTAATTCGAAAAGTAGGCATACAATGAATGCCTTTGATTGTTTTTTTTTAAATAACTTGTCTCACTTGTGATGGCTTAAATACATAAATTTTGAGACAACATAAACCAATGAAAATTGGGCAACTTCATTACATTAGTGTTCATGCAAAATTTAGTTACAACATTTTAGACCACATTAATTCAAAGGCATTTGGACAACATTTATTTAGCATTCGGATAACTTAAATTCTCAACATTCAGAGCACATTAATGCACAAACATTTGGACAACTTTAATGAATATTTAGACAACATAATTAATAACATTCAAACTACATTAATTCTCAAACATTTTGACAACATACATGCAAAGTGCATGCAATCATCAAACTCACTCGACAACATGATCGTCCACCCAAAATTTCCATACTCACTTCGCAAATTAACAACATAAGGATTCATGGAAAAAATGCAAGGAACTCACAAAATTTCCAAGCCTATCCCAACCTTGGATGTGTTCCTTCCCCCCTTTTCTCCGCCTTCTCCTTCTCTTTTGGAAAGTTTCTTGAACAACAAATCGAATGCATTTACCATTAGCTTAGAAGGCATCACGGTTGGAGCTATTAACCATGTACCAATGAGAAAGTTCTTTTATTTCCAGAGAAAAAGGGAAGAGAGCTTTGGACTACTTCCTGAATCTCTTTATGTGTTTATTGCTTGATTTTCCATGAAAGAGAATGAGAGAGAGACTGTGAAGTTGTGTTCGATCCACACCCACTGCACCATTTTTGGTGCATGATTTGGTTGCTAGCTCTAGTTGGTCAATTCATCTTCTTCTTGGTGAGATGGTTAGAGTCTGGAGGAATGAGTTTCTTGGTGGAGAAGAAAATGGAAAAAGTGGAGAGTTTGGAGAGCCCCCTATTTTAAGAATCTTTAAAAACATATAATGGGCCTTTTTCTAGGTCAAATTTTGGTTGGATCCGGGTTGGATTAAGATATATTTTATAACAAGAGGACACTCTTGTACAAATTGAAAAGAACAATTTATAGTGGCAACAATATAACCTTGGATATTTTTCATGTGGATATAGGCTACCTAGTCTTTATCCTATACAAGAGCGGAAGGGCTTGTTATAGAACCACTAATGAAAATAATTGAATATGTTTATGATGTATTAAAAGTACGATATGATATTTTTACTTTATTCATTTTAAATTGGTAAGTCTTTCATATAAAGAGATCACTCTTGTACCAATTTACAAGAACAATTCATAATAATATTAACGTAACTTTTGGATATTTTCTCTTGAATATAGGAAACCTAGTCCAAATTTTTATGCATAATTTTTATGCATGTATATGTATATATGTATATGTATATGTATATAATATAGATTTATTACATTTCTTGATTAGTGTTTGTGATGATTTATTAGTTTGGAATTGATTTCAGTTGAGCTTTAGCTAACATGGAATGGAGAAATTATTTCATGGACCCTTCCCACCACTCATATAAGGTCCTATCCAATAATTTTATGCAATATCAACAACTTTTTCCAAATCAAATTTAAAAGAAAATAAGAATCTCCATGTCAAATTTTGATTATTCATTTTCTCATTAGGGAGATTTGATTTTCCTGATCTCTTTTCCTGTCTTTATCGTCTTCACTGTTAGAAAGAAAGGGATTGAGGGTTTTTGGCAATTTAGCATCTATTCAATTTCTCATCAGGGAGACTAGATTTTCCTGATTTTGTTCCCTTATTATCTTCACTGTTAAAAAAAGGATTTAGGGTATTGGGCAATTCAACATCTATTCAATTTCTCATCAGGGAGATATAATTTTTCTATTTTTTTTTCCTTTCTTCATCGTCTTCATTGTTAGAAAAAAGGGATTTAAGGTTTTGGGAAATTCAACATCAACAATGCAAGGATTATAGGTTGAGCAAAAAAATGGAGGGATTATAGAATTTGGTTCCTTTTTTTTTTGCTCAACCTGTAATCCTATAATCCCTTAAATCCAACCTAGATGTTATGGCCAAATCTCAAAGATCACATTGGCCATATTAAAACATCGCTAAAAACGACATTGTTGAGAAAATCGAATTGTGTTTGAAATTGTTTATCTTTAGAAAACTCAAGTTTTGATATTTTTTCAGAAAGTATTGTACTTCAATTAAAACATCGCAGTAGATAATTTGTATATCTAAAACTCGTTTGTCATTTTCAAAATGTAGATTAAATATATATCTCATAAAATATCAATTTTGTGAGCGGAAAGTGTTGAGTTTCAAAAAAAAGAATTGAATTTTGAAAACACCCTTGTTGGTCCTTGTTTGACTTAGTTATGAAAATTTCATCATAAATTGTCAATTTCACAATATTTTAAATGATAATTTTAAAACCTAAATCATGCAGAAAAATCCAAAATCAAAATAATCTAAAGTCTAAAAGAAAATCCCAAGCAAAAGTCCACAATAATAAAAACACATCCCCAAAATATGGAGTACCAAAATAGTATATTTTTTTGAAAATGACTAAGAGTACCTCCGTAAGTCGAGCCCATCCTAACCTCAATTATATCTGAAAAGTCAGAATTCAAAAGGGGTGAGCTTTAAAATTCCAATTTGAGATCAACACAATTATAATCAAGTAACACCCCAAACCCGGCTTAGAAGTTAGGCTCGATTCTGGAATGTCACATTAAAGGCACAATTCAAAACGGTTTTGCTAATTAAGAAATTAAGGCCCAAAAGCCCAAAATCTAATAGACTTATTAATTAAAGATAAAAAACCCATTTTATTATTTTAAGTATTTCGAAACCAAGTTTGAATATAAGAGTTTACTTAGGCTTAATAATTAAATAAACAATTGATCTCAAAACCCAACATAAATCTGAAGTCAAAACAGAGTACAAGGCCTTATTACATCCATCGAAAATTAAGTAAATAAAAACATGTACTTTGAAACAAATAAATGATAATTCAAGCCTCTTGTAGTGTGGCCATCTTCGAGTCCTCTCCCACGTCGAGTCGTCTATTCGGGATTACCTAAAACATTAAATTAAAGGGGTTAGTGTGCACAACCCTTGGCAATCAAATCACTTACAAATATCCGCATTAGGCCTAAGCCCTATCAAAATCGGCGGTCTTGGGCCTTATCCCACAATGACCTCATATCATATCATATCGTATCATTCATAATCAAATAATACAAAACCCACCCCAAAAATTCATCCGCTACACACCATTTCCCTTCCAACCTTATGACTCCTGTGGGGAATTCTAGCTCGACCCACCCCTCCGCTACACACCAAGGGTAGCCCAATTACAGATCGTCAATGTTGCAAAGAAAGCTACTAATCATATATATTGGGCTTAAAGCCTCCTTTGGATCTATACCATACGGCCATGCGATCCTCAAATATTGACACAAAGTCATCAATATATATGTTAGGCACATAGCCACGATAAATATGTTGGCACAAAGCCATAATAACAGCACAAAGCCTTTAGTATTGGCACAAAGCCTATAATTACGGCACAAAGACCATATTAATGGCACACACCCTCGGTAACATTATCGGTGGAGCATGGCTGCTCGGTGGCTAAAAGCTTGTGGTGGATCCATACCATACGGCCATGCGATCCTGGATCCATACCATAGGCCATGCGATCCTCAAATCTTCTTGCGTACCATAATTCCCACCCATATGCATCCTAAGCAGAATATCATATGAATGCATGAAACACAAAAGTAACATCCACAAACTCATATTCGTCACATAGGGGTATTTTCATCATTTCACTACCTAGGGTATTTTCGTAATTCTACCCTATAGGGTATTTTGGTAATTTCACAAATCAGGGGTATTCAATAATTTCACAAACTAGGGTACTTTGGTAATTTTACAAATCGAGGGTATTTCAAGAATTTCACAAATTAGGGGTACTTTGGTAATTTTACAAATCGAGGGTATTTTCATAATTTCATAAATCGAGGGTATTTTGGTAATTTCACAAATTGGGGTATTTTAATAATTTTACAAATCGAGGGTGTTTTGGTAATTTCACAAATCAGGGATATTTTGGTAATTTTGCAAATTAATGGTATTTTGGTACTTTACCAAATAAGGGTATTTTAGTAATTTAACAAATATAAGGGTATTTGGTCCCTCTCGGATTTTAGTTATGAACTTTAGCCCATCGATAAGTCCTTGCGGCTAAAGCAAATGACACTACGCACTGTAGGATTCCGAGAAAGAGGAGGTGGGCCACTAGGCCGCTTAAATACCAAGCTCTCCCTAAATCCAATCCTAGACATGCGTATGCCCGTTGCCACACCCTAACCCAGCGACTTGTTCATAGACATGTTTAATTATAAAAATTAAGTCTTATGGAATTTAAGAGATGTTCAAACAAGACCTAAGGTCCATAAACCCTAACATACATGTCTACGTCCCCATAAGCCCATCAAGCCCAAATCACTCCCTTACGACCCATTAGGCCCAAATCTCATTATATGGCCCATTAGGCCCAAAACAAATCCAATTCATGTATCATGCATGACTAATTCAATTCAGATAACCAACCAAACCATTTCATCAAACTTAGCTTCAGGCCCATCGGCCCATTTAGCCACTTTCGACTTTTCTAAGATTGCCGATATCGTGCGTGTAGTTTTGTACACACTGGTAACCACGCGCTACCGCAAACCCTTTAGTCACAAACCTACAATCGACATCACCTAACAATTAATCATAACTTAATATACACTTATCGAAACTGAAACCTCACCAAACCTTATCAGTCACCTCATGTTATAGTAGCCCTTCCTTCGCTACTATTGGCGATTATCCTCTAGGTCTGCACCCAAACGCCCACCAAGGTATATTAACTCTCCTCATAGAATGCTCTATATATAGCTAGCTTCTCACCTTCCTTCTTTGTATCTTACCGATGTGGGATCCCTCCATTAGCTGAGTTTAAATCCAACTCAAACTCTTCTCGTCCAATCCGTAAAATAAATACTCCCTTGCTTGTCATGAGATTCGAACCCAAGCTCCCTTGTAGCATAATCCACGCCACTAACCACTTGGCCACAAGCTCCTCTTGTGTCTAAAATCATGCGCAACTCAATATAACCCTATGGCAAAATTCTAGAGTCCATTTAAAAAGAAATCCAAAATGGAAGAGCAAACACTTGAACCTTGGACCTCTTTCCTTCCTTGTGGGGTCACCCCCTTGTCCCTTATGTGGCGTCACTTTGCCACTACACCGCACACTCCACTTGTGTCATTTCTTTCCACATTTTATTCTTAAAACCTACCTACTAACTCCCAGGGTTTTATTCACCTAAAACCAAAATTTTCCTAAAGCCAAAGTTTGAACCCAGGACTTCATAGAAACCCTCTAACCTTTCAAAATCACTCACCTAATAGGTCCAACTAGCACTAAAGCAGTTCTCTTGTTCTAAAAATTTTAAACACGCCCATGCCCAAGGCCCAATGGCCCAATTCTTCTAGGTACAAATTTAGGATGTTACAGATATACCCTCCTTAAAGAAATTTCGTCCTCGAAATTTCCAACTAACTACTAAATGCACCACTCACGTCACACCATTATGCTTTCGCTGCGCACTCTAATTTAATAATTTTATGAAATTAGTACTTAGTTCCACTTGTTTAGGGCACATGTCTTATGTAAGTAACAACAATTTCTTAGAGTTATTCTGCGGTCGAGAATCCACTACAGGCTTAAGTTTCCTACGGGCTTTAGTCTCTAAAAGCCTATTTTTAAGTAGCCCATTATCTATATAGTTCAATAATTCAAACAATAACAAAAAAACTTACTTGGCTCAACGTCGAGGGCTCGATGAACCATACTTCAAGAATCCTGCCAAAACTTCTAAAAAAAACCCAAAATCTAAGGCCCATTTCACAGACCGAGCTTTACAACCTAGGCTCTGATACCACTAAATATAACACCCTAAACCCGACCTAGAAGTTAGGCCCAATTTTGAAATGTCACATTAAAGGCACAATTCAAAACGGTTTTGCTAATTAAGAAATTAAGGCCCAAAAGCCCAAAATCTAATAGACTTATTAATTAAAGATAAAAACCCATTTTATTATTTTAAGTATGTCGGAAACCAAGTTTGAACATAAGAGCTTACTTAAGCTTAATATTTAAATAAACAATTGATCTCAAAACCCAAAATAAATCTGAAGTCAAAACAGAGTACAACGCCTTATTACATCCATCGAAAATTAAATAAATAAAAACATTTACTTTGAAACAAATAAATGATAATTCAAGCCTCTTGTAGTGTGGCCATCTCCGAGTCCTCTCCCACGTCGAGTCATCTATTTGGGTTTACCTGAAACATTAAATTAAATGGGTTTGAGTTTCAAACTCAGTGTGTACAACCCTTGGTAATCAAATCACTTACAAATATCCACATTAGGCCTAAGCCCTATCAAAATCGATGGTCTTGGGCCTTATCCCACAATGACCTCATATCATATCATATCGTATCATTCATAAGCAAATAATATAAAACCCACCCAAAAATCCATCCGCTACCCACCATTTCCCTTCCAACCTTATGACTCCTGTGGGGAATTCTAGCTCGACCCACCCCTCCGCTACACACCAAGGGTAGCCCGATTGCGATACTATCAATGTTGTAGCAAAGCTGCTAATCATATATATTGGGCTTAAAGCCTTCTTTGGATCCATACCATACGGCCATGCGATCCTCAAATATTGACACAAAGTCATCAATATATATGTTAGGCACATAACCACAGTAAATATGATTGGCACAAAGCCATAATAACAGCACAAAGCCTTCGGTATTGGCACAAAGCCCATAATTATGGCACAAAGACCATATTAATGGTACACAACCCTCGATAACATTATCGGTGTAGCATGGCTGCTCGGTGGCTAAAAGCCTACGGTGTATCCATACCATACGGCCATGCGATCTTCAAATCTTCCTCCGTACCATAATTTCCACCCATATGCGTCCTAAGTAGAATATCATATGAATGCATGAAACACAAAAGTAACATCCACAAACTCATATTCGTCACATAGGGGTATTTTCGTCATTTTACTACCCAGGGGTATTTTCGTAATTTTACCCTATAGGGGTATTTTGGTAATTTCAGAAGTCAGGGGTATTTCAGTAATTTCACAAATCGGGGTACTTTGGTAATTTCATAAATCGAGGGTATTTCGATAATTTCACAAATCGGGGATACTTTGGTAATTTCGTGAACCGAGAGTATTTTGGTAATTTCGTAAATCAAGGGTATTTCGGTAATTTCACAAGTCGGAGGTATTTCGGTAATTTTACAAACCGAGGGTATTTTGGTAATCTCACAAGTCGGGGATATTTTGGTAATTTTGCAAAACAGGGGTATTTTGGTACTTTACCAATATAAGGGTATTTTAGTAATTTAAAAAATATAAGGGTATTTGGTCCCTCTCGGATTTTAGTTATGAACTTTAGCCCATCAACAAGTCCTCGCAGCCTAAAGTGAATGTACACTATGCACTGTAGGATTCGAGAAAAGAGGAGGTGGGCCACTAGGTACGCTTAAATACCAAGCTCTCCCTAGATCCAATCCTAGACATGCGTGCCCGCCTGCCACACCCTAATCCAAATGACTTGTTCATAGTCATGTTTCATTAGAAAAATTAAGTCTTATAGAATTTAAGAGTTGTTCAAACTAGACCTAAGGTCCATAAACCCTAACATACATGTCTACGTCCCCATAAGCCCATCAAGCCCAAATCACTCCCACACGGCCCATTAGGCCCAAATCTCATCATATGGCCCATTAGGCCCAAAACAAATCCAATTCATGTATCATGCATGACTGATTCAATTCGTATAACCAACCAAACCATTTCATCAAACTTAGCCCCAAGGCCACTAGGCCCATTTAGCCACTTTCGGCTTTTCGGCATTACCGACATCGTGTGTGTAGTGTTTGTACACACCTGGTAACCACGCACGCTGTAAACCCCTTAGCACGAACCTACAATCGACATCACCTAATGATTAATCATAACTTAATATACACTTATCAGAAATCGAAACCTCACCAAAACTTTACCGTGCACCTCCCGCTATAGTAGCCCTTCCTTCGCTACTATTGGGGATTATCCTCTAGGTCTGCACCCAAATGCCCACCAAGGTATATTAACTCTCCTCATAGAATGCTTTATATATAGCTAGCTTCTCACCTTCCTTCTTTGTATCTTACCGATGTGAGATCCTTCCGTTAGCTGAGTTTAAATCCAACTCAAACTCTTCTCGTCCAATCTGTAAAATAAATACTCCCTTGCTTGTCATGAGATTCGAACCTAAGCTCCCTTGTAGCATAATCCACACCGCAAACCACTTGGTCACAAGCTCTTCTTGTGTCTAAAATCATGCACAACTTAATATAAACCTATGGCAAAATTCTAGAGTCCATTTAAAAAGAAATCCAAAATGCAAGAGCCAACACTTGAACCTTGGACCTCCTTCCTTCCTTGTGGCGTCACCCCCTTGTCCCTTATGTGGCGTTACTTTGCCACTACACCGCACACTCCACATATGTCATTTCTTTCCACATTTTATTCTTAAAGCCTACCTACTAACTCCCAGGGTTTTATTCACCTAAAACCAAAATTTTCCTAAAGCCAAAGTTTGAACCCGGGACTTCATAGAAACCCTCTAACCTTCCAAAATCACTCACCTAATAGGTCCAACTAGCACTAAAGCCGTTCTCTTGTTCTCAAAAATTTTAAACGCTCCCGTGCCCAATGGGCCCAATTCTTCTAGGCCCAAATTTAGGATGTTACAAATCACATACTATTAAATCCGTAAAAGCAACATATTTTAATCCCACATTTAGTATGCTTTTTGATGATTAAGCCTTTGATTTTATATAAAAGGTGCTCTTAATCCTTTCTTTTCATGTCCTATACTCAGGAAAGCAGCTAAGGATAAAAAGAACATAAAATGGGCTTAAAACGGACTAAATTGGGCCAACCCAAGAATTCGACATGGCCTGGCCCAAAGCTCACACGACCGTGCCTCACCAATTACCTAGAGCACGACCTCAACTCCATCACACACGGCCGTGCATCATCCATTTACCACTCACGGGTGTGCCTGGTGATTTACATGGCCATGTCCTAATCAACAGACCTAAAGCACGACCTGCAACACCCCAAACCCGGCCCAAACACTACAATTGGATCTGGTATGCCACTCATAAAATTTTTGTAAAACCAATCGTGTCGACAAAAAGCCCAAACGAGAATTATATAAAATGTGCCTTAATAATCAAAAGCCCAAAATTGAATTACATGTCTTTGAAAGAAATTAAAATGAGAATAAATAATAAAGGCCCATAATAAAACTAAAATGTAAACTAATGGCCCATGACCTTATTACAACGTGTTTGAATCCATAACATAAAATACTTTGAAAAAAAAACTATTAAGTGGAACTTTTCGCTTGATCCACATATTCTTTGCATGGCCACCTTGCGCTCCACTTCGCCCTATTCGATGCACTAATTGTCACCGAAGGTTAGTTTAATTGGGTGAGTCACGAGACTCAAGCAGCAAACCTCATGCACCACTAGATTTGGGCCTCATAAAATATAATAATAATTTCATTTACATGGATAACAAATAATATGCAAAGCCCAACCCATTTGCCTAGGTTTCCATCCGCTACACGCCCCCGTACCAACCAAGAACACCATTGGGGATTTCTACAATCAACCCACACCGCTACACGCCAAGATGGCAGTCATGCTACTCATCAACATATTATGGTAGAAGCCCTTATAACAGATCACGGCATTAGCCGCTACAGCAAATCACGGTATAAACCATTACGCATATACATATACATATAACTTCCTCCTTTCATCACCCAACCCAAGCAAACATGTACAACAATTTACTTGTAACATATAATCAGATTATTTACTAACATGGTGGTCCACTGTTTAAATCCAAGATTTCACTTTTAACGTAACATATAAAACTTATGAACATATATATATATTAATAATCAGATCTAGATGGTGGGGAAGTATTACACACTTGATTCTCGTATTAATGCTTTCTCCACGTCTACGCTACTATCACCCGAGACCACCACTATCGGCCCATGATCTGATTTCGATGTCACCCACACCTCGATGGCCAATCTCGCACTACCAAGACAGATCGCTACTTGTATTTGGGTGTTGGTTGTATAGATCCAACCTTTTCTGCCTGACTGCTATTCTAGTCCATCCTTAATCACTAAATCATTTAAATGATGAGATCTAATTACTTAACAACTATAACACTTAAATCAATTCTTACCTAGTTAATTGAATCCAATGTCGTTGAGAACTCGTCACCTCCTTTCCTACATTTGGCCATCACCAAAATAGTTAACCAAACCGATGATCGAAAGCCATCTAACACCTTATGCCATTCGATTAAAAATAAAAGAACAGAAAGTGGCCATTCTACCGAACCTACCCTTGACCACCTACCTTCGGCTTTTCACAAATCGGCACTACAGATCTCAGCAAAAAAAGATTCAGTTTCTAAAATTAGAGAGTCAAATCAACAAGGCCTTAGTAAACCGATTCGGATTAGAAACTCGATAAAAAGAATGAAGAATTTGAAAAGAGGCAAAATCCTGAAACTTACCAAATTAGAGGGGTGCATTCGGCTATGATGCACCTACGGGAAAACAAAACTACCCTTGTAGATTTGGCTATGGGAGATGAGGGTATGAACAAAAACATTCGGCTAAAGTGTTTTGAAAAGAATAAGAAAAGTGTTGTCAGAGTATTCGGCCAACTAGAAAAAGAAGAGAAAGAAAACTTAGAGGGAGAATGGAGGGGAGATTTCGGCAGATAAAAGAAAAGATGGAGAGAATTATTAGCAGAATCTCGGCTAGCCTATACTAAACTGATTTCCCCCCTACTGTAGTTGAGTTTCAGCCAACTCTTTCTTTTTTTGATAGTCTTTAAATCTCATGACAACTCAATCCTTATCTTACCTTTAGGAGAGCCCACACTAAAGCCAACTCCTCCCTCTTTAATTATCAACTTTTATCACATAAAGTAAAAGAAAAAGACTACTAAAAAGAAGCCTAATTGTCGTCCAACCCCCTTCCCTCTTAGTGCCAAAATTTTGCCCCAACACTTGGGCCTCAAGTGGCCACACATGGCCCAATAACCTTCCTCCTTGTGACGCCACCATTAATGCCCACTTAGAGCACCTTTTGTCTTTGGGCCACAAGCCCAGCTTGCTACTAATCTAATTATCTAACTTAAATTATGAACTAACACCATCTATCAACCACCTAACCCAAATTTTAAAGCCCAACCTATCACTTAAACTACCTAGAACATTAATTTAAACCCTAATCCATATATTTAATCAAGGCCTCTACCCAAGCATATTAAACCAACATCTCATATAAATGCACAAGCCCATATTTAGGATGTTACAGTTCTACCCCCTTAAAATAAATTTTGGCCCCAAAATTTACCTGGTCAGAAAAGATGGGGATACTGTTAGCGTATAACATCCTCGGGCTCCCACGTCGCTTCTTCTACGCCATGATTTTTCCACAAGACTTTGACCAAAGGAACAGACTTCCTTCTTAACACTTTTACATCTCGATCCAGAATTTGCACTGGCTCCTCTTCAAAAGACCAATCTGGCCTTACTTCTATCTCTTTTGCTGGCACTACGTCCGATGGATCAGATCGATAACGTCTCAGCATCGAGACATGGAACACATCATGTATTTGCTCCAAGTCCGAAGGCAACTCCAACCAATAAGCCACTGGGCCCACACGTTCTAGTACCCGATAAGGCCCAAAAAATCGTGGACTTAACTTCCCCTTTCGACCAAACCTCATTATCTTCTTCCACGGGCATACCTTCAAGAAGACTTGATCACCTACCGCGAATTCCACCTCTTTTCACTTTAGATCCGCTTAAGACTTCTGTCGATCAGACGCTTCCTTTAGCCGAGCCCGTATTAACTTCACTTTCTCCTCGATTTCTGAAACTAATTCTGGACCTAACACCTTACGTTCACCCAACTCCGTCCAACATGTTGGACTACGACATCTCCTTCCATATAACGCTTCATAAGGCACCATTTGAATGCTAGCTTGATAACTATTATTGTATGCAAATTCGCCAAGGGCAAATACTCTCCCAACTACCCCTAAAGTCGATGATGCAACCTCTTAGCATATCTTCCAAGATTTGAATTACCTCCTGACCATCCATCACCAGGTGAAAGGCGACTAAAGTCTAACCTTGTTCCCATTGCTTGATGAAGAGCCTTCCAAAATCGTGACGTGAACCTAAGGTCCCTATCTGATATGATTGACACCGGTACACCATGAAATCTTCCAACCTCAGCCACATACAATTTAGCCAACTTTTGTAGAGAGAAGTCCACTCGAACCGGTATGAAGTGAGCAAACTCCGTTAGTCGGTCTACAATCACCCAAATCAAATCCTTCTTGGTGGGTGTAAGAGGTAATCCACTAACAAAATCCATCATGATTCTTTCCCATTTCCATTGGGGAATCTTCACCGGCTGCAACAATCCCAAGGGCACTTGGTGTTCAGGTTTGACCTGCTGACACGTGAAACATTTTCCTACAATTTCTGTTACCTCTTTCTTCAGACCTGGCCACCAAAATTGCTCTTGCAAATCACGGTACATCTTGACTCCTCCAGGATGCATAGCATAAGGGCTACTATGCGATTCCCGAAGAATCCTCTGCCTTAACTCATCATCCTTAGGCATGTAAATCTTCCTACGATAACATAGAACTCCATCATTGTTCAGACTATAGTCCTCCATTCCACCATCCCTCACTCGCAACAATTGAGCACTCAGGTCTTTATCCCCTAACTATTTTTCCTTAACCTGACTTACCCATGTTGGCTTTACTTGCAACTCAGCCAGCAAACTCCCGTCATCGAATAGACTCAGATGAGCGAACATGGCTCTTAATTTCGATACTACCTTACGGCTTAGCGCATCTGCCACCACATTCGCCTTACCAGGGTGGTATTTGATCGAACAATCATAATCCTTCAAGAGCTCGATCCACCTACGTTGTCTCAAATTTAGCTCCTTCTGGGTAAGGAGGTACTTCAGACTTTTATGGTCAGTATAAATTACTGACTTCTCCCCATATAAGTAGTGCCTCCAAATCTTTAAGGCAAACACTACCGCTGCCAACTCCAAGTCATGCGTAGGGTAGTTCAACTCATGCGATCTCAACTGTCGAGACGCATACGCCACCACCTTTCCTTCTTGCATCAGCACACACCCTAAACCTGTACGACGCATCACAATGATGGTAAATTCCTTTCCGCCTCCGATTGAATTAATACCAAGCTTCATCAGATTCTCTTCAACTTCTCAATGCTCTCTTGCTATTTATGGGTCCATACAAACAATACTCCCTTCCTCAACAACTTAGTTAGAGGAGCCCATATTAGAAAAACCTTCAATGAACCTTCTGTAATACCACCAAACCTAAGAAACTCAACCTCTCGCCATAGACTTTGGTGGTTTCCAATCCAATACACCTCTATCTTCGAGGGTCCACCCCGATTCCTCTACCGAAACCACATGTCCAAAAAAGTCAATTCCTTCACCGTAACTCACACTTCATCAACTTTGCAAATAGTTGCTTCTCCTTAGAGTTTGCAACACCACGCGAAGATGTTTTCATGCTCCTCCTCCGACTTAGAGTAGACCAGATATCGTCGATGAACACCATGACGAACCGATCAAGATATGATTGAAACACCTAGTTCATCATATCCATAAAGGTCGCTAGTGCATTCGTCAACCCAAACGGCATTACCATGAACTCATACTGCCCGTACCGAGTTCGAAATACCATCATATGAATGTCTCCTTCTTTAACGCTTAATTGATGATACCCAGACCTTAAGTCAATCTTAGAAAAGACCGAAGCTCCCTTGAGCTGATCGAACAGGTCATCAATTCTCGGTAACGGATACTTGTTTTTAATCGTTAACTTGTTCAATTGACGATAGTCCACGCACATACGCATGGATCCGTCCTTCTTCATCACAAACAAGACCGACGCTCCCTATGGAGACACACTCGGTTGAATGAACCCACGATCCAATAGTTCTTGAATCTGAGCCTTGAGCTCCACCAACTCTTTCGGCGCCATCCTATAAGGAGTAATAGATACTGGAGTTGTACCCAAAGTAGGTCTATTCCAAATTCCATCTCGCGATCCGGGGGTAATCTTGGCAATTCCTTCGAAAAGACATTTGCAAAATCCTTGACTGTTCGGACCTCATTAACAGTCACCTCCTTAGCATCCAACGCACTAATAAAAGCTAGATATGCACTATATCCCTTCCGAATCATCTTAATAGCTTTAAAGGATGATACCACGTTGGACAAGTAATTCCTCCTTTCTCCTAACACAACCACCTCCCCACCTTCCGTGGTTCCCAACACCATAGGTTTATTCCCATAGTCCAACTTGGCACGATGCTTAGTTAACCAATCCATTCCCAAAATAAGGTCAAACTCTCTAAACGGTAATTCCATTAAATTAGCTGGGAATACTACCCCTTAAGTCTCTAAAGGTACATCCCTAAATAGTTTGTCCATTACCTTAGATTGTCCTAGGGGACTAACCACGATCATCTTCCTATTGGTTATCTCATAATCTATACTTAGAGTCTCAGATACTGAACATGCAACATAGGAGTGGGTTGACCCAATGTCAATTAAGGCAAATAAAGGATTATCAGCAATAAGAAACATACCGATTATAACATCCGGTGCGTCACTGTCCTTCCTTCGACGAGCCGCATAAACTAAACTCGACTGCCTTGCATACCTCTGCCAGATGCTCCATGACCTCGACCAGATCCATTTCTTCCTCTAGTTGCACCTCTACCCCTTGGTCCAGGCTGATCACCTCTCCTAGCCTAATCAGAACCTCGGCCCATTGGCTTTCTACGATCCATCTGAGGACAGTCCCTCATCAAATGTTCTATGGATCCACACCTAAAACATCCACCAGTTTTCACTCTGCACTCCCCATAATGGGTTCTCCCACATATAGAACATGCTTGACTCTGGCCCGATGGGGTGCGAGCTGGCCCATTAGTTCTAGGCCTCTTCTGAAAATTTCAAGTTTCTTTGGAGGGTCCAAAACTTCTCTTACTCCTTCCTCGATCCTTATCCTTCTCCTGTCTCTCCACCCGCTTCACTTCCTCAGCTATTTTGACCTTATCCACTAAAATCGCAAAAATTCTCTCTCGTTGTGGTACAATCAAAACCCTTAGCTCATTTCGTAGCCCATCCTCAAACCGAACGCATCGTTCATACTCCATTGCTACCATTCCCTGAGCGTAACGACTCAGGCATAGAAACTCAGCCTAATACTCACCACAGACTTACTCCCCTGCACCAAATTCAGGAATGCTTTCCTTTGAGCATCCATATAACTAGCCCCAATGTACTTTCCCTGGAATGACTCCTTAAAGAAATCCCAGTCAATCAGGTCCGCGGCCATGCCCTCTTTCACCGTGAGCCACCATTGGTAGGCCTCATCTCGAAGAAGAGACACGACCCCCTTCAGCTTTTCCTCCACCGTGAAGTCTAGGTCACCCATTATACGTTCCACTACAACCAATATTCAACCAATATTCAGCAGACTTCCCTAAATACTTGGCCCCATTGTTCCTTAGCCTCTCTTGCACAGATTTACAGGCTCCTATGCCTGCATCAAATTTCACCACTCTTTCCAAAACCCTCAAGATAGCCTCGATACACCACGCCCTTCCACCGTTCGGTCTTGAAATTCCACCTCAAGAATTGGTGGAACCGGTATCTCACTTCGGACCCATGACCCGATCCTACGGGTTCGGACACTGGCCATCCTACCTCTACTCAAGATCCATGTGGTAGACGCCCTTGACCTCTTGTACTCATTCTTCTAGTTCACGTTTATCTGATTTAAAAATTTTATGAGTTATTAGTTGTTTCCACTAATTATCCCCGAACAATCTTATGAAACATAGTTTTAAAAGTGATTCATTCGAATTCGAACTTATCTACAGTTTTCAGTCTTCCTATTCTAGGAATTATGCACACACAATATTCATACAAGTAACACTCATCACCTAAGGGTATTTTTGTCATTTCACTACCCAGGGGTATTTTTGTAATTTTATCCTATAGGGGTATTTTCATAAACTTTTTTCAAAATATGGTTCGGGGTGATTTTGCAAAATAATGGTATTTTGGTAAATTTTTTCAACTCGAGGGTATTTCGATAATTTTGCAAATCTAGGGTATTTCAATAATTTTAAAATTCGGGGGTATTTGGATAATTTTGCCAATCAGGGATATTTTGGTCATTTACAAGTTAAGGGTATTTTGGTAATTTCACAAACAGGGCTATTTTGGTAATCTCATAAAACAAGGATATTTTGATGTTGTTGTTGTTGTTGTTTTTGTTGTTGTTGTTGTTTTCTATGGAAAGATTCTGCTGACTTTGTAAATCGGGGTGTATTTGCAAATCATAGGTACCTTTTTGAAAATAAGGATATTTTAACAATTTTGTGAGAAAAACAGGTGGCTGGTCCCTTTCGGGTTTTAATTATAAGTTTTGGCCTGTCAACACGTACTCGTAACTAGGGTGAATAGTCACTATGCACCAGGTAGGATTCTAGTGGAAAGGAGGTGAGTTACTAGGACTACTTAAGTACCAAGCTTTCCCTAAATCCACTCCTATACATGTATATGCCTATTGCCACACCCTGTCATGGCTAAAGTGAACAATCACTATGCACCAGGTAAGATTCCAGTGAAGAAGAGGTGAGTCACTCGAACTACTTAAATACCAAGCTCTTTTGGATCTATTCCTAGACATGCATATGCTTGTTATCACACTTTAGTCTTATGACTTGTTTACCGATTTTGTTTAATGAAGTTAAGTCTTATGGATTTTAAATGTTGTTTGTCTAAGCCTAGAGTCCATCAAGTTCTAACCTAAATAGTCTACGTCCCATAAAACTCGTTAAGCCCACATTTATATCATACAATGGTTTAGAGTACTTACTTGGCGAACTTGGCCGGAGACGCAGGTGCCATGCTGAACTAATAAGTCATTGCTAAGAGAAATCCATGTTTTAAAAACCCATTTTTAGAAAATCTTTTGGGCCCAAAACCCCAAAGCCGAGTTTTAAACTGGGCTCTGATAACAATTTGTAACACCCAAAACCCGACCCAAACACCACAACCGGATCTAGTATGTCACTCAGAAAATTTTTGTAAAACCAATCATGTCGACAGAAAGCCCAAATGAGAATTATATAAAATGTGCCTTAATAATCAAAAGCCCAAAACTAAATTACATGTCTTTGAAATAAATTAAAATGAGAATAAATAATAAAGGCCCATAATAAAACTAAAATGTAAACTAATGGCCCATGGCCTTATTACAACGTAGTTTGAATCCATAACATAAAATACTTTGAAAGAAAAAAAACTATTAAGTGGAACTTTTCACCGGATCCACATATTCTTTTGCATGGCCACCTTGCACTCCACTCCGGCCCGGTTCGATGCACTAATTGTCGCCTGAAAGGTTAGTTTAATTGGGTGAGTCGCAAGACTCAGTGTGCAACCCTCATGCACCACTAGATTTGGGCCTCATAAAACATAATAAAAATTTCATTTACATGGATAACAAATAATATGCAAAGCCCAACCCATTTGCCTAGGTTTCCATCCTCTACATGCCCCCGTACCAACCAAACACACCATTGGGGATTTCTTCAATCAACCCACACCACTACACGCCAAGATGGCAGTCATGCTGCTTATCAACATATTATGGCCGAAGCCCTTATAACAGATCACGACATTAGCCGCATAAAGAAATTACTTAGATAAACCGCTACGCATATACATATATATATAACTTCCTCCTTTCATCACCCAACCCATGCAAACATGTACAACAATTTACTTGTAACATATAATCAGATTATTTACTAACCTGGTGGTCCGCTGTTTAAATCCGAGATTTTAGCTTTTAACGTAACATATAAAACTTATGAACATATATATATTAATAATCGATCTAGATGGTGGGAAGTATTACACACCGATTCTCAGATTAATGCTTTCTCTCGCTCACGCTACTATCACTCGAGGCTACCACTATCGGCCCATGATTTGACTTCGATGTCGGCCCACACCCCGATGGCCAATCTCGCACTACTGAGATAGATCGCTTCTTGTATTTGGGTGTTGGTTGTATAGATCCAACCTTTTCTGCCTGACTGTTATTCGAGTCCATCCTTAATCACTAAATCATTTAAACGATGAAATCTAATTACTTAACAACTATAACACTTAAATCGAATTCTTACCTAGTTAATTGAATCTCGAATGTCATTGAGAACTCGTCACCTCCTTTCCTACATTCGGCCATCACCAAAAATAGTTAACCAAACCGATGATCGAAAGCCATCTAACACCTTATGCCATTCTACCGAAAATAAAAGAACAGAAAGTGGCCATTCTACCGAACCTACCTTGACCACCTACCTTCAACTTTTCACAAACCGCACTCTACGATCTCAAAGAAGAAAAGATTCAACTTCTAAAATTAGAGAGTGAAATTGACAAGGCCTTAGAAAATCGATTCGAATTAGAAACTTGATAAAAAGAATGAAGAATTTGAAAAGAGGCAAAATCCCAAAACTTACCAAATTAGAGGGGTGTATTCGACTATGGTGCACCTTCGGGAAAACAAAACTACCCTTGTAGATTTGACTATGGGAGATGAGGGTATGAACAAAGAGATTCGGCTAAAGTGTTTTGAAAAGAATAAGAAAAGTGTTGTCAGAGTATTCGGCCAACTAGAAAAAGAAAAGAAAGAAAACTTAGAGGGAGAATGGAGTATAGATTTCGGCAGAGAAAAGAAAAGATGGAGAGAATTGTTAGCGAAATTCTACTAGCCTATACTAAACCGATTTCCTCCTCATGTAGTTGAGTTTTGGCCAACTCTCTTTTTTGATAGTCTTTAAATCTCATGATAACTCAATCCTTATCTTACCTTTAGGAGAGCCCATACTAAAGCTAACTCCTCCCTCTTTAATTATCAACTTTTATCACATAAATTAAAAGAAAAAGACTCCTAAAAAGAAGCCTAATTGCCGTCCAACCCCCTTCCCTTCTTAGTGCCAAAATTTTGCCCCAACACTTGGGCCTCAAGTGGCCACACATGGCCCAATAACCTTCCTCCTTGTGATGCCACCATTAATGCCCACTTAGAGCACCTTTTGTCTTCGGGCCACAAGCCCAGCTTGCTACTAATCTAATTATCTAACTTAAATTATGAACTAACACCATCTATCAACCACCTAACCCAAATTTTAAAGCCCAACCTATCACTTAAACTACCCAAAACATTAATTTAAACCCTAATCCATATATCTAATCAAGGCCTCTGCCCGAGAATATTAAACCAACATCTCATATAAATGCACAAGCCCATATTTAGGATGTTACGCTTCTACCCTTAAAATAAATTTCGCCCAAAATTTACCTTGTCGAAAAGATGGGGATATCACATGATAACATCCTCCTGCTCCACGCCGCTTCTTCTACGCCATGATTTTTCCACAAGACTTTGACCAAAGGAACAGACTTCCTTCTTAACACTTTTACATCTCGATCCAGAATTTGCACTGGCTCCTCTTCAAAAGACAAATTTGGCCTTACTTCTATCTCTTCTACCGACACTACGTGCGATGGATCAGATCGATAACGTCTCAGCATTGAGACATAGAAGACATCATGTATTTGCTCTAACTCTGAAGGCAACTCCAACCGATAAGCCACTAGGCCCACACGTTCTAGTACCCGATAAGGCCCAATAAACTGTGGACATAACTTCCCCTTTCGACCAAACCTCATTATCTTCTTCCACGGGGATACCTTCAAAAGACTTGATCACTTACCGTGAATTCCACCTCTTTCTGCTTTAGATCCACGTAAGACTTCTGTCGATCAGATGCTTCCTTTAGTGGAGCCCGTATTAACTTCACTTTTCTTCGATTTCTGAAACTAAATCTAGACCTAACACCTTACATTCACCCAACTCCATCCAACATGTTGGAGTACGACATCTCCTTCCATATAACGCTTCATAAGGCACCATCTGAATGCTAGCTTGATAACTATTATTGTATGCAAATTCTGCCAAGGGAAAATACTCTTCCCAACTGCCCCTAAAGTCGATGATGCAACCCCTTAGAATATCTTCTAAGATTTGAATTACCCTCTCAGACTGGCCATCAATCTGTGGGTGAAAGGCAGTACTAAAGTCTAACCTTGTTCCCATTGCTTGATGAAGAGCCTTCCATAATCGTGACGTGAACCTAGGGTCCCTATCTGATATGACTGACACTAGTACACCATGAAATCTTACAACCTCAGCCACATACAATTTAGCCAACTTTTGTAGAGAGAAGTCCACTCGAACCGGTATGAAGTGAGCAGACTTCGTCAGTCGGTCTACAATCACCCATATAGAATCCTTCTTGGTGGGTGTAAGAGGTAACCCACTAACAAAATCCATCGCGATTCTCTCCCATTTCCATTGGGGAATCTTTACCGACTGTAACAATCCCGAGGGTACTTGGTGTTCACTTTGACCTCACGACACGCCAAACATTTTCCTACAATTTCAAGTACCTCTTTCTTCGACTTGCCACCAAAATTGCTCTCAAAAATCACGGTACATCTTGACTCCTCAAGGATGTATAGCATAAGGGCTACTATGCGATTCCCGAAGAATCCTCAATCTTAACTCATCATCCTTAGGCATGTAAATCTTCCCACGATAACACAGAATCCATCATTGTTCAGACTATAGTCTTCCATTCCACCATCCATCACTCACAATAATTGAGCACTCAGGTCTTTATCCCCTAACTATTTTTCCTTAACCTGACTTACCCATGTTGGCTTTACTTGTAACTCACCAGCAAACTCCCATCGTCGAATAGACTCAGATGAGCGAACATGGCTCTTAATTCTGATACTACCTTACGGCTTAATGCATCTGCCACCACATTCGCCTTACTAGGGTGGTATTCGATCGAACAATCATAATCCTTCAAGAGCTCGATCCACCTACGTTGTCTCAAATTTAGCTCCTTCTTGGTAAGGAGGTACTTCAGACTTTTATGGTCAAGATAAATTATCGACTTCTCCTATATAAGTAGTGCCTCCAAATCTTTAAGGCAAACACTACCGCCGCCAACTCCAAGTCATGCGTAGGGTAGTTCAACTTATGCGATCTCAATTGTCGAGACGCATACGCCACCACCTTTCCTTCTTGCATCAGCACACACCCTAAACCCGTGTGCGATGCATCACAGTAGATGGTAAATTCCTTTCCTGGCTCTGACTGAATTAATACCGGTGCTTCTGTCAGGATTCTCTTCAACTTCTCAAAGCTCTCTTGCTGTTTTTCGGTCCATAGAAACAATACTCCCTTCCTTAACAACTTAGTTAGAGGAGCCGCTATTAGAGAAAACCCTTCAATGAACCTTCAAGAATACCGCCAAACCTAAGAAACCTCGAACCTCCGCCATAGACTTTAGTGGTTTCCAATCCAATATAGCCTCTATCTTTCAGGGTCCACCGATTCCCTACCAAACCACATGTCCAAAGAAAGTCACTTCCTTCAGCGAGAACTCACACTTACTGAACTTTGCAAACAGTTGCTTCTCACTCAGAGTTTGCAACACCACGTGAAGATGTTCATCATGCTCCTCCTCCGACTTAGAGTAGACCAAGATATTGTCGATGAACACCATGACGAACCGATCAAGATATGGTTGAAACACCTGATTCATCATATCCATAAAGGTCGCTGGTGCCTTCATCAACCCGAACGGCATTACCAAGAACTCATAATGCCCTTACCGAGTTTGAAACGCCGTGTTATGAATGTCTCCTTCTTTAACTCTTAATTGATGATACCCAGACCTTAAGTCAATCTTAGAAAAGACCAAAGCTCCCTTGAGCTGATCGAACAGGTCATCGATTCTCGGTAACGGATACTTGTTTTTAATCGTCAACTTGTTCAATTGACGATAGTCCACGCACATACGCATGGATTCGTCCTTCTTCTTCACGAATAGGACTGGCGCTCGCCATGGAGACACACTCGATTGAATGAACTCATGATCTAATAGTTCCTGAACCTGAGCCTTGAGCTCCAACAAATCCTTTGGCGCCATCCTATAAGGAGCAATAGATACTAGAGCTGTACCCGAAAGTAGGTCTATTCCAAATTCCACCTCGCGATTCGAGAGTAATCTTAGCAATTCCTCCGAAAAGACATCCGCGAAATCCTTGACTGTTCGGACCTCATTAATAGTCACCTCCTTAGCATCCAACGCACTAATAAAAGCTAGATATGCACTATATCCCTTCCGAATCATCTTAATAGCTTTTAAGGATGATACCACGTTGGACAAGTAATTTCTCCTTTCTCCAAACACAACCACCTCCCCGCCTTCTAAGGTTCCCAACACCATACGTTTATTCCCACAGTCCAACTTGGCATGATGCTTAGCTAACCAATCCATTCCCAAAATAAGGTCAAACTCTCCAAACAGTAATTCTATTAAATTAGCTGGGAATACTACCCCTTGAGTCTCTAAAGGTACATCCCTAAATAGTTTGTCCATTACCTTAGATTGTCCTAGGGGACTAACCATGGTCATCTTCCTATTGGTTATCTCATAATCTATACTTAGAGTCTTAGATACTGAACATGCAACATAGGAGTGGGTTGACCCAATGTCAATTAAGGCAAATAAAGGATTATCAGCAACAAGAAATGTACCGGTTATAACATCTGGTGCGTCACTGTCCTCCTTTCGACAAGCCGTATAAACTAAACTCGGATGCCTTGCATCCGTATTATTTGTACCTCTGCCAGATGCTCCACGACCCCGACCAGATCCATTTCTTCCTCTAGCTGCACCTCTATTCCTTGGTCCAGGCAGATCACCTCTCCTAGCCTGATTAAAACCTCGGCACGTTGGCTGTCCACGATCCATCTGAGGACAGTCCCTCATCAAATGTTCTGTGGATCCACACCTAAAACATCCACTAGTTTTCACTCTGCACTCCCCATAATGGGTTCTCCCATATATAGAACATGCTTGACTCTGGCCCGATGGGGCACGAGCTGGCCCATTAGTTCTAGGCCTCTTCTAAAAATTTCAAGTTGCTCTGGAGGGTCCAAAACTTCTCTTACTCCTTCCTCGATCCTTATCCTTCTCCTATCTCTCCACCCGCTTCACTTCCTCAGCTATTTTGACCTTATCCACCAAAATTGCAAAAATTCTCTCTCGTTGTGGTGCAATCAGAACCCTTAGCTCATTCCGTAGCCCATCCTCGAACCGAACACATTGTTCATTCTCCGTTGCTACCATTCCCCGAGCGTAACGACTTAGGCGTAGAAACTCAGCCTCATACTCAGCCACAGACTTACTCCCCTACACCAAATTCAGGAATGCTTTCCTTTGAGCATCCATATAACTAGCCCCAATGTACTTTCCCTGGAATGACTCCTTAAAGAAATTCCAGTCAATCAGGCCCGTGGCCGTACCCTCTTTCACCGTGAGCCACTATTGGTAGGCCTCGTCTCGAAGAAGAGACACAACCCCCTTCAGGTTCTCCTTCACCGTGAAGTCTAGGTCACCCATTATACGTTTCACTACCTCCAACCAATATTCAGCGGAACTCGGGGATGCGCCAGAGACTCCCCTAAATACTTCGACCCCATTGTTCATCGCCTCTCCGCATGTATTTTTGGGCTCCTATGTCCGTATCAACCTTCACCACTCTTTCCAAAACCCTCAAGACAACTGATACACCACGCCTCTCCACTTGTCTGGTCCTAAAATTCCACATCAAGAACTGGTGGAACCCAGATCTCACTTTCTACCTGTGACCCGATCCTATGGGTTCTAACACAATCATCCTACCTCTATCAAGTCCATGTGATGATGTCCTCGACGCCTTGTACTCATTCTTCTAGTTTATGCTTATCCGATTTAAAATTTTATGAGTTATTAGTTGTTTCCACTAATTATCCCCTAACAATCTTATGAAACATAGTTTTAAAAGTGATTCTTTCAATTTGAACCTATCTACGCTTCAGTTTTCTTATTCTAGGAATTATGCACACAAACGCTCATACAAGTAACACTCATCACCTAAGGGTATTTTCGTCATTTCACTAGCTAGGGGTATTTTCGTAATTTTATCTTATGGGGTATTTTTGTAAATTTTTTTTCAAAATATGGTTCCGGGTGATTTTGCGAAATAATGGTATATTTGTAATTTTTTCAACTCGGGGTATTTCGGTAATTTTGCAAATTTGGGGTATTTCAGTAATTTTAAAATCTGGGGGTATTTCAATAATTTTAAAATCCGGGGATATTTTAGTAATTTTGCCAATCAGGGGTATTTTGGTCATTTGCAAATTAAGGGTATTTTGGTAATTTTGCAAATAGGGCTATTTTGGTAATCTCATAAACCAGGGATATTTTGATGTTGTTGTTGTTGTTTTTGTTTTCTATGGAAAGATTCTGTTGACTTTGTAAATCGGGGTATATTTGCAAATCATGGGTACCTTTTTCAAAATAAGGATATTTTAACAATTTTGTGAGAAAAATAGGTGGCTGGTCCCTTTCGGGTTTTAATTATAAGTTTTGGCCTGTCAACACGCATCAGAATTAGGGTGAATAGTCACTATGCACCGTAAGATTCTAGTGGAAAGGAGGTGAGTCACTAGATCGCTTAAGTACCAAGCTTTCCTAAATCCACTCCTAGACATGCATATGCCTATTGCCACACCTTGTCATGGCTAAAGTGAACAATCACTATGCACCAGGTAAGATTCCGGCAAAGAGGAGGTGAGTCACTCGGACTGCTTAAATACCAAGCTCTTCCGGATCTATTCCTAGACATGCATATGCTTGTTATCACACTTTAGTCTTATGACTTGTTTACAGGTTTTGTTTAATGAAGTTAAGTCTTATGGATTTTAAGAGTTGTTTGTCTAAGCCTAGAGTCCATCAAGTTCTAACCTAAATAGTCTATGTCCGATAAAACCCGTTAAGCCCACATTTATATCATACAATGGTTTAGAGTACTTACCTGGCGAACTTGGCTGGAGATGCAAAGCCATGTCGAACTAATAAGTCTTTGCTAAGAGAAATCCATGTTTTAAAAACCCATTTTTAGAAAATCTTTTGGGCCCAAAACCCCAAAGTCGAGTTTTGAACCGGGCTCTGATACTAATTTGTAACACCCCAAACCCATCCCAAACACTACAACCAGATCTGGTATGTCACTCAGAAAATTTTTGTAAAACCAATCATGTCGACAGAAAGCCCAAATGAGAATTATATAAAATGTGCCTTAATAATCAAAAGCCCAAAACTGAATTACATGTCTTTGAAAGAAATTAAAATGAGAATAAATAATAAAGGCCCATAATAAAACTAAAATGTAAACTAATGGCCCATGGCCTTATTACAACGTAGTTTGAATCCATAACATAAAATACTTTGAAAGAAAAAAAACTATTAAGTGGAACTTTTCACGGATCCATATATTCTTTTGCATGGCCACCTTGCGCCCCACTCCCACCCAAATCCGATGCACTAATTGTCACCGAAGGTTAGTTTAATTGGGTGAGTCATGAGACTCGATGTGCAACCCTCATGCACCACTAGATTTGGGCCTCATAAAACATAATAATAATTTCATTTATATGGATAACAAATAATATGAAAAGCCCAACCCATTTGCCTAAGTTTCCATCTGCTACATGCCCCATACCAACCAAACACACCATTGGGGATTTCTACAATCAACGCACACCGCTACACGCCAAGATGGCAGTCATGCTGCTCATCAACATATTATGGTCGAAGCCCTTATAACATATCACGGCATTAGCCGCTACAGCAAATCACGATATAAACCACTATGTATATACATATACATATAACTTCCTCCTTTCTTCACCCAACCCATGCAAACATGTACAACAATTTACTTGTAACATATAATCAGATTATTTACTAACCTGGTGGTCCGCTATTTAAATCAAGATTTCGGCTTTTAACGTAACATATAAACCTTATGAACATATATATTAATAATCAGATCTAGATGGTGGGGAAGTATTACACACCTGATTCTCTATTAATGCTTTCTCTACATCTACGCTACTATCACTCGAGACTACCACTATCGGCCCACGATCTGACTTCGATGTTAGCCCACACCCCGATGGCCAATCTCGCACTATCGAGATAGATCACTTCTTGTATTTGGGTGTTGGTTGTATAGATCCAACCTTTTTTGCCTAACTATTATTTGAGTCCATCCTTAATCACTAAATCATTTAAACGATGAGATCTAATTACTTAACAACTATAACACTTAAACTGAATTCTTACCTACTTAATTGAATCCTGAATGTCGTTGAGAACTCGTCACCTCCTTTCCTACATTCGGCCATCACCAAAATAGTTAACCAAACCGATGATCGAAAGCCATCTAACACCTTATGCCATTCGGCCAAAAATAAAAGAACAGGAAAGTGGCTATTCTTAAGCACCTACCTTGACCACCTACCTTTTTTTACAAATCAAGACTACGATCTCAAAGAAGAAAAGATTCGGCTTCTAAAATTAGAGAGTGAAATTGACAAGGCCTTAGAAAACTAATTCGGATTAGAAACTCGATAAAAAGAATGAAGAATTTGAAAAGAGGCAAAATCTCAAAACTTACCAAATTAGAGGGGTGTATTCGGCTATGGTGCACCTTCGGGAAAACAAAACTACCCTTTTAGATTCAGCTATGGGAGATGAGGGTATGAACGAAGAGATTTGGCTAAAGTGTTTTGAAAAGAATAAGAAAAGTGTTGTCAGAGTATTCGGCCAACTAGAAAAAGAAAAGAAAGAAAACTTAGAGGGAGAATGGAATGGAGATTTCGGTAGAGAAAAGAAAAGATGGAGAGAATTGTTAGTAGAATTTTGGCTAGCCTATACTAAACCGATTTCCCCCCTCCTGTAGTTGAGTTTCGGCCAACTCTCTCCTCTTTTGATAGTCTTTAAATCTTATGATAACTCAATCCTTATCTTACCTTTAGGAGAACCCACGCTAAAGCCAACTCCTCCCTCTTTAATTATCAACTTTTATTACATAAATTAAAAGAAAAAGAAACCTAAAAAGAAGCCTAATTGCCGTCCAACCCCTTCCCTTCTTAGTGCCGAAATTTTGCCCCAACACTTGGGCCTCAAGTGGCCACACATGGCCCAATAACCTTCCTCCTTGCGATGCCACCATTAATGCCCACTTAGAGCACCTTTTGTCTTCTAGCCACAAGCCCAAATTTTGCTACTAATCTAATTATCTAACTTAAATTATGAACTAACACCATCTATCAACCACCTAACCCAAATTTTAAAGCCCAACATATTAATTAAACTGCCCAAAACATTAATTTAAACCCTAATCCATATATTTAATCAAGGCCTCTGCCCGAGCAAATTAAATCAACATGTCATATAAATGCACAAGCCCATATTTAGGATGTTACATGGTCTGAATCCTGACTTACATAGTCATGCCACAGTGGTGCCCAAAACAATAAAATCAAGGTATGGCCTAACCTCAATTACAAGGGCGTGTGCCATGGTCGTGCCCCTGCCGCGAGAATGAGATATTTCACTCGGAATTGGATGCTTGAAGCCAAAGTAACATACTCCTAAGTCTACTTGAACACCCTAATAGCAATTCTACTTGAAAGAGGTACTGAGGAGCCAACTAAAGCATCTCAAAAGCCTATATAAACAACCCAAGGCAGACATTGAGGGGGACGCTTTTTGGCAGAGGCTTTTGCCAAAGCTTTCATCTTTTAGGGAAATGCTCGAAGATAGCCAGTTGATCCATCTCAAGAAGCCGGAGTTCTACTCAAGACAGAGGATCTCCTCTTCAATTCCTTCAGGGGGTTTTTAGGGATTTCTTATGTTTTGTTTTATCTTTTCTCTTGAGATGTTTTCCTACTTTGTTATGAACTAAGCCCTTCAGATACCTGAAGTGGATGAAACCTATGATGGATTTTGTTATTTAATTTCTAAATTATATGATAAGTACTTAGTTTGTTCTTAATTATGTTGCTTAATCTAATCTGGTGTGCTTAGGTGGAGGAGGAATAGACCCTGCCTAATAGTAGATCTAGCATAATTGAACAGAGTTGATCTACGCCTAGAGATAGGGTTACAAGATTTTGTCAGATTAGGGTGAAACCTAATATGGGAGTCCATTGATCGATTTATTGCTTCCTTAGGGGGTTATTATAAGAGAATGAGAGTTCCACTAATTAACCTAAGGTTAGACATTATTCACCTCGAGAGTGGGTTTAATATAGGCTAGGGAGTCTCACGGATCAAGCTAAGTAAAGAAATCATATGGTTTGGGGAATAAATAATAAGTGAAGTCATAGGTGGATTCTTCTTAAGGGTATCGTCTTCATCAACTGAGTTTTCCTAAAGTCTTTCTCCAATTCATTCTTTTGTCATTGCATCTAGTTTAGTTTTTCATTAGTTTAATAAACCAATCACTCCATATTTCAGGCTAAATAATAGAAAGAAAGTGAGTAGTAGTACTTTTAGGTTCCTTTGGGTTCGATAAGATATTCTTGCCTAAACTATACTACTGTTCGATAGTTGCACTTGCCTCTATCGTTGTCATAGATAGTCTACAGGTTCGATCATTCTTTTATAAATATTAAAACTCGACTATTTGACTCGATCAAGTTTTTGGCGCCGTTGCCGAGGAACTCTAAAATATTAAGAAAGCTCTATTTCTATTACTTTAGCCATTATTTTTATTTTTAATTTTTTCTTATTTTTCTACATATATCTTTGTTTTTCTAAATTTCTTTCTTTCTTTTCCTAGCAGGAACCTCTAGTTTATTACTAGAAGAAACCCGAAAGGACCTCTAGAGTACAAAAGTGACATTGAAGCTACCGCTCGCAGAAATCGCAGAGAAATTAGACGAGCTCTAGACTACCAAAGAGAAGGACAACAAGAAATATCCAATCCTACTGAAGGGATGGACGAAAACAATCCACCACCAAATGTGCAGAATGTAATGCTCCGTACTATGTATGATTATGCTAAACCTAATTTGACAGAGCGTAATCTAGTATTGTTAGGCTCGCTATAGTCGCTAATAATTTTGAATTAAAGCCTAACACAATACAAATGATTAAACAGTTTGTTCAATTTGATGGTTTGCAGGATGAAGATCCAAACACCCATATATCAAATTTTTTAGAATTCTATGATACCTTCAAAATAAATGGCGTTTCTGATGATGCCATGCATCTTCAGTTATTCCCTTTTTCATTAAGGAATAAAGCAAAGTAGTGGTTGAACTCGTTACCACGAGGGTCAATCACCACATGGGATCAAATGACCGAAAAATTTCTTTTAAAATATTTTCTACCGGCAAAAATGACCAAATTTAGGAATGACATATCTTCTTTTGTGCAAAATGACACAGAAACATTATATGATGCATGGGAAAGATACAAGGATCTCCTATGGAGATGCCCACACCACGGATTACCTTTGTGGCTTCAAGTCTAAACTTTTTACAATGGTGTGATTTCTCAACTAGGCAAATGATTGATTCATCAGCCGGTGGAACTTTTAATAACAAAACTCCTGAAGCGGCTTACGATTTTATTGAAGAGATGTCATTGAACACCTATTAATGGCAAATTACAAGGGCTAAACCGACAAAACCAGTCGGAGTTTTAATATAGATGCAAAGGACAATGTCACAATGCAGTGGAGTTAATGAATAAAAAGCTTGATAACTTATGTTCTTCATAGGTACACCCAGTCATGCAATGCGAAGCGAGTGAAAATATGGTGAATTCTGAGTACCCACCAACCGGGCCCAGACAACGAGCAAACAAACTATATAGGTAACAATTTCAGAACTAATAATAATCCTTATAGTAACTCTTATAATATAGGTTGGAGGAACCACCCAAATTTTTCGTGGGGAGGACAAGGAAATCAAGGAAATCAAAGACAGCAACCTCCTCCAAATTACCAAAATCAGCCCTATCCACGGAAAAGAAATCAAACCTTGAAGAGATGCTGACAAAATTCATGGAAGATATAGATTCTCATCTCCAAAAGACTGAAGCAACACTTGATGAACTATAAAAATCGATCAAGGGGATCGAGAATCAAGTTGGAGAACTTACTAGGTCAGTGGGACATCTCACAAAGCTGATTTCTGAACGTTAACAAGGACGTCGACCAATCAACATAGAAATAAACCCAAAAGAGCAGATCCAAGCCATCACAGCTCAAGAGGGTACAAAGGTAGACGAGCCCACCATAGTACAAGAACCCAAGGAAGGAAAAGGTAAAATAGAGGTAGCAAAAGAAACACCAGTAATCAAAGAGTACCAACCTCGCATACCTTATCTCGAAGCATTGAAAAAAGATGATTCTAAGGAACCATTCAGTAAGTTTCTAAAACTTTTAAAGAATTTACATATTAACTTACGTCTTCTTGAAGCTCTTTTTCAGATGTCCGATGATAAACCGTAAAAGTAACATATTTTAATCCCACATTTAGTGTGCTTTTGGATGAATTTATCCTTAATTTATGTAAAAAGGTGCTCTTAATCCTTTCTTTTCATGTCTTATACTCAGGAAAGCACCTTAGAACGAAAAGGACACAAAACAGGCCTAAAATGGACCAAATTGGGCCAACCCAAGAATAGCACGGCTTGGACTTCATTCCACACGGCCGTGCCTCGATAATTATTTAGAACACGGCCTGTCCCTGATTTACACGATCGTGCCTCGTCGACAAAAAGCCCAACACGGCCTGACCCCGATGTACACGACCGTGCCCCAATTGGCAGACCTGAAGCACGGCCTCTACCCAGATATTGCACGGCGTGTCATAGCCATGCCTAAATCAACAGAATGGAGACACGAGATGGACCACGATTAACACGGACGTGTCAAGACCATGCCCCTGCCGCTGAAAAGAGCAACTTCACTCGGAATAGGATGCTTGGAGCTCTAGAAACGCAATCCTAAGTCTACTCAAACACCTAGGATGAATTATACCTGAATTACGAGTACTTAGGAGCCAATTAAAGCATCCCAAACGTATATATAAACAATCCAAGGTAGCAATTCAGGGGCATCAGGTTTTAGCAGAGTTTTCTGCCAGAGCTTTACTCATTTAGGGAATTACTCGAAGATAGCCAGTTGATCCATCTCGAAGAGTCGAAATTCTACTCAAGACGGAGGATCTCTCCTTCAATTCCTTTAGGGGTTTTAGGATTTCTTATGTTTTGTTTTATGTTTTCTTATTTTATTATGAACTAGATCCTTCAGACACCAAGGGATGAAACCTATGATGGATTTTGTTATTTGATTTATTGGTTTATATGATAAATACTTAGTTTGTTCTTAATTATGTTGCTTAAATTTATCTGATGTGCTTAGGTGGAGGAGGAATAGACCCTGTCTAAGAGTAGATCTAGCATAATTAAGTGGAGTTGATCGGGCGACTAGAGATAGGGTTACGGGATTTTGCCAGATTAGGGTGAAACCTAATATGGGAGTCCATTGATCGATTTACTGCTTCCTTAGGGGTTATTATAGAGAGAACGAGAGTTCCACTAATTAACCTAAGGTTAGACGTTATTCACTTTGAGAGAAGGTTTAATATGGGTTGGGAGTCTCACGGATCAAGCTAAGTAAAAGAAATCATATGAATTGGAAGTTAGATAATAAGTGAAGTCATAGGTGGATTCTTCCCAGGGTATTGTCTTTATCAACCGAGTTTTCCAAAGTCTTTTCCCAAGGATTCTTTTGTCTTTGCATTTAGTTTAAGTATTTCATTAGTCTTAGATAAGTTAATTAATCACTCCATATTTAAGGCTAAATAGTAGGAAGAAAGTGAGTAGTATTAGGTTCCTTGGGTTCGATAAGATATTCTTGCCTGAGCTATACTACTGTTCGATAGGTGCGCTTGCCTCTATCATTGTGGCAGTTAGTCTACAGGTTCGATCACTCTTTTATAAATATTAAAACTAGACTATTTTACAGCGATCACCCGACTCAAGGAGATTTTTAAGACATCTCTTGACGAAAAAAACAAAATAGATGAAAAGCACCATGTGGAACTAAACGCAACATGCTCAGCAATGCTACAGAATAGACTACCACATAAACTAAAAGATCCAGGGAGTTTTACGATTCCATGTTTAATTGGTAGTTTAACTATTGATAATGCGTTAGCTGATTTAAGGGCAAGTATAAATGTCATGCCTTATGCACTATTTAAACGACTAGGTCTAGGGAAGCCCAAACAAACTAGGATGAGTATTCAACTAGTGATAAAATCTGTAGAATTCTAGGTGCATTATTGAAGACGCTTTTAGTAAAAATCGATAAATTTGTTTTCCCAAGAGATTTTGTTGTTTTAGACATGGATGAGGAAAATTCAATCCCTTTAATTTTAGGAAGACCTTTTCTTGCAAATCGCCAAGGATAAAATTGATGTTGCCACAGAGAACTCATACTTGTGTAGAGAAGAATCTATCAATCTTTAAGCTCTCGACTCACCAAAACAATGTAAGATGAAGGTAAGAAAGTCATTTCAATAGATAACCAAATTGTTCAACCTTTCATCGCAGGAAACATCACAATGCATCAAAGCTTAGCCAACTCATAGTCCCCAAGTCGTCATAGAAGAATCACACCGGAACAAAATTGTAAGATCGACAATTTAGAAGAGCAGAAGATACACACCAAAGAAAAGCCGGATCCATACGAAGTAAAACCAAAGGAACCACCAGAAGAGCTCATAGGGACATCAAATCACTTTAAAAAACGAGACTAGGTGCTATTAGACAATGCCGATTCTCACATCACTTCAACAGACCTGAAGAAAAAGGAAAAAAAAACTCATTCAGGTACATGATATTTTCCCACACGAAATAGTCGAGGTAAGCAATCCAATATTCGGCAATTTTCAAGGTAAACGCTTCTCGACCTAAATTTTGTCACGAAAATAAAACTATCAGCAAGAGGGAAAATATCCAAACTTTTAAACCTCCCTAAAATTTTCAAAGTCAAAGACAGTATAGCTTAAGACTATAAACGAGTGCTTCTCGAGAGGCAACCCGAGCACTAACACTATTTACTCTCAAATTTATTTTATTTTATTTTCTTTCCTTTTCTCTTCTCTCAACATTTAAACTAACACAAAAATGCAGATTTCCAGGCTACACGGCCTTACACGGCCGTGCCGTGGCCGTGTGGACCACCGTAACCACCACACCGACAGTAGAGAGCCGCAAGTCACCCACCCACCCCAACGCCACGAAGCCAACTACCCACAAAGACGGCATCGACAAAATAGCACGGCCGCCCTCACGACGTGCTAAGATATCGACTTATTGAGCACGGCAGGACCACACCGTGCATTCCACCCGTGCTCACTTCATCGCCGCTTAAAAATGGGCGTGCTAATCGAAAAAACTTGTAACACCCTAAACCCTACCAAAACACCACTAATCAATTAAAATGTTACTAGGAAAGGTGTCCCAGAAAATTTGGGTTTTAAAGATGAAGAAAATGAATTTAAAATTCTAAGATTAAACTCCATTTTAAAAAAAAGTTTCTCGTTTAAACTTAGCAATTTATTTAAAAATAAAACGTTTGGGTTGCACAAGTTCAAATCATTATTTATACGGAAATTTTGGGAAACCTAAAGGTTTATAAGTAATCTATATTTTTAAAACTTCATTTAAATTCGAGTGTTGCAGATATCTTAGAGTTTTTTTACAAATTAACCATTTGATAGCGGATCCAACTTAAAACTTAAAATTCCAAAGTATTTAAATCGGCCTTATTACAATAAAATACCCCAAAAAGTAATTAAAAGTTTATAATGTACTTTAAGCATAAAAATGGCTTCTGCATGGCCACCTTGACTCCGCTCCAAATTTCGGTCCAAAGTATCACGATTACCTACATTGTTTGAAAAATAGGTGAGTCGTTTTGACTCAAGTGTGCAATTAAACCACACATATCCACAATTGGGCTTGGCCCCAAAACCACATCAAATCGATATACCACACATTATCATGCATTATGTTAACCCACCTCAACCTAGCATCCATCCGCTACACACCACCCGTACATCCAACCACCACACACAGGGGGATTACTAAATTGACCCTCCATCCACTACACACCTCTTTGGCAGTCAAGCTGCTTAAAGTGCACTTAGTGGTCTAGCCATCGATCCACGTGATTAAAATCACAAATATCCACGATGAGACTTAGGTCATCGTTAATCCAATGATGTGGCTCGAGGCCATCATCAAACCACGCATATAAATGTACACACTTCCCCTTTTTCAATATATCCCAACCCTATGCACATGCAAAGATAATATGATGAAATGGTAACATAACATATGAACATACCCATATGCATATACGACATGCTTACATAGATCTACAATTACTAACCATATCCACAACATAGGTAGTATACTAACCAGTTACGGATTACCCAACATGAGTAATAACAATACCACCACAGCCACTAGTTCGGCTACCACACATATCACATACATTTAATTAATTTTAAACAAGGAAACAACGTGCTAATTACACACCTGATAACCTATAATACCACGCTCTCAACGTCGACGCTATCACTAACCGACACTACCACTATTTGCCTACGATCCTATTCCGATGCTAGCCCACACCTCGGTGGCCAATCTCGAACTGCTAAAACTGATCGCTTCTTGAACTTAGGGGTAGGGACTACGTGTCCAACCCCTTTCTCTCCTTGGCTGTTACTCGCATCTATCGAATAGTACTTAATTAGAAGACTTGGATAAACATTAAATCAGATCTTAAACGAAGCTAAATAATATCTAAATCAATAACCTTACCAAAGTCAACTCAAATCCCAAAGATTCTCACTTGATCTTGAAAGCTGTCGAAATCCCTACATATGCTAATATCAGATTCAGCCTAACCTTAATAGACAAAGAAATGGCCTTTGGCCGTACCAAATATCTTCTTACCTTGCTTGGTCAAATCCCGAAAGATCCTTAATACTCCTATCACGGGCTTATACAGAGAACCCAAACTCCTCCTTCATGATTCGCCATACAAGAAAATAAGATTAGACTTTTGGTTTGACAAACCAAAAAGAAAGAGGAATATTTGAAATAGAAAAGAACCCTTACCCCAACAAGAGAAATCGATTGGAAGGGTTGACACTAGATGAACGATCGTGTCTCTAACAAAAGATAATCGAAAAGTGTTACTAACCAAAAAGATCCGGCTTTATAAAATAACAAGAGATGAAAGAAGAAGAAGAGAAAAAATAAGGAAAAGGAATAGCTACAAGATTCGGCTACCAAGAGAAAGAGATTATTTGGTTTTTTGACAAAAAGAAATGAGGGTTCTCCAAATGAAGAAAAAGAAAGGAGAAGGAATGGGAGGTATGGTTTGCCTTTGAAATAGAGACGAATGTTGAAGGCTTCCAAAGTGAAAAGAAATAAAGAAGAAGGAAGAGTTTAGGCTTAGGAGGTTTCGGCTATGGTAAGGGTGGAGGGTGTGTCTCGGCTTTTGGAGAGTGAAGGCTCAAAGTTGACAAAGTGAAGAAGAAAAGGAAGAGAAGAGAGAGTTGTGGTTCGGTCCTTTGAATAAAGATAAAGAAAAGAGGAAAGAGAGTGAACAAGATGCCTAAATGGTCATCCTTACCTTCGATTTTTGGTCAAATGGAGAGAAAAAGAATTGAAGAGCTCTTGACTAACACATTCGACAAAGAGAACTAAAGAAAGGAAATAGAATGCCGAAAAGATGGACACACACATACTAGCTCAATTTCGGCACCTACTCTCCCATTACATGACCGAAATTGCCATCCCCCTAGAGTCCCAAATTCGGCCAACACTCCTCCATTCACCTAATCCCCCTTTTTCCTCCTCATTTTCCTCTTTTCCTCTCATTCAAACTCATTTGAATGATTGAAACCTTCTATCCCACTCTCCACCACACATTCAAACACCTTGACCAATTCAAACTCCCACTTTCAAGTGCCATAGCTGAATCCAACTCTCCACTCCCCTTGACACAAAAACAAACCCCAAAATGCTCCTCATGCTACTCGAACGTCCTCCCCCTTGGAACTCCTTTGACGCAAACTCTCCCCCTTGCTCCCATGCGTTACCTTGCCACTCCACCACTTCCTTTCTTGTGTCATAACCTCCTCATTAATTCTCTTAAGGCCTAGCTCCCCTAGCTCTCCCCTAAAGGCTTAAAAAAAATTTTTACTAAGGCTCCTACCTAACCCCAAGGTTTCCCGAAGCCCCAAAACACACTCTAACAACATCCAAAGCATACTAGCACATAGAAATAAATTAAAATGCGAGACCCTAAACTCGGATGTTACGCTTCTACCCCTTAAAGAAATTTTAGCCCTAAATTACCTGGTCAAAACAAGTGAGGGTACTCCTGTCGCATCGACTCTTCTGGCTCCCACGACGCTTCTTTTGAACCATGGTTCCGCCACAACACCTTGACTAGAGGAACTGATTTCTTCCGTAGTACCTTCACTTCTAGCTTCAAAATCTAAATTGGCCCCTCTTCATAGGACAAATCTGGCTTCAACTCAACTTCCTCAACTGGCACAACGTGAGAGATTCGATCAGTAATGTCTTAGCATTGAGACATGAAACACATCATGCATCTGCTTCAATTCTGAAGGCAACTCTAGCTTATACGCTTCTGGTCCAACTAGCTTCAAAACTCGATAAGGTCCTATAAACCTGGGACTCAGCTTACCCTTACGTCAAAATCTCATCACCTTCTTCTAAGGCAAAACTTTTAGGAATATCCAATCATCCACTGCGAACTCTATCTCTTTCCGCTTAAGATCCACATATGATTTATGTCTATCAGATGCCTCCTTCAACCAAGTTCAGATTGTCTTAACCTTCTCCTCTGATTCTGCCACCATCTCTGGACCTAAAACATGACTTTCACGCTGTTCTGTCCAACAAGTAGGAGTCTGACATCTCTGCCCGTACAATACTTTATACGGTGCCATTCGAATACTAGCCTGTTAACTATTGTTGCACGCGGACTCTGCTAAGGGCAAGAATTCCTCCCAACTACCTTTGAAGTCAATAACACATCCTCTCAACATATCCTCTAACACCTAAATCACCTTTTCAGACTAGCCATCCATCTGCGGATGAAATGCCGTGCTAAAGTCCAACCTAGTGCCCAATGCCTGATGCAACGCCCTCCAAAACCATGACGTAAATCTAGGATCCCTATCCGATATGCTCGATATTGGCACCCGATGCAGTCTCACTATTTTTTCTACACACAACTTCGCCAACTTCTGTAGAGAGTAATCCATATGAACAGGTATGAAATTAGCGGTTTTTATCAATCGATCCATGATCACCTATATCGAGTCCTTCTTAGTAGGCGTAAAGGAAGCCCACTAATGAAGTCTATCGTGATTCTTTCCCACTTCCATTGTGGAATCTTCACTGGTTGCAGTAGTCTCGAAGGCACTTGATGTTTAGCTTTGACTTGCTGGCATGTCAAGCACTTCCCCACAAATTTCAGAACTCTCGCTCAAACCAAAGCCACCAAAATTGATCTCGAAGATCCCTATACAACTTACTCTCTCCGTGATGCATAGCATAAGGGCTACTATGCGATTCTCGAAGAATCTTTTACCTCAATTCCACATCTTTTGGCATACAAACCCTACCACGAAAACACAAAACTCTGTCGCTGTTCACACTGTAGTCCTCTAATCCCCCGTCTTGTACTTGCAGAAGTCGAGCACTCAGAACTTCATCCACTAACTATTTCTCTTTTACCTGACTTAACCATGTCGGCTTCACCTGCAGCTTCGCTAATAAACTTCTGTCGTCATAAAGGCTAAGGTGAGCGAACATCTCTCTCAAATTTGATACCACCTTCCGACTCAGTGCATCTGCTACCACATTCGCCTTACCCGAGTGATATTCAATCGAGCAATCGTAATCCTTCAATAGCTCCACTCACCTTCGTTGTCTCAAGTTTAGCTCCTTTTGAGTCAGCAGGTACTTTAAACTCTTATGGTCTGTGTAGATCACCGACTTCCCTCCATACAAATAATATCTCCACACTTTCAAAGTGAAAACCACTACAGCCAATTCCAGATCATGCGTGGGGTAGTTAACTTCGTGTGGTCTTAACTGCCGAGACGCATAAGCAACAACCTTCCCCGCCTGCATCAGCACACAACCTAACCCCGTATGAGATGCATCACAATATACCATAAAATCTTTCCCCACCTTAGGCTGAATTAAAATTGGAGCCTCAGTCAAAACCCTTTTTAGCTTCTCGAAACTCTCCTACATGAGACCTCCCACATTGAGCACACCGATGGATCGACCTCCAAGAATCGGCGGCAGAACACGAAAGGTCCCTCAACCCTAGGCTTTTTCTGGAAACCCCCCAATGATACCGAAGGTCCATAACTCATCTTATTCCTACCTCTGTCTTTATCCCAATTTTGCCTCTTAGTTCGCTTGACCTCCTCCGCTATCTTGGCTTTTTCCACCAACTCCGCAAAATCCCTCTCCCGCTGAGGAGCTATCAACACCCGTAGCTCATCTCGTAGCCCATCTTTAAATCTCACACAGCGCTCGTAGTCTGTAGCAACAATTCCCCGAGCATACCGGCTCAACCGCAAGAATTTTACTTCATACTTAGCTACTGACTTACCCCCTTGTACTAGGTTCAAGAACGCTTTCCTTTGTACGTCCACGAAACTAGCTCTGACGTACTTCCATTCAAACTTTATCTTAAAGAAACTCCAATCCACTCGGTTCACCGGAGTACCCTCTCTAACAGTGAGCCACCATTGGTAGGCCTCATCCGAAGTAAAGAAATAGCACCCTTCAACTTCTCTTCAGCTGTGCAGTCTAGGTCATCCATGATCCTCTCGACTGCCTCTAACCAGTACTCTGCCACATTCGGAGCTACTCTAGAAATACCTCGAAACACTTCAGCTCCATTAGCTCAAAGTCATTCAGGAATGGACTTTCGAGCCCCAGTACCCATATTCACTCTCAGAACTCTCTCGTAACTCATGCAAAGATAGCCTAAGACACTGCGTCGCCTCCATTCGTCTAATCTTGAAACTCAGCTTCTACAGCTGGCGATAGTGGTGCCTCATTTCCTGACCCTTAACCAGACCCTGCTGGTTCCGACATAGCCATCCTGCCTCACCGCGCCCTCGCATATTACGACTCACGCCCCTAGAACTCATGTCTATCGTTGTGTTTTAGTTTGATTTAATGAAATCTTTATGCATCAGTATTCCTTTTCACTTATTAATCATGAACAATTTTATGAAAAGTGATTTTGATAGTGGTTCTTTCGAATTTAGACCTAACTATAGTTTCAGTTTCAAGCTTATCTCCTAATTCCAGAAACCACATACACTCATCAACCATCACACAGATAGCATCCACGAATTCACATTCATCACAGAGGGGCATTTTCATCATTTCCTACCCAGGGGTATTTTCATAATTTTCCAAAGTAAGGTTCGGGTGATTTGCCAAAACAAGGGTATTTTGGTAATTTTTAACTCGGGGGCATTTCGGTAATTTTGTAAATTAGGGGTATTTTGGTCATTTTCCAAAACCAGGGTAATTTTTATGAATCAGGGGTAATTTGGGAATTTAAAAACTAGGGTTTACCTTAGGATTTTACAAAACATGGTGGCTAGTCCCTTTTTGGGTTTTAATTATAAGGTTTAGCTTGTCAACAAATCCTCATGGTTAGAGTGAACAGTCGCTACGCACCAGGTAGGATTCCAACGAAGAGGAGGTGAGTCACTAGGACTGCTTAAATACCAAGCTCTCCCTAAATCCCGTCCTAGACATACATACACCTGTTGCCACACCCTAACTCGACGACTAGTTCACAGGTTTGTTTGCTCGGTTTAAGTCTTATGATTTTTAAAAAGTTATTCAAACTAAGCCTATAGTCCATCACAGTCTAATTAAAATAGTCTACATCCCATAAAACCCATCAAGCCTACTCATATATACCACACAAAGATTTGGAATACTTACCTGGCGGACTTGGGCCGGAGACGCAAGTGCCATGCTTCCACAAAGCCATTTCTCAAAAATTTTCTTTTAAACCAATTTTGAAGTTTGAAAACGTTGTGGGCCTCAAAACTCCCAAAGGTCGAGTTTAGAATCGGGCTCTGATACCAACTTGTAACACCCCAAACTCGGCCCAAACACCACGATCGAATTTGAAATGTTACAAGGAAAGGTGTCGAGAAAATTTGGGTTTTAAAGATGAAGAAAATGAATTTAAAATTCTAAGATTAAACTCCATTTTAAAAAAAAGTTTCTCGTTTAAACTTAGGAATTTATTTAAAATAAAACGTTTGGGTTGCACAAGTTCAAATCATTATTTATACGAAAATTTTGGGAAACCTAAAGGTTTATAAGTAATCTATATTTTGAAAACTTCATTTAAATTTAAGTGTTGCAGATATCTTAGAGTTTCTTTATAAATTAACCATTTGATAGTGAATCCAACTTAAAACTTAAAATTCCAAAGTATTTAAATCGGCCTTATTACAATAAAATACCCCCAAAAAGTAATTAAAAGTTTATAATGTACTTTAAGCATAAAAACGGCTTCTGCATGGCCATCTTGACTCCACTCCAGCCTGGTCCAAAGTATCACGTATTACCTGCATTGTTTGAAAAATAGGGTGAGTCGTTTTGACTTAGTGTGTAATTAAACCACACATATCCACAACTGGGCGTGGCCCCATAACCACATCAAATTGATATACCACATATTATCATGCATTATGTTAACCCACCTCAACCTAGGATCCATCCGCTACACACCACCCGTACATCCAACCACCACACATCGGAGGATTACTAAATCGACCCTTCATCCGCGACACACCTCTTTGGCAGTCAAGCTGCTCAAAATCCACTTAGTGGTCTAGCCACTGATCCACGTGATTAAAATCACAAATATCCACGATGAGACTCAGGGTCATCATCAATCCACGATGTGGCTCGAGGCCATCATCAAACCATGTACATAAATGTACACACTTCCCCCTTTTTCAATATATCCTAAACCCATGCACATGCAGCATAATATGATGAAATGGTAACATAACATATGAACATACCGATATGCATATACGGCATGCTTACATAGATCCACAATTACTAACCACATCCACAACATAGGTAGTATACTAACCTGGTTACCGGATTACCTAACATGAATAATAACAATACCACCACAGCCACTAATTCGGCTACCACACATATCACATACATTTAATTAATTTTAAACAAGGAAAGTAAAGAAACAGTGTGCTAATTACACACCTGATAACCCGTAATACCACGCTCTCAACGTCGACGCTATCACTAATCGACACTACCGCTATTTGCCTACGATCCTATTCTAATGCTAGCCCACATCCCGGTGGCCAATCTCGAACTGCTGAAATGACCGCTTCTTAAACTTAGGGGTAGGGACTACGTGTCCAACCCCTTTCTCTCCTTGGCTGGTACTCACATCCATCGAATAGTACTTAATCAGAAGACTTGGTTAAACGTTAAATCAGATCTTAAACAAAGCTAAATAATATCTAAATCAATAGCCTTACCAAAGCTGACTCAAATCCCAAAGATTCTCACTTGATCTTGAAAGCTGCCGAAATCCCTACGTATGCCAATATCAGATTCGGCCTAACCTTAATAGACAAAGAAATGGCCTTTGGCCGTACCGAATATCTTCTTACCTTGCTTGATCAAATCTCGAAAGATCTTTAATACTCCTATCGCTGGCTTATACAGAGAACCCAAACTCCCTCCTTCACAGATTTTGCCATACAAAAAAGTAAGATTAGACTTTTGGTTTCAGCAAACCAAAAAGAAAGAGCAATATTCGAAATAGAAAAGAACCCCTTACCCCAATAATAGAAATCGATTGGAAGAGTTGACATTAGATGAGCGATGACGCTCCCTCTAACAAAAGATAATCGAAAAGTGTTACTACCAGAAAGAGATCCAGCTTTATAAAATGACAAGAGATGAAAGAAGAAGAAGAGAAAAAAATAAGGGAAAAGGAACAGCTACAAGATTCGGCTACCAAGAGAAAGAGATTATCTAGTTTTTTTGACAAAAAGAAATGAGGGTTCTCCAAATGAAGAAAAAGAAAGGATAAGAAATGGGAGGTATGGTTCAGCTTTGAAATAGAGATGAAGGTTGAAGGCTTCCAAAGTGAAAAAAAATAAAGAAGAAGGAAGAGTTTAGGCTTAGGAAGGTTTAGCTATGGTGAGGGTGGAGGGTGTGTCTCGGCTTTTGGAGAGTGAAGGCTCAAAGTTGGCAAAGTGAAGAAGAAAAGGAAGAGAAGAGAGAGATGTGGTTCAGTCCTTTGAATAGAGATAAAGAAAAGAGGAAACGAGAGTGAACAAGATGCCTAAATGGTCATCGTTACCATCGATTTTTGGTCAAATGGAGAGAAAAAGAATTGAAGGGCTCTTGACTAACACATTCGGCAAAGAGAACTAAAGAAAGAAAATAAAATGCCAAAAAGATGGACACACACATACTAGCTCAATTTCTGCACCTACTCTCCCCTTACATGACCGAAATTGCCACCCCCTAGAGTCCCAAATTCGGCCAACACTCCTCCCTTCACCAGATCCCCCTTTTTCCTCCTCATTTTCCTCTTCTCCTCTCATTCAAACTCCATGGTAATTCTCTCCCACTTCCATTGCGGAATCTTTATCAGCTGAAGCAATCCTGATAGTACTTGGTGTTCAGCCTTGACTTGCTGACACGTTAAGCACTTCCCTACAAACTTTGTAACTTCCCGCTTAAGACCAGGCCACCAAAACTAATCTCGTAGATCCCTATACAACTTACTTCCTCCAGAATCAATAGCATAAGGGCTGCTATGCGATTCCTGAAGAATTTTCTACCTTAACTCCTCATCCTTTGGCATACAGACCTTGCCCTAAAAACACAGCACTCTATCGCTGTTTACACCAAAATTTTCCAATTCCCCATTCTGCACTTGCAGTAACTTAGTACTCAGATTGCCATCTACCAACTATTTCTCCTTTACCTGACTTATCCATGTCGGCTTCACTTGCAACTATGCTAGCAAACTTCCATCATCATAGAGGCTAAGATGTGCAAACATCGCCCTTAACTCCGACACCACTTTCTGACATAGGGCATCTGCCACTACATTCGCCTTGCCGGGTGATACTCTATTGAGCAATCATAGTCTTTCAACAACTCCACCCACCTTCGCTGTTTCAAATTTAGCTCCTTCTGAGTCAGCAAATACTTCAGACTTTTATGGTCCGTGTAGATCACCGACCTTTCTCCATACAAGTAGTGCCTCCATACTTTTAGAGCAAATACTACCGTCGCCAACTCCAGATCATGTGTCGAATAGTTAACCTCATGAGGCCTCAATTGTCGAGACACATAAGCGACCATTTTCTCGTCTTGCATGAGAACACATCCCAATCCTGTATGGGAAGCATCACAATATACCACATAGTCCTTCCCTGCCTCAAGTTGAATCAAAACCGGAGCTTCTGTCAAAACTTTCTTAAGCTTCTCAAAACTTTCCTGTTGCTTATCTACCCATACGAAAGGTACGTCCTTCCTTAACAACTTCATCAAAGGTGCTGCTATTGACGAGAATCCCTCAACAAATCTCCTGTAGTAGCCTGCTAGTCCCAAGAAACTACGAACTTTCGCCATAGACTTGGTGGTTTCCAATCCAATACTGCCTCAATCTTCCGAGGATCCACCCGTATTCCTTCAGCAGACACCATATATCCTAAGAACGTAACTTCCTTCAGCCAGAATTTGCACTTGCTGAACTTGGTATATAGCTTCTTTTCCCTTAATACTAAGATGCTCATCGTGTTCTTCCTCAGACTTGGAATACACCAAGATATCGTCTATGACCACAACAACGAACCGGTCCAGGTAGGGTTGGAAAACCCAGTTCATCATGTCCATGAATGCAGCTGGGGCATTTGTCAGTCCGAACAGCATTACCAAGAACTCATAATGCCCATGTCTTGTCTGGAAGGCAATCTTACGGATATCTGCCTCCTTCACCTTAAGCTGATGATATCCTGGCCTTAGATCTATCTTTGAAAATACTGCGGCCCCCTTAAGCTGATCGAACAAGTCGTCTATCCTCGGCAATGGATGCTTGTTCTTGATGGTTAGCTTATTCAACTGTCGGTAGTCTATGCACATGCGCATAGTCCTGTCCTTCTTCTTCACAAATAGGACCGGTGCTCCCCATGGAGACACACTAGGTCGAATAAACCCACGATCAAGTAACTCTTGGATCTGGGCTTTAAGCTCTACTAACTCTTTTGGTGCCATTTGGTATGGAGCAATTGACACAGGAGCTGTACCCAGTAGTAAATCAATTCTAAACTCCACCTCTCTATCCAGGGGTAACCCAAGCAGCTCTTCCGAAAAGACATCCACAAATTCCCTTACTGTTCTAACTCCTCCTACAGCTTCTTCCTTAGCCTCTAAGGTACTGATCAACATCAGAAAAGCTACACACCCTTTTCTCACCATCTTCTCTGCATTAAGGGTAGATACCACATTCGACAAGCAATTCCGTCTCTCGCCTATCACCACAATCTCCTTGTCGTCAGGAGTTTTTAACGACATGCGCTTAGCAACGCAATCCACATTCGCATGGTACTTCACTAACCAGTCCATGTCTAGGATTAGATCAAATTCCTCAAATGGAAACTCCATTAAGTCAGTTGGAAATTACACCCCTTAAACTTCCAAAGGTACTGCCCTAAAGAGTTTATCTAATTCTACTAATTGCCCTAAAGGACTAAGTACAGTCATCTTCCTAGATACAGTCTCAGAGTTCACATGCCGAGCTCCAGACACCTTACTAGCAATGTATGAATGAGTTGACCCAACATCTATCAACGCAATAAAGGGTAATCCAAAGATAAGGAACATACCCGTTATGATATCAGGTGCGTCACCATTCTCCCTCCGACGAATTGCATACACTAGACCTGGCTATCTCGCCTTGAGTTACCAACCCCTCTGCCCGGTGTTCCCCGACCTCTTCCAGAAACATTACCTCTACCAGCCGGACCACGACCCCACGGTGGTTGCTATCCACCTCTTCCAGCCTGATTAAGACCCTGACCTACTAGTCGGCTCCCATCTATTTTCATAGGACAGTCTCTAATCATGTGATCCTTGGACCCACACTTAAAACATCCTCTCGTCTTCTTCCAACATTCTCCCAAGTGCATCTTTCCACACTGAGCACAAGTACGGTACTGTCCTCCCGTAACAACTTGCTGACCTCGCGACCCATCCATTCTAGGTCTCTTTTGGACATTCCCAGATGACCCTGATGATCCAAAACCTCTCTTTTGCCTATTCTTGTCCATGTTCTGTCTCACCATTGGTATGACTCATCACGGAGTAGCGACACTACCCTTTCAGTTTTTCCTCAGCAGTCAGGTCCAAATCATCCATAATTCGCTTCGTCGCCACCAACCAATACTTAGTCGTATTGGGCACCACACCAGATATACCACGAAAAAACTTAGCTCTATTGGCTTGGAGTCACTCGGGTACAGATTTCTGAGCTCCCATACCTCCACCTACTCTAGCCACCCTCTCAAGAACTCGTAGCATCGCCTGCGATACTACATCATCCCCATCTGATCCTGATATTCAACACCAGTAGCTGGTGGTGGTGGCATTTCATTCTTAGACCCTTGACCAGACCTAACGGGTTCCAACACGGTCATTCGGCCTCTACCACTGCCATGCACGTTACGACCACGTCTTCTAGAACTCATTCTTTTGAATTGTGTTTATCTGATTAAGAATTTTATGAATCATTATTTCTTTCCACTGATTTATCGCGAACAATCTTATGATTAATAGTTCTAAAAAGTAGTTCTTTTGAATTCATACACACACTATAGTCTCAAGTTCATTCATTCGATCATCACCATTCATGAACTTATGTTCATTACAGAAAAGTGTTGTGGTTGTCATTGTTGTTGTTCTCCACTACCCAAGGCTATTTTCGTAATTTGTCCTATAGGGGTATTTTGGTAATTTTCCAAATTAGGGTATTTGAAAATTTCACAAAATAGTTATTTTTGGTATTTTTTACAAAATAGGAATATTTTGGTAAGAAGATTCGAGGGTAATATGGTAATTTTATAGACTGAAGGTATTTTTACAATTTTACAAACCAGGGGGATTTCGATAATTTTGTAAAATATGGTTCCAAGTGATTTTACGAAATAAGGGTATTTTGGAAATTTTCAATTCGAGGTTACTTCGGCAACTTTCCACACCATGGGTATTTTAGTAATTTTACAAGTTAGGGGTAATTTGGTTAATTTGCAAATCAGGGGTATTTTGGTCTTTTTTAAATCAAGGGTACTTTGGAAGTTTTATAACCAAGGTTTGATTTTAGGATTATACAAAACAAAGGGATTGGTCCTTTCGGGTTTTAATTATTGAATTTAGCTTTGTGATTTAGTCCTCTTGGTTAGGGTGAACTGTCACTACGCACTGTAGGATTCGAAGAAGAGGAGGTGAGTCACTAGATCGCTTAAATACCAAACTCCCCGAATCCAATCCTAGACATACACACAATGGTTGCCACACCCTTAACTCAAATGACTCACTTACGTGTTTGTTTGGTTAGACTTTAAATTTTATGTAATTTGGTGTTGGAGTAAGCTAATCCTAGGGTTAAATAACTCCTAATCTACTAATCTACGTCCTATAATTCCCACATACAAATCACACAGGGTTAAGGGTACTTACAGTGGACTTGGTGAGACTCGGGTGCCATGCCGAAAACCCGCTCATTCTTTAGTAAAACCCAACTTTTAAAATAAGAAAAACATTTTGGGCCCAAAAGCCCTCAAGGCCGAGTTTTGAACCGGGCTCTGATACCAAGATTGAAACACCCCAAACTCGACCCACAAGCCCTGACCGGATCTGGCATGCTCCTTGAGTAAAACGTAGTTAAGCCTCGTAATGTCATTTTGAAAATCTTGGTGGTTCTTGAAGAATAAAAATTTGGAATTATTCTCAAGTTAAAAGTTGAGTTGAAATTTAATTTTGTACTAAAACGATAATTTCATATTTCAAAAGTTACAAGTTAAAGAAATGCTGAATTTTTAAAGTTTATTATTAATATTAGTGGGTGAATAAATAAAAAAGGCTGTTAGGATCAACGGGGTTCACTAAGGGTTAATTATGAAGGTAGGCTTTTTAGTGGAGTGAGTGGGTTAAAACCTAGGTGCCTTTATCATCTCAGTATATCAAATCAATAATATGGTCTTGACATATATAATCGAGGCAAGTTCTAGAATAACAATTCAGTGTTGACACACTCATAATCAATAAAGTGAGCATGAAAAAGAACATATGCTCTATAAGGCTCAAAATCTCACAAAAATTATGGGTTTTTGATATCAATCCCTGTAAATTTCAAACTTCAAGGTAATATTCAAATTCAGTTCGACAACCTAACAAATTTTTTATTCTTGAAAAATAGACTTATCATGCTTGATTCTCTAGTATCTTAAAGTTTAAATCATTAATGCATAATTAACTATGAATTACTCTAAAACATATCAATAAAATCATAAATCATCGAAATTTCATCCTAATTAGTAATATAAGGAAATTACTTAAGAACTAATTTAAAATTTAGGGATTTGAGAATAATGCAAAAAGTTAGGTACTTTTACCCCCATACTTAAGATGTACATTGCCCTCAATGTATAAAGATAGATGAATAATCATGTAATAATTAAATCAAAAGAAAAGGGGAGTAGTGACACTTCCTGAATTTTGGATGAATTCCTTGAGTTGCAGAGGTCGTGGTAAAAGATGACTTATGTAGTAGTGAATTACTCCTAGTGATTTGTTTGTTTATATGGAGTGTGCATTTGAAACTGCAAAGTCATCAGTTAGATATCTTGGAGGTGTAAATAAATATGTGTTACGCGTACTCGAAGGTTAGATAACCAATGATAATCATAATAGAGAAAGAAAAAGAAAGAAAACTTAAAATAAAGAAAAAGAAAATTTAGATAAATAAAAGGACTCAGAGGTCCTCATCATCGGCCGGGTCTTGTGGTGGTGCCAGTGATGAGATATGAAAGTGATGGCATATCTGCTGAAGGGTGGCCTCAATCCCATCAAAACGTCAAGCTGTGTCAGTGAACTGCTGGGTATAATACTACTCGAACTGGGTGAGGCGTGTAGAGATATCCGAAAAAGAAGCTGCTATATGGAAGCACCGCTAACTCAAGGTTGGTGCCTCTTGTGGTGGTGGGGGACATCATCAGTAACGGCTGCAGGCTCCTCCTAGTCTGTGGTTATGGCTAGTCGGTACTGAAGAGGGTCGGTCCCATGATGATATTTAAACATCCTCATGTGCAACATCGTTTGAATGCCCTGAGGTACCATCTGGCCGATCAGTGTTAGCGAGGAGGTTTATGCGTCGGTGTTGAGGAGCCCAAAGTACTGAGCCAAGTGTCTGATGTACGACCCCATGGATAAAATCCCACTCTTGTGCGGCTCTGTTTGGTGCTGAATCGCATGGGCGATGAAGTATACGAGGTCAAAAACATACCCTTCTGACATGCACGATAGGTAGTAGACATCTTGTATATTCACCACGCCGGTGCTCTCACGTCGACTCGTGATAGTGTGAGCTAGAATGGCGTAGATGTATCGCAAGGATGGGGCAAGGGCTAAAACACCCCAAACCCGCCCACAAGCCCTGATCGGATCTGGCATGCTCCTTGAGTAAAACGTAGTTAAGCCTCGTAATGTCATTTTGAAAATCTTGGTGGTTCTTGAAGAATAAAAATTTGGAATTGTTCTCAAGTTAAAAATTGAGTTGAAATTTAATTTTGTACTAAAACGATAATTTCATATTTCAAAAGTTACAAGTTAAAGAAATGTCGAATTTTTAAAGTTTATTATTATTATTATTATTAACTTGAAAACCGTAGGTGTTTGAGTTTCAAAACAATTGAAGTTGTTCGTATCATAGTAGAAATTTAAAACACATAAATATAATAGTTAAGTGATAATGGCCTTATTACATCAAAATATATCCCAAAATAAACCAAAATAAACTTAATAAGAAAATTGAAGAAAAATTGAGCTGTGCATGGCTACCACTAAGTTCCTACCGACCCGATCCATTCACTGAGTGCAATCTACAAAAAGTTAGCCCACGAAGGGTGAGTCAACAAACTCAGTGTGTAACAACCATCACAGACTCCCAAAACATATAAGGCATATCATATCACATACGAGCAAATATAAGCAATGATGCAACCTAAACCCACCTAGATATCCATCCTCTACACATCACCTGTACCTACCAATCACACCGTGGGGATTACTAAATCGACCCTCCATCCACTACACACCATCGAAGGCGATCACTGCGATCAATCAGACATCGCCCTTATAATTGTGGCATAGCCACCATATAATGTGATAGAGTCACCAGATTCATAATATGTGACATAGTCACCGATAATGTGGTAAAACCACCGGATCACTTCCCTTTAACATAATCACCCATATGCCCATGCAACATACAAAACATGCTATTTATCATGCAATTTACCTTACCCCAAAATCCAACTAATACCACATATTTTCACATCAATGTTATTAAACATTATTTACGAGTGTTAAGGGTAACATGCACGAATACACCGTACCATTAAATGGTACCCTTAGCCATGTTTACTTGTCACTTCACTAACACATGATTAACATAACTATTATTAAACTATCGGGAACTCGGTGTAGGTTACACACCGATTTCTAACGCGATTACCAAATCCCAAAATCCCGATCTAATGCTCTAGATCCCTTTTCCTACATTCTACCAACACTAAACATATTAGCAAAGAGCCATTCGGCTACACAAGAAATCCAGAAGGGTTAACGCGACCAAAATCCTTACCTTCTTTGCGATTTGGTTACCACCCAAATCCGAAACTACGTGATAAGCCTTCCTTGAAATCGGCTAAGCACTAGTATATTCAAATGGTTAGCTTTGACTTTTCAGATAACTAAGAGATGAATTGAATCAAGATCGAAACCTTACCAACGACTTACCAAAACTATTGACAAGGAAAAGATGCTCCCGATCTCTTGCTTCAAAATCCCAAAATCCTAAAAGAAAACCGATTGCATGGTTGATTAAAAGTCAAGACAAATGCCGAAATTTAGCTTTTGTTATACACATGTCGACATAGAGAAAATAAGGAAGAATGGTGGAGATTCAGAATTACCTATCCCCAAACCAATTTGGGAAGAGATCAAGGGAGATCTCTGCTTGGTTGTTATTCTGCCAAAACCGAGAAGGATGGGGTTGAAAGACTTTGACAATGGCTTTAGGAAAACAATGGAGGTTCACCAATAGTGAAAGGAGGGAATAGGAGAAGGATGAATGGTATTGACTTTTGATGATTTTGAGAAGAAGAAAAAAATGATATGGAGGCTCGCTTATGATTCGGCTAAAGTGAGAAAGAAAAAGAAAGAATTGAGAGAAAGGAAAGAATAAAGAAAGTGATGGTGACACAAATTCGGCTTAGGGAATTTTGGCTACTAGGTGACCGAGTTTGTCATCCTAGAAGTCCCTTGGCCAACCAACTCTCCTTCTCTCCACTCAATCCCCCTTTTCACTCTACCTTAGCCAAATCTCTAAGCTATCAGACCCAATCTATACCTCCTCTATCAGAGTCCTTGTGCTGTCCACCATTGCCCTTCCTTGTCGAAAAATAAAACTCCAAAACTCTTCCCTTGCTGCTCAAACCTAGGCCCTTCTCACTCCCTATGGCGTCACCTTACAAGGCCCTAAGTGGTGCCTCCTTGCCACCTTACCACTGGGTTATTTGTGTCCTAAACCACACAATAATCTCCTTAAGGCCTAGCTCCCTTAGTTCCCCTTTTTGGGCTTAAAAATCCAATAACTTCTAAGGCTCCTACCTACATCACAAGGTTCTTGAAGCCCCCAAATCACATTCAAATCATACTCAAGCATGCAATTACATACATTAAGTAAAAATGCATAACCCCTAAATCCCGGATATTATATGGGCTGTCGCCTTAGAGCGACTGGGGTCGCAGATGCCCGTGTTGGGGTGTAATCTGTGCCAGGCAGTGTGGGGGTGCAATGGAGATGACGGTTTAACTCAAAAAGTGGATTTTCTTCTACAAACTCATTCGTATAAAGTCCGAGAGCCGTGCTAAATTGTGGTACACTCAGTCGACGTACTGTGCCCCCTAAACGAAATTGAATTGTGCCCGGATCATCATATTGCGCCATCACTATTTGTAGGGTAAAAGTGGCACAAAACTCAAGAGTGAGTTCCAAATATGTGGGCTCGATGATGGAGAAAAATTGTTCCTATGGCTCGGTAGAGAGAAGTGCTCGAATGTCGACTGCTAGCTCGACCTATTCCACAGTGTCCTAGTTAATGCACCTACCGATGCCGAGAGGTCTTTCTCGGAATGCCTTGTATCATTCTTCCTAGTCTTCCTGAGTGAATTGATGGAAGCGATGCCGTATTTCGAAAGAGACACTGGCTGAGGATGAGCCAGATCCCTTTCTTTTCTTAGTTGGGGTGACCGTGGTTCATTTTCCTCGTGATGATGACATTGTATCTAAAAATAATGAATATTCAATTGATGTTTGTACCAAATTCTCATCTAGACTCGAGATATTTAAAGGCTAAATACGAGTATTCTAACTATGAGCAACCTATTCTAACTAAATTAAAATAACTATCTAAAGTAAAATTTTCACTATAACAATCAAAGTGGGTTTATAATAAAGTAAATAAAATAGGAGGAAAATAAATTAGATATCATGAAAGATTAAAACACGTTTTAAAGGTTTTAATGAATGGTTCTAAGGGAAAACAAAAGAAAATACTATGAATTTTTTTTACACAATCAGTGGAGAAAATGATGTAATGAAGGGAACCAGGGGTTGTGGTGGTGTCATTCGACGGAACACAGTCGAAACGCACTAGTAGTCTTTGTGATTTTCTGGGGTGCACGGTGGCGGGGCGTACTTCTAGCAGCATGGTGGTGGTGAGGGCATGGGTGCGATTTTAGTATGGTTTTTGGAGAAAAAAGGGAGGTTGAGGGGTTTTGGAAAGGTTGAGGTCGTGGGTGTGATCGGATTTGGGAGAAAAGGGGCTGAAAAATCATTTTAGGATTGATTTGGGGAAGATGAGTGGTTTAAGTTGCTTAAATAAGGGTGGGAGCACAGGTAGGGGCCATGCCCATACTCAATTTTAATGCACCCGTGTTTTTCGTGGTTTTTGAATTTTGGGCGCGTTCAGGTACTTGGCCACTCCCGTGGTTATAGTGGCACGCCCGTCGGTCATGTAGAATAGGCGTGTTCTGCCCGTGTTTGATAAGTCAAGATAGTCCACGATTTTATGGCACGGGCGTGTTTCGCCCGTGTTCGATAAGTCAAGATAGTCCACGATTTTAAGGCACGAGCGTGTTCCACCTGTGTTCGATTAGTCAGGATAGTCCACGATTTTAAGTCACGGTCGTGTTCTGCCCGTGTTGGAAAAAATATTCCTTTTATCATACACGACTATAAGGACACCCGTATTTTGTCTCGTGGGTTCAACATGGCCATGGACATGCCCGTGTGTAAGGCTGTGTGGTCTAAAACCTATGTTTTGTTGGATTAATGGAGTTAAATGTTGAAAATAATGTTATTAAAGTTAGTGTTCGGGCTGCCTCCTGAGAAGCGCTCGTTTAAAGTCTTAAGCTAGACTTACCCTGCTTTTAGTTCTATAAGAAGGTTCACGGAGCTGGAGCTCCTATCTCATATTCCTAACATTTTCACCATTATAGATTTTGAGTCGGTGACCATTTACCTTGAATGTGCCTTGAGTAGGATGAGTTACCTCAATTGTGCCGTAGGGAAAAATTGTTTTGATCATGAATGGACTTGACCATCTTGATTTCAGCTTCCCAAGAAACAATTTAAGCCTTGAGTTGTACAGCAGGACCAAGTCCGCTACTTCGAATTGTTTTTATTTCTTTAGACGATCATCGTGGCATCGCTTTGTTACTTCCTTGTATAGTTTTGAATTCTTGTAGGCCTCAACTCTCCATTCGTCTAGTTTGATTATCTGCATCATTCTTTTCTCTCCTACAGTTTTAAGATCATAGTTTAAGAATTTTATAGCCTAAAAAGCTTTGTGTTCTAACTCGAATGGCAAATGACAACTTTTTCCTTAGACAAGTTTCTATGGGGATGTTCCTAGGGGGTTTTAAATGCTGTTCCATAGGCCCATAAGGCATCATCTACTTTTAGTGCCCAATTTTTCTATTCGATTCAACCATTTTTCTAGAATGCGTTTAAGTTCTCGGTTTGCTACTTCTACTTGCCCACTGGTTTGAGGGTGATATGGGGTAGCTATTCTGTGGTGTACTCCATATTTTTTAAGACTTTATCAAACTGGGTATTTAAAAAATGAGTACCCCTATCACTAATGATTGCTCTAGGTGCTCCAAATTGAGAGAACAGTTTTTTTAGAAACTTAACTACTACTCTAGCATCATTGGTGGGTAGAGCTTGACTTCCACCCATTTTGACATGTAATCAACAGCCAGTAAGATGTATTTGTTTCTGAATGAACTAGGTAATGGACCCATAAAATCAATACCCCATATATAGAATATTTCATATGATAGCATGTATGTTTGAGGCATTTCATCGCGTTTAGAAATATTACCTATTCTTTGGCATTTATCACACGAAGCGACATACCTGTTGGCATCTTTAAATAAAGTGGGCCAATAGAAACCTAATACGAGTATTTTGTGCGCTGTCTTGACACCACTTTAGTGCCCTCGTGAAGGTCCAGAGTGGCAGTGTTCTAGGATTTTGCTTGCTTCTACCTTTGTAATGTATCTCTGAACCACTTGGTCTGTACATATACGAAAAAGAAAGGGATCCTCCCAAAAATAGTTATTCACATCATAAAAGAATTGCTTCTTTTGATGATGTGTTAACTTTTTTGGTATGATGTTAGCAGCTAAAAAATTCGCAATATCTGCAAACCAAGGTACCTCATAGTTGCTTATGGAAAATAGCTGTTCCGCAGGGAATGAGTCATTTATCCCTATCTCTTCTTGTTCTTCTATGTGTGGATTCTCAAGTCTAGATAGGTGGTCTGCTGCAAGATTTTTGGCTTCTTTCTTATCTTGAATTTCCAAATCAAATTCCTATAAAAGTAAAATCCATCTTATGAGTTGAGGTTTTGCATCGTTAAAAGATAACGAAGAGCAGAGTGGTCAGTGTAAATGACAATTTTAGATAATAATAAATATTGTCTGAATTTATCAAATGCAAAGACCGCAGCTAGTAATTCTTTTTTAGTGGTGGTATAATTTTCTTGTGTGGCCGTCAATGTTTTACTGGCGTAATAGATTGGCCGAAAGTGCTTGTCTCTTCGCTGTCCTAGAATTGCACCTACTGCAAAGTCATTTGCATCACACATTAGTTCAAACGGAAGATTCTAATCAGGGGAAATTATAATTGGGGCATTAATTAACTTTTCTTTTAGAATATTGAATGCATCTAAACATTCCTGGTCAAAGTTAAAAGGTGCATCTTTTTCTAGCAATTTCGTTAGAGGCTTAGCTATTTTAGAAAAATCCTTAATAAATCTTCTATAAAATCCTGCATGTCCTAAAAAGCTTCTAATAGCCTTAACTGAGCTAGGAGGAGGTAATTTTTCTATAGTTTCGACTTTTTCTTTATCTACCTCGATTCCTTTATTAGAAATTTTATGTCCCAACACAATTCCCTCTTGCACCATAAAGTGACATTTTTCCCAATTTAGAATAAGGTTTGTTTCCTCACATCTCATTAGAACTCGTTTTAAATTTTTAAGGAAAAGATGGAAAGAATTACCGAATACTAAAAAATCATCCATAAATACCTCCATGATGTCCTCCACTAGTTCGTCAAAGATTGCCAACATGCAACGCTGAAAAGTAGTAGGGGCATTACATAATCCAAAAGGCATTCTACAATAAGCAAACGTACGTATGGGCATGTGAATGTTGTCTTCTCTTGATCTTCAGGTGCTATTGGGATTTGAAAATAGCCAGAGAGTCCATCTAAGAAGCAATAATACATATGTCCAGATAACCTTTCTAACATTTGATCAATGAATGGCAGAGGAAAGTGATCTTTTCTAGTGGAGTCGTTCATCTTCCTGTAATCAATGCATACTTTCCAGCTTGTAACTGTTCTTGTGGGAATTAGTTCATTCTTCTCATTAGCTATCACAGTCATGCCTCCTTTCTTCGGAACAACCTGCACAGGACTTACCCATTTGCTGTCAGAAATAGGATAAATTATTCTAGCATCTAGAAGTTTGATTACCTCAGCTTTCATGACTTCTTTTACGTTTGGATTTAATCGCCTTTGAGTTTGCACACATGGCTTGTATTCATCTTCTATTAAAATTTTGTGGGTACAAAATGTTGGGCTTATTCCCTTAATATCAGAGATTTTCCAAGCTATAGCATTTTTATGTTCCCTTAGTACCTATAGCAACTCTTCTTTTTCCTTTGGTTCTAGTTCTGAAGATATAATCACTAGTAATGTAGAATTTTCCCCAAGGAATGCGTACTCTAGATGTCTCGGCAGTTGTTTTAATTCTAATTTGGGTGGTTCATCAACAGAGGGTTTCTGTCTTAAATTGTCATTGATTTTAATGCTTTCTTTTTCCATTTGTCTAGATGAAAATGTTTTTAAATTTAAATCGTCGACTTCTTCTTCTTCCCCCTTTTCTTGGGTAAGACACAGTTCAACCGTGTCATCGTGTATGATTTCCTGTAATGAATTCATAATAATATGATCAGTGGTATCAACAAAGTAGCATGAGTCATCTTGTTCTCTAGAATATCGTATGGAATCATAGATTTGAAAAATAATTTCGCATCACCTATCCTTAATGCAAGTTTTCCATCACCAACATCGATAATAGCCCTAGTAGTAGCTAAAAAAGGGCACCCTAAAATTAAAGGAACCTCAATGTCCTCATCCAGGTCAAGCACAACAAAATCAACAGGGAAAATAAATTTATCAATTTTTACCAAGACATCTTCAATAACTCCTCTAGGATATTTAATAGATATGTCGACTAGCTGAATACTCATCCTAGTGGTTTTGGTTCCCGAGATTTAGTTTTTAAAACATTTTATAAGGCATTAAGTTAATACTGGCACCTAAATCAGCTAATACTTTCGTAATATTTAAATTACCAATTAAACAAGGAATAATAAAACTTCTTGGGTCTTTTAATTTTGTTGGTAACTTATTTTGGAGGATGGCCGAACATTCTTCATTAAGCTTCACTATTGATACTTCTTCAAGCTTCCTTTTATTCGTCAGGAGTTCCTTTAATAATTTTGCATACGTCGGCATCTGTGAAATGGCTTCAACAAAAGGTAAGTTAATATGTATTTGTTTAAAAATTTTAAGAAACTTACCATATTGGGCATCTAATCGTTCTTCACTTTGCTGGAAATGGGGTTGATGGTTTATCTTCTTTACGAACTAGAGTTACATCCTCAATTCCCACATCCTTTGCTTTGTTATCCTCGTGTGGTATTTTTTTCTTTGGTTCGACTAACTCCTTTCCACTTCTCAATGTAACGAAACACCCCAAACCTTTTACTTTTTAGCAAATTCTCGCTTTGTTTAAGAAAAACTTGATGATTTTGAATAAAAGCAGTTAACTTAAAGATCGGGTTGAAATCAAATTGTAAAAATAAATTTGTATCTTCTTAAAACATTATTTTAAGAGAAATTAATAAGTTAAAAGAAAACCAAATTTAATGAAAATTTATTTTGTGAGAGCGATACCTTCCCGCTCGTCAACACCTAGTTAATTATCACACTTGATTAGTATACACTATTACTAATAAAACTATACTATTGATAAGAGATCTAAATCCTTACCCTTGGATTCTCGAACAACCGTTATTTGTGATTTTTCTCCGCTAGATGGATCAAAACCCGATGACAACCCACTAACGAAAAGTGGTTCGGTTGTACGCACGACTTCAAATAAATGATCTTCGTTAGCAGAGGGTCCACAACCCGGTGGAAAATCTCGTATACCGATACAACCCTTCGCTTGAAGTTTGAGGGTATATGAGCCTCCTCTCTTCCAAACACTTACGTCATCTTTTGAACCTATCTTGTTAGTCTTAAAATCACCCTTAAAATAAAGTTGATTAATAAACTATCTAAAAGAAACGATATAGCCGAAAATGATAATCCTTACCTTGGATGATTTCGAAAGATCTCTCTTTAAATGTTGGCTACCAAAAAGGATCCTTAACAATCCCTTCCAAAGTTTCAGCCTAGGAGAAAAATGAGAGAATTAAGTTTCTAAATCGGCTATTCTAAAAGAAATAATGAAAACACTTAACAAAATCCTTACTTAACCACTTGAAGATTCGGCCTTGTCAAAGTAGAAGAAAAGAAATGATGCTTTCGGCTTGAATAAAAAGAAGAGAAAAATATGATGTTTTTGGCTATGGTGGTTTCGAGTTTTCAACAAAACAAAAGAAATAAGAAGATGAAAATAGAGAATGGGAGTTTCGGCCTTAGTAAGGTAAATGAGAAAAGAAATTTGAGAGAAAGGGATGATTTGATTTTTGGTAGAAAATGGTTTCGGTTGAAAGTGAAAAAGGAGAAGATGATGATGATGATTAAAAGAAAGAGATGAGGTAAGAGGCTTATGTGCATTCGGCCATGAGAGAAAAAGAAGAAAATAGGTCTTTGAAACTTTTGATACTTTCGTTTACAAAGTGAAGAGAAAGATGTTATGTTTAGGAGAAAAGAAACTAAAAGACTTCTCAAACCGAAATGGTAAATTGCAAAAGACCAAAAGAAGAAAAAAGGCTTCTCTTTTGTGTAGATAGGCATTCGACTATGAACAAGGTTTTGGAGAAAAATTGGTTAAAATTTTGGCCAACTAACACCTAATGCCTATGCAAAATTCACCAACCTTACCAACATAATCCCTTTTCCTCCTCAATTCTTCCCCATCAATCCCTTGATTCAAACACAATTAAACCTTCTCCCTTAGCCCCTAAAGCCGACTAGGTTCATGGTCAAATGACCTTGAAAAAGCTTCCAAAACACCATACTTTCTTCAAGCCTTTTGTCCCCCTATCTTACCATATCTTCATGATTCCATGCCATAACTTCTAGCTTGCCTTTTTCATATGGTCTACTAACCAAAAATAAAAAGATGACCATCCATTCTAGAATAGTCTTGGCCGACACTATAGGAAAGAAAACAAAAAAATTAAAATTCTTCCACTTGCTAACCAGGGGATTCGAACCTCTCTCCTCATGCATTCACTCATGCACCATTACCACCTTGCCAAATGACTTATTATGATTAAAACCTCTTGCCGATATTTCTTAAAGCCTATATTGCTTAGCTCCATCTTAATTATTAAAAATTTAATATTTCACTAAGCATTCACTTACATAATAAAGTTCAAAAATAAACTTCCAAAACACACTCAATCATATTTAGGCATGCAACAACATTCAATTAAGTAGAGATGCATAACCCCTAATTATCAGGATGTTACAGTTCTACCCCCTTAAAATAATTTCGACCCCGAAATTACCTTGCTAAAACAAGTGAGGGTAATTAACCCGTGCGGTCTCAACTACCTAGACGCATACGCAACTACTTTCCCGTCTTGCATCGAACACATTCTAATCACATGTGAGAAGTGTCACAATACACGCACGAAATCCTTTCCTCCTCAGTGAATCAAAACGGAGCTTGATCAAAACTCTCTTAAGCTTCTCAAAGCTCTCTTGCTTATCAGCCCACCGAAAGGTACTTCCTTCCTCAACAATTTAGTTAAAGGTGCAACTATCGATGAGAATCCTTGACGAATCTTACGTAGTAACTGCTAATCCCAAGCTGAACCTCGATTCACGGACTTAGGGGTTTCAATCTATACAGACCTCAATCTTACGAGGATCCACCCTTATCCCTTACATCGACACCATGTGGCCTAAAACGTGACTTCCTTAAGCCAAAATTCACATTTGCTAAATTTGGCATATAGCTTCTTCTCCTTAAAACTTGCAACACAATCCGAGATGCTTATCATGTTCCATTTCGGACTTAGAATACACCAGGATGTTGTCTATGAACACCACGACGCCCATCCAAGTAGGGTTGGAAAATTCGGTTCATCATATCCATGAGCGTGTCTCAGGCGTTAAATCAATCCGAATGGCATTACGGAAATTCATAATGCCCATCTAGTTCAAAAGTCATCTTATGGATATCCGCTTCTTTCACTTTAAGTGATGATACCCGACCTTAGATCAATCTTTAAGAATACATGACTCCTTAAGTCGATCGAACAAGTCGTCGATCCTCGGTAAAGGATACTTGTTCTTGATGGTCACTTATTCAACTCTAGGTAATCTATACACATCCTCATCGTTCGTCCTTCTTTTTCACAAATAGAACCGATGCTCCCCATGGAGACACACTAGGTCGAATAAATCCACGATCAAGCAACTCCTGGATCTAAGCCTTAAGCTCAACCTGAAACACCCCAAACTCGGCCCACGAGAATGGACTGGATCTGGTATGTTCCTCGAAGTAACCCGGTTCAAATTCATTCGAATACTTTGAAAACTATGTGTTTTGGAAGATAGTTTGTTGTGGGTTGGGCTCGAGTTGAAAACAAATTTATCTTATAACAAAAACCCATTTGTTTCGGTGACAAATTATTTAAACTTATTTTAAATTAAATAGGCTTATTCTTTGTAAAGCCCTAAATTCATAACATAGTAATTAAGCGAAATAAAATGTCACGATGGCCTTATTACATAAAATGAAACCCAAAATAAAATTATACAAGACTTAAAATAAAATAAAGATTCAAATAAAATTAAACTTCAAAATGAACATGGCCACCACAAGTTCTGCCGTCCGATCCATTCTTGCTCATCACACGAAACATGTTCCCTAGCAGGGTGAGTCGATAGACTCAATGTGTAACCAACACCAAAACATAATAGAAATAGGCACACCATACATATCGTATTCATATAAAAATTCAAGATAATGATGCAAACCCAAACCCAAACCTATATGCCATCCACTACACTCCACCCATACCAACACACTTTGCAAGTGGGGACTACTAAGTCAACCTCCATCCGCTACACACCATCGAAGGCGTTCGGCTGCGATCGGCGTGCTCATCGCCCACTTATAATATTGTGGCATAGCCACCACTTTCAATAATGTAACGAGTTACCACATTCACTTAATGTGACCAAGTCACCACATTCACTTAGTGAGACCAAGTCGTCACATATTCTTAGTGAGACCAGAAGTCATCACGTTTCACTTAGTGAGACCGAAGTCATCACGTTTCACTTAGTGAGACCAAGTCATCACATTCACTTAGTGAGACCAAGTCATCACATTTCACTTAGTGAGACCAAAGTCATCACATTCACTTCCCTTTCTCAATTAACTTGAATGCCCCAAATTATACATATCATGCATATCATATTTTATTTCACTTTCACATCACTTTTCACATGTTAAATATAACATATTTGAAATCCTAGTAGGAGTAGTAAAAGCGTGCACAGTACTTTGTACCATAATATGGCACTTTAGCCACTTTCTTTCACTTTCACATTAACATATATAACATATTTAAACCATAAAACTATTAAGAATAGTGTGGAATACACACGTACCTTAGCCATATCCTTACACTTTCATATTAGCATATATTGAATTAAAGCGTAAATCTATCAAGATTTAGTGTAGAATTACACACGATTTGCTTATCAATTCCTTGAAATCTCGAAAACCGATCTATTGCTTTAGATCTCAATTCCTACATTTGATTAATCACTTACTACTTTAATAAAAAAAAACCATTTGACCATAAATCCAAATCCTAGTAGGATTAGTATTCTTAAAACTTACCTTGTTGCCGATTTCAATACTAATCAAATCCCGAAATCTATGCTATGCTCCTCCTTGTATTCGGCCAAGCACTAAATCTCATCGAGGGGTTAGTTTGACTTTTAAACAAACAAAATTAGATCTAATTATCAAAATAGGCCTTAGCAAAAGCTATGAACACTTACCTTGTGGATTTTAAATCCAAAACTCACCGAATAACTAGGGAACACGCTACCTATGGTGTACCTTCGGAAAATAACTTCTCCTTCGTTGTAGCCTATACTTAGTAAATCCCGAAAGATCTCTTCAAAGTTTCGGCAACCATGAACATTAATGGGATTAGCCCTAGATTTCGATAAGTCTAAAATATAAAAGAATGGAAACCAAACTTGGATCTTACCCTTATTTGAAGGAATCGATTGCACCTTCACTTCAACCTTCAGAGATTTAGCTTAGAGACTTGATGAACAATCGGCTATGATTCCCTTATGTATTCGGTTTCAAAGATGAAAGAAGAGAGGAATAATAGGCTTAGAAGGAATCGGCTAGGAGGCTAAAAGAAAAAAGAAAAAGAATGGATGCTCAAGAAGAATATTGGCAGAGGAAAGAGAGAGGAGAATGAATAATGAATGGCCCTAGTCTCATCCTTTTATAGCCAAAATTACTAGGCCAAGAATCCTTAACTTGGCCACCACCCTTCCTTATTTTCCTAATTAAAGAATAATTCTTCATTTATCCACCTATTTAGTCGAATTTTAAAGAGAGTGAAACTCCTCTTTTGCAAGCCTTGTGCCGTCCACCTCTTGGGCTTCTAGAAGCAAAATAAAACTTATTTTATTTGCTTCCCATGTGACTTGAACTCAGGCCCAACTCCCTTGCATGTGGGCCATTTCCTGAGGCCTTAGGTGGCATCTTCAGACCACTTTTCCTAGTCCGTTAATGGGTCAAATTTCACGTACTTTATATTTTAAGGTCACCTGGCCCTAAGTTCCCCTTTGAACTTTAAAATTCGACATTTAGGGTCATTTTAAGTTTCCTAAAATTTTCATGGCGACTCTGTAACTTGACATTTCCTAGGTTTCCAAAATGTTTAGTTTCCTCTTTTAAGCGTAGTTTCCAAAATGTTTACTTTCCTCTTTTGGCTTAGTTTCCAAAATGTTTACTTTCCTCTTTTAGCTTAGTTTCCAAAATGTTCACTTTCCTAATTTACTTAGGTTTCCAAAATGTTCACTTTCCTAATTTGCTTAGGTTTCCAAAAATGGTCATTTTCCTATTTTCAACTTAACATTTCTAAATCATTTCCAAGTTTCCTTACATTTCCCTTCATTTCCTTTCATTTCCTTTCATTTCCTTACATTTCCTTTCATTTCCTTTCATTTCCTTGCATTTCTCTACATTTCCTTACATTTCCATACATTTCCATGCATTTCTTCACATTTCCAAGGTTCTAAAAATGCACACCACACATCCATATCACAGTAAACATGCTATTTCATTAAGCAAAAATGCACACAATGGGATTCGAACCTCTTCCCTAAAAGTACTTCACGTGATGCCATAACCCTTGCACCTTTGGTGGCGTCCCTTGCCACTTTTCCACATCACTTCTTGTTTTTAACTTAAAAACCAATAATTGTCCAAAGCTTTCTCTTCCATCCTAGGATTTTAAAAGCCCTTAATTCACTTCCAACCATTGTCAAAACCTACTACTCATGAATTACGCACAAACGCATAACCCCTAATCTAGGATGTTACACAACCAATTCCTTCGGTGCCATTCTATATGGAGTAATAGAAATTGGCGCCGTTCCAGGCAATAATTCAATCCCAAATTCTACCTCTCGATCCGGAGGCAATCCTGAAAGTTCTTCCGGAAAAACATCTACAAATTCATTCACGATTCGACTTCTTCAACAGATTGCCTCCTTAGCCTCCAAGGCACTCACCAACATCGAAAAGGCTACATCCCTTTCTAACCATCTTTTACGCCTTAAGAGTGGATACTACATTTGATAAGTAGTTCCGTCTCTCGCCCATCACTACAACTTCTTTGTTATCAATAGTTCTTAAGGACATCCGCTTAGCGGCACAATCCACATTTGCACGATAAAGTAGCTACTATCCCTCGGCATATCGGCTAAGTCGCAAGAACTCTACTTCATACTCAGCTATTGACTTATTTCCTTGTACTAAATTCAGAAACGCCTTTCTCTAGGAGTCGATGTAGCTAGCTCCAACGTATTTTCCTTCAAATTTAATCTTAAAATATCCCCAATCCACTCGATCCGTAGGGATACTCTCCTTGACAGTGAGCCACCACTGGTAGGCCTCATCACGGAGTAGTGAAACAGCACCTTTCAACTTTTCTTCTGAAGTGCAGTCCAAATCATCCATTATCCTCTCGACTGCCTCCAACCAATATTCCACTATATTGAGCTACTCAGATACTCCCTAAAACCTCGGCTCCATTTGATCTTAGTCTCTCACTCTTGACTTTGAGACCCATTTCCATTACTAACCTGCTGCGCCGTTCCAAAACTCACAGCCTGACTTGTGATCTGCGTCACCTCCTCTATTTTGCTCTTGAAATTCCACCCTAACAGTAGGTGGCGGAGCTTCATTTTCAGAACCTTGACCAGATCTAACTGGTTCGGACACAACCATTCTTCCTCTACCGCATCCACAATGACCACGTCCCTAGAACTCATGTCTACTACGCGTATTATCTATTTTTACGTTTTATGCATTTTTGGGCTAAAATTTTGAAAATGTTGTGGGCACAAACCATATTAGTTATTAGTCAATTGACTTAGTAAGTTCTCCAACCACTATTACTAATAAAACTATACTATTGACTAAATCCTTAACCTCGGATTCTCGAACAATCATTATTTGTGGTTTTCTCGCTAAGTTCTCCAACTTGGTTCGTGATGCCTTTGATCGATGCTTGTTGGTTTTATAAGTGTTACAAAAGACCAAAAGAAGAAAAAAGGCTTCTCTTTTGTGTCTTGGAGATGAAAAAGCTTCAAAACACCATTCGTTCTTCAAGCCTTTTGTCCCCTATCTTACCATATCTTCATGATTCCATGCCATAACTTCTAGCTTGCCTTTTTCATATGGTCTACTAACCAAAAATAAAAAGATGACCATCCCATGAAATTTGTCATATTACATTCCTTTAGATCTCTTCAAGGTTTTTAGTAAGTTCTCCAGTGGATAGAGTTGATTTTTACGTGGGTTCCATGAAATTTGAAGGAGGTTGTTGTCTTTGATTTCCTTGATTTCCTTGACCTCCTCACGAAAAATTTGGGTGGTTCCTCCAACCTAGATTATAGGTATTACTATAAGGATTATTATTAGATCTAAAATTATTACCTATATAGTTCATTTGTTCGCTCTCTGTGCCCAGTTGGTAGGGTGGGTACTCAGGATTCGCCACAGTTCCACTTGCATCGCATTGTATTACTGGATGTACCTGTGAACACAAACTATCAAGCTTTTTATTCATCATCTCTACCTGCATTGATAGCATGGTTACTGCGTCGAGGTTGAAAACTCCAGCTATTTTCGTTGGTTTTGTCCTTGTAACTTGCCACTGATAGTTGTTCAGCGACATCTCTTCAATGAACTCATAAGCTACTTTAGGAGTTTTGTTGTTCAGGGTTCCACCGATGGCTGAATCTATTAGTTATCTCATTGAGGGATTTACACCATTGTAAAAAGTTTGGACTTGTAGCCACAAAGGTAATCCGTGGTGTGGAAATCTCCTCAAAAGATCCTTGTATCTCTCCCACGCGTCGTATAATGTCTCTAAATCCATCTATACAAAAGAAGAAATATCGTTCCGTAATTTGGCTGTTTTGGCTGGTGGAAAATATTTTAATAAAAATTTCTCAGTCATTTGATCCCATGTGGTTATTGACCCTCGTGGTAACGAGTTTAACCATTGTTAGCTTTATTCCTTAATGAAAAGGGAAATAACTGATGCCGTATGGCATCGTCAGAAACACCATTTATTTTGAAGGTGTCATAGAACTCTAAAAAATTAGCTATATGAGTATTCGGGTCTTCGTCCTGCAAACCATCAAATTGAACAAATTGTTGAATCATTTGTATAGTGTTAGGCTTTAATTCAAAATTATTAGTAGCTATAGCAGGCCTAACAATACTAGATTCTGCTCCCGTTAAATTAGGTTTAGTGTAACACCCCTCACCCGTGTCCAACTCGGGACAGGGTTCGAGGCGTTATCGGACTAAAACTTTTACAATCGTACAAAACTAGGTTACCAAATTTCACCCTAATTTAAAATTTTTCAAACACATGCATTTAACCTTGTCATCTATTTAATCACTTATACCACATAATAAGACATTAACACATACCGTGGACAAATATGCTTATAGGCCAAATTATCATAAGCCACATCTCATGGCTATAATCTACAAATCAATATAAACTAATACATTTGGCTAATCACAACAACATCCATCATAGAAAAACTAAGTCCCTATACATGCCACTCACTTGAAACATTTAATATACACATGTCAATACTTCAAGGATAATGGCTCGATAGTGTGATGTTGCCTTCGACGATCTCCAACCCTAAGCTAACCTGATAAAACTGAAAGAAATGGAAAGGAGGGAGTAAGCTTTATGCTTAGTAAGCTCGCATGAATATAATAAGCAATGCGATAACATGCTATTTTCATATTCTTTCTATTTATTCAAATTCCAGTTAAGCTATTTTTTCTAGTCACAATCATTAAATTATTTATATCTGGAGCTATAGAACATCAAATTAAGATCTGTAAATTTTACCTAAAACTAGACTCATATTTCTTGTTACCATAAAAATTTTAGAATTTTTGGTTTAGCCAATTAGTTCAGTTTATTCTTCAAAGTATCCCCTATTTTGCTGTCTAACAATTCCGACCATTCTTCACTAAAATTTAATTCTCTTTTTTGTACAGAATTCAAATGATGTTCTAGTTTGTTTCTTATAAAAATAGAGTAATTAAAGAATCTAACCATATAAATTATGTCCCAAAATTATTTTTGTACAAGTTTTAATGATTTTTCTAAGTCAGAATAGGGGATCTCAAAATCACTCTGAACCAGTCTCACAAAAATATAAATATCTCAAAATACAGAATTTCTTTTCTTTCTCTGTTTCTTTCATATGAAAATAGATTCAATAAGCTTTAATTTTATATCACACTCAACTACTGATTCTATTTCTACCATTGGTGATTTTTCGAAGTTACTCTACAACTACTGTCCAAAACTGTTTTATTTTTAAATTTACTCTTTTATAATTTCACTTACTCCATTTCCTCTTACCGAAAGTTCGCTCGAATATCAAGCATATTGTTCCTAAATTTTTACACTTATACCTGCACTTATCCATCACTTAGTCATATTCAATTACACTTAATCGTTACATAGTCACATGTATTTTCACTTAGTCAATTTCCTGTTGAACTTATAGGAATAATAATAGATACATGGTGGCCTGCACATAGTACCACCCTTGTAGCCGAAGCTATCTGGTGCACATAGTAGCCTGCACTTAGTACTACACATGTTACCAAAACCATCACTTACACATAGTGGCCTGCACTTAGTACCACACATGTGATCGAAGCTATGGGGTACACATAGTAGTCCGCACTTAGTACTACACATGCGACCTATCCGCCTAGTACATGTAGTAGCATGCACTTAGTACTACACACGTGACCTAAAGCCATCTTGTAGCTCTCTTGTACACATAGTGGCCTACACTTAGTACCACACATGTGACCTAGCTACCTTATTCGTATCTTTTCTATTCTGAAGGTTCAACCGGGAATTCTCACTTTTCAACATTTTTCCAATTCATCCATAATCAATCACAATTCATAATTTGCATCAAGTAATTACTCTATAGTCAAGTATATCTCATATAATATAACCAAAATATTAAAACATAAATAAAAATAGTGTATTATTTACATACAAACTTACCTCGGACACGAAAATGACAAATTTCCCAATTCAGTCCACAACCTTGATCTAAGACCGAACCTTATTTTCTATGATCTATAATATCACAATTAGCTCATTTTTTAGTCACATTATTCAATGTGACCCAAAAATCATATATCTTACAATTTGCACTTTGACCTCTAAACTTTCACATATTTGCACTTTTGCCCCATTACTCGAAAATTAAACTTCAGCCCTTATTCTTATGTTTTATAACATGCTAATCATTTTTCCCTTCTATCGTAACGTCAAATTCTTACTCTAACATACACTTATGAACAATAATAATTTTTATCGATTATGCAATTTCACTCGTTTTTACTGAAAATCGCTTATCAAAAGTCGTTTAACATAATTCTAAGCTTCATATTCTATCATAAAACATCAAAATACACATTTTTCACCTATGGGTAATTTTCCAAATATAAACCCTAGCTCGAAATAATGGTAGAATTAGCTTAATCGAGTTATCGGATTCCAAAAATGTAAAGAACATGAAAAACGGGGCTAGAATGGACTTTCCATGAAGCTTGGAAGATGAACAAACCCTAGACATGGTGTTTCCTTACTACATTCGGCCATGGAGAAAAAAATGAAGAAGATGATAGCTTCTTTCATGTTATTTTGTCTTTATTCATTAATTAAGGCATTTTACCAAAATGCCCTTAAATACCTTACTTACTAACCATGTCTATTTTTGTCCATCAAACTTTAATGATCTAATTACTATTTAGGAACTTCTACTTTAAACCCCCATTTCAATTATGTACTTTATGAACTAGAACTCATTTTTGCCACTTTTGCAAATAAGCCCTAATAGACAAATTAAACATAAAATCTATAAAATTTCTTATCGGTTGTCTAACACATACATCCAATCAATCGATAAATCATGATAATTCATCGTAATAAACTTTTCTATTTGAAATTTGTGGTTTCACAACCATTGTTCTGTTTAGGCCCTATTTTGGGATGTTACATTTCTCCCGCCCTTAGGGATTTTCGCCCCCAAAAATCTTACCAGAATGAGGTTTAGTATCTTTCTCATAATTTCGAACATCACTAAATAATATTTCTCAAGACGATACTTTCAAAAATACTCTGTCATCGATCTGAATCCTAATAGAACTCAGTGAATTATGTCAAAAAAAGAATCGATACATATTGAAATTATTATGCTACTTCCATCAAACGTTCGAAAACAACCCACTAGCATTTCTCTTGGCTCCCCACAGACCAATCGATAGTCACTCACAATTTTTCACTAGCTTAATTCATCACCACTATCTTAAACTCAAATTTTACTATGCCACCAGATATATTAAACTCTCGAAACAAAGAAGCATATGACAATCCTCGTTAAACAAACAATGTCATCAAATTTTTTAATACAGACATTATAATAACCATCTTTAAATTACTAACCGAACAACTTTTTTTTTTAATATTATCCGTCTGAAAACATGAACCATTACTTTACATTGTACGAAATTTAAATAACTTACTTATCATACTAACCAAAATCCATTTCAATTGCATTAGCTCAACATAACAGAAATGCTTTAATTGAATGCATTAACTTTGATTAACTTACTCGAGGAAAGGAATCCACCATACAAATTGAAACTGAAGTTCCATCATTAATGCCTTTATTGATATCAGTTCTTTACACGAAGATTTAGAGAAATCCAGATACGGGGGTCATCATGTTACTATAATCAAGCCAGAAGCACATTCATAATCGACATAGTCATCATAAATTGAAAAACATACCTTGGATACGAGCGATCATTGGTAATTTACGAGATAAAGATAACAAGAAAACCAGAATAAAGAAATCCAAGATAGTGGAATCCAAGATAAAGATATCCAAGGAACAGAAATCCAATATACCATATCATAAAGAAAGACCCAAAAAAAAATGTTTATAAGAAAAATATGAAGGATCTTGATAATTCTTCAGAGAAAAGGAGTCCAGAAGAATACATCAATCCAAATTACTGGGATTAAATACAATAAAGATAATATACCTTCCCATATATGTTATATGTATAGTGAATAGAGCATCAATTAGAAGAAACAGATTTATATCATCATGCATATTATGTCATAGAGTCCCATTAGATGGAATGTAATGGAATGCCAAAGAGACATAGAGCAATACAAATTTTGTACCAGTTAGGCTATCAATACTTTCGTCTATACATCGTCATTAGAAAGCACTCCCATAAAACAAGGATTTTATTAGTCGGGAAGTAACCAAAAAAAATATTTTCGAGAACAGTTAAACATGTAGAATACCTCAGAAAAGACTGCCATAATCTGGTATCTTATCTTTCAATATTATTCCTTCAATTATCTCTGCCATCGTAATTTTCACATTATGCTTTTCATTAAAGAAGTTCAGTTCTGAAGAAAGTTCACATTATGCCATCATAATTCTCACATTATGCCATCGTAAATCATGATAATTCATCGTAATAAACTTTTCTATTTTGAATTTGTGGTTTCGCAACCACTATTCCATTTAGGCCCTATTTTGAGATTTTACATTTAGCATAATCATACATAGTATGCGGAGCATCTGCCACATCTCATGGTGGATTATTTTCATCCATCCCTTCAGTAGGATTGGATTCGCCTTGTTGCTGTTCTTCTTGGTAATTTAGGGCTCGCCTGGTTTCTCTGTGATTCCTACGAGCGATAGCTTCGATATCACTATTGTATATTAGAGGTCCTATCGGGTTCCTTCTAGTCATAAACAAGAGGTACCTGCTCGGCAAAGAAAGAAATAAAAATTAGAAAAAATAATAAAATAAATAAAAATAAAAATAATAATGGCTAAAGTAATAAAAATAGAGTTTTCTTAATATTTTAATTCCCCGGCAACGGTGCCAATAAAACTTGATCGTCAGAATTATCGATTTTTAAAATTTATAGATAGAATGATCAAACTTGGAAACTAACTCTGACAACGACTTAAGGCAAGTGCACCTATTGAACAGTAGTATAGTTTAGGCAAGACTGAATTGTCGAACCCAAGGGAATTAAAAGTACTAATACTCACTTTCTTTCTATTATTTAGCCTAAATATTAAGTGATTGGTTGTTTTAATCTAAAACTAACTAACTACTAGGCTAAAGACGCAAAGAAAAAAAGAATGAATTGAGGAATAACTTTTGGGAAAACTCAGTTGATTAAGATGATACCCTCAGGAAGAATCCACCTAGACTCCACTTGTTATCTAACACTGAACCAGACGATTTATTCACTTAGCTTGATCTGTAAGACTCCCTAATTTATATTAAACCCTCTCTTAAGGTGAATAACGTCTAACCCTAGGTTGATTAATTAAAATCTCTTTCTAATTAAAACCCCTAGAATCGCATTAACTCGATTTATGGACTCCCATATTAGGTTTCACCCTAATCTGGCAAAATCTCGTCACCCTATTTTTAGGTGCGCGATCAACTCCGCTTATTTATGCTAGAGCTACTCTTAAGTAGGGACTTTTGCTCCACCACCTAAGCACATTCAACTTGAATCAATATCCTGGAAATATCAACACAAGAATTAAACACACATAATTAAGAACAAACTAAGTATTTATCATATAATTTAGAAAACAATAATAAGATTCATCTAGGTTTTGATCCCCTTTAGGTATCTGAAAGGTTTAGTTCATAATGATAAAAGAAAACATCTCAAGAGAAAAGATAAAACAAAACATAAGAAATCCCTAAAACCCCTGAAAGAATTGAAGGAGAGATCCATCATCTTGAGTAGAATTCCGGCTTCTTGAGATGGATCAACTGGCTGTCTTCGAGTGATTCCCACACACCTGGCCTTCTGGCTCAGCTCATTGGCCTAGCTGACTGCCTAACTGAGCTCCCTCTTTCAGGTTACACTTAGGGTCTTTATATAGGCTCTTGGATTGTGTTTCTTTCTCTCTAAGTATCCTTTTTCGAGTGAAATTCCTCTTTTCCACGATAGGGCCACGGCCATGGCACACGTCCGTGTGAATCAACTTCAGGCCGTGTTTGGGTCTGGTGATGGAGGCACGACTGTGTGAATCGTGGTTAGGCCGTGTTCTAGTTAATTAACAAGGCACGATCGTGTGGCTTGAAGTCCAGCCGTGTCGAATTCCAGTTTGGCCCAAATTGGCCCATTTTAAGCCCTTTTCTTGTTCTTTTCATCCTTAGGTGCTTTCCTTAGTATAAAACATGAAAAGAAAGGATTAAGAGCACCTTTTTACATAAATCAAGGAATAAATCATCCAAAAGTGTGCTAAATGTGGGATTAAAATATGTTACTTTTACGGTTTATCAGGTAGTCTGACAGTAACGACTCGGTGGCAGTCTAATGATGGTGAAGTGGTGGTCTGATAGCGAAGCTATGGGGTTTTAGAATAATTAGGAGAAAAATGAGACCTGTGGTGGCACATGATGGTGTTCACGACAATGATGAGAGGAGAAAAGTGGAGGAGAGAAGGTACGGCGGCCACGTAAGTGTGGTGAATGGTGGTGGAAGGTTTGGTCACGGTGGATGAAAGAAGCAAAGATTAATAGAAACGTTGGTGGTTATTTTGAAAAATGGAAACAAAATGGATGAGAACATAAATGAAAATAGGAGTAAGAGGGAGGTAGGGATGGTCAACTAGGTCTTGGTTCAATGAACCTCTTGTATGGAAAGGATGCGAAGTTTTGGTAAGGGAGGGATACATGGAGTAAAAAAGGGATCATGCACCCTCAACTTAAGGTAATTTTGACCTATATTGGATGAAAGGAATGCTCCTATTTATGGTAAAAATGGGTGGATGGCAAGCACTTAAATCACATTGAAAAATTGTAAAAATAAAATAAAATAGAAGAATGTGAACATTAAGACTTGAACCTTGGACCACTAGGATAGCTAAGGAGTTAATAAACCACTAGAATACTCACTTTTTTGTTATCAAACTTGCACAAATAAAAATAAAAGTATAGGATGACATTTGCTAAGGGTTTGAAACTAATTTTCACCAAACATAATTTAACAAGAGCAAAGGGATTCGAACTTAGATCATCAAGGATAGCTCCACCACTACTCAATCACTATAATTGATATTTATATATTATCAAATGAGAAAAATATTATCTAAATAAAAATTCAGTTGTGACCACTCTTTGTTCATTAACCCAATTTCTACTAACCCGATTTTTGTGATGTGACATGGGCAATCCTCGTTTTATTTCTGAGTATAATCATGAGTTATCAACTCATTCAAAAAGACATTTACTTAGGTCTTATAGATCAGTTCCGGTAGCTAAAGCTAATGTCATTAATTCAATGGTTAGTGATGGTATAAGTTTTATAGATGTTTACTCTTACATGTCAAATGAAGTTGGTGGGACTAAAATGTTGTGTTTAAAAAAATGAGATTGTTATAATTACATTAAAAAATAGAAGAAAATGATGATTGAAGTCGGAGATGATCAAAGTTTACTTAACAATTTCAAATTTAAAATAAGTGAATATCTAATGTTTTTTTACAGAGTTCATGTGTATCAAGAATCAAAAGCTTTTTCTTTTTTTCTTTTTTTTTTGTAGAGATGGTAGATCAAGAATTGATTATGATTACTTTGGAGATGTTTTGGTTTTTAATACAACTTATTGTACATATAAATATAACCTAATATGTGCTCCCTTTGTGGTATTAATCATCATCGACAAACAATAATGTTGGGTGTGCGTTTTTGTTAGATGAGATTGCTGCATCCTTTGAATGGATGCTTAAGTCTTTCTTGCAATCAATGGGTAGTCAGTCACCAAAAAAGGATCATGCAATTAGCAAAGCAATAGGAGAAATATTTCCTAATTCATGTCATATATTATGTTTATGTTAAATTTTTAGGAATGCCCCTTCACATCTTGGTAATCTCAATGGAAATGCTGATTTTCATGCTCTGTTTCATAAATGCATGCAAGGTTGTGAATCTGAAATAGAATTTGACAAGACTTGGGAAAAATGATCAATGATCTTAATCTTCAAGATCATTCATGGTTGGAAGGTTTGTACAAAAGCCGTGAAAAATGGAGTTATGCTTTTAACATCGATATATTTTTTTCTCAAACTAAATCTTCTCAAACGGTTGAGGTTACAAATAATTTTTTGCATGATATTCCTAAAGCCACTACTTCTCTTACCGTTTTTTTAATTCGAGAATTTAGTTGCAAGATGTAACAACCTGATTTTAGCTAAATCGAAACAGTGGTTTTGGAACCATAAATCTAATGTCAAAAATATTTTTAATATTATTTTCAATGTTTACATCATGTTATTTGATATGTGTGAAAATTTTGTGAGCTAATTTTATCGTTTAATTGCTCAATTTGAGAAAAAAGACTAAATCGCGTAAAATGCAAAAGTACCGTTCTATTAGTTAAAGGTGTCAATTGGCTTTCACTTTTAAATATGATGGCCTTAAATGGTAATTAGACCATTAAAAGTATAAGTGGACATTTATGGGCATAGAATGGATGATTTAAATTGTTATTTATTAAGGTTATATTTGTAATTTAGTAATTTAACTTATAATAAATAAAACAAAACCAATTAAAGGTTCCTATTATCATCTTATAACTAAAATTAAAAGAAGAATAAGAAGAACTAGGGTTTTTCATTCGGCTAGGAAAATTCAAGAAATTAAGGTACGCTTTTTGATCCGTTTTTGATGATTTCTATGTTTTTGTAATCGTTGCAGCTCAATCTAGCTCGTCCATACCTTTAATTTCAAAATTGTTAAAGATTTTGATAGTTTCCATTGTTGAATCTAAGTGTTCTTTGATGTTTGATGATATATTATGAAAGCTTGATAATAGTTTTACATGTTTTGTTAAGTGATTTTTGATGAAAATGCATAATAGGAATTAATTTTTGAAATATGCAAATTGAGTGGTTGAAATGTGAAATAAATGAAAGTTTTGGGCTGCTAGGGACCTATATGTAATTCGGCCAAGCTTGGGTTTAATGAAATTATGTGAATTTTGTGTATTTGTGAAATAGGGACTAAATTGATTAAATGTGAAAATTTAGAGGCTAATGTGTAAAATGGCTTAAATGTATGTTTTGGACTAAATTGAATGAATATGAGATTGAATAAGTTAATTTTGAATATATTTAGATCAAGAAAAGGGGAATCTAAAATTAGATCGGGGAAAGGCAAGATTATCGAGTAATTGACTCATTTAGCTGTTTTCATACCCAAGGTAAGTTCGTATGTGATGATTTCATTATAAATGTATGTTAAATGTTTTGATATTGCCTAAACTGTGATTATGAGATTTTCATTAATGTATGAATTGTAAATACGACTCTCCGGATATATTCAAAGTTAGATTTGACCAGCTAGAAATCACGGTTGAACCTTAGGAATAGATTTGGATACTTGTGACATGTTATAAGATGATATGTTGAGTTGGCTTCAGGCCATGATATTAGCACTTTGGGTGCGAGTTATACTGATTTGGCTCCAGGCCATGATATTAGCACTTCAGGTGCGAATTATATAGATTTGGCTTTAGGCCATGATGATAGTTCTTAGGATAAATTACCTTGATTTGGCTACGAGCCATGGTATAGGTACTTATCGTACGAGACTCATGAGTATCTAATTTCTATTCTGAATGGTTCAACGGGTAAACGAATGATGTGATTGAGAAAAAGGTTAGTACGAGGCGATACAAGTATGTACAGTATCTATTCGAGTATTAAATAGAGAAAGTTTGATGAGATTGTATTTGATCATGTTTTGAGACACGAGAATGGCTTATAGTTAATGTGGAGATGGTTATGTCATGTTTAATTGGTTGATTTGTATTTATTTGATGAATTAAATTTTTCACATACGAGCTTACTAATCTATGAAGCTTACTTTGTGTTATTTTTCTATGTTTTATAGTGAATCAAGGCTAACTCGGATCCGGAGTCGTCGAGAACATCATCGCACTATCAAACATCTAAGTTGGTACTTTTGAGTTATACATTTATGGTATATGGCATGTATAGGCAAGTTATGGTATTTTGGTTGTGATTATAGCCATGAGAGTTGGCTTGTAAATGATATTAACATTGAGGTGTGTTTAGTTATTAGAAATGGCTTGTAAATATACATGTTTTGGTTTATATATATAAATGATGTCTTATTTTGGTATTTTTTGGCATGTATTTGCCTAAGTAAATGGTGGTGAATTGAGATTTAAAATAGATGAGAGTAAAATGGTATGAATTGTGTATTTGGTTGATGAATTTGGCTGCCTAATTGTGTGATGAAATGGTACCATTTTGGTTGCTTAATTGAGCATGAGTAAGGGTGGCAAATTGGCCTTGCAAATGGCCTATTTTTTTTTCCTTATGAGTAAGGGACAATGTGGTTGTGCTGAATGATTTATGAGAATGAATGCTTTATGTTTGATAAATGTATGCTATAGGTTGTGAATTGATCGATAATGCCTTGTAACCATATTCCGGCAATGGATATAGGTTAAAGGTGTTACATTTTATTGGTATCAGAGCTACAGTTTAGTCGATTCTAGGACTAACATAGCGTGTGTAAGAGTCTAGCTATGCATATCATATATACTCTAGGATAGTGTGATGATTCCTGACAGCTTAAATTGTATTTTCGAATAGTAATGGATCCCGAACGAGTTGTAGCTGATGACGTAGAGTAATGTGCCTGCTCCCGCTCAAGGGACGGTGCCATTTGATTCTAGGCCTGTAGCGAGTAGCTACGAGAGAGAAGTTAAACAAGGTTTTTTCCAGATGATGAATGAATGGTTCACTTAATACATTCGTACTAATCCGGCTGCTCAACAACTTCCACCCCCACCTATTCCTCAACAAATCCATGTTGTTCTTCAAGTTGTAGATCCTATACGGTGGAGCAAGCTGACAGTAGATAAAATTCGTAAACACGGGGTTGAAGAGTTCCGGCTACTGCTGATGATGATGTTGAGAGAGCTGAGTTCTGGCTCGAAAATACAATTCGAGTATTCGATGAATTGTTTTGTACTCTTGATTAATGTATTAAATGTGTTGTATCTTTGCTGAGAGACACCGCGTATCAATGGTGGAACACGCTGATATATGTGGTTTCGAAAGAACGATTTACTTGGTAGTTCTTTCAATTCAAATTCCAAAAGAAATAAATAAGTCAGCGATTCCTTGATCAAAAGCATAAAGAGTTTTTAGAGTTAAAATAGGGCCGCATGACTGTCACCGAGTATAAAAGAGAATTTGTATTGTTAAGCAAGTATGCTCGAGAGTATGTGTCTACTAAGGAGATTATGTGTAAACGGTTCATTGACAGGTTGAAAAAAGATATAAAAATACTAGTCAGAGTTCTAGAGTTGAAAGAATTTATTATTCTGGTTGAAAGAGCTTGTAAAGCCGAGGATCTTAGCAAAGAAAAGTGAAAAGTAGATTCAGAAGCTAGAGACTCGAGAAAAAGATTATTGAGTAAGCCGTATCAATCTTCATCAAAGAAATCCAGGGATTCGTACACTAGTCCAAATGCCTCAAACGAATATTCGAACAGAGATCGTAGAAAATAATACTCCGGTTATAAAGCTCAAGCTACATCAGTATCTAGTGTTGGCAGTGTAAGAGACAACAAACCCGAATGTCAGCAGTGTGGGAGACAACATTTTGGAGAATGCTGGAATAAAGGTAATAAAGCTTGTTACTAATTTGGTTTGTTAGACCACTTCATCAAGATTGCCTTGAGCTGGATGAGAAAAGTAAAGTTCAGAATGTGAGACCAAGTAACACGTCAAATAGAGGTAGACCACCTAGAATTTCCAGAAATGTAAGTGGTAATAGATGGGCGACACAGGATTCAGTTGTGAGATCGGAGGCTAGAGCACCTACCAGAGCCTACGCTATTTGCGCTCGCGAAGAAGTGTCATCTCCAGATGTTATCACCGGTACTTTCAGTCTCTATGAAACTAATGTGCTTGCATTGATAGATCCAGGATCAACTAATTCTTATATATGTATGAATTTAGTATCCAGTAAGAATTTGCCTATAAAGTCTACTGAATTTGTGATTAGAGTATCGAACCCCTTAGGCAAATGTGTTTTGGTTGACAATGTTTGCAAGAATTTTCTATTAGTGCATCAGGATTTTTGTTTTTCAGCTAATCTGATGTTGTTTCCATTCGATGAATTTGATGTGATTTTGGGTATGGATTGGCTAACGATGCATGGTGCTATAGTGAATTGAAGACGAAAGACAATTGAATTGAAATGTTAGAATAATGAGAATATTAGAATTGAATCTGATGATCTGAATAGTTTGCCAATTATGATCTCGTCTATGTTAGCTCAGAGATTTGTGAAAAAGGGGTGTGAAGCTTATCTTGCTTATGTACTTGATACGAAAGTGATAGAAAGAAAGATTGAATTAATACCACTTATGTGCGAGTATCCAGATGTATTTCCCGAAGAGTTACCGTGTTTACCACCTATCAGTGAGGTTGAGTTTGGTATTGAATTAGTGTCGGGTACAACGCTGATATCGATAGCTCCATACGAATGGCACCGAAAGAGTTAGAATAATTGAAAACTCAGTTGCAAGAATTGAAGGATAGAGGTTTTGCTAGACCGAGTTTCTCTCATTAGGGTGCACAGGTGTTATTTGTGAAAAGGAAAGATGGCATGATGAGAATGTGTATAGACTATCGACAGCTCAATTAAGTGACGATCAAGAATAAATACCCTTTGCCACGAATAGATGATTTGTTTGATCAGTTAAAAGGGGCAACAATGTTTTCGAAAATTGATTTGAGATCGGGTTATTACAAATTGTGAGTTAAAGACTCAGATGTACCAAAGACAGCATTTAGAACAAGGTACGGACACTACAAATTTCTTGTTATGCCTTTCGGACTAATAAATGCACCTGCTATTTTTATGGACTTGATGAACTAAATTTTTAGGCCGTACTTAGACCAATTCGTAGTTGTGATTATTGACTACATTTTGATTTACTCTCGTGATGAATCAGAGCATGTCGAACATTTGAGAATCGTGTTACAAACTTTGAGAGATAAGTAGTTGTTTGCAAAGTTAAGTAAATGTGAGTTTTGGCTACGAGAGGTTAGTTTTCTAGGACATATAGTTTCAGCCGAGGGTATCTGAGTTGACCCGAGCAAAATTTCTGCAATTATAGATTGGAAGCCTCTGAGAAATGTATCTGAAGTCTGTGGTTTTCTGGGACTAGCCGGCTATTATAAACGATTTGTGAAAGGCTTCTCGATGATTGCAACTCTGATGACATGATTACTTCAAAAAGATGTTAAATTTGAGTGGTAAAAAAAGTATCAGTAGAGCTTTGAGCAGTTGAAAGCATTATTAACAGAGGCACCAGTGTTAATTCAGCCTGAGTCGGGTAAAGATTTTGTAATTTTTAGTGATGCATCGTTAAATGGATTGGGTTGTGTTTTGATGCAGGAAGGCGAAGTTGTAGCTTATGCCTCGAGATAGTTGAAGCCTCACGAAAAGAATTACCCGACACACGATCTAGATTTAGCTACAATAGTGTTCGTGTTAACAATTTGGCGTCATTACTTGTTTGGTGAGAAATGTCATATTTATACAGACCACAAAAGCATGAAATATTTGATGACTCAGAAAGATTTGAATTACGATAGCGGAGATGGTTAGAATTGGTAAAAGACTATGAATTAGTGATTGACTATCATCCGAGAAAAGCGAACATAGTTGCTGATGCTTTGAGTGAAAGTCCTTATTTGCTATATGATAAACCGTAAAAGTAACATATTTTAATCTCACATTTAGTATGCTTTTGGATGATTTAGCCCTCAATTTATGTAAAAAGGTGCTCTTAATCCTTTCTTTTTATGTCTTATACTTAGGAAAGCACCCGAAAATGAAAAGAATGAGAAACGGGCTTAAAACAGACCGAATTGGGTCAACCTAAAAAATTGGCACGACCTGGACTTCAAGTCACACGGCCATGCCTCGCCAATCATTCAAAGACACGCCCCAAGCACGAATTGTAAGGCTGTGTCCCAATCGACAGACTTGAAGCACGGCTTAAATCCCAACTTACACGGCCGTGCCACGGCTGTGCCTCAATCAACAGAATCAACACACTACCGAAGTCGACTTACACGCAAGTGCAGCATGGCGCGCCTCACATCGAATGAGCAATTTCACTTGGATTTGGATGCTTGAAGCCAAAGAAACATACTCATAAGTCCACTTAAACACCTTAATAGTAATTCTACTTGAAGAAGGTACTTAGGAGCCAAGTAAAGCATCTAAGGAGCCTATATAAACAACCCAAGGCAGCCATCCTTATGGGGAGTTTTGGTGGGCGAGTTTTCAGCTAGAGCTTTTATTTAGGGAAATACTCTAAGATAGCCAGTTGATCCATCTCAAGAAGTCAGAATTCTACTCAAGATAGAGGATCTTCTCTTCAATTCCTTCAGGGGGTTTTAAGGATTCCTTATGTTTTGTCTTATCTTTTCTCTTGAGATGTTTTCTTATTTTGTTATGAACTAAACCTTTCAGATACCTGAAGGGGATGAAACCTATGACGGATTTTGTTATTTGATTTCTAAATTATATGATAAGTACTTAATTTATTCTTAATTATGTTGCTTAATCAAAATCTGATGTGCTTAGGTGGAGGAGGAATAGACCTTGCCTAAGAGTAGATCTAACATAATTAAGCGGAGTTGATCAAGCGCCTAGAGATAGGGTTACGAGATTTTGTTGGATTAGGGTGAAACGTAATATGGGAGTCCATTGATCGAATTACTACTTCCTTAGGGGGTTATTATCAGAGAATGAGAGTTCCACTAATTAACCTAAGGTTAGATGTTATTCGCTTTGATAGAGGGTTTAATATAGGTTAGGAAGTCTCACGGATCAAGCTAAGTAAAGAAGTCATATGAATTAAAAGTTAGATAACAAGAGAAGTCCTAGGTGGATTCTTCCTAAGGGTATCGTCGAAATCAACTGAGTTTTTCCACATTCTTCTCCCAAAGTTTCATTCTTTTATCTTTGCATCTAGTTTTGTTTTTCATTAGTTTTAGATTAATAAACCAATCACTCCATATTTTAGGCTAAATAATAGAAAGAAAATGAGTAGTAGTACTTTTAGGTTCCTTTGGGTTCGATAAAATAATCTTGCCTAAACTATACTATTGTTCGATAGGTGCACTTGCCTCAATCGTTGTCATAGTTAGTCTACAGGTTCGATCATTCTTTTTATAAATATTAAAACTCGACTGTTTGACAGGATCAAGTTTTCGCGCCGTTGCCGGGGACCACTAAAATATTAAGAAAGCTCTATTTCTATTACTTTAGCCATAATTTTATTATTTCGCAATTTACTTTTATTTTTGTTTAGGTTAAATTTTTATTTATACTAAATTTCTTTATTCTCCTAGTAGGTACCTCTAGTTTATGACTAGAAGGAACCCGAGAGGACCTTTAGAATACGAATGTGACATTGAAGCTACCGCTCACAGAAATCATATAGAAATTAGATGAGCTCTAGACTAGCAAAGAGAAGAACAACAAGACAGATCCAATCCTACTGAAGGGATGGACGAAAACAATCCACCGCCAAATGTGCAAGACCAGAATGCTCCGTGTACTATGTATGTTTATGCTAAACCTAATTTGACTGGAGCAGAATCTAGTATTGTTAGGCCCGCTATAGCTGCTAATAATTTTGAATTAAAGCCTAATACAATATAAATGATTCAACAGTTTGTTCAATTTGATGGTTTGCAGGACAAAGATCCAAATACTCATATAGCTAATTTTTTAGAGTTCTGTGATACCTTCAAAATAAATGGCGTTTCCGACGATGCCAAGCAGTGGTTGAACTCGTTACCACGAGGGTCAATCACCATATGGGATCAAATGACCGATAAATTTCTTTTAAAATACTTTCCACCAGCTAAAATGGCCAAATTTAGGAATGACATATCTTCTTTTGTGAAGAATAACGCAGGATGCATGGGAAAGATATAAGGATCTTCTAAGAAGATGTCTACACCATGGATTACCTTTGTGGCTTCAAGTCCAAACTTTTGCAACGGTGTGAATTCTTCAACGAATCAAATGATTGACTCATCATCCGGTGGAACTTTGAATAACAAAACTCTTGAAGCGGTTTACGACTTTATTGAAGAGATATCGTTGAATACCTATCAAGGGAAAATTACAAGGGCCAAAGTAAAAAAATCAGCCGAAGATTTTAACTTAGACACAGTGACAATGCTGTCAACACAGGTGGAGATGATGAATAAAAAGATTGATAATTTATGTTCTTCGCAGGTACACCCAGTAATGCAATGTGAAGCGAGTGGGAATGTGGCAAATCCTGAGTACCCACCCTACCAACCAGGAGCAGAACATGAGCAGACAAACTATATAGGTAACAATTTCAGATCTAATAATAATCCTTATAGTAACACTTATAACGCAGGTTGGAGGAACAACCCAAATTTTTCATGGGGAGGACAAGGAAATCAAGGAAATCAAAGGCAACAACCTCCTCCAAATTATCAAAATCAGCCATATCCACAAGAGAAGCAATCAAACCTCGAAGAGATGTTGACGAAATTCATGGCAGCCATAGATTCTCGTTTCCAAAAGACTGAAGCAGCACTTGATGAACAACAGAAATTGATCAAAGGGATTGAGAATAAAGTTGGAGAACTTACTAAGTCAGTAGGACATCTCACGAAGCTGATTTCTGAACGTCAACAAGGACATCTACCAAGCAACACAGAAATAAACCCAAAAAAATAGATCCAAGCCATCACAGCTCAAGAGGGTACAAAGGTAGACTAGCCCACCACAGCACAAGAAACTAAGGAAGAAAAAGGTAAAATAGAGGTAGCACATGAAAAGCAAAAACGAATAATCAAAGAATACAAACCTCGCATACCTTATCCCGAAGCATTGAAAGGAGATGATTTAGAAGAACAGTTTGGTAAGTTTCTTAAACTTTTAAAGAAATTACATATTAACTTACCCCTTCTTGAAGCTCTTTTCTAGATGCCAGACTCGAAGAACTTCTTAAGACAACTCTTGACAAACAAACACAAAGCACCTCGTGGAACTAAACGCAACATGCTCGGTAATGTTACAAAATAGACTACCACAAAAACAAAAAGATCCAGGGAGTTTTACGATTCCATGCTTTGTTGGTAGTTTACCTATTGATAATGCGTTAGCTGATCTAGGGGCAAGTATAAATGTCATGCCTTATACGTTGTTTAAATGACTAGGTCTAGGGAAGCCCAAAAAACTAGGATGAGTATTCAACTAGCAGATAAAACTATTAGAATTCTTAGGGGCATTATTGAAGATGTGCTTGTAAAAATCGATAAATTTGTTTCCCTAGTAGATTTTGTTGTTTTAGACATAGATGAGGATAATTCAATCCCTTTAATTCTAGGAAGACCTTTCTAGCAACTACCAAGACTAAAATTGATGTTGCCACAGGCGAGCTCATACTTCGCGTAGGAGATGAATCGATTAAGCTTCAAGCTCTCGACTAGGCCAGAACAACAGATGATGATGGTAAGAAAGTCACTTTAATGGATAATCAAATTGTTCAACTTTCATCACAGGAAAGACCACATAAAGACAACCCTGAGATGACTCATAAGTCCCAAAACAACAAAGAAGAATCTTACAAGGGACAAGACATTAGGCTTGATAATTTTGAAGAGCAGAAGATACAAGTCAAAGAAACACCGGATCCACATGAAGTAAAACCAAAGGAACTGCCAGAAAAGCTCATAGGGACATCAAATCACTTCAAAAGAGGAGACTAGGTACTATTAGACAAAGCCAATCCTCACATCACTTTAACAGACCTAAAACCAAAAGGAGAAATTCTTCTTAAGGTACACAATATTCTTCCACACGAAACAGTCGAGGTAAGCAACGCAACATTCGACACCTCCAAGGTAAACGCTTCTCGACTTGAACTTTGTCATAGAACTATAAGCATGAGGGAAGATGTTCAAACCTTTAAACCTCCTTGAAATTTTTTTCTTTTCGAAGAGTCTAGCTTAAGACTATAAACAAGTGCTTTTCGGGAGGCAACCCGAGTACTAACAATAATTTCTATTTGGTAGTTTTAGTTTTATTCTTATCTCAATTTTCTCTTTTAGAATTCAATAAATTGAAAAAATTGTAGATTCCCAGACCACACGGTCTAGCATACGACCGTGGTCGTGGCCGTGTGGGCACACTGAATCATCATACTGACATCGTAGGGGCCGTGCGAATCCTGACCCAACCAACTGCAGAAGTCACGGGCTCACCTTCCCCACCACGGCCGTGCGAGGCTGCCGTGGGTCAAGACTGCCATTATAGAAACAGGCGTGGTAGCAGAGACAAACGGACGTGGCACTCCAATACACTTTCAAACACGACCGTGCGATACAGCCGTGCAAAGCAGCATGCCCTATATACACGGGTGTGGGACAGCGTCAGAAGCAAAAATCTATTTAAACCCCTCAGCCCTTCCCCTTTCCCCCATCTTCTTTCCTCCTTCTTTTTCTTTCAATTTTTTCTTTCTTGCATTAGAAAAGGTGTTCAGACTCTTGAGCTACAGAAAAATCATGCCAAAGAAGTGTAAGAGGCCAATCACAATCTCCTTAAAGGAGACCCCAACACATAAGGACATGCCGGCAACTTCAGCTATTCGACAAGCCAATGGTCTCCGACACCATTTCGTTTCTTGGTTTTAGGTTCTAAATACTTCTTGGGAATCACGCACCACAATCGTAGAGGTCACAGCCACCTCGCGAACCATCCAACAATAAGGACTCCTTAGTCCATTAGTCTTTTCTTTCAATTTTAGTTTTCTTCTTAGTCTCATTCTCTTTATTCCCTTTATCTTTAATTATACTATTAATATATTATTAATGTTTCTTTATATTTCTTGATTATATCTTCCCAGGCTACCCAATTTCTTCATCTAGCGTAGAGATCGTTGGTAGCCACCCCATCGGGCCCATAGAAAACACCATCACCGCCACCAAAGACACCAACTCCCGGAATCATCCAAAATTTAAGAAGTGTTACTTCTCCCCTTCACTTTTTATTACATAATTATTTATCTATCTTTGTACATTGAGGACAATGTACATCTTAAGTGTGGGGGGATAAAAGTGTCAAACTTTTTACATAATTCTCAATTTAAAGCCTAATTTTTCATTAATCCTGAATTTAGTCTTGTTTTTAAGTATTTTCTCATATTACTAATTAGGATAAAATTTATAATGATTTATGATTATTATTGATATGTTTTAGAGTAAGTCATAGTTAATTGTGCATTGATGATTAAATTTGAAGAATACTAAAGAATCGAGCATGATAAGTATACTTTCAAAAAAATTAAAAATTAATAGGTCGTTGAACTAAATTTGAGTACTACCTTGAAGTTTGAAATTTACAGGGATTGATGTCAAAAACACCAATAATTTTTGTGAGATTTCAAGCCTTATAGAGCATATATTCTTTTTTCATGCTCACTTTATTAATTATGAGTGTGTCAACTTTGAATTGTTATTCTAGAACTTGCCTCGTTTATACATGTCGAGACCACATTAATGATTTGATATACTGAGATGATAAAGGCGCCTAGGTTCTAACCCGTTCACTCCATAAAAAGCCTACCTTAACAAATTAACCCCTAGTGAACCCCGTTGAATCCTAACAACCTTTTTATTGACTCACCGTCTAGTGTTAACCCAAAATCCCTTTGTATTTGTTATCAACATTCTTTTGACTACCCTTTAATCGAGGTTTGATTTGATTAAATTACCGTATTATATTAGTTCAAGAGTTACATTTATGATGTAATATTTTAGTTTGTTCTTAAAAAACTCAAGTATATTCAATATTAGTAGTATATAAAAGAGCTTAAAGCATTTAAACTCCAATTGTTGAAGAGAAAGCTCGATTAAAGTATTATCAAATTTTAAGTGATGAAAATACTCTTTATTATAGAGTAATTATCAATAGTAGGTATTATTAGTTTTCATTCGATGTAAATATTCATATTTAGTTTTTTGTCTTTAGATTAGGTAATTAGTCAATTCGATCTCGATTCTAACCCTCTACTTAAGCCTGTATCCACACCCTTAACCTTAGCCCTGTTACAACCCTGATAAAGACCTTTTGATCTGTGTATCATCTTATATACAGTGGTGGAGATTTGATTTTTAGGTAAGCCTATCGGATTAACTTTTCAAGTTCGACTTAGAGTGCTTATTCTTGAACCTTAAACACTTCAAGTGATTTGAGTGAATCTTTTGTGAGGATGTCAATCCTTGTCAGTTTTGAATTAAAGGTAATTACTTAGATAAGGGGAGACACCTATGTTTCGTACTACAAAGGTATGACTTATCATGATTGAATCTTTAGGGCTCTTTGAGTTGAATTATCCATGTATAAATTATCTATGAATTATGATGAGACATTGTCGATAGGAATTATGAATTATGGAAAGTTCGTTTTAATTGTAAGTTGAGAATTTTGGTTGAGGACAAGCAAAAGCTTAATTGTGGGGGTATTTGATAAACAGTAAAAGTAACATGTTTTAATCCCACATTTAGTATGCTTTTGGATGATTTAGCCCTCAATTTATGTAAAAAGGTGCTCTTAATCCTTTCTTTTTATGTCTTGTACTCAAAAAGCACTCGAGAACGAAAAGAATGAGAAACGAGCTTAAAATGGACCGAATTAGGCCAACCCAAGAAATTGGCAAAGCTTGGACTTCAAGTCACATGACCGTGCCTCGCCAATCATTCAAAGACACGCCTCAAGCATGAATTGCAAGGTTGTGTCCCAATCAACGGACTTGAAGCATAGCCTGAATCCCAACTTACACGTAGTGCAGCCTCAATCAATGAATCAACACACTACTGAAGTCGACTTACACAGGCGTGTGCCATGGGCGTGCCTCTGTTACGGGATTGAGCAATTTCACTCGGATTTGTATGCTTGAAGCCAAAGAAACATACTACTAAGTCCACTTAAACACCTTAATAGCAATTCTATTTGAAGAAGGTACTTAGGAGCCAAGTAAAAAATCTAAGGAGCCTATATAAACAACCCAAGGTAGCCATCCTTAGGGGGAGTTTTGGTGGGCAGAGTTTTCTGCTAGAGCTTTTATTTAGGGAAATACTCGAAGATAGCCAGTTGATCCAACTCAAGCAACCAGAATTCTACTCAAGACAGAGGATCTCCTATTCAATTCCTTTAGGGGGTTTTAAGGATTTCTTATGTTTTGTCTTATCTTTTCTCTTGAGATGTTTTCTTATTTTGTTATGAACTAAGCCCTTCAGATACTTGAAGGGGATGAAACCTAGGACATATTTTGTTATTTGATTTCTAAATTATATGATAAGTTCTTAGTTTGTTCTTAATTATGTTGCTTAATCCAAATCTAATGTGCTTAGGTGGAGCTCGAATAGACCCTGCCTAAGAGTAGATCTAACATAATTAAGTGGAGTTGATCGAGTGCCTAGAGATAGGGTTATGAGATTTTTCCAGATTATAGTGAAACCTAATATGGGAGTCCATTGATCGATTTATTGATTCCTTAAGGGGTTATTAGAAGAGAATGAGAGTTCCACTAATTATCCTAAGGTTAGATGTTATTCGCTTCGAGGGAGGGTTTAATATAGGTTAGGGAGTCTCACGGATCAAGCTAAGTAAAGAAGTCATATGAATTAAAAGTTAGATAACAATAGAAGTCATAGGTGGATTCTTCCGAAGGGTATCGTCGAAATCAACTGAGTTTTTCCACAGTCTTCTCCCAAAGTTTCATTCTTTTGTCTTTGCATCTATTTTGGTTTTTCATTAGTTTTAGATTAATAAACCAATCACTCCATATTTTAGGCTAAATAATAGAAAGAAAGTGAGTAGTAGTACTTTTAGGTTCCTTTGGGTTCAATAAAATAATCTTGCCTAAACTATACTATTGTTCGATAGGTGCACTTACCTCAATCATTGTCATAGCTAGTCTACAAGTATGATCATTCTTTTTATAAATATTTAAACTCGACTATTTGACACGATCACTATACGTGCTTTGAGTACACAATTAGCTTTGTTTGATGATGGAGTGATAGTAACTGATTTGAAAGTGAGATCATTATTTCTATAGTAGATTTGTGAGGCTAAAAAATTTGATAATGAATTGCAAGCAAAACGAGCGCAGTGTAAATCGACTTCTAATTCAGAGTTTCAAATAGGGCCTAATGACTGTTTGATGTTTCATGATAGAATATGTGTACCAAGAAATTTTGAGCTCATTCGAAAGATTCTAAATGAAGCACACAGTAGTTGTTTATCAGTACATCCGGGAAGCACGAAAATGTATAATGATTTGAAACAACTTTATTGGTGGAACGGCATGAAACGAGATATCTCAGAATTTGTTTCAAAATGCTTGATTTGTCAGCAAATCAAAGCTGAGCATCAAGTGCCATCAAGTTTATTACAGCCTATTATGATTCCTGAGTAGAAGCGGGATAGAGTAACAATGGATTTCTTATCGGGTTTGCCCTTATCTCCGAAAAAGAAAGATGCGATTTGGGTTGTTCTCGACAGATTGACGAAATTAGCTCATTTCATTCCGGTACGTATAGATTTCTCGCTTGATAAATTGGTTGAGTTGTATATATCAGAGATTGTTCAATTGCACGGAGTGCCACTATCTATTATTTCGAATAGAGATCCAAGATTTACTTCGTGATTTAGGAAGAAATTGCAAGAAGCTTTGGGTTTAAAGCTGCATTTTAGCACTGCATTTCACCCGCAAATGGATGGTCAATCCGAACGACTTATTCAGATACTTGAGGATATGTTGCGTTGTTGCATTCTTGAGTTTGAAGGAATTGGGAGAAATATTGATAAACCATAATATGAACATATTTTAATCGCACATTTAGCATGTTTTTGGATGATTTATCCCTTTAATTATGGAAATAGGTCCTCCTAATCCTTTGTTTTCATGTTTTATACTCAAGAAAGCACCGGAGGATGAAAATAATGAGAAACGGGCTGAAAATGGAGAAAATAGACCGAAGCTCGAAATCAACACAGCCTGGGCCAAATCCATACGGCCGTGCATCATCAATAGACCCGACCACGGCCTGGCCACGATTTACAGGGGCGTGTGCCATGGGTGTGCCTCTGCCGTAGAAAAGAAGAATTCTATTCAGATTAGGGTACTTAGAGGCAAATAAACATATTCCAAAAAGCCTATATAAAGACATTAAAGGCCAACCTTTAGGAGGGCGTTTAGCTAGGCCAAAGAGCCGAGCAGAGCATTTAAATTCAAGGATTTACTCGAAGAAAGCCAGTTGATTCATCTCAAGAAGCGAAATCATACTCAAGACGGAGGATCTCTCCTTCAATTCCTTTAGGGGGTTTTAGGGATTTCTTATGTTTTGTTTTATATTTTCTTCTGAGATGTTTTCTTTTACAATTATGAACTAAACCCTCAGATACTTGAGGGGGATGAAACCTAAGACGGAACTTGTTATTGTTATTTGAGTTGTATGATAAATACTTGATTTTTTCTTAACTATGTGTTCTTAATTCTTGTTTTGGTATTTCTGGGATATTGATTCAAGTGTGATGTGCTTAGACAGAGGAGGAAGAGACCCTGTCTAAGAGTAGATCTAGCATAGTCAAGCAAAGTTGCTCGCGCGCCTAGACATAGGGTGACAAAAATCTACAGGATTAGGGTCAAACCTAATATGGGAGTCTATAGATCGAGTTAATGCAATTCTAGGGGTTTTAATTAGAAAGATATTTCAATTAATGAACCTAGGGTTAGACGTTAGTAGCCTTGAAGAGAGGTATTAATATAAATTAGGGAATCCTATGGATCAAGTCAAGTGAATAAATCGTCTGGTTCAGAGTTAGATAAAAAGTGAAGTCTAGGTGGATTCTTCCTCGGGTATTGTCTAAATCAATTGGTTTTTCCTCAAGTCTTTCCCCAATTTCTTCTTTGTCTTAGCACCTTTAGTTTAGTTGATTAGTTAATTTTAGATTAGATAAAAATTCCCTTAAGCTAAATAATAGAAAGAGAGTTAATATTAGCACTTTTGGTTCCTTTGGGTTCGACAATCAGGTCTTGCCGCTAACTATACTAGTGTTCAATAGGTGCACTTGCCTCCATTGTTGTCTTAGTTAGTTTTCAGGTTCGATCATTCTTTTTATAAATTTTTAAGACTTGACAGACACGATCAAGTTTTTGGCGCCGTTTTCGGGGAACTAAAATATTAAAAATGCTCAATTTTTATTACTTTAACCATATTATATTTGTAATTAAATTTTGTTTTTACTTTTCTCAATTTCCTTCTTCTTCTCTTTTCCTAGCAGGTGCTTCTAGTTTATGACTAGAAGAAACCCGACAGGACCACTACTTTACGACAGTGATGTTGTAACAGTCCGAATTCGACCCTAATCGAAACAGTGGTTTTGGGAACACAAATCTGAGTTTGAAAATTTTTTTGAATATTATTTTCCATGTTTATTATATGTGAATTAGTATGTGTGAAAGTTTCATATAAAAATTTGATTGTTTGGGTGCTTAATTAAATAAAAGGACTTAATCGCGTAAAGTGTAAAAGTTACAAACCATAGCGAAAAGTGCTTAGTTGATAGTGGCTTTTTAATATGAAGTCCTTAAGGAACAAAAAGCCCAATTTTAAGTTAGTGGGTGGTTGAAAGACTAGTAAACCAATGTTTAAGTTTTATGTTATTAATTAGAAAAAGGTTAAAATTGTAATTTGGATATTATAATATATATGATAAAATTTTAACAATTAAAAGAAGCCAATATCATTCTTTTCCATGACTGAAAATAAAAAAAAAAAGAAAAAGAGCTTAAAAAAGCTTCAAGTTTTGGCAACAAATTATCTTGATTAAGGTATGTTTAGTTTTCGATTTTTGATAATTTTTACGTTTTTGAAATTGTTGCTTCGAATACTTCAAGACCCATGCTTGAATTTTTTATTTTGATGAATATTTTGAAATGTTCCATTGATGAGTTCATGAGTTTTATGATGTTAGTTGATGGATTATGAAAGATATATGTTAGATTAATATGTTTTGTCTTTGGATTTTTGGTGATTTTGAGAGATTAGGGCTTAATTGCAAAAATAAAATTTTGAGGGACTAAAATGTGAAAAAAATGAAATGGACAGATTTGTATAAAGTCTATGAATATTTGGCCCTTAAGGTGTGAGACCAAATTTTGTGTATTTTGTGTTTTGTGTAATTAGGACTAAATTGTAAAAGTGTGAGGCAAAATGGTAATTTTACCATTTAGGTGTTTTTGGATTAAATTAAAATGAAATGTGCTTGAATGAGCTTAATTTGATCATGTTAGATCAAGAACAATAGAAAACGGACTTGGATCGGGAAAAGCGAAAGTTAACGAATAGTCAGTCTTTATCGTCTGTTGATAGTCGAGGTAAGTCTTTAAGCAATTTAATACCATTAATATTGGTTATAACCTTAAGTACATGTTGAAATTGAATTTATAGATTGGAAATTTGGACAAAGCCGGATGTGAAATTGGTATTATGTGAAAGTGATATTGAATTATGTGTGATATATGTGATATTGGTATTATGTGAAAGTGATATTGAATTATGTGTGATATATGTGATATTGGTAATATGTGAAAGTGATAATGAATTAGGTGTGATATATGTGATGTAAATGAGATGGTTCAATAATATGAATATTTGGGCTTCGAGCCTAGCAGCCTTGTGTTGGTGAATTTTATCAGGCTTGTTGCCTAGAAGGCCTTGTGCCGGTGAAGTTTATCAGGCTTATTGCCTAGCAGGCCTTGTGCTGGTGAATTTTTTCTAGCTTATTGCCTAGCAAGCCTTGTGCCGGTGAAGTTTATCAGGCTTATTGCCTAGCAGGCCTTGTGTCGGTGAAGTTTATCAAGCTTATTGCCTAGCAAGCTAAATGCCGGTGATTTAATTTCAAACCTCAGGTCTAGCAGGCTTAGTGCCGATGAGAAATTCAGGCTTATGCCTAGCAGGTTTTAAACCGATGATGAAATCTCAAGTTGCAAGACATGAACTTTTCTAGCTATGTAATCATTGAGGAAGTAAGTTGATATTATAAGTTATATATGTATGTTCGGCCATACAGGTAAGTGCCTACGAGTTATTAAATTGATCTTCGATATTTGATCTATAAGGTAAGTATATATGTGTTAAGTTGTCTAATGCGAATTATACTAATTGATCCTGTATATTCGGTCTTAAGTTTATGTTTATGTGGCCATGTTGGGATTACTTTGATGCCATGTATATGAATGTATGAAATGTCAAATGGATATATATATATGAATCTATTTTCTTTATGTGAAATTACTAAGTGTAAAGTATATACTTATTTGCATGTACATATATATGTGATCCTATTGAATTATGTGTATCGAAAATATGAGTAGTTGGAGATGAGTTATTAATTTATATTTGAACGATATGATGTGATATTAAATTAAAGTTTAAAAGTAAAATAGTGATGATGGTTGAGCTAAATGAGGAATTAGTATTCGGCTTTAATAGACCAAATAAGTATTAAGCTTTAGATTTTTATGATATTATGTATGTTATTGAAAAGGATTGAATGATTACTTGATTTAATACATTTCCTTAAGACTTACTAAGCTAGTAAGCTTACTTTGTGTGTTCGTTGTTCTATTTTATAGATTTTTATCAAGCTACGAGCTCAAGGGATCGTCAGTGAAGTCATCCACACTATCAATCTATTTTGGTACTTTTGAGTTTAAATTTTGAACTAAAGGCATGTATAAGCTAGACTATGTTTTGAATTAATAAATTTTGTCCTTGTATATGTATATAGCGATGCGAAGATAGCTAAATATGATGCTTAAATCTAAGTATAATCGGTCGTGTTTATCATGTTTTGTTATGGTTTGTGTTTAATTATGTTTGATGGTGATTGAAACTCATTTTAGTAAAATGTTAAATGACATATGTGAATGGTAAATGTGAAGTGTTTGTTATATACAAAATATTTGGCATGAAGTAGTTGTTTGTGCCTTAAGGTTATTATATTTAGTAAGTTTGATATAGGTGGTTGTGGAATTCATAATCGATTATGAGGTGATTTATGAATGATGTTTGTGTACTACTTTTAATTTGATACTTATACTATGAACTTGATTAATTGGTCTGAAATGATATGTATAACTGAATAGGTATTTGGATGGTTTGATAATGTGATTTGGTAGAAATGATAAAATATGCATAAGTTGAAATGATCTTTATAAGTTATATTAAATGCCTCAGATATGAAATAAATTAATTAATTTAATTATATGAAATTGAATATATATATATATATATGGTTTTAGGATAGATGATGAAATCTTATGTTATGTATTTAGATTGACTTATTTGCATGTGGTTCAACTATGTGTATATACATCTAGTTTAAGTTTAGGTGTTTCAGACAAGAAATGACATATATTATGTTCTAGTTGGATGTGAGTATGTTATTATAGATATTTTGATTTTGGAATTGTTGAATAATGAAAATGTATGAATTGGACTTAGATGGATTAGGATAAGTTGTTAATGGTTAAGTTTGCTATGGAAGTACAAATTCGTAATGCATTTGTCCATGTCTTTAATAATAGTAAATAAATGATATAACCTGTGCTATGCATGGTAATGCCCTGTAACCTTAATCCGACAACGGATATGGGTTAAGGGTGTTACATTTTATTGGTATTAGAGCTTACGGTTTAGTGGATTCTAGGACTACCATAGCACGTGTGAGCCTAACTATACATGCCTTAATTTATGCTATGTTAGTGTGATGACTTCTGACATCTAAATTGTATTTTTATTTAGTAAATGAATCCTAAAAGAGCAGTAGCTAATGATGTTGAGAGCATAGAGCCTAATCTCGCTCATGGGTTAGCGTCGGTAGACTCTCAACCTATCTCAAGTAGGCATGAGGGGGAGGCTAAGCAAGCTTTCTCCCAAATGATGAACGAATGGTTTACTCAATATATCCAGACTAATTCGGCTGTGCAACAACCTCAAACCCCGAATAATCCATATCTGATACCTATGGTACCTCCGATAGTAGATCCGATGAGATTTGGCAGGCCTCCTATAGATAAGATCAGGGAAAACAAAGCCGAAGAGTTTAAAGCTAATAATGATGATGATGCAGAACAAGCTGAGCTGTGGCTTGATAATACTATTCGTGTGTTCGATGAGCTATCATGTACTCCAGATGAGTGCTTAAAGTGTGCCATATACTTATTACGGGACACCGTATATCACTGGTGGAATACACTAGTATCGGTAGTTTCTAAAGAAAAGGTGACCCGAGAATTTTTCCATATTGAGTTCTATAAGAATTATATCAGTTAGAGATTCATCAATAAAAAAACGTAAAAATTTCTGTAGTTAAAATAGGGTCATATGACCGTGACTGAGTATGAACAGAAATTTGTGAGATTGAGCCGATATGCTCATGAATGTGTTTCAACTGAGGCTATTATGTATAAAAGATTTGAAGACGGTCTGAATGAAGACATTAAGCTGCTGGTTGGTATACATGAGATTAAAAAGTTCGTGGTAATTGTTGAACGAGCTTGTAAAATCGAAGAGCTTGGAAAAGAGAAAAGAAAGTCGAGTTTGAAGCTAGAGACACTCGAAAAAGATCATTGATCATGTCAAACAGTCGAGTTTTAATATTTATGAAAGAATGATCGAACCTGTAGACTAACTATGACAGCGATAGAGGCAAGTGTACCTATCGAACAGTAGTATAGTTTAGGCAAGAATATCTTATCAAACCCAAGGGAACCTAAAAGTACTTCTACTCACTTTCTTTCTATTATTTAGCCTAAAATATGGAGTGATTGGTTTATGAAACTAATGAAAAACTAAACTAGATGCAAAGACAAAAGAATGAATTGAAAAAGGACTTTAGGAAAACTCAGTTGATGAAGACGATACCCTCAGGAAGAATCCACCCATGACTTCACTTATTATTTATTCCCCAAACCATATGATTTCTTTACTTAGCGTGATCCATGAGACTCCCTAACCTATATTAAACCCTATCTCGAGCCGAATAATGTCTAACCTTAGGTTAATTAGTGGAACTCTCGTTCTCTTATAATAACCCTCTAAGGAAGCAGTAAATCGATTAATGGATTCCCATATTAGGTTTCACCCTAATCCGACAAAATCTTGTAACCCTATCTCTAGGAGCCCGATCAACTCCACTCACTTATGCTAGATTTACTCTTAGGTAGGGTCTATTCCTCCTCAACCTAAGCATCAGATTAAATTAAGCAACATAATTAAGAACAAACTAAGTACTTATCATATAATTTTGAAATCAAATAACAAAATCCATCATAGGTTTCATCCCCTTCAGGTATCTGAAGGGTTTAGTTCATAACTAAATAGGAAAACATCTCAAGAGAAAAGATAAAACAAAACATAAGAAGTCCCTAAAACCCCTAAAGGAATTGAAGAGGAGATCCTTCGTCTTGAGTAGAACTCCGGCTTCTTGAGATGGATGAACTGGCTATCTTCAAGTGATTCCTTAAAAATGAAAGCTTCGACAAAAGCCTCTGCCAAAAAGTCATCCTTTTCAATGTCTTCCTTGGGTTGTTTATATAGGCTTTTGAGATGCTTGACTTGGCTCCTAAGTACCTCTTTCAAGTAGAATTACTATTAGGGTGTTTAAATAGACTTAGGAGTATGTTTCTTTGGCTTCAAGCATCAAATTCCGAGTGAAATTGCTCATTCCCGCCGCAGGGGCACGCCCTTGGCACACGCCCGTGTAAATTGGGGTTGGGCCGTGCCTTGATTCTGTCGTTTTGGGCACTGTCGTGGCACGGCCATATGAGTTGGGATTCAGTTGTGCTTTAGGTCTGTGAATTGGGACACGGCCATGTAATTCACTTGACACGCCTATGTGTGGTAATGAGGTGATGCGCGGCCGTGCAACTCGTGAGTTAAGCCATGCTATAGGTAGTCGGGGAGACACAGCCATGCAGGATTTGTGCCAGGCCATGTTGATTTCTTGCTAAGGCCTATTTGCTCCGTTTTAAGCCTGTTTTGTGTTCTTTTTATCCTCGGTGCTTTCCTGAGTATATGGCATGAAAAGAAAGGATTATAAGCACCTTTTTATATAAATCAAGGGCTAAATCATCAAAAAGCATATTAAATGTGGGATTAAAATATGTTACTTTTATGGTTTATCAAATACCCCCACACTTAAGCTTTTGCTTGTCCTCAAGCAAAAAAATCAACTTACATTTAAAACAAACTTTCCATAATTCATAATTCCTATCGACAATGTCTCATCATAATTCAAAGATAATTTATACATGCATAATTCAACTCAAAGAACCCTAAAGATTCAATCAAGATAAGTCATACCTTTGTAGTACAAAAACATAGGTGTCTCCCCTTATTTAAGTAATTACCTTTAATTCAAAACCGACAAGGATTGACATCCTCACTAAAGATTTACTCAAATCACTAAAAGGTGTTTAAGGTTCACAATAAGGCACTCAAGAGTCGAACCTGAAAAGTTAATCCCATAGGCTTGCCTGAAAGTCAAATCTCCACCACTATATATGAGATGATACACAGATCAAAAGGTCTTTATCAGGGTTGTAACAGGGCTAAGGTTAAGGGTATGCATACATGCTGAATTAGAAGGTTAGAATCAAGGCTGACTTGACTAATTACCGAATCTAAAAAATAATGAACTGAATATGAATATTTACATTGAATGAAAACTAATAATACCACTATTGATAATTACTCTATAATTACGAGTATTTCCTTCACTTGAAATTTGATAATACTTTAATACGAGCTTTTTCTTCAACAATTGGAGTTTAAATGCTCTAAGCTCTTTTGTATACTACTAATATTGAATAAACTTGGATTTTTTTAAGAACAAACTAAGTTATTACATCATAAATGATAAATGTAACTAATGAACTAATATAATTCGGTAACTTAATCAAATCAAACCTCGATTAAAGGGTAGTCAAAAGAATGGTGATAACAAATACAAAGGGGTTTCAGGTATTATTAACGGGTAAATCAATAAAAAGGGTTGTTAGGATCAAAGGGGTTCACTAGGGGTTAATCATGAAGGTAGGCTTTTTAGTGGATTGAATGGGTTAAAACCTAGGTGCCTTTATCATCTCAATATATCAAATCATGAATGTGGTCTTGACATGTATAAACGAGGCAAGATCTAGAATAACAATTCAAATTTGACACACTCATAATCAATCAAGTGAGCACGAAAAAGAATATATGCTCTATAAGGCTCAAAATCTCACAAAGATTATGGGTGTTTTGACATCAATCCCTATAAATTTTGAACTTCAAGGTGATACTCAAATTCGGTTCAACAACCTATCAATTTTAATTTTTAGATAGTAGACTTATCATGCTTGATTCTCTAGTATTCTTCGAATTTAATTATCAGTGCACAATTAACTATGACTTATTCAAAGACATATCAATAAAAATCATAAATCATGAGAAAAATACTTAAGATCAAGACTAAAATCCAGGATTTTGAGAACAATGAAAAATTAGGCATTAATTTGAGAATTATGCAAAAAGTTAGGCACTTTTATCCCCCCCAACACTTAAGATGTACATTGCCCTCAATGTACAAAGATAAATAATGACAGTAATGGGATAAATCAAAAGAGAAGGGAGAAAGTGACACTTCCTTAATTTTGGATGATTCCTGGCATCTTTGGTGGCGGTGATGGTGTTTTCGATGGGCCTGGTGGTGTGGCTACCGAAAAGCAATTTGCTAGATGAAGAAATTGGGTAGCCTGTGAAGATATAGCCAAGAGATCTAGAGAAATAATAATAACATACTAATAATATAATTAAAGAATAAGAAAATAAAGAGAAGGAGACTAAGAAGAATACTAAAATTTAAAGAAAAGACTAATGGACTAAGGAGTCCTTATTAGTAGATGGTTCGTCAGGTGGGTATGATTTCAAAGGCTGTGGAGTGTTGGTGATGGTGGAAGTGGCGTGATTTCCTAGCAGCCTTTAGAACCTAAAACCAAGAAACTAGTATGAAATAAATTAAATTAAGCAGAAGAGAAGTATAGATAAGGAAAATAAAGGAGAGGAGAAAAGAAAAGTAGAACTGAAAAGGTTTCGGAGACCCTTGGTGTGTCAATTAGCTGAAGCTATCGGCATGGACTCATGTTGAGGTCTCCTCTGAGGAGACGATGCTTACCTTCTTACGTTTCTTCGGCATGATTTTTTTGTGTTCGCTCAAGAGTCTTGGACCTTTTCTATGAACAGAGAGAAAAATTTGAAAGAATAGAAGAAAGAAAGAAGATTTGAAAAAGGGATGGGCTGTGGGGATTTAAATAAGATTTCAAATCGCACGTTCCCACCCTTGTGCACCGAGGGTGTGTCGATTCACACGGCCGCATCGTACGATCGTGTTATGGAGTGTTTGTTCTTCCACACCGTTTGTTGTTTGGCACGCCCGTGCTCGATAAGTCAGTATCTTAGCACGATTGTGAGGCACGGCCGTGCTATTTTGTCGTGCCCGTGGTGTGGGTGGTTGGATCCGTGACATTGGGGGGTGGGTGGACTAACTTGCACGGCTCTGCTCTGTCAGTGTAGTGGTTTTAGTGGTCCATAAGACCACAAGCACAGCCGTGTGTAAGGTTGTGTGGCCTGGAAATCTACATTTTGTGTTAGTTTAAATGTTGAGAGAAAAGAGAAGGAAAGAAAAGAAAATAAATTTGAAAGTAAACAGTTTTAGCGCTCGGGTTGCCTCCCGAGAAGCGCTCGTTTAAAGTCTTAAGCTAGACTGTCCTTGACTTTGAAAATTTTAGGGAGGTTTAAAGGTTTGAATATTTTCCATTTTGCTGATAGTTTTATTTTCATGACAAAGTTTAGGTCGAGAAGCGTTTACCTTGAAATTGTCGAATATTGGATTGCTTACCTCGACTATTTCGTGTGGGAAAATATCGTGTACCTGAAGGAGTATTTCTTCCTTTTTCTTTAGGTCTGTTGAAGTAATGTGAGGATCGGCTTTGTCTAACAACACCTGGTCTCCTATTTTAAAGTGATTTGATGTCCCTATGAGCTCTTCTGGTGGTTCTTTTGGTTTTACTTCGTGTGGATCTGGCTTTTCTTTGATGTGTATCTTCTGCTCTTCTAAATTGTCGATCTTACGATTTTGTTTCTGGTGTGATTCTTCTGTGACGACTTGGGGCTATGAGTTGGCTCAGGTTTGATGTCTTGTGATGTTTCCTGCGATGAAGGTTGAACAATTTAGTTATCTATTGAAATGACTTTCTTACCTTCATCTTATATTGTTTTGGATGAGTCGAGAGCTTGAAGATTGACTGATTCTTCTCCTACACGAAGTATGAGTTCTCCTGTGGCAACATCAATTTTAGTCTTGGCAGTTGCAAAAAAGGTCTTCCTAAAATTAAAGGGATTGAATTTTCCTCATCCATGTCTAAAACAACAAAATCTATTGGGAAAACAAATTTATCAATTTTTACTAAAACGTCTTTAATAATGCCCCTAGGAATTCTAATAATTTTATCAGCTAGTTGAATACTCATCCTAGTTTGTTTGGGCTTCCCTAGACCTAGTCGTTTAAACAAAGGCATGAGGCATGACATTTATACTTGCCCTAAATCAGCTAACGATTATCAATAGTTAAACTACCAATTAAACATGGAATCGTAAAACTCCCTAGATCTTTTAGTTTTTGTGGTAGTCTATTTTGTAACATTACTGAGCATGTTGCGTTTAGTTCCACATGGTGCTCTTCATCTATTTTGCGTTTGTTCATCAAGAGCTGTCTTAAAAATCTCGAGTCGGGCATCTGAAAAAGAACTTCAAGAAGAGGTAAGTTAATATGTAATTTCTTTAAAAGTTTTAGAAACTTACTGAATTGTTCCTCTGAATCATCTTTTTTCAATGCTTCGGGATAAGGTATGCGAGTTTGGTATTCTTTGATTACCAATTTTGGCCTCTCTTGTGCTACCTCTATTTTACCTTTTTCTTCCTTGGTTTCTTGTACTGAGGTGGGCTCATCTACCTTTGTACCCTCTTGAGCTATGATGGCTTGGATCTACTCTTTTGGGTTTATTTCGTATTACTTGGTAGACGTCCTTGTTTACATTCGATCAAACCACGAAAAGGGCCTATGCATTTTCAGTAGGGCTTAGAGAAATGGCGCCATGTGCAAGAGGAATGGGCCGAGTTTGAGTCACTTGGGAAGCAAATAATGAAGGTTTTATTTTTGCTTCCATAAGCAATAGGGTGGACGGCACAAGCTTCTAGAAAGGAGGTGTTTTAATTCCATAAATATATGATTAATAAGTGATAAATAAGGATTTTCTTTTAATAAGATAATTGAGGAGATAAGTGATGGATTAAACACTTTTATTTTAAATAAAAGAGACAATATTATCACTTATGAGGAGTAGTAGCCAAGTAAGGGACTCTCCTATTGATAATTTCGGCTAAAGGGGGAGAGTTAAAGGATTTTTTCTCATCTTTTTCCTATGTGTGTCGAAAATTCCCTAGCCCCTATTTCTCTCTGCCGAAATCTTTACTAAGCAAAGACTCCATCTTTTCTTCTCCTCTCCTTTGTCATTGTTAAGCCAAAACCCTTCTCTTTTGATCCCTGTTAAATCTCCATAGCCGAATCTCTGTGACTCTAGGCAAGGAAGCAATTGATTAAAGGCATCAAGGTAAGGTTAAGTCGTTCAATTTCCTTTCTTTTCTATTTGCCGAAGAGAATGGCCTAATCCCTAACCTTGTTCATGGTCAATCTACAAGGATCTCTCGTGTTTCTACAATTACCAAATATAAGGATCAAGGATCTAAGGTAAGAACAATTAATTCTTGTTCTTCTAATTCTTTTAATCAAGGTACTAAAAGAAATAAAGTCCAAATTACATAAGATCTTCAAATGAAACATGGCCACCTCAAGGTCTACCGTCCCGGTCCGTCACTGTTCATCACCTGAATTACCGGGAATACCCCGAGACAGGGAGGTAGAATTTGGAATTGATTTGCTACCCGGAACAGTTCCTGTGTCAATCGCTCCATACCGAATGGCGCCAAAGGAGTTAGTGGAGCTCAAGGCTCAAATCCAAGAACTGTTGGATCGTGGGTTCATCTGACCCAGTGTGTCTCCGTAGGGAGCACCGGTCTTATTTGTGAAGAAGAAGGACGGAACTATGCGTATGTGCATAGACTACCGTCAGTTGAATAAGCTGACCATTAAGAACAAGTATCTTTTGCCAAGGATTGATGACTTGTTCGATCAGCTGAAGGGGGCCACAGTATTTTCAAAGATCGACTTAAGGTCGGGATATCATCAGTTGAAGGTGAAGGAGGCTGACATCTATAAGACCGCTTTTAGGAAAAGATATGGCCACTTTGAGTTTGTAGTGATGCCGTTTGGGTTGACGAATGCTCCAGCCGCATTCATGGACATGATGAATCGGGTTTTCCAACCCTACTTGGATAGTTTCGTCGTTGTGTTCATCGACGATATTTTGGTGTACTCGAAGTCGGAGGAGGAGCATGATGAGCATCTTCGAGTTGTGTTGGAAGTGTTAAGGGAGAAGAAGCTTTATGCCAAATTCAGAAAGTGTGAGTTTTGGTTTAAGGAGGTGGCATTCCTAGGACATGTGGTATCCGCAGAAGGAATAAGAGTAGCAAAGTAGTCGCTCATGAGACGTCCCACCGACCTAGTAAGTTCTCCAACTTGATTCTCGATCCCTTGATCGATTTTTGTTGTTCATCAAGTGTTGCTTGATCTTTTGGAGACGAGAATCAGAGTCGCCATGAATTTTGTCAAGATCTCTTCATGGTTTGATTTCTTTTCCGTGGATAGGGCTGATTTTGGTAATTTGGAGAAGGTTCTTGCCTTTGATTTCCTTGTCTGATGTAATAAGGCTGCGCCTTTGATTTCCTTGTCCTCCCACTAAAAATTTGGGTGGTTCCTCCAACCTCCAACTTGATTCTCGCATTATAAGTGTTACTATAAGGATTATTATTAGATCTTTTCAAATTGTTACCTATATAGTTTGTCCTCTTTCGTTATGTCTGCTGGTTGGTAGGGTGGGTACTCGAGTTTGCCACATTTCCACTCGTTCGCATTGCATGACTGGGTGTACCTGCGAAGAACATAGGTTATCAAGATTTTTATTCATTAACTCCACATGCATTGACAGTATTGCTACTGCGTCTATGTTGAAAACTCCGGCTGATTTTTTCGGTTTGGCTCTTGTAATTTGCCATTGATAGGTGTTCAACGACATCTCTTCAATAAAATCGTAAGCCACTTCAAGAGTTTTGTTATTCAAAGTTCCACCGGCTGATGAATTAATCATTTGCCTAGTTAGAGAATTCACACCGTTGTACAAAGTTTGGACTTGAAGCCACAAAGGTAATCCATGGTGTGGACATCTCCTTAAGAGATCCTTGTATCTCTCCCATGCATCATATAATGTTTTGCGTCATTCTGCACAAAAGAAGATATGTCATTCCTAAATTTGGCCGTTTTGGCCGGTGAAAAATATTTTAAAAATTTTTCGGTCATTTGATCCCATGTGGTGATTGACCCTCGTGGTAATGAGTTCAACCACTGCTTTGCTTTATTCCTTAATGAAAAAGGGAATAACCGAAGACGTATTGCATCATCAGAAACGCCATTTATTTTGAAGGTATCACAGAATTCTAAAAAATTAGATATATGAGTATTTGGATCTTCATCCTGCAAACCATCAAATTGAACAAACTGTTGAATCATTTGTATTGTGTTAGGCTTTAATTTAAAATTATTAGCGACTATAGCGAGCCTAACAATACTAGATTCTCGCTCTGTCAAATTAGGTTTAGCATAATCATACATAGTACGCGAGCATTCATTTCTTGCACATTTGGCGATGGATTGTTTTCGTCCATCCCTTCATGAGGATTGGATCTTTCTTGTTGTTCTTCTCTTTGGTAGTCTAGAGCTCGTCTAGTTTCTCTGCGATTCCTGCGAGCGGTAGCTTCAATGTCACTTTCGTATTCTAAAGGTCCTCTCGGGTTTCTTCTAGTAATAAACTAGAGGTACCTATTAGGAAAAGAAAGAAAGAAATTTAGAAAAACAAAGATATATGTAGAAAAATAAGAAAAAATTAAAAATAAAAAGTAATAGAAATAGAGCTTTCTTAATATTTTAGTTTCCCCGACAATGGTGCAAAAAACTTGATCGTGTCAAACAGTCGAGTTTTAATATTTATAAAAGAATGATCAAACCTGTAGACTAACTATGACAGCGAAGAGGCAAGTGCACCTATCGAACCATAGTATAGTTTAGGCAAGAATATCTTACCGAACCCAAGGGAACCTAAAAGTACTACTACTCACTTTCTTTCTATTATTTAGCCTAAAATATGGAGTGATTGGTTTATGAAACTAATGAAAAACTAAACTAGATGCAAAGACAAAAGAATGAATTGAAAAAAGACTTTTGGAAAGCTCAGTTGATGAAGACGATACCCTCAGGAAGAATCCACCTATGACTTCACTTATTATTTATTCCCCAAACCATATGATTTCTTTACTTAGCTTGATCCGTGAGACTCCCTAACCTATATTAAACCCTCTCTCAAGGCGAATAACGTCTAACCTTAGGTTAATTAGTGGAACTCTCGTTCTTTTATAATAACCCCTAAAGAAGCAGTAATGTAACACCCCAAACCGGTTAATACACCACGACCGAATCTGGTATGTCATAGGGGAAAACGTTTTGAAGAAAATCGAGTTGCCGGTTTAGTTTTAGAAAAAATATTCTTTAGATGTCTAATGTTCGTAAAAATCAGGTGCATGATTAGTTAAAAACCGATAGTATACTTTGAAATCCCAAAAAATCAATCTCTAAAATTTAGTTGTCGATCCATAGGTTAGAAAAACATGTATATATATATATTTTAAGAAAAACTCGAATGATTGCTTTGAAAACCGTTTGCATTTGAGTGTGGAAACTTAAATTCAAAAATTATTTAAGTTGTCGAAAACATTTGAGTTGTCATTTGTTATCAAATAATTTATATTACCCGATAGTAAAAATTTTGAAAACTATTATGTTCATATTATTAAAATTTGTCAAGTAATTTACTTAGCCATGTTTAAAATAAATCCAAAGCATATAAATAGTCCAAAAGCATAAACTTAAAAGTCCTTATTACAAACCCAAATAAATGAAACCAAATTTAAAAGAAATAAAGTACCCGAGCAAAGTCCATGTAAAACCGAGTTTATTTATTGAATGGCCACCTCGAGTCCTACCCGCTCCTCATCCGCGATCTACTTAATCACACGAAAAGATAAGGAGAAGGTGAGTCACCAAGACTCGATGCATAAATCCTTCCCCGCTTAATGCAACATACTTACACAATCCATAACCAAGTAATATAGATAATGCACCAACCTAGCCATCCATAACTCCTTTTCTACCCCGCGTGGTACCAAACCACTAGTGGTGACAAACCACCGGTGACCCAAAGTCACGATATCCATTAATAATGTGGTGCCAAACCACTGGTGACCCAAAGTCACAAATAATCCATCTGTGGCGGCCAACCCACGCCAGTGATACCAAATCACTGGCGACAATCCCGTAATATCAAATGTGGGGCCAACCCATCGTGGTGCTAAGCCAACGGACGAGTCACTATGAGGTGCCAAACCTCCGTGACCCAAAGTCACAAAATAATCGTGATACCAAACCACCGGTGGTGCCAAACCTCTGTGTCCCAAAGACACGGATATCAAATCTTCCCCCTCCTCTCATATCACCCACATCAATGCATCACATGTACAAATCATGCCTTAATATGAACATATAGCAAATATATCATAGTTTATGGTATTAAGCATCATATAGCAAAATCATATTGAAATGGGCTTACCCGTATCTTTGCTCATACCCATAAGGTATCATATCAGGATCAACACAGTTTTCGGTTTATCACATATTAGGTTATTAATGTATATATATACTACGTTATAAAGTGTGTAAGTTACACACCTGTCACTAACGCAAGCACTAAATCTCGAAGACCCGATCTACAACACTAGATCTCCTTGCCCTACATTCGGCCAACACTTAGATCAATAACATAGGCCATTCGGCCAACAACAACCTTAATCTCAAAAGCCTTCGGCTTTTCAACCATTTAAAGAATGATGAACTAACATAGATACCCTTACCACTTGACTTACCAACTTCGATTGCTAGAGAATAGAGGCTTAGATCGACTGCTTCCAAAGTCCCGAAGAGCCTAGAAGAAATCGGTTCCTATGAATGGTTAAAACCTTGCTAACAAATGCCCAAAAATTCGGCTTTTGCCCTTATGAGAATCAACAGAGAAAAGAGAAATGAACCAAAAGAAATACGGCCATGAACACTTACCCCTTTCCAAAACCGATTGAAGAAAACCAAAAGAAGATCTACCCTTGATATTCAGCCAAGGCAAAACAAAAAGGGTTTGGAAAATTTTGGTAAAATGGTTGAGTGATGAAGGAGTTTCGCTATGGTTGCTAGAAAACTAACAAATAGGTTTGGTTCAAGAAAAAAAGAGGAATGGGAGAAAGATGGTTGGTATTTGGCTTAGGCTTAAAGAAAAGGGATTAAGGGTTTCACAAAAGAAAAAAAAGAAGAAAAATATGGTTTTGAGCAGTTATGAGAGAAAGAAAAGAGATGGGGAAAAGAAGGTTTGTCCAAGCACTTGTGAAGAAGAAAAAGATGAAGGAAGAGAGTTTCTTTTCACTACAAAAAAAATAAAATATAAGAGAGAGGCTCCAAAGGAGATTCTACCAAATGTCTAAGAGAGAAATCAACAAATACCTATGGACAAACAGCTTTTCCTTCACTATGATGCACTAGAGAGAAATCGGCAAAGCTCATAGGGTTTTCGGTTATGACTCAAAACAAAGAATGAAGGCCTTCCAAGCTAGCCGAAAATGACCACCTAACCAAAGGAAATTTCGGCAACAACTAGCTACCAACAAAACAAAATTCGGGCACTCCCGCCTAGGCCCCAAAATCGTCCAAATACATGGACTTCAAAGTCAAACTTTTCCACACAAAAGTTTCCATAGCAAACACCTTATATCATGCCTTGTGTTCCTCTTCAATTCCTTAATCAAAATGATTTCTTTCCCCAAGATCAAGCTTGCCTAAACTATTATTCAACTTGCCATAAAATTTAAAGTCCAACTTACCAAATATAAAGCTTGGCCGATACTTGATGTAAGGATGCATAAAATAAAATCTTCAAATTGCACTCCATGCTATTCAACCACTCCCTCAAGCAACCATTCATCGCCATATCCATCATGCCACTAACTCCTTTTGTGCTTAAATTCCCCACAAATTACACTTAACCCCTATCTCCTTGACTCCCTCTAACTAAAGCTTAAAACAAAATTTTCCTACAAATGAGCCTACTCTTGGCTTATTCCTAAACCCTAGAACAACAATCCGTACTCATGCAAAACAATACAATCACAAATAACCCCTATTTCAGGATATTACAATTCCACCCCCTTAAAATAATTTCGACCTCGAAATTACCTGGTCAAATGAGTTGAGGGTACTGCTGCCTCATCACATCCTCCAGTTCCCCCGTAGCTTCTTCCACACCATGGTTTCGCCATAATACCTTCACTAATGGAACTAACTTCCTACGCAACACTTTTAACATCTCGATCTAGAATTTGCACTGGTTCTTCTTCCACCGTCAAATCTGGATTCACTTCTAATTCCTCCACTGCCACAACATGCAATGGATCAGAACGATAGCGTCTAAGCATGGAGACATGGAACACATCGTGTATCTGACTCAACTTGGCTGGCAACTTGAGCTGATAGGCTACTGGTCCCATTCGTCTCAACACCTTATACGGCCCAATAAACCTTGGACTTAACTTTCCTTTTCTCCCAAATCTTAACACTTTCTTCCATGGCGAGACCTTCAAAAAGACCTAGTCACCCATGGCAAACTCTATATCCCTCCGCTTGAGATCGGCATATGACTTCTGCCTGTCCGAAGCTTCCTTTAAATGACAACTTCACCTTGTCCTCAGTCTTAGCAACCAACTCTGGTCCTAACATCTGACGCTCACCAAACTCTATCTAGCAAGTAGGTGTACGACACTTCCTACCATACAACGCCTCATATGGTGCCATCTTAATGCTTGCCTGATAACTATTGTTGTATGCGAACTTAGCTAATGGTAAAAACTCTTCCCAGCTGCCTCTAAAGTCCAAAACACAACCTCTTAGCATATCCTCTAAAATCTGTATAACCCTTTCCGATTGCCCGTCAGACTGTGGATGAAATACCGTACTGAAATCCAACCACGTACCCAAAGCCTGATGTAACGCTCTCCAAAACCTCGACGTAAATCTAAGATCTACATCGAGATGTTCGACATTGGCACATCATGCAACCCGACTATCTCATACATACAACTTAGCTAACTTCAGCGCGAGTAATCCACCCTTACCGGAATGAAATGAGCTGACTTAGTCAAACGATCCACAATCACCCAAACTGAGTCCTTCTTACTAGGTGTAAGGGGTAATCCACTAACAAAGTCCATAGTGATCCTTTCCCACTTCCACTGTGGAATCTTCACCGGCTGAAGTAACCCAGACGGTAACTGATGTTTAGCCTTGACCTGCTGACACGTCAGACATTTACCCACAAACTCAGTTACCTCCCGCTTTAGTCCTGGCCACCAAAACTGCTCTCTTAAATCCCGATACATCTTGCTACCTCTAGGATGCATAGCGTATGGGCTGCTATGTGTGTCCTGAAGAATCCTCTGCCTCAACTCAACATCCTTCGACATACAAGCTCACCCTTGAAAACACAATACTCCATCACTGGACAAACTATAATCCTCTAAACCACCATTCTGAACCTGCAATCTCCGATCATTCAAACCCTCATCCTCTAACTGTTTCTCCTTAATCTGCTCTAACCAAGTCGGTTTAACTTGCAGTTCTGCCAACAGACTCCTATCGTCATACAAGCTAAGATGGGTAAACATTGCTCTTAAGTCTGATACAACCTTACGGCTCAATGCGTCTACTACCACGTTAGCCTTGCCCGGATGATACTCAATCGAACAGTCGTAGTCCTTCAACAACTCAATCCATCTGCGCTGCCTCAAATTCAAATCCTTCTGAGTCAAAAGATACTTTAGACTCTTGTGATCTGTGTAGACTATCGACTTCTCTCCGTACAAATAGTGTCTCCAAATCTTCAAAGCGAAAACCACTGCAGCTAATTCCAAGTCATGCGTCAGATAGTTAACCTCATGTGGTCTCAACTGTCGAGATACATAAGCCACTACCTTTCCTTCCTGCATCAGCATACATCCCAAGCCAGTATGTGATGCATCACAGTAAATCGTGAATTCTTTGCCTACCTCAGGCTGAATTAAAATCGGAGCTTCAGTTAGAATCTTCTTCAACTTGTCGAAACTTCCTTGCTGCTTCTCAGTCCACTCAAATGGAACTCCTTTCCTCAACAACTTGGTCATTGGTGCTGCGATCAAAGAAAATCCCTCTACAAATCTTCTAATACCTGCGGACCAGAAAACTCTGAATTTATGCCACTGACTTAGGCGGCTTCCAATCCAACACTGCCTCAATCTTGCAAGGATCCACTCTAATCCCCTCAGCTGATACTACGTGACCTAAAAAAATCACTCCCTAAGCCAGAACTCGCACTTACTAAATTTGGCATATAGCTGCTTTTCCCTTAGGATCTGCAACACTACTCGCAAATGCGCATCATGCTCCACCTCTGACTTTGAGTATACCAAGATATCGTCTATAAATACCACGACAAACTGATCCAAATATTGCTGAAATACTCGATTCATCATGTCCATGAATGCTGCCGGCGCGTTAGTCAACACAAACGGCATTACCAAAAACTCGTAGTGCCCATTCCGAGTGCGAAATGTCGTCTTATGGATATCAGCCTCTTTCACATTTAGCTGATGATACCCAGACCTTAAATCAATCTTGGAGAAAATTGCTGCCCCCTTAAGCTGATCAAACAAGTCATCTATCCTCGGCAATGGATACCTATTTTTGATCATCAGCTTGTTCAACTGGCGATAGTCTATACACATCCGCATCGTACCATCCTTTTTCTTGACAAAGAGTACCGGTGCTCCCCAAGGCGAAACACTTGGTTAGATAAAACCTCTATCCAACAACTCCTGAATTTGAGCCTTCAATTCCACCAATTCCTTCGGCGCCATCTTATACAGAGCGATAGACACTGGCGCAGTTTCGGGTAATAGATCTATTCCAAATTCGACTTCATGATTCGGAGGCAGTCCCGGAAGTTCTTCTGAAAATACATCAGCATATTCCCTTACCGTTCAGACATTCCCTACAGCAGACTCCTTAGCCTCCAACGCACACACATAAACCATAAATGCCTCACAGCCCTTCCTGACCAAGTTCTCAGCTTTCAACGCAGATACCACGTTGGATAGATAATCTCTTCTATTACCTATCATAACCACCTCTTCACCCTCAGCTGTCTTCAAAATCATGCACTTAGCAGCGCAATCCAAACTTGCCTGGTATTTGACCAACCAGTCCATCCCAAGAATCAGATCGAAGTCCCCAAACGGTAGTTCCATCAGATCAGCTACAACCACTACCCCTTGGAGTTCTAGGGGTACATCCCTATACACCTTATTCACTACTACAGAGTGACCTAGAGGGCTAAGTACTATCATCTCCCTAGAAGTAGTCCTAGAGTCTAAGTTCATGGTTTCTACTATGCTACTAGCAACATACGAATGCGTCGAACCCACATCTATCAAAGTAGTATATGGTAAACCAAAGATTAAGAACGTACTGGTGATGACATCCGGTGGGTCGCCCTCCTCTCGACGCCTTGCTGCATATACTAACCCAGGATGTCTTGCCTCAGTGTTGCCTGCACCTCTACCCGGTGCTCCGCGGCCCCGACCATAACCATTACATCCTCTACCGTTACCACGACCCCTCTGCATGGCGGTCCCTTATTTCTGAATTGAACACGACCCTGACCCTCAGACTGATTCCTGGCTAGCTTACGTGTACAGTCCCTCACACGATGATCCAGCGAGCCACACTCAAAACATCCTTTTCCACTAGTCCAACATTCGCCCTAATGAGATTTTCGGTATCGATTACACTGCGCTGGTCCATGATTAGCAGTAACAGGCCTCTCAGATTGGTTCGGCCCACTCTGGCTAGCCCTTTTTTGAGAATTACCAGTCGACCCAGATGATCCAAAACCTCTCTTATGTTTATTCCTGTCGTGATTCTGCCTCATAAATTCCTTTATCCCTTCGGCTATCTTAGCCTTTTCAACTAGCACAGTAAACTCTTACTCCTACTGTGGAGCAATCAGCAATCTCAACTCATCTCTCAATCCGTCCTCGAACCTGACACATCGCTTGTGCTTTGTAGCCATGCTACCTCTTGCATACCGACTCAATCTTAAAAATTCTACCTCATACTCTGATACGGACTTGCTCCCCTGAACCAGTCTCAGAAATGCCTTCCGCTGCAGATCAATGTAACTAGACCCAACATATTTCTTCTGATACGCTGTCTTAAAATAGTCCCAAGTGAGATCCTCCACTGCAGCACTATCCCGCACCGTGAGCCACCACTGGTATGACTCATCCCGATGAAGCGACACTATCCCTTTCATCTTTTCCTCAGCATTTAGATCCAAGTCATCCATGATTCGCTCCATCGCCTCTAACCAATATTCAGCCGTACTGGGAGCCACACCAGAAACACCTCGAAATACCTCAGCTCCATTGGCTCGGAGTCGCTCAGGTATAAATTTTTGAGCTCCCACGCCTTCACCTACTCTAGCTACCCTCTCAAGAACTCGCAGCATCGCCTGAGACACTGTGTCATCCCCTGTTTGATCCAGGAACTCACCACCTACAGTCGGTAGTGGTGCTGGTATCTCATTTTTTGACCCCTGACCAGACCTCACTGGCTCAGGCACAGCCATCCTACCCCGATCGCGTCCACGCGTATTATGACCTCGACCTCGAGTGCTCATGTCTAAAGTCTCGATTATCTGATTTAAAAGTTTTATGCTTTAGTCATTATTCCACTATCTTTAAAGCACGGTTTTATGAATACTTTTTATTAAAGAGTTTTGTTTTCGCGAGTCCATAGAGTCCTATAAATTTCAGTCTCTAAGGTAGTCCACTAACACTAGTCATTGAAAGTTTATAACATCCAAAAATCACAACCAAAGGCTAGGGGTACTTACCTGGGCGGATTGGTGCTAGAGACTCGGTGCCATACCTCTCATACCATATAATCTTAAACAAAAATATTCAAAAACCATATTTTAAAACATTTTGGGCCTCGGGCCCACAGCCGAGCCTTTGAACTTGGCTCTGATACCAAAATTGTAACACCTCAAACCCGATCAATGCACCACGACCGAATCTGGTATGTCACAGGGGAAAACGTTTTGAAGAAAATTGAGTTGACGGTTTAGTTTTAGAAAAAAAAATCTTTAGATGTCTAATGTTTGTAAAAATCAGAAGCATGATTAGTTAAAAATTGATAGTATACTTTGAAATCCCTAAAAATCAATCTCTAAAATTTAGTTGTCGATCCACAGGTTAGAAAAATGTATATATATATATATATTAAGAAAAACCTGAATGATTGCTTTGAAAACCGTTTGCATTTGAGTGTGGAAACTTAAATTCAAAAATTATTTAAGGTCGAAAACATTTGAGTTGTCATTTGTTATCAAATAATTTATATTACCCGATGGTAAAAATTTTGAAAACCATTGCGTTCATTTTATTAAAATTTGTCATGTAATTTACTTAGCCATGTTTAAAATAAATCCAAAGCATATAAATAGTCCAAAAGCATAAACTTAAAAGTCCTTATTACAAACCCAAATAAATGAAACCGAATTTAAAAGAAATAAAGTACCCAGAGCAAAGTCCATGTAAAAACTGAGTTTATTTATTGAATGGCCACCTCGAGTCCTACCCGGCTCCTCATCCGCAATCTACGAATCACCTGAAAAGATAAGGGAGAAGGTGAGTCACCAAGACTCAGTGCATAAATCCTTCCCCCGGTTAATGCAATATACTTACACAATTCATAACCAAGTAATATAGATAATGCACCCAACCTAGCCATCCATAACTCCTTTTCTACCCCGTGGTACCAAACCACCGGTGGTGCCAAACCACCGGTGACCCAAAGTCACGATATCCATTAATAATGTGGTGCCAAACCACTTTGGTGACCAAGTCATGAATAATCCATCTGTGGGGCCAACCCACGTTGTGATACCAAATCACTGGCGATAATCCCGTAATATCAAATGTAGGGCCAACCCACTATGGTGCTAAGCCACTGGGACGAGTCGCTATGAGGTGCCAAATCTCTGGTGACCCAAAGTCACAAAATAATCTGTGGTACCAAACCATTGGAGGTGCCAAACCTCTGGTGTCCCAAAGACACGGATATCAAATCTTGCCCCTCCTCTCATATCACCCACATCAATGCATCACATGTACAAATCATGCCTTAATATGAACATATAGCAAATATATCATAGTTTGTAGTATTAAGCATCATATAGCAAAATCATATTGAAACGGACTTACTCGTATCTTTGCTCATACCCATAAGGTATCATATCAAGATCTACACAATTTTCAGTTTATCACATATTAGGTTATTAATGTATATATATACTAAGTTATAAAGTGTGTAAGTTACACACCTATCACTAACGCTAGCACTAAATCCTGAAGACCCGATCTACAGCACTAGATCTCCTTGCCCTACATTCGGCCAACACTTAGATCAATAACATAGGCCATTCGACCAACAACACTTAATCTCAAAAGCCTTGACTTTTCAACCATTAAAGAATGATGAACTAACATAGATACCCTTACCACTTGACTTACCAACTTTGATTGCTAGAGAATAGAGGCTTAGATTGACTGCTTCCAAAGTCCCGAAGAGCCTAGAAGAAATCGGTTCCTATGAATGGTTAGAACCTTGCTAACAAATGCCCAAAAATTCAGCTTTTGCCCTCATGAGAATCAACAGAAAAAAGGGAAAAAAACCAAAAGAAATACGGCCATGAACACTTACCCCCTTCCAAAACTGATTGAAGAAAACCAAAAGAAGATCTACCCTTGATATTTGGCCAAGGCAAAAAAAAAAAAGGGTTTGGAAAATTTCGGTAAAATGGTTGAGTGATGGAGGGAGTTTCGGCTATGGTTGCTAGAAAACTAACAAATAGGTTTCGGTTCAAGAAAAAAAAGAGGGAATGGGAGAAAGATGGTTGGTATTTGGCTTAGGCTTAAAGAAAAGGGATTAAGGGGTTTCGACAAAAGAAAAAAAAAGAAGAAAAATGTGGTTTTGAACAGTTATGAGAGAAAGAAAAGAGAGATAGGGAAAAAGAATGTTTGTCCAAGCACTTGTGAAGAAGAAAAAAGATGCAGGGAAGAGAGTTTCTTTTCAACTACAAAAAAAATAAAATATAAGAGAGAGGCTCCAAAGGAGATTCGGCCAAATGCCTAAGAGAGAAATCAACAAATACCTATGGACAAACGGCTTTTGCTTCACTATGATGCACTAGAGAGAAATCGGCAAAGCTCATAGGGTTTTCGGTTATGACTCAAAACAAAGAATGAAGGCCTTCTAAGCTAGCCGAAAATGACCACCTAACCAAAGGAAATTTCGGCAACAACTAGCTACCAACAAAACAAAATTCGGTCACTCCCTCCTAGGCCCCAAAATCGTCCAAATACATGGACTTCAAAGTCAAACTTTTCCACACAAAAGTTTCCATAGCAAACACCTTATATCATGCCTTGTGTTCCCTCTTCAATTCCTTAATCAAAATGATTTCCTTCCCCAAGATCAAGCTTGCCTAAACTATTATTCAACTTGCCATAAAAATTTAAAGTCCAACTTACAAAATATAAAGCTTGGCCGACACTTGATGCAAGGATGCATAAAAATAAAATCTTCAAATTGCACTCCATGCTATTCAACCACTCCCTCAAGCAACCATTCATGCGCCATATCCATCATGCCACTAACTCCTTTTGTGCTTAAATTCCCCACAAATTACACTTAACCCTATCTCCTTGACTCCTCTAACTAAAGCTTAGAAACAAAAATTTTCCTACAGCTCGAGCCTACTCTTGGCTTATTCCTAAACCCTAGAACATCTCACTTAACAACACAACAATCCGTACTCATGCAAAATAATACAATCACAAATAACCCCTATTTCATGATATTACAATTAAATCGATCAATGGATTCCCATATTAGGTTTCACCCTAATCCAGCAAAATCTCGTTACCCTATCTCTAGGCGCCCAATCAACTCCGCTCAATTATGCTAGGTCTACTCTTAGGCAGGGTCTATTCCTCCTCCACCTAAGCACATCAGATTAAATTAAGCAACATAATTAAGAACTAACTAAGTACTTATCATATAATTTAGAAATCAAATAACAAAATTCATCATAGGTTTCATCCCCTTCAGGTATCTGAAGGGTTTAGTTCATAACTAAATAGGAAAACATCTCAAGAGAAAAGATAAAACAAAACATAAGAAATCCCCAAAACCCTCTGAAGGAATTGAAGTGGAGATTCTCCGTCTTGAGTAGAACTCCGGCTTCTTGAGATGGATCAACTGGCTATCTTTAAGTGATTCCTTAAAAGGTGAAAGCTTCGACAAAAACCTCTGCCAAAAAGCCATCCGTTTCAATGTCTGCCTTGGGTTGTTTATATAGGCTTTTGAGATGCTTTACTTGGCTCCTAAGTACCTCTTTCAAGTAGAATTATTATTAGGGTGTTTAAGTAGACTTAAGAGTATGTTTCTTTGGCTTCAAGCATCAAATTTCGAGTGAAATTGCTTATTCCGTGGTAGAGGCATGCCCTTGGCACACGCTCATGTAAATCGGGGTTGGGTCGTGCCTTGATTCTGTCATTTTGGGCACGGCCATGGCACGACCGTGTGAGTTGGGATTTAGGCCGTGCTTCAGGTCTATCAATAGGGACACGACCATGTAATTCACTTGACACACCCGTGTGTAGTAATGAGGTGATGCGTGGCCGTGCAACTTGTGAGTTAGGTTATACTTTAGGTAGTCAGCGAGACACGGCCATGCAAGATTTGTGCCAGGCCGTGTTGATTTCTTGCTAAGGTCCATTTGCTCCGTTTTAAGCCAGTTTTGTGTTCTTTTTATCCTTGAGTGCTTTCCTGAGTATATGGCATGAAAAGAAAGGATTACAAGCACCTTTTTATATAAATCAAGGGCTAAATCATCAAAAAGCATACTAAATGTGGGATTAAAATATGTTACTTTTATGGTTTATCAATCATCGAGTAAGGCCTTTCACTCAGCATCAAAGAAGTTCAGAGATGAGTCCAGTCAACATAAGGCTACTTCAGATTTCTCTAGACAAGATAGAGATCATCCACCTGCGGGCTCCCGAGCTATTTCGATGGCTAGTATTGGTAATGTTCAGCATAACCGGGCTGAGTGCAAACACTATGGAAAATGGCATTTTGGGAGCTGTAGATTGCATATCGGTCCTGTTTTAAGTGTGGAACGATGGATAACTTTATTAGAGAATGCCCGATGTTAGCAGAGCAAAACACTGTTTAGAATGTGAGACCGAGCAACGTGTCAGCATGAGGCAGATCACCCAGACATTTGGGTAATGTAGGTGGTAGTCAGGGGGGAACAAAAGATACAATGATTCGGTCAGAGGCTCGTACACCTGCTAGAGCATATGCTATACGTGCTCGCGAGGATGCTTCTTCACCAAATGTCATTAATGGTGCTTTCACTCTTTATGATATTAGTGTAATTGCGTTGATTGATCCTGGTTCGACTCATTCTTATGTATGTGAAACATTAGTATCCAGTAAGACTCTGCCTGTTGAGTCTACTGAGTTTTGATTCGAGTATCAAATCCCTTGGGTCGGTGCATTTTGGTTGACAAAGTTTACAAAGGTTGTCCGTTGATAATTCTGGGAATGGACTGGTTGACTTTGCATGATGCTGTTGTTAATTGCAAAAGAAAGACCATTGATTTGAGATGTCAGAACGAAAAAATTATTCGATTGAATTTAATGATCTGAATGGGTTATCAGTAGAAATATCTTCGATATGAGCTCGGAGGTATATGAGAAAATGGTATGAAGCTTACTTTGCTTATGTGCATTAATTACCGACAGCTCAATAAGGTAATATAAAGAATAAATACCCATTGCCATGAATTGACAATTTGTTTGATCGGTTGAAAAGGGCTTCAGTGTTTTCAAAAATAGATTTGAGGTCGAGTTATTATCAATTGCGAGCCAGAGATTTCGATGTGCCAAAGGCTGCTTTTCGAACGAGGTACAGACACTATGAGTTTTTGGTTATGCCTTTTGGACTCACTAATGCACCTATTGTCTTTATGTATCTGATGAATCAGATTTTCAGTCAGTATTTGGATCGATTTGTAGTAGTGTTTATAAATGATATTTTGATCTACTCCAGAGATGAAACCGAGCATGCTGGGCACCTGAGACTTGTGCTAAAAACTTTGCGAGATAAACAGTCGTATGCAAAGTTTAGCAAATGTGAATTTTGGTTGAGTGAAGTCAGTTTCTGGGCCACGTTGTTTTAGCATCAGGTATTCGGGTTGATTCGAATAAAATATCGGCTATACTCGATTGGAAACCACCAAAGAATATTTCTGAAATTTGAAGCTTCTTGGGACTTGTTGGTTATTACAGATGATTTGTGAAAGGTTTTTCTATAATAGCTACCTCATTGACAAAGCTATTACAGAAAGATGTTAGATTTGAATGGTCGGAAAAGTGTCAGAAAAGTTTCGATCAGATGAAAGCTCTTTTGATCAAGCTCAGTGCTAGTTCAGCCTGAATCGGGTAAAGAATTTGTTGTTTATAGTGATGCATCTTTAAATGGTTTGGGTGTGTTTTAATGCAAGAAGGCAAAATTGTAGCCTATGCTTCGAGACAATTGAAACCTTATGAAAGAAATTACCCAACGCATGATTTAGAGCTAGCAGCCATTGTGTTCGTGTTAAAGATATGGTGTCATTATCTATTTGGTGAGAAATGTCATGTTTATTCAGATCACAAGAGTTTGAGGTATTTAATGACACAAAGAGATTTGAACCTGAGACAACGCAGATGGTTAGAGCTGTTAAAAGATTACAAGTTAGTGATTGAATATCATCTGGGAAAGGCTAACGTTGTTGCTGATGCTTTAAGTCGGAAGTCATTATTTGCTCTCCGTGCGTTGAATGCATAAATGGCTATGATTGGTGATGGTTTGATAGTAGCCGAATTAAAAGTAAGGCCGTTGTTTATTTAACAAGTTAGTAATGCCCAGAAAGTTGACAAAGATTTGTTGGCAAGACGAGTTTAGTGTGAAAGTAACGTTGAATCAGAGTTTCAAATTGATGAGAATGACTGTTTGAAATTCAAAGATCGAATATGTGTTCCGAGGGATTCAAATTTGATTAAGACAATATCGAATGAAGCTCACAGTGGCCGATTATCTGTTCATCCGGGTACCACAAAAATGTATAATGATCTAAAACAGTTCTATTGGTGGTCTGGTATGAAATGGGACATATCTGAATTTGTCTCGAAGTGCTTAGTTTGTCAATAGGTAAAGGCCGAATATCAGGTGCCTTCTGGGTTACTTTAGCCGATTATGATACCTAAATGGAAATGGGACGAGTAACTATGGATTTCGTATCCGGCTTGCCTATGACACCGAGTAAGAATGATGCAATTTGGGTTATAATGGATAGACTAACCAAATCAGCTCACTTTGTTCCAGTTCGTATGGACTATTAGCTCGATAAGCTTACTGAGTTGTATGTATCTCAAATTGTGAGATTACATGGTGTGTCAATTTCTATTGTTTCGGACAGAGACCTGAGATTCACGTCACGATTTTGGAGGAAATTGTATGATGCTCTAGGTACCAAACTACACTTTAGCACAACTTTTCATCTGCAGACAGACGGTCAATCTAAACGAATGATTCAGATGTTTGAGGATATGTTGAGATGTTGCATCCTCGAGTTTGAAAGTACGTGGGAACGATACTTACCTCTGATTGAATTTGCTTACAATAATAGCTTTCAATCTAGTATCAAAATGGCACCCTACGAAGCTTTGTATGGTCGTAAATTTCGTACACCTTTGTACTAGACTGAGCTCAAAAATAAGATACACGGGGTTGATATGATTAAAGAGACTGAATAGAAAGTGGCAGTGATTCGTGATAGTCTGAAAGCTGCATCAAATCGATAAAAGTCATATGCAGATTTGAAACGTAAAGACATTGAGTTTCATATCAGAGATCGGGTTTTTTTGAAAGTTTCTCCGTGGAAGAAAGTGCTTCGATTTATACGCAAAGGTAAATTAAATCCGAGGTTCATCAGACCGTATGAGATCATCGAACGTGTTGGGCCTATTGCTTATAGATTAAAGCTGCCTTCTGAACTAGAAAAGATACACAATCTATTTCATGTCTCGATGCTTCGTAGATATAGATCTGATCCGTCGCATGTGATTGCCCCGTCTGAGATTGAAATCCGATCTGATATGACGTACAAGGAAGAACTGATCCATATCTTAGATTGTGAAGTGAAAGAGTTGAGAAAAAGAAAATTATGTTAGTAAAAGTATTATGGAATCGTCATGGAATAGAAGAGGCTACGTGGGAGCCTAAGGATTCAATGAGACAACAATATCCGACTCTATTTACCGGTAAGATTTTTGGGGACAAAAATCCCAAAGGGGGAGAGTTGTAACAGTTCGAATTTGACCCTAATCGGAACAATGGTTTCGGGACCATGAATCTGAGTCTAAAAATTTTTTGAATATTTTTTTTGTGTTTATTATATGTGAATTAGTAAATGTGAAAGTTTCGTATAAAAATTTGATTGTTTAGGTGTTTAATTAAATAAAAGGACTTAATCGCGTAAAGTGTAAAAGTTATAAACCATAGTGAAAAGTGCTTAGTTGATAGTGGCTTTCTAATATGAAGTCCTTAAGGAACAAAAAGCCCAATTTTAAGTTACTGGGCGGTTGAAAGACTGGTAAACCAATGTTTAAGTTTTATGTTATTAATTAGAAAAAGGTTAAAATTATAATTTGGATATTATAATATATATGATAAAATTTTAACAATTAAAAGAAGCCAATATCATTCTTTTCCATGACCGAAAATAAAAAAATAAGAAAAAGAGCTTAGAAAAGCTTCATGTTTCGGCAACAAATTATCTTGATTAATGTATGTTTAGTTTTCGGTTTTTGATAATTTTTACGTTTTTGAAATCGTTGCTTCGAATACTTCAAGACCCACTGTAACATCCTAGATATGGGGTTATGCGTTTGTGCATAATTCATGAGTAGTAGGTTTTGGCGGTGTTTGGAAGTGAATTAAGGGCTTTTAAAATCCTAGGATGGAAGAAAGCTTTGGACAATTATTGGTTTTAAGTTAAAAACAAGAAGTGATGTGGAAAAGTGGCAAGGGCGCCACCTAAGGTGCAAGGGTTATGGCATCAAGTGAAGTACTTTGAGGAAGAGGTTCGAATCCCATTGTGTGCATCTTTGCTTAATTTTATGAAATAGCATGTTTCTTGTGATATGTGGTGTGCATTTTTAGAACCTTGGAAATGTAAGGAAATGTATGGAAATGTATGGAAATGTAAGGAAATGTATGGAATGTATGGAAATGTAAGGAAATGTATGGAAATGTAAGAAATGTATGGAAATGTAAGAAAATGTATGGAAATGTATGGAAATGTATGGAAATGTATGGAAATGTAAGAAATGTATGGAAATGTACGGAAATGTAAGGAAATGTAAGGAAATATAAGGAAATGTAAGGAAATGTAAGGAAATGAAAGGAAATGTAAGGAAATGTAAGGAAATGTAAGGAAATGTAAGGATATGTAAGGAAACTTGGAAATGATTTAGAAATGTTAAGTTTCAAAAAGAGAAAAGTTAACATTTTGGAAACCTAAGTAAAATAGGAAAGTGAACATTTTGGAAACCTAGGAAATGTCAAGTTTAAAGAGCCAAACGAAAATTTTGGAAACTTAGAAATGGCTTAGAAATGTCGAGTTTTAAAGTTTAAAGAGGAAATTAAGGCAAGGTGGCCTTAAGAGAAAAGTATGTGAAATTTGACACACAATTGGGCTTGAAAAGTGGCTTGGAGATGCCACTTAGGGCCTCTGAAATGGCGCCACATGCAAGTGTATTTGGGCGTGGATCGAGTCACTTAGGAAGCAAATAAAAGAAGTTTTATTTTGCTACAAAAGCAGAGAGGTGGAATGACAAGTGCGCTCTTAAAGAGGAGTTTTATTTCCTTTAGAATTTCGCTAATTAGGAGATAATTGTTGGATTAATTCTTTTGATAAAGTGATAATTATCACATAGGAAGAGTGGTGGCCAAGTAGGGACTCTAGCCTAGTAATTTAATTATAAAAGGGAAAGAAGGCCATTCATTCATTCACTCTTCCTTTGCGAATTTCTTAAGCAGATTCTCCTCTCTCTGAAAATTCCTCTGCTTTATTCTTCCTTCTCTTTTCTTTCTAATCCTCCAAAAGTCGAAAGTTGTGAGAGCATCATTTAGCCATAGCCAGAATCTCTGAAGGTTGAAGTGAAGGTGCAATCAATTCCTTCAAATAAGGGTAAGATCCAAGTTTAGTTTCCATTCTTTTATATTTTAGACTTATCAAAATTTAGGGACTAATTTCGATTATTAATCTTGGCGAATCATGGAAGGAGAAGTTCTTTTCGAAGGTACACCATAGGTCATGCGTTCTCTAGTTATTCGGTGAATTTGGGTTTAAGATCCTTAAGGTAAGTGACTATGAATATTCGTGAAGACCCTATTTTTGTAGTAGATCTATTATTATGTGTTTTAAACTGAAAACTAACCGATTCAAGGGATCTAGTGAGTAGTCGATTTCAAAGGGGAAGAATACAAGTTTTGGATTTGATTTTTTATTCAATCGGCATTAAGGTAAGTACACAAATCCTACTAGGATTTGGATTTATGGCCGAATGGCTTACTAAGTATTAAATGTTTGATTAAATGTAGAGATTTAAGATCTAAGGCATTAGATCAAGCTTTTGAGATTTGGATTGGAAACCTTAAGCGAATCGGTGTGTACCCTACTCTAAGTTTTAATATGTTCAAGGCTATGTTTTAAATTAAATGTGTTAATATGAAAGTGTAAGAATATGGCTAAGGTACCGTGTGTACCCCACACTAATCTTAATAGATTTATGGCTTAAACTTGATATATATGTTAATATGAAAGTGTAAGAATGTGGCTAAAGTACCATGTTATGGTACAAAGTACTCAGGTACATTTTCCTACTCCTACTAGGATTACGAAATATGTTATACTTAACATGTGAAAAGTGACATCAATGTGAATTTAAGTATGATATGCATGATATGAATAATATGGGGCATTGGGTTATTTGAGAAAGGGAAGTGAATGTGATGACTTGGTCTCACTATCCGAATGTGGTGACTTGGTCACATTATCGAATGTGGTGACTTGGTCACATTATCGAATGTGGTAACTTTGGTTACATTATCTGAATGTGGTGTCTCATGACACAATTATCTGAGTGGCTATGCCACGAATTTTATATGGGTGATGAGCATGTCATTGCAATGACGCCTTCGATGGTGTGTAGCGGATGGAGGGTTGACTTAGTAGTCCCCACGGTGTGCGAGTTGGTGCGGGGATGTGTAGCGGATGGCATCTAGGTTTGGGTTTGGGTTGCATCATCATCTTGAATCATTAAATGTGAAATTATGATACGTATGAATATGATTTGTTATGCACGAATTTGTTAAGACTTAGTGTTTGTGTACACATTGAGTCTGCTTGACTCACCCGTTGTTGGAACATGTTTTAGGTGACGATCAGTGATGGACCGGGTTCGGCAGATGCTTAGTGGAGGCCATGTGAAGTTCAGATTTCTTTTATTTGGACTATTTTACTTTAAGTATTTATGATTTATTTAAATTTTGGGAATTATTTGATGTAATAAGGCCTTAGTAGAATTATTTTATTCATTTTTATTTTACAAACTTGTATTTATTAAAAGATCAAGTAAATATATTTTTAAAAACAAAGCCCAAATGTTTTGTCACCTAAAGTAAAGGATTTTTAACAATGAATTAAACTTGTTTTCAACTCAAGCCCAACCCAAAACGATCTTTCTTCCAAATCGCACAAGTTTTCCTAAGTACCAAAAGAATTTGAAAGCAGTTTACAGGGAACATACCAGATCCGGTCAAGGCTCGTGGGCGGGTTTGGGGTGTTTCGATTTATATCGAGCCAATTTTAAACTCTCGGCCTTGGGTTTAAGGCCCAAAACGTTTTCAAAGTAAGCCCAAAAGGAATTTTCTAAAAATATTCAGTTTTTCTAGCATGGCCCACTAAGTCTCCAATGATCCACCGTGTAAGTACTTGACTTACAAGTGATTTGAATATGTGAAATGTATGGGCTTTTATGGCAACGTAGATTAGTCGATAAGTATTTGAACCCAGGACTAGTGTACACCAACAAATACATAAGACTTAAATATCTAATTAAACAAACACGTGGTTGAGTCGAGGAGTTAGGGTGTGGCAACCATGGTACGCATGTCTAGGATTGGTTTCGGTGGGAGCTTCAGATTTAAGCGGTCAGTGACTCACCTCCTCTCCACTCGAATCCTACCAGTGCGTAGCTACGGTTCACTCTAACCAAGAGGACTTATACAGGCTAAACCCCAACTAAAACCCGAAAGGGACTAAGCAGTATTTTATAGAAACCCTAGTTTTAAAATTTCTAAATTACCCTCTTGATTTGAAAAAGATTATTTTATAAATTTTCCTGAAATATTTCGATTTACAAATTTACTAAAATATTCCTAGTGGTAAAATTACAAAATGCCTTGGTTTATGAAATTTCCAAATACCCACAGTTCTTATCAAAATTTCACTACTTTGCTTAAAGGAACCCTAAATTTACAAAAATCAACATACCTTGATTATGGAAAGAAATTTACGAAAATATTCCTGATTTGCAAAATGACCAAACTACCCTCAAAAGGGAAAATCAACGAAATACCCTCAAATTAGAAATCTTCAAAAATGCCCTTGGTTTTAAATTTACCTTATTACCCTTGATTTCAATAAAATTTCCTCACTTTGTAAAAGTATTTAAAAACCCTATTTTGCGAAAGTCCAAAATACCCCGATTTGAAAATTTACGAAATTACCCCCGATTGACAAAATTACCAAAATGACCCTAATTTTCAAAATTTTTGCAACATCACCGATTTGGAAAAACAAATTCTCAAAAAGAACCCTCAAGTTTTGCAAATTTTGAAATACCCTTGATTTATTGAGATTTACAAATTTACCTAGTTAATTACTGAAATACCCCTGTAATTTCAAAATTTTGAAAATCCCTGGATTTCAAAATTACCAAAATACCCTTATTGACAACATCACCAAGGAACCTTATTTTGAAAAATTATGAAAATACCCACATGGGATAAATTACATAAATACCCACAGGTAGTGGAAAAACAACAACAATGAAAACTACAACATTTCTGAATGAGCGAAAGTTCATAATTGATTGATGGATGTATGAATGTAAAGGCTGTGTGCATGTATGAATACGAAAAACCACTTCTAAAAATTCTTTCCATAAAACTTCTTCGCGGTTAATCGGTGAAACAAATTTTTTAATACATAAAACTTCTTAATCAGTTAAATCGCGACGTTAGAAATGATTTCTAAGGGGCGTGAACTTAGAGATTGTGCTTGGAAAGTATGATGGTTCTATTAAGATCGAGTCTTGACATAAGCATAGTCAAATGAGAAGGATTGTACGATTGTTAGTAAGTAATTTGAGGACGAAATCATTTTTAAGGAGGGTAGAACGTAACATCCTAGATTAGGGGTTATGCGTTTGTGCATAATTCATGAGTAGTAGGTTTTGGCGGTGTTTGGAAGTGAATTAAGGGTTTTAAAATCCTAGGATGGAAGAAAGCTTTGGACAATTATTGGTTTTTAAGTTAAAAACAAGAAGTGATGTGGAAAAGTGGCAAGGGACGCCACCTAAGGTGTAAGGGTTATGGCATCAAGTGAAGTACTTTGAGGGAAGAGGTTCGAATCCCATTGTGTGCATCTTTGCTTAATTTTATGAAATAGCATGTTTACTGTGATATGTGGTGTGCATTTTAGAACGTTGGAAATGTAAGGAAATGTATGGAAATGTATGGAAATGTAAGGAAATGTATGGAAATGTATAGAAATGTAAGGAAATGTATGGAAATGTAAGGAAATGTATGGAAATGTAAGGAAATGGTTGGAAATGTATGGAAATGTAAGGAAATGTATGGAAATGTATAGAAATGTAAGGAAATGTATGGAAATGTAAGGAAATGTATGGAAATGTAAGGAAATGGTTGGAAATGTATGGAAATGTAAGGAAATGTATGGAAATGTACGGAAATGTACGAAAATGTAAGGAAATATAAGGAAATGTAAGGAAATGAAAGGAAATGTAAGGAAATGTAAGGATATGTAAGGAAACTTGGAAATGATTTAGAAATGTTAAGTTTCAAAAAGAGGAAAGTTAACATTTTGGAAACCTAAGTAAAATAGGAAAGTGAACATTTTGGAAACCTAGGAAATGTCAAGTTTAAAGAGCCAAGCGAAAATTTTGGAAACTTAGAAATGACTTAGAAATGTCGAGTTTTAAAGTTTAAAAGAGGAAATTAAGGCAAGGTGGCGTTAAGAGAAAAAGTATGTGAAATTTGACACACAATTGGGCTTGAAAAAGTGGCTTGGAGATGCCACTTAGGGCCTCTAGAAATGGCACCACATGCAAGTGTATTTGGGCCAGGGATCGAGTCACTTAGGAAGCAAATAAAAGAAGTTTTATTTTGCTACAAAAAGTAGAGAGGTGGACGGCAAGTGCACTCTTAAAAGAGGAGTTTTATTTCCTTTAGAATTTCGGCTAATTAGAAGATAATTGTTGGATTAATTCTTTTGATAAAGTGATAATTATCACATAGGAAGAGTGGTGGCCAAGTAGGGGACTCTAGCCTAGTAATTTCGGCTATAAAAGGGAAAGAAGGCTATTCATTCATTCACTCTTCCTTTGCCGAATTTCTTAAGCAGATTCTCATCTCTCTACCAAAATTCCTCTGATTTTATTCTTCCTTCTCTTTTCTTTCTAATCCTCCAAAAGTCGAAAGTTGTGAGAGCATCATTTAGCCATAGCAGAATCTCGAAGGTTGAAGTGAAGGTGCAATCGATTCCTTCAAATAAGGGTAAGATCCAAGTTTAGTTTTCATTCTTTTATATTTTAGACTTATCGAAATTTAGGGACTAATTTCGATTATTAATTTGGCCGAATCAAGGAAGGAGAAGTTCTTTTCCCGAAGGTACACCATAGGCCGCGTGTTCCCTAGTTATTCGGTGAATTTCGGGATTTAAGATCCTTAAGGTAAGTGACTATGAATATTCGATCAAGACCCTATTTTTGTAGTAGATCTATTATTATGTGTTTTAAACTGAAAACTAACCGATTCAAGGGATCTAATTAGTAGTCGATTTCAAAGGGGGAAGAATACAAGTTTCCGGGATTTAATTTTTTTATTCAATCGGCATTAAGGTAAGTACACAAATCCTACTAGGATTTGGATTTATGGCTGAATGGCTTACTAAGTATTAAATGATTGATTAAATGTAGAGATTTAAGATCTAAGGCATTAGATCAAGCTTTTCGGGATTTGGATTGGAAACCTTAAGCGAATCAGGTGTGTACCCTACTCTAAGTTTTAATATGTTCAAGGCTATGTTTTAAATTAAATGTGTTAATATGAAAGTGTAAGAATATGGCTAAGGTACCGTGTGTACCCCACACTAATCTTAATAGATTTATGGCTTAAACTTGATATATGTGTTAATATGAAAGTGTAAGAATGTGGCTAAAGTACCATGTTATGGTACAAAGTACTCAGGTACGTTTTCCTACTCCTACTAGGATTACGAAATATGTTATACTTAACATGTGAAAAGTGACATCAATGTGAATTTAAGTATGATATGCATGATATGAATAATATGGGGCATTCGGGTTATTTGAGAAAGGGAAGTGAATGTGATGACTTGGTCTCACTATCTCGAATGTGGTGACTTGGTCACATTATCCGAATGTGGTGACTTGGTCACATTATCCGAATGTGGTAACCGGTTACATTATCTCGAATGTGGTGTCTCATGACACAATTATCTGTGGCTATGCCACGAATTTTATATGGGCGATGAGCACGTCATTGCGGCGATCGCCTTCGATGGTGTGTAGCGGATGGAGGGTTGACTTAGTAGTCCCCACGGTGTGCGAGTTAGTGCAGGGGATGTGTAGCGGATGGCATCTAGGTTTGGGTTTGGGTTGCATCATTATCTTGAATCATTAAATGTGAAATTATGATACGTATGAATATGATTTGTTATGCCTGAATTTGTTAAGACTTAGTGTTTGTGTACACATTGAGTCATTTGACTCACCCGTTGTGGGAACATGTTTGGTGACGATCGGTGATGGACCGGGTTGGCGGATGCTTAGTGGAGGCCATGTGAAGTTCGATTTCTTTTATTTGGACTATTTTACTTTAAGTATTTATGGTTTGTTTAAATTTTGGGAATTATTTGATGTAATAAGGCCTTAGTAGAATTATTTTATTACTTTTTATTTTACAAACTTTTATTTATTAAAAGATCAAGTAAATCTATTTTTAAAAACAAAGCCCAAATGTTTTGTCACCTAAAGTAAAGGATTTTTAACAATGAATTAAACTTGTTTTCAACTCAAGCCCAACCCAAAACGATCTTTCTTCCAAATCGCACAAGTTTTTCCTAAGTACTAAAAGAATTTGAAGCAGTTTACAGGGAACATACGAGATCCGGTTCAAGGCTCGTGGTAGGGTTTGGGGTGTTTCACCATGCTTGAATTTTTTATTTTGATGAATATTTTGAAATGTGCCATTGATGAGTTCATGAGTTTTATGATGTTAGTTGATGGATTATGAAATATATATGTTAGATTAATATGTTTTGTCTTTGGATTTTTGGTGATTTTGAGAGATTAAGGCTTAATTGCAAAAATAAATTTTTGAGGGACTAAAATGTGAAAAAATGAAATGGATGGATTTGTATAAAGCCTATGAATATTCAGCCCTTAAGGTGTAAGACCAAATTTTGTGTATTTTGTGTTTTGTGTAATTAGGACTAAATTGTAAAAGTATGAAACATTAGGGGCAAAATGGTAATTTGCCCATTTAGGTGTTTTTGGATTAAATTGAAATGAAATGTGATTGAATGAGCTTAATTTGATCATGTTTAGATCAAGAACAAAAGAAAACAGACTTGGATCGAGAAAAAGCGAAAGTTAACGAATAGTCAGTCTTCATCGTCCGTCGGTAGTCGAGGTAAGTCTTTAAGCAATTTAATACCGTTAATATTGGTTATAACCTTGAGTACATGTTGAAATTGAATTTATAGATTGGAAATTTGGACAAAGACGAATGTGATATTGGTATTATGTGAAAGTGATATTGAATTATGTGTGATATATGTGATATTGGTATTATGTGAAAGTGATTTTGAATTATGTGTGATATATGTGATATTGGTAATATGTGAAAGTGATATTGAATTATGTTTGATATATGTGATGTAAATGAGATGGCTCAATAATATGAATATTCGGCTTCGAGCCTAGCAGACTTTGTGCCGGTGAATTTTATTAGGCTTATTGCCTAGCAGGCCTTGTGCAGGTGAAGTTTATCAGGCTTATTGCCTAGCAGGCCTTGTGCCGGTGAAGTTTATCAGGCTTATTGCCTAGCAGGCTAAATGCCGGTGATTTAATTTTAGACCTCGGGTCTAGCAAGCTTAGTCCGGTGAGAAATTCAGGCTTACGCCTAGCAGGTTTTAAACCGGTGATGAAATTTCAAGTTGCAAGACATAAACATTTCTAGCTATGTAATCATCGAGGAAGTAAGTTGATATTGCAAGTTATATATGTATGTTCGGCCATACAGGTAAGTGCCTACGAGTTATTAAATTGATCTTCGATATTTGGTCTATAAGGTGAGTATATATGTGTTAAGTTGTCTAACGTGAATGATACTAATTGGTCCTGTATATTCGGTCTTAAGTTTATGTTTATGTGGCCATGTTGGGATTACTTTGATGCCATGTATACGAATGTATGAAATCTCAAATGGATATATATATATATATGTGAATATATTTTCTTTATGTGAAATTACTAAGTGTAAAGTATATACTTATTTGCATGTACATATATATGTGATCCTCTTGAATTATGTGTATCGAAAATATGAGTAGTTGGATATGAGTTATTAATTTATATTTGAGCGATATGATGTGATAATAAATTGAAGTTTAAAGGTAAAATAGTGATGATGGTTGAGCTAAATAAGGAATTAGTATTCGACTTTAATAGACCAAATAAGTATTAAGCTTTAGATTTTTATGATATTATGTATGTTATTGAAAAGGATTGAATGATTACTTGATTTAATACATTTGCTTAAGACTTACTAAGCTAGTAAGCTTACTCTGTGTGTTCATCGTTCTATTTTATAGATTTTTATCAAGCTACGAGCTCAAGGGATCATCAGCGAAGTCATCCACACTATCAATCTATTTTGGTACTTTTGAGTTTAAATTTTGAACTAAAGGCATGTATAGGCCAGACTATGTTTTGAATTAATAAATTTTGTCCTTGTATTTGTATATAGCCATGCGAAGATGGCTAAATATGATGCTTAAATCTAAGTATAATCGATCATGGCATACAAATGAGATGTGTTTATCATGTTTTGCTATGGTTGGTGTTTAATTATGTTTGATGGTGATTGAAACTCATTTTAGTAAAATGTTAAATGACATATGTGAATGGAAAATGTGAAGTGTTTGTTATATACAAAATATTTGGCATGAAGTAGTTGTTTATGGCTTAAGGTTATTTTATTTAGTAAGTTTGATATAGGTGGTTGTGGAATTCATAATTGGTTATGAGGTGATTTATGAATGATGTTTGTGTACTACTTTTAATTTGATACTTATACTATGAACATGATTAATTGGTTTGAAATGATATGTATAAGTTTCGAATAGGTATTTGGATGGTTTGATAATGTGATTTGGTAGAAATGATAAAATATGCATAAGTTGAAATGATCTTTATAAGTTATATTAAGCGTCGTATATGAAATAAATTAATTAATTTGATTATATGAAATTGAATATATATATATATGGTTTAGGATAGATGATGAAATCTTATGTTATTTATTTAGATTGACTTATTTGCATGTGGTTCAACTATGTGTATATACATCTAGTTTAAGTTTAGGTGTTTGGACAAGAAATGACATATATTATGTTCTAGTTGGATGTGAGTATGTTATTATAGATATTTTGATTTTAGAATTGTTGAATAATGCAAATGTACGAATTGGACTTAGATGGATTAGAATAAGTTGTTAATGTTTAAGTTTGCTTTGGAAGTACAAATTCGTAATGCATTTGTCCATGTTTTTAATAAAAGTAAATAAATGATATGACCTGTGCTATGCATGGTAATACCCTGTAACCTTAATCCGGCAACGGATATGGGTTAAGGGTGTTACAGATATTGACGGAACTGTACATAGAAATCGTAGAGAAGTAAGGCAAGGCTTAGATTACATGCAAGAAGAGCAAGAGGATGAAACCAATACCACCGAAGGGATGGCCGAGAATAATCCGCCACATCATGATATGGCCGATCATCATGCTCCTCGAACTATGTATGATTATGCTAAACCTAATTTAATAGGAGCATAATCGAGTATTGTTAGGCCTGCTATAGCCGCTAATAATTTTGAATTAAAACCTCACACTATACAAATGATTCAACAGTTTGTTCAATTTGATGGTTTGCAGGACGAAGACCTAAATACTCATTTAGCTAATTTACTAGAATTCTGTGATACCTTCAAAATAAATGGCATTTCTGATGATGCCATTCGTGTTTAGTTATTTCCCTTTTCTTTGAGAAATAAAGCCAAACAGTGGTTACATTCTCTTCCACGAGGACCAATCACTACATGGGACCAAATGACCGAAAAATTTTTACTAAAATATTTTCCACTGACCAAAAAGGCCAAATTAAGGAATGATATCTCTTCTTTTGTGCAAACGGATTTAGAAACATTATACGATGCATGGGAGAGATACAAGGATCTATTGAGAAAGTGCCCACACCATAGTTTACCCTTGTGGTTACAGGTCCAAACTTTTTACAACGATGTGAACCCCTCAACTCGGCAGTTAATTGACTCAGCAGCCGACGGAACCCATAATAACAAAACTGAAACACCCCAAACTCGGCCCACAAGCCCCGATCGGATCTGACATGTTCCTTAAGAAAAACTCAGCTTTATCTTGTTTCATCTTCTTATAAAATATGACGATTTTAATAAAAACCGGTTTGTATTTTTATCAAGTTGAAAACCAAGATACCGTTCAAGTTTGGATTTCGTTAAAATGCTTCCTTTATATTAAAAGAGTTACCGGATTCTAGAGCTCATTAGGTTGAAAATCGTAAGTTGAGTGGGTGATAAAACATTTGAAATTACTTTAAGGAAAATGTTTAATTACTTGTTTGTTGATTATCGCATGGAAATAAAATTTAATACGCAAAATTAAGCAATTAAGTAATGGCCTTAATACATCGTAAAAACCAAAATAAATCTCGAAAGAAAACATACTAAAGAAACTAAAAGAGTTCCATTATATAGAAACCCGAAATTTTGCTAAGCATGGCCACCACCTAGTCCTTGCCGACCCGGTCCAATGCACTATGTATCACCTGCAAAATGTTAGCCCACGAAGGGTGAGTCAACAGACTCAATGTGTAACAACCAACACAGGTTCCCAATCGATTATAGCCTTATTTACAATTTGGGCAAAGCCCATCCAAAATCATATTTGGCCATAGGTCCATGTCATAGCATATTAAATCACATATATATAAAAACAATGATGCAACCCGAACCCACCTAGATGTCCAACCTCTACACACCACCCGTACCTACCAATCACATCGTGGGGATTACTAAATCAACCCTCCATCCGCTACACACCCTCAAAAGCGATCCTTTGATCAAGCGCACATCGCCTTAATATGTGGCATAGCCACCAGATAATGTGACAAGGTCACCAGATACATAATATAGTGACAAAAGTCATCGGATAATGTGGTAAAACCACCAGAACACTTCCCCTTTACATTATCACCCTTATGCCCATGCAATCATACATACTATACAGATATCATGCTATATGCCTTACCCCAAGCCCATATCGAAATTATACATGCTTTTATACAACTAATTGTAAACACTATTAATAGAGTGTTAGATGTAACGTACCTGAACGAACTGTACCACTGTATGGTACCCTTAGCCGTAATTATTCATAACCTTATTAACACATACTTAATATTATTAACCTTTCGGGAAAAGTGTGGGGTTACACACCTGAAAACTATGAGAACCACGCTTTCGATACTAACACTCTCACTTGCAGGGATCACCACGATTTGCTTATCCCTTTTCAACGCTGGCCCACAACCCGATGGCCAATCACGTACCGCAGAAATCGAACGTTTCTTGAATCTAGGGGTAGGAACTACCCTTTCTCTCCTCCACTAGTACTTCCATCCATCAAATGTCACTTAATCAGAAACCCGATTAATTGATACGTAAGAATCTAAACGGAAACACATCTATAACTTATCTAAATACTCTTACCAAAATAGATCTGAATCCCAAAGACTCCCTTTTATCTCTATCGAACTCTTCCTAAAACACCATAGTTAGAATCGACCAACACTAAAAACAAAATAATATGGCCTTTGGCTGAATAGCATTCTCCTTACCTTGCTTGATCAAATCCCGGAAGATCTCCTTCTAATCGTTGGCTACAAAGATCCCGAAACCCACCTTCATGGTTTCGGCCAAAAGAATAAAAGGGATTAGTGTCCTTGATTTCAGCTAACCAAAGGGAAAAGAAAGAGAGACCGAATGACAATTAACCCTTACCGTAATATTGATATCAATCGAACACCTTTGCTGGAAACACATAGAGATTCTGCCGCAATAGAAGATTGATCGACTTTGAGAGGGAAATAGAAAAGGAATCAGTTTCAAAAGAGGTAGAGATGAAATCGGCTATGGAGAGTAATGGCAAAAGATGTGGGAGTCGGCTTTAGTGACAAGTGAGTAGATCGGTTAAGATCTTAGCAAATGGAAAAAAAGGTTTCTTCAGCTTTTGAAGATGGAAGATTCGATGCAAAGAAGAAGAAAAGAGGTTGAAGTCTTGTATGGTTTCGGTTCTAGTGGGAATGAGAGGGTAGGTTTCGGCTTTTAGAGAGTGAATAAAAGGGAAGAAAATAGCCTAAATGCACCAAATGGTCACCTTCACTTTCGGTTGAGAGACAAAAGAGAAGAAAGGAAGGGAAAAACTTGAAAATGCCAAATGAATTTCAGCACCTACTCTCCCATACATGACCAAAACTACCATCCCAAGACCCCTCCATTCGGTTAAGTCTTCTTCTCTCATCCAAATCCCCTCTTTTCCTCCTACTTAACCTAAAATTTGAGCTGTTTGACCCAATCTATAGTTCATCCATGAAGTGTCCACGGCAACTCCAACTCTTCCCCTCATTGACGCCAAAAAGAAACCCCCAAAATGCTTCCCTTGCTACTCGAACCAAGGCCCTTCTCACTCCCTGATGCGCCAACCACAAGTGCTCTAAGTGGCGCCTCCTAGCCACTTTACCAACTGGATTCTTGTGTCATAACCTCCTCACAAGAACTCTTAAGGCCTACCTTCCCCTAGCTTCCCCCTAAAGGCTCCAAAGTCAAATATTTTCCTAAGGCTTCTACGTACACCCCAAGGTTCCCAAAGCCCCCAAACACACACCAACAGCACACTAATCATGCTACTACATAAATATGAGTTAAAATGCATAAACCCTAACTCCCGGATATTACAGTTCTACCCCTCTTAAAAAATAATTTCGACCTCAAAATTACCTGGCTAAAATAGGTGAGGGTATTGTTGTTGCATTGCTTCCTTCAGCTCCCATGAAGTTTCTTCCGATCCATGGTTTCGCCATAACACCTTGACTAGAGGAACTGATTTCCTCCGTAACGCCTTCACATCCCGTTCCAAGATCTGAATCAGCTCTTCCTCGTAGGACAAATCTGGTCTCAACCCCTCTTCTTCCACTGGTACCACATGCGATGGATCCGATCGATAATGATGTAACATCGAAACGTGAAACACATCATGCATCTGCTTTAATTCCAAAGGCAACTCCAACTGATACGCCACTGGTCCAACCCGCTTCAAAATCTGATAAGGCCCTATAAACCTAGGACTTAGCTTACCCTTACGACCAAATCTCATCACCTTCTTCCACGGTGAAACTTTCAGAAACACCTTATCTCCCACAGTAAACTCTATCTCTTTCGCTTGAGATCTACATACGACTTTTGTTTGTCAGATGCCCCCTTCAACCATGCCCGAATTACCTTAACATTTTCTTCTGATTCTGCCACAATCTCTGGACCCAAAACATGACGTTCCCCAATTCTGTCCAACACGTAGGAGTGTGACACTTCCGTCCGTACAGTGCTTCATACGGTGCCATCCGGATACTTGTTTGATAGCTATTGTTATACGCAAACTCCGCTAAAGGCAAGAACTCCTCCCAACTTCCTCTGAAATCTATCACGCAACCCCTCAACATGTCCTCTAGTACTTGAATTACTCGTTCAGACTGGCCATCCATCTACGGATGAAATGCCATACTGAATTATAACCTGGTGCCCAATGCCTGATGCAATGCTCTCTAAAATTGAGACGTAAACCTCGGATCCCTATCAGAGATAATTAACATCGGCACCCCGTGCAGCCTCACAATTTCTGCCGCATACAACTTTGCCAATCTCTACAGAGAATAGTCAACCCGCACTGGTATAAAATGTGCAGACTTTGTTAACCGATCCACTATCACCCATACCGAATCCTTCTTAGTAGGCGTAAGGGGAAGCCCACTAACGAAGCCCATGGTGATTCTCTCCCACTTCCACTGCGGAATCTTTATTGGTTGAAGCAATCCCGAAGGTACTTGGTGTTCAGCTTTAACCTGTTGACACGTTAAGCACTTCCCCACAAATTCTGTAACTTTTCATTTCAGACTGGGCCACCAAAACTGATCCCGTAGATCCCTGTATAACTTACTTCCTCCAGGATGCATAGCGTAAGGGCTACTATGCAATTCCCGAAGAATTCTCTGTCTTAATTCCTCATCCTTTGGCATACAGACCTTGCCCCAAAAACACAGCACTCCATCACCATTTACACCATAGTCTTCCAATTCCCCATTCTGCACTTACAGTAGCTTAGCACTCAGATCGTCATCTACCAACTGTTTCTCCCTTACCTGACTTAACCACGTTAGCTTCACTTGCAACCCCGCTAGCAAACTTCCATCGTCATAAAGACTAAGGTGTGCAAACATCGCCCTCAGATCCGACACTATTTTCGGACTTAGGGCATCTGCCACCACATTCGCCTTACCCGGGTGATATTCTATTGAACAGTCGTAGTCTTTCAATAACTCCACCCACCTTCGCTGTCTCAAATTTAGCTCCTTCTAAGTTAACAAATATTTTAGACTCTTGTGGTCCGTGTAGATCACCGACCTTTCTCCGTACAAATAGTGCCTCCACACTTTTAGAGCGAACACTACCACAGCCAACTCCAGGTCATGCATCAGATAGTTAACCTCATGTGGCCTTAATTGTCGAGATGCATAGCGACCACCTTCCCACCTTGCATTAGAACACATCCCAATCCTATGTAAGAAGCATCACAATACACCACAAAGTCTTTCCCTGCTTCAGGCTGAATCAAAATCGGAGCCTCTGTCAATACACTCTTAATCTTTTCAAAACTCTCCTGCTACTTATCCGCCCACACGAAAGGTACCTCCTTTCTCAACAACTTCGTCAAAGGTGCTGCTATTGACGAGAACCCTTCGACAAATCTCCTATAGTAGCCTACTAACCCCAAGAAACTACGAACCTCTGCCACAGACTTAGGTGGTTTCCAATCTAACACTGCCTCAATCTTCCGAGAATCCACCCTTATGCCTTCTTGAACACCACGTGACCCAAAAATGCAACTTCCTTCAACCAAAATTCATACATGCTAAACTTAGCATATAACTTCTTCTCCCTTAACACCTGCAACACTACCCGGAGATGCGCATCATGCTCTTCCTCGGACTTGGAATAAACTAGAATGTCATCTATAAACACAACGACAAACTGATCCAAGAAGGGTTGGAAAACCCGATTCATCATATCCATGAACGCAGCTAGGGCGTTCGTCAATCCGAACGGCATTACTAAAAACTCATAATGTTCGTATCTAGCCCAAAAAGTTGTCTTATGGATATCTACTTCCTTCACCTTAAGCTGATGATATCTCGACCTTAGATCTATTTTTGAAAATACCGTAGCCCCCTTGAGCTGATCAAACAAGTCGTCAATCCTCGGTAACGGTACTTGTTTTTGATCGTTAGCTTATTCAACTATCGATAATCTATGCACATGCCCATAGTCCGTCCTTCTTTTTCATGAATAGGACCGGTGCTCCCTATGGGGACACACTGGGTCGGATAAACCCACGATCAAGTAACTCTTGGATCTGGGCCTTGAGCTCTACCAACTCCTTTGGCGCCATCCTATACAGAGTAATTAACACAGGAGCTGTACCTAATAGTAAATCAATTCTGAACTCCACCTCTCTATCCGGGGGTAACCCTGGTAGCTCCTCCGGGAAGACATCCATGAATTCTCCTACCGTTCTAACCCTACTAACCCCCTCTTTTTTGCATCCAGGGCACTGATGAAGGCCAGAAATGCCTTGCACCCTTTTCGAACCATCTTATCGGCCTTTAACGCGGAGACTACGTTAGACAAATAGTTTATTCTTTCTCCTATCATAATTATCTCCTCACCCTCCGGAGTCCTTAACTCCATTCGCTTAGCCGCGCAATCCAATTTAGCACGATGTTCCACTAGCCAATCTATGCCTAGAATGAAATCAAATTCCCCGAAAGGTAGTTCCATCAAGTCGACAGGAAATACCACTCCCTGAATCTCTAGAGGCACACTCCGGAATATCCTATTCACCACTATCGTTTGACCTAACAGGCTCACTACAGTCATCTCCCTAACAGATAGTTCAGACACTACACCTAATGTTTTAGCTATTCTACATGCAACATATGAGTGGGTCGAGCCAACATCAATTAAAGCAAAGAAAGGCTTGTCAGCTATAAAGCATGTACCGGTTATGATGTTCGATGCGTCATCATCCTCCCTCCGATGAACTGCATACACTAGACCAGGCTGCCTTGCATCTGCATTACTAACACCTTTGCCCAGTGTCCAATGACCTCGACCAGAACTATTACCTCTGCCAACCGGACCACGACCCCTCGGTGGCTGCTGTCCACCTCTTCCCATCTGATTGAAACCCTGACTTGCTGGTTGGCTCCTATCTATTTCCATAGGACAGTCCCTAACCATGTGATCTTTGGACCCACACTTAAAACATCCCCCTGTCTTCTTCCAACACTCCCCCGGGTGCATCTTTACACATTGAGCACACGTACGATACTGACCTCCCACAGTAACCTGCCAATCTCGCGGCCCATCAACTCTAGGTCTTTTCTGGAAACTCTCGGATGACCCCGATGATCCATATCCCCTATTGTTTTTACCTTGACCTCTGTCCCGATTCTGCCTCTCGGTACGCTTCACCTCCTCGGCTATTTTTGCCTTTTCAACCAATACTGTGAAGTCCCTCTCTCGCTGTGGAGCTATTAACACCCTCAACTCATCTTGAAGCCTATCTTCGAGTCGTACGCAGCGCTCATAATCGGTCGACATGATTTCCCAAGCATATCGGCTCAAATGAAGGAATTCTGCTTCATACTCAGCTACGGATTTGCCCCCTTGTACCAGATTTAAGAACGCCTTCCCCTGAGCATCCACATAACTTGCTCCTACGTATCTCCCTTGAAACATCGTCTTGAAATACTCCCAATCAATCTGGTCCACCTGGGTGCCCTCTATAACAGTGAGCCACCACTAGTACGCCTCATCCCGAAGTAGTGACACTGCCCCTTTCAATTTTTCCTCAGCCGTGCAGTCCAGGTTATCGATAATCCTTTCGACTGCTTCCAACCAATATTCAGCAACATTTGGAGCCACCCCAGGGACCCCCTGAACACCTCAGCTCCGTTTGCTCGTAGTCATTCAGGCACTGACTTTCGAGCCCCTCCACCTAGACCTGCTCCAGCAACTCTTTCCAACACTCGCAACATCGCCTGGGATATTGCGTCATCTCCTCCAGTTTGGTCCTAGAATTCTACTTCTCCCACCGGTGGTAACGATATTTCATTTTCGGACCCATGTCTAGATCCTACTGGTTCAGACACAGTGATTCTGCCTCTGCCACGTCCGTGCGTATTGCGACCTCGTCCCCTAGTACTCATATCTACCGTCGTGTCTTATCTGTTTTAGAAATTTTATGCATTGCTTATTGTTCCACTAATTATCCACAAGTAATTTTATGTAAAGGCATTTGATAGTAGTTCTTCGGTCATGCAAAGTTTTCATTTCAAGTCTTCTACCCTAATTCAGAGAATCACACTCATTCATCAATAGTATCTACTACACGTTTGCCACTTTGATCATTTTCGTCCGCTCCAACCCAGGGGTATTTTCGTAATTTGTCTTATAGGGGTATTTTGGTAATTTTCCAAATCAGGGGTATCTTGTAATTTTGCAAAATAGGGGTTTTTGTTATTTTTGCAAAATAGAGATATTTTGGTAAAAGAAATTGAGGGTAGTATGGTAATTTCATAAACTGAGGGTATTTTAGTAATTTTACAAATCAGGGGTATTCCGATAATTTTGTAAATCGGGGGTATTTCGGTAATTTTTTTCAAATCTAAGGTAGTTTTTTTTTACAAATCAAGGGGGTAATTCGGTGATTTCAAAACTAGGGTTTTTATAAAACAGTGTAGATAGTCCCTTTCGGGTTTTAATTATTGAATTTAGCCTGTGAATAAGTCCTCTTGGTTAGGGTGAACCGTCACTACGCACCAGGTAGGATTCGAGCGAAGAGGAGGTGAGTCACTAGGACTGCTTAAATACCAAGCTCCCCCTGAATCCAATCCTAGACATGCGCACAACTGTTGCCACACCCTAACTCGGTGACTTACTCACAGGTTTGTTTGATTAATCTTTAAATTTTATGTAATTTTTGTGTTGGAGTCAGCTAATCCTAGGGTTCAATAGCTCCTAATCTGGACTTTCTTCCACATACAATTCACACAATGATTAGAGACTCACCCGTGCCATGCCTTAAAAAAACCTGTTCATTTTTTTAGAAAAACTCACTCTCGAAAAAACATTTTGGGCCTAAAAACCCTCAAAGTCGAGCTTTAAACCGGGCTCTGATACCAAGTTGAAACACCCAAAACCCGGCCCACGAGCCCCGACCGGATCTGACATGTTCCTTAAGAAAAACTAAACTTTATCTCGTTTCATCTTCTTATAAAATATGATGATTTTAATAAAAATCGGTTTGTATTTTTATCAAGTTGAAAACCAAGATACCGTTCAAGTTTGGATTTTGTTAAAATGCTTCCTTTATATTAAAAGAGTTGCCGGATTCTAGAGCTCATTAGGTTGAAAATCGTAAGTTGAGTGGGTGATAAAACATTTGAAATTACTTTAAGGAAAATGTTTAATTACTTGTTTGTTGATTATCGCATGGAAATTAAATTTAATACGCAAAATTAAGCAGTTAAGTAATGGCCTTATTACATCGTAAAAACCAAAATAAATCCCTAAAAGAAAACATACTAAAGAAACTAAAAGAGTTCCATTATATGGAAACCCGAAATTTTGCTAAGCATGGCCACCACCTAGTCCTTGCCAACCCAGTCCAATGCACTATGTATCACCTGCAAAATGTTAGCCCAATAAGGGTGAGTCAACAGACTCAATGTGTAACAATCAACACAGGTTCCCAATCAATTATAGCCTTACTTACAACGTTTTGGGCAAAGCCCATCCAAAATCATATTTGGCCATAGGCCCATGTCATAGCATATTAAATCACACATATATAAAAACAATGATGCAACCCGAACCTACCTAGATGTCCAACCTCTACACATCACCCGTACCTGCCAATCACACCGTGGGGATTACTAAATTGACCCTCCATCCGCTACACACCCTCGAAGGTAGTCGCTGCAGTCAACTGCACATCGCCCTTAATACGTGGCATAGCCACCAGATAATGTGACAAGGTCACCGGATACATAATATTGTGACAAAAGTCACTGGATAATGTGGTAAAACCACCTGAACACTTCCCCTTTACATTATCACCCTCATGCCCATGCAATCATACATACTATACAGATATCATGCTATATGCCTTACCACAAGCCCATATCGAAATTATACATGCTTTCATACAACTAATTGTAAACACTATTAACAGAGTGTTAGATGTAATGTACCTGAACGAACTGTACCATTGTATGGTACCCTTCGCCGTAATTATTCATAACCTTATTAACACATACTTAATATTATTAACCTTTCGGGAAAAGTGTGGGGTTACACACCTGAAAACACTGAGAACGATGCTTTTGACACTAACGCTCTCGCTTGCAGGGATCACCACGATTTGCTTATCCCTTTTCGATCGCTGGCCCACAACCCGGTGGCCAATCACGTACCACAGAAACTGAATGTTTCTTGAATCTAGGGTTAGGAACTACCCCTTTCCCTCCTCCACTAGTACTTGCATCCATCGAATGTCACTTAATTAGAAACCCGGTTAATTGATACGTAAGAATCTAAACGGAAAGACATCTATAACTTATCTAAATACTCTTACCGAAATAGATCTAAATCCTGAAGACTCCCTTTTTATCTCTGTCGAACTCTTCCTAAAACACCATAGTTAGAATCAGCCAACAATAAAAACAAAATAATATGGCCTTTGCCCAAATAGCATTCTCCTTACCTTGCTTGATCAAATCCCGAAAGATCTCCTTCTAATTGTCGACTACAAAGATCCCGAAGCCCACCTTCATGGTTTTGGTTAAAAGAATAAAAGGTATTAGTGTCCTTGATTTTGGCTAACCAAAGGGAAAAGAAGGAGAGACCGAATGACAATTAACCCTTACCGTAATATTGATATCAATCGAACACCTTTACTAGAAACACAGAGAGATTCGGCCACAACAGAAGATTGATCGACTTTGAGAGGGAAATAGAAAAGGAATCAGTTTCAAAAGGGGTAGAGATGAAATCGACTATGGAGAGTAATGGCAAAAGATGTGGGAGTCAGCTTTAGTGACAAGTGAGCAAATCAGTTAAGATCATAGTAAATGGAAAAAAAGGTTTCTTCAGCTTTTGAAGATGGAAGATTCGATGCAAAGAAGAAGAAAGGAGGTAGAAGTCTTGTATGGTTTCGGTTCTAGTAGGAATGAGAGGGTAGGTTTCAGCTTTTAGAGAGTGAATAACATGGAAGAAAATAGCCTAAATGCACCAAATGGTCACCTTCACTTTCGGTTGAGAGACAAAAGAGAAGAAAGGAAGGTAAAAACTTGAAAATGCCAAATGAATTTTGGCACCTACTCTCCCCTACATGACCGAAACTACCATCCCAAGACCCTCCATTCGGCCAACTCTTCTTCTCTCATCCAAATCCCTTCTTTTCCTCCTACTTAACCGAAAATTTGAGATGTTTGACCCAATCTATAGTTCATCCATGAAGTGTCCACGGCAACTCCAACTCTTCCCCTCATTGATGCCAAAAAGAAACCCCCAAAATGCTTCCCTTAATGCTCGAACCAAGGCCCTTCTCACTCCATGATGCGTCAACCAAAAGTGCTCTAATTGGTGCCTCTTAGCCACTTTACCAACTGGATTCTTGTGTCATAACCTCCTCACAAGAACTTTTAAGGCCTACCTTCCCCTAGCTTCCCCCTAAAGGCTCTAAAGTCAAATATTTTCCTAAGGCTTCTACCTCACCCCAAGGTTCCCAAAGCCCCCAAACACACACCAACAGCACACTAATCATGCTACTACATAAATATGAGTTAAAAACCATAACCCTAACTCCCGGATATTACAAAAACTCCTGAAGCAACTTATGAATTCATAGAGGAGATGTCACTGAATAACTATCAGTGGCAAGTTACAAGGACAAAGCCAACCAAAGCAGCCGGAGTTTTCAATCTTGACGCAGTCACCATGCTATCAAATTAGGTAGAGATAATGAATAAAAAGATTGATGGTCTGTGTGGTTCTTTACAGGTACATCCAATTATGCAACTCAAATCTAGGAGGAGTGGTGAATCTTGAGTACCCACCCTACAATCTGAGCATGGAAAGCGAACAATTAAACTATACAGGTAACAATTTTAGACCTCAAAATAACCTCTATAGTAATACTTATAATCCAGGTTGGAGGAACCACCCCAATTTCTTGTAGGGTGGTCAAGGTAATCAGAGACAACAACCACCCCCTCCAAACTTCCAACAACAACCCTACCCACAAGAAAGAAAGACGAACCTTGAAGAGATGCTGACAAAATTCATAGCGGTATCTGAAACTCGCTTTCAAAACACCGAGACAACACTTAAAAATCAACAAGCATCGATTAAAGGAATCGAGAACTAGTTAGGACAACTCGCAAAGCTAATCTCTAAACAACCATTAGGTAACTTGCCAAGTTACACTGAGACTAATCCAAAAGAGAAAATTCAAGCCATAATAGCTCATGACAGTGAATGGTTAGTAGAATCTGAATCTGAGCCAAGGCGAGAACCTGTAGTAAGTGAAGGTAAGATTGAGGTGAGCCAAGAAAAGCCAAAATTGGTAATTAAAGAATACAAACCTCGTATACCTTACCCCAATGCGATGAAAGAAGACGACACTGAAGAACAGTTCGATAAGTTCCTTAAACTCTTAAAGAAATTAAATATTAACTTATTTCTTCTTCAAGCTCTTTCGCAAGTGCCAGATTCAAGGAATTTTTAAAGAGCTCTTATCAAACAGGCGAAAGTTAGACGAGGAGTCGCATGTGGAACTAAATACAGTATGCTCGACAATGTTACAGAACAGATTACTAAGGAAATTAAAAGATCCAAAGAGTTTTATAATTCCATGTTTAATTGGTAGTTTATCTGTTGATAATGCTTTAGCTGACCTAGGGGCAAACATCAATGTTATGCCATCTAAAATGTTTAAACAGCTAGGTCTAGGAAACCCAAGCAAACTAGGTTAAGTATTCAACTAGCTGATAAGACTATTCGCATCCCTAAGGGTATAATTGAAGATGTACTAGTTAAAGTTGACAAATTCATATTCCCCGTAGATTTCATTATTTTAGATATAGATGAAGACAATAGTATCCCCTTAATTTTAGGAAGACCTTTTCTAGCAACTGCTAGATCTAAAATTCAAGTCAGTACAGGTGAACTCATACTTCGTGTAGGTGACGAATAAATTAGTCTTCAAGCTCTCGACTCAGTGAGAACATCGAGTGAGAAAAGTGAGGACTTAAATTCCCTTGATAAGCATTTGATTAAACTTCCTTTTCAGGAAACACTATGGAATTATGCTACAGAGCCAGATCCTATAGCTCGTACCAACAAGGAAATATCTCATGAGGAACGACAGCTTCAGATTGTGAGCTAAATGAGAGGGAGACATATTTTAAGGAGGAATCAAAACCACACGAAGTGAAACCGGAGAAACCCCAAGAAGAACTAAAAGGAACATCAAATCACTTCAAAATAGGAGATCAGGTACTATTAGATAGAACAGGCCCACAAATCGCCACATCAAACCTGAAGATAACCAAAGAGATCCCATTTACGATACTTAATGTTTTCCCTTATGGAACAGTCGAGGTAAGTAATTCTACATTCGGTACTTTTAAAGTAAACTCAACTCGACTCAAATTATATGATGATAGCATGAAAAAGGATTTTTCACTCCTTAAACCTCCGTGAAGATATGAATGAGATGTAAGCCTAGCTTAAGACTTTAAACGAGCGCTTCTCGGGAGGCAACCCGAGCACTAACCCTATTTATTTTTATTTCTTTTTCTTTTAGCACCTAACTACAGAATAACCAAGTTAATGAAGCAGATCTTCACATCACATGGCCTTACACACGGCCATGGTCGTGGCCATGTGGATGCTATGAATGTTCGTACTGACATGGCAGAGATAGTATGAGACAGGACGAGAAAAATATCCTTGAATCACGGACTCACCTAACACCACGGCCATGTGACACAGCCATGGCCGACACTGTTGAACCAACACGAGCATGGAAACTTAACTACCAAGCATGGGAGAAGCAATTGAACCACCACACTATCGTGCGATATGGCTGTGTGACATAACACATCTACGATACATGGGCTTGGGGATGTACCAGAGCTGAAAATTTCTATTTAAAACACCCCTCTCCCCTTCTTAACCAATCCCTATCCACTCCCCACTTCCTTCCATCTTCACTCCCTTCCTTCTTCACTCCATAAAAGTCTCAATTTACGCTCCAACAATGTTGAAGAAATGGAAAGATCCAAGTCCTGTCTCCCTGTGCGAGACCAATCAACATAAGTTCATGTCGGCCGCTTCATTGACTCGACAAGCCAAGGGTCTTTGATACCATTTAACTTCTATTTTACTTTTCTCTTCTCCTTTATTTTCCTTTTCTTTATTTTTCATATATTAAATTTAATTTATTTTGTTTTAGGTTCTAAAGGCTGCTAGGGAATCACAACACCACGGCCTTAGAAACCACACCCACCTCGCAAACCATCTACCAATAAGGACTTTCTAGTCCATTCATCTTCTCTTTTAGTTTTATTTTAATTCATATTTTATTTCTTGTTATCTTTATTTACTTTAATTATATAATTAGTATAATTTACATTATTATTATTATTTCCTGGCTAATTCTTTACGAGTTACCCAATTTCTTCTTCTAGCACAGGAATTAGAGGCACTCCCTCCAACTTGTCTTTTGTATACAATTCAAGTTTCCACACTTCTAACTCAAGGAATCCATCCAAAAGTTCAGGAAGTTTCACCTCTCTCCCTCTCTTTTGATTTTTTAATTATAGGATTATTATCTATCTTTGTACATTGAGGGCAATGTACATCTTAAGTGTGGGGGGTGAAAGTTTATTAGAAAAAGTGCCTAATTTTTTGCATTATTCTCAAATCCCTAAATGATATTCTGTCTTAAAGTAATTTTCTCATAACACTAATTAGAATGAAATTCTTGTTGATTCATGATTTTTATTGATATGTTTTAGATTAAGTCATTGATAATTATACAATGATGATTTAAACTTTAAGATACTAGAGAACCAAGCATGATGAGTCTATTTTCAAAAAATAAAATTTTGTTAGGTTGTCTACCTAAATTTAAATTGTTACCTTGAAGTTTGAAATTTATGAGGTTGACATCAAAATACCCATAATTTTTGTGAGAATTTGGGCCTTTTAGAGTATACATTCTTTTCATGCTCACTTTATTGATTATGAGTGTGTCAACGTTGATTTGTTATTCTAGAACTTTCTTTGATTAAACATGTCGAGACCACACTATTAATTTGATATACAGAGATGATTAAGGCACTTAGGATTTAACCCACTTACTCCACTAAAAGCCTACCCTCATAATTGACCCCTAGTGAACCCCTTTGATCCTACCAACCCTTTTTATTGACTCAACCCACTAATATTAACCCGAAACCCATCTCATATTTGTTATCACCATTCCTTTTAACTACCCTTCTATCGAGACTTGTTTTGATTAGTTGCCTAATTAGATTAGTTCAGTTGTTAAATTTTTATATCATATTGATTTATTCTTAAAAAAAAATAGAATCAATCAAAAATCAAATTATATTCATTATTAGTTATGTGATTAAAGAAAGCCTATACGTTTAATTTCAACATTGTGAAAAAAAAAAGCTTGTATTATTAGTATTACAAGTTTTCAATTAATGTAATTATGCATGTTATTAGTTCATTTTTCTAGTTAGGTAATTTGTCAATTCAATCTCGATTCTAACCCTTCTAATTCAGCCTTCATCCACACCTTTAACCCAAGCCCCGTTACAACCCTTTTTAAAGACCTTTTGATTTGCGTATCATCTCATTTTACAGTGGTGGAGATTTGATTTTCAAGCAAGCCTATGGTAATAACTTTCATGTTCGACTTTTGAGCACTTAATTTTTGAACCTTAAACACCTATGTTTTCATGCTAACAACTCATGACTTTGATTGTTTGAATCTTTAGGACTCTTTAAGTTGAATCAGCCATGTATAAATTATCTATGAATTATGATGAGGCATTATTGATGAATATTATGAATTGTGGAAGTTCGTTTTAATTATGACTTGAGAATTTTGTTTGAGGACAAGCAAAAGCTTAAGTGTAGGGATATTTGATAAATCATATTATGAACATATTTTAATCCCATATTTAGCATGTTTTTGGATGATTTATCCCCCCTTTAATTATGGAAATAGGTGCTTCTAATCCTTTGTTTTCATGTTTTATATTTAAGAAAGCACCGGAGGATGAAAAAAATGAAAAACGGGCTAAAATAGAGAAAATGGGCCGAAGCTCGAAATCAACACGGCCTGGGCCAAAGCCACACGGCCGTGTCTCATCAACAGACTCGACCACGGCCTGGCCACGATTTACACGTGCGTGTGCCATGGGCGTGCCTCTGCCGTAGAAAAGAAGAATTCTATTCGAATTAGGGTACTTAGAGGCAAAAAAACATATTCCAAAAAGCCTATATAAAGACCATAGAGGCCAACCTTTAGGAGGGCATTCAGCTAAGCCAAAGAGCCGAGCCAGAGCAGTTAAATTTAGGGATTCACTCGAAGAAAGCCAATTGTTTCATCTCAAGAAGCCAGAATCATACTCAAGACGGAGGATCTCTCCTTCAATTCCTTCAGAGGGTTTTAGGGATTTCTTATGTTTTGTTTTATCTTTTCTTCTGAGATATTTTCTTTTACAATTATGAACTAAACCCTCAAATACTTGAGGGGGATGAAACCTAAGACGGATCTTGTTATTGTTATCTGAGCTGTATGATAAATACTTGATTTGTTCTTAACTATGTGTTCTTAATTCTTATTTTGGTATTTCTGAGATATTGATTCAAGTGTGATGTGCTTAGGCAGAGGAGGATAAGACCTTGTCTAAGAGTAGATCTAGCATAGTCAAGCGGAGTTGCTCGCGCACCTAGAGATAACGTGTCAAAATTTGCCGAATTAGGGTCAAACCTAATATGGGAGTCCATAGATCCAGTTAATGCAATTCTAGGGGTTTTAATTAGAAAGTGATGTCAATTAATCAACCTAAGGTTAGAAGTTAGTAGCCTTGAAGAGTGGTATTAATATAAATTAGGAAATCCTACGGATCAAGTTAAGTGAATAAATCGTCTGGTTCAGAGTTAGATAACAAGTGAAGTCTAGGTGGATTCTTCCTCGGGTATTATCTAAATCAATTGGTTTTTCCTCAAGTCCTTCCCCAATTTCTTCTTTGTCTTAGCACCTTTAGTTTAGTTGATTAGATAATTTTAGATTAGATAAAAATTTCCTTAATGCTAAATAATAGAAAGAGAGTTAATATTAGTACTTTTGGTTCCTTTGGGTTCGACAATCTAGTCTTGTCGCTAACTATACTACTATTCGATAGGTGAACTTGCCTCCATCATTGTCTTAGTTAGTTTCCAGGTTCAATCATTCTTTTTATAACTTTTTAAGACTCGATAGACACGATCAAATATCTACCACTGATTGAATTTGCTTACAATAATAGCTTCCAATCGAGTATAAAGATGTCACCATATAAAGCTCTATACGGTCGTAAATATCAAACACCATTGTGAGCTCAGTGAAAATAAGATTCACAGGATTGATCTGATCAGAAATACTGAAGAAAAAGTGAAAGTAATATGCGATAGTTTGAAAACAGCTTTGTATCGACAGAAATCGTACGCAGACTTGAAATAGAAATATTTTGAGTTCCAGATCAAGGATAAAGTGTTTTTGAAAGTGTCACCGTGGAAAAAAATATTGTGGTTTGGTCAAAAAGGGAAATTCAGACTGCGATTCATCAGACCGTATGAGATTACTAAGCGAGTAGGGCCAGTGGCATATCGGTTGTCCTTACCATCTGAGTTAGAAAAGATACATAATGTGTTTCATGTGTCGATGCTATGACGATACCGATCTGACCCTTCACATTTCATTTCCCCAACCGAGGTTGAAATTTTATCTGATATGTCTTATGCTGAAGAACCGATAAGAATTTTAGCTCATGAGATCAAAGAGCTGAGAAATAAGAGAATCGTATTAGTGAAAGTATTATGCATCAACACGGGGTTGAAGAAGCTACATAGGAACTCGAGGATGCTATGAGAAAACAATACCCAAACCTATTTACTGGTAAGATTTTCGGGGACAAAAATCCCTAAGGGAGGAGAGTTGTAACAGCCCGATTTTAGCTAAATCGGAACAGTTGTTTCGAAACCACAAATTCGATGTCAAATTTTTTTTTAATATTATTTTCGGTGTTTACAGCATGTTATTTGATATTTGTGAAAATTTCGTGAGCTAATTTTATCGTTCAATTGCTCAATTTGAGAAAAATGACTAAATCGTGTAAAATGCAAAAGTGTCATTCTATTAGTTAAAAGTGTCAGTTGGCTTTGGCTTTTAAATATGATGGCCTTAAATGGTAATTATACCATTAGAAGTATAAGTGGACATTTATGGGCATAGCATGGATGATTTAAATGGTTATTTATTAGGGTTATATTTATAATTTAGTAATTTAACTTATAATAAATATAACAAAACCAATTAAAGGTTCCTATTATTATCTTATAACCGAAATTAAAAGAAGAACAAGAAGAACTAGGGTTATTCAATCGGCTAGGCAAATTCAAGCAATTAAGGTATGATTTCTGATATGTTTTTGATGATTTCTATGTTTTTGTAATCGTTGCAGCTCAATCTAGCTAGCCTATACTTTTAATTTAAAATTGTTAAAGATTTTGAGATTTTCCATTGTTGAATCTATGTGTTCTTTGATATTTGATGATAGATTATGAAAGCTTAATGATAGTTTTACATGTTTTGTTAATTGATTTTTGATGAAAATGCATAATAGGGATTAATTTGTGAAATATACAAATTCAGTGGTTGAAATGTGAAATAAATAAAAGTTTTAGGCTACTAGGGACCTATATGTAGTTTGGCCAAGCTTGGGTTTAATGAAATTATGTGAATTTTGTGTATTTGTGAAATAAGGACTAAATTGATTAAATGTGAAAAATTACGGGCTAATGTGTAAAAAGGTCTAAATGTATGTTTTACACTAAATTGAAAGAATATGAGATTGAATAAGTTAATTTTGAATATATTTAGATCAAGAAAAGGGGAATCTGGAATTAGATTGGGGGAAAGGCATGATTATTGAGTAATTGACTCATTTCGCCGTTTTCATACCCGAGGTAAGTTCGTATGTGACGATTTGATTATAAATATATGTTAAATGTTTTGATATTGCCTAAACTGTGATTATAAGATTTTCATTAATGTATGAATTGTAAATATGACTCTTCGAATATATTCGAAGATGGAATTGACAAGCTAGAAATCACGATTGAACCTTAGGAATAGATTTGGATACTTGTGACATGTTATAAGATGATATGTTGAGTTGGCTTCGGGCCATGATATTAGCACTTTGGGTGAAGTTATACTGATTTGGCTTTGGGCCATGCATATCGGATGAGTTGGCTTCGGGCCATGATATTAGTACATCGGTGCAAATTATACCGATTTGGCTTCGGGCCATGCATATTAGATGATTTGGCTTCGGGCCATGATGATAGTTCTTCGGATAAGTTTCCTTGATTTGGCTATGGGCCATGGTATAGGTACTTATCGTATGAGACTCATGAGTATCTAATTTCTATTTTGAATGGTTCAACGGGTAAACGAATGATGTGATTGAGAAAGAGGTTAGTACGAGGAGATACAAATATGTACAAAATCTATTCGAGTATTAATGTAACACCCATAACCCGTATCCGTTGTCGAATAAAGTTATGAGGTATTTTCGATCACTATACAACATATAGCATACATTTATCAAACTCAAAGCATTCATTCTCATAAATCATTCAACACCATCACATTGTCCCTTATAAGGGCCTATGAGGCCTTAAACATGCTTTAAAAGTGGTTCGGGACTAAACCGATAACATACAAAAATTTTGAAAACTTAGAAATTTTTCAATCATACAGAGGTCACACACCCCTGTGAATAAGCCGTGTGCCTTACAAGGCTTCAGAGACGCTCATGTCACAGGCCATGGGAAAATAGGGCATACATACTGACTTGGGTCACACGGCCAACCACACACCTGTGTGTCTACCCTGTGTACCCTTCAAAATGGCCACACATGCCCGTGTGCCACATCGTGTGCTAGGCCGTGCCAAAACTGTAGGGTATACTGACTTATGAAACACGGCCAAGTCATACGGCCGTGTGCTAGGCCGTGTGCCAATGAGGGGGTATACTGACTTGTACCACACGGTCGCTCACACGTCCGTGTGTGAGACAGTGTAGAGCATACTGACTTCATTTAAATATCAACACCAGGGGACACACGACTGTGTAGCATGACCGTGTGTCGCATTCAACTGAGATACACACCCGTGTCTCTACCCGTGTGGACAAAAATAGGCCATTTGCAAGGCCAATTTGCCACCCTTACTCATGCTCACCTAAACAACCAAATTGGTTCCCATTTCATCACATAATTAGGCAGCCAAAATCATCAACCAAGTACACAATTCGTATCATATCCATATCAACCAAATTCAATACTCACTTCAATGCTTAATACTTAATCAAACACTTATCAAAATTCAACTTTTAAAATCATACTTCATCAAATCATTTCTCAACCATTATACTCATTAAATCAATTAACCATTTTCAACTATAAACCATAACCATATTCATACCAAACATGCCATAATAAGCCATCACTCATGGCTATATATACAACCAAAACATATACATTTACAAGCCAATTCTAATAGATAAACACACATCAATATTAACATCATTTACAAGCCAACTCTCATGGCTATAGTCACAACCAAAATACCACAAGTAGCCTATACATGCCATATACTATATTTATACAACTCAAAAGTACCAATTAGATGTTTGATAGTGCGATGATGTTCCCGACGACTCCCAGATCCGAGCTAGCTTTAATTCACTATAAAACATAGAAAACTAACACAAAGTAAGCTTCATAGCTTAGTAAGCTTGTATGTGAATAACTTAATTCATCAAATAAATAAAAATCAACCACATATACATAAAAAAATCCATATACACCTTAACTACGAACCTTTCTCATGTCTTACAACATGATCAAATATGAGCTTTCTCTATTTAATACTCGAATAGGTTTTGTACATACCTGTATCGCCTCGTACTAACCTCTTTCTCAACCACATCATTCATTTTCCCGTTGAACCATTCAGAATAGAAATTGGATACTCATGTGTTTCAAATGATAAGTACCTATACCATGGCCCATAGCCAAATCAAGGTAACTTACCCGAATAACTATTTTTCATGGCCCGAAGCCAAGATATCTGATATGCATGGCTCAAAGCCAAATTGGTATAACTCGCACCTAAAGTGCTAATATCATGGCCCAAAGCCAACTCAACCTATATGCATGGCCCAAAGCCAAATCGGTATATCATCTTATAACACATCAGAAGTATCCAAATCTATTCCTAAGGTTCAACCAAGATTTCTAGCTTATCGATTCCATCTTCAAATATTTTCATAGAGTCGTATTTACAATTCATAAATTAATGAAAATATCATAATCATAGTTTAGGAAATATCAAAGCATTGAACATACATTTATAATGAATTCATCACATACGAACTGACCTCGGGTAATTGCATAATGAGTCAATTACTCGATAATCTTGCCTTTCCTCCTATCTAATTCCGAATTCCTATTTTCTTGATCTAAATATATTCAAAAATAACTTATTCAATCAACCATTCATTCAATTTAGTCCAAAACATACATTTAGGCATATTTGTATATTAGCCCCTAAACTTTCACATTTTCACAATTTAGTCCTTATTTTACAATTACACAAAATTCACGTAATTCAACAAAACCCATGCTTAGTCGAATTACATATAAGTCCCTAGCAGCCCAAAACTTTAATTTATTTCACATTTCAACCACTTAATTTGCATATTTCATAATTTAATCCCTATTTGACATTTTTTGTCAAAAATTACTTTACAAAACTATTAAATCTATCAATAAACCTTCATAATCTATCATCAATCATCAAATTACTCAAGCATTCAACAATGACAACATGTTAAACCTTTAACAATTTTAAAATCTAAGGTACGGGCTAGCTAGAATACAAAGCAACGATCTCAAAACACTTACCAATTTAACTTCCAAGTGATCGAACCCTAGATGAGCAAAATAGCTTCTTTTTCTTCTTTAAATTCGACTAGATGATGAAGATAATGAGAAAATTTTGCTAGATCATCTTTGTCCACTCACCCATTTTAATGGTCTATTTACAACATAAGGACCTTAAATTTAATGTTCCATAACTATTAAACACCTTTAGCTAATAGAACAACACTTTTGCATTTTACGCGATTTAGTCCTTTTTATCAAATTAACCAACCAATCGATAAAATTAACTCACAAAATTTTCACACATACATGCTATCATGCTGTAAACACATAAAATAATATTAAAATAATTTTTTGACATCAAATTTGTGGTCCTGAAACCACTGTTCCAATTTAGCTAAAACTAGGTTGTTACAATTAAATAGAGAAAGTTCAATGTAATGGTATTTGATCATGTTTTGAGACATGAGAAAGGTTTGTAGTTAATGTATAGATGGTTATGTCATGTTTAATTGGTTGATTTGTATTTATTTGATGAATTAAGTTATTCACAGACGAGCTTACTAAGCTATGAAGCCTACTTGTGTTATTTTTCTATGTTTTATAGTGAATCAAGGCTAACTCGGATCTGGGAGTTGTCGGGAACATCATCGCACTATCAAACATCTAAGTTGGCACTTTTGAGTTATACATTTATGCTATACAGCATGTATAGGCTAGTTGTGGATTTTGGTTGTGATTATATCCATGAGAGTTGGCTTGTAAATACACATGTTTTGGTTTATATATATATAGCCATGAATGATGTCTTATTTTGGTATGTTTTGGCATGTATTTGGCTAAGTAAATGGTGGTGAATTGAGATTTGGAATAGATGATAGTAAAATGGTATGAATTGTGTATTTGGTTGATGATTTTGGCTACCTAATTGTGTAATGAAATGGTACCATTTTGGTTGCTAAATTGAGCATGAGTAATGGTGGCAAATTGCCTTGAAAATAACCTATTTCTATCCACATGGGCATGTGTCTCGGCGTGTGTCTTGGCCGTGTGTGACACACGATCAGGTTACACGGCTGTGTGTCCCCTAGTGTTGAAATTAAAATGAAGTCAGTATGCTCCACACGGTTTCACACATGGGTGTGTGACAGGCCGTGTGGTACAAGTCAGTAAAACCTCTAATTGGCACACGGCCTAGCACACGGGCGTGTGAGTTGGTCGTGTTGTGTAAGTCAGTATACCCTACAGTTTTAGCATGGCCTGGCATACGAGCATGTGTGGCCACTTCGAAGGGCACACAGGTTAGACACACGGCGTGTCATTGGCTATGTGACCCAAGTTAGTATGTATGCCCTATTTCCACACAGGCGTGTCAGGAGTCGTGTGAGGTACATGGGCGTGTCTAGAGTCGTGTGAGTCACACAGCTTGTTCACACGGGCGTGTGACCAATGTATGAATGAAAAATTTCTAAGTTTTCCAAAATATTTGATAAACCATAATTTTTACATATTTTAACCCCATGCTTGGCTTATTTTTGGATGAATTTTCATTAGATTTGATGAATTCGATGCTCCTAATCCATTAATTTCATGTTTTACATTCAGGAGAGCCTAGAGAGTTAAAAATAATGAGAAATGTACCAAAAAGGGGCAAAATGGGCCTACCTTAGAAATCAACATGGCCTGGACTATCAAACATGACCGTGTGTTACGAGTAGAATCAAACATGGCCTGAATCAACGTACACAGGCAGACCACACGGCCATGTGTGGCGATCAGAAGTGAGTATGGTCTAAGGAATCGAACACGGGCGTGTCCCTACCGTACCAAAGTTTAATTCCATTTAGAATAGGCTACTTGTGGGCCAAGAAAAGCATTCCAAAGCCTATATAAACACGCTAGGGGATGACCTAAAAGACAACGCTGAATAGAAAGCAAAAAATACACGAAGGCAGCCATCGGGAGCAGCTTGGAATAGGGATCGCCGTCAAGATTAAAGATCTCCTATCAATTTCTCTTGAAGTTTTTGGGTTTTCTTATGTTTTGTAGTTTTCCCTATTTTAATATGTTTTCCTCTATCAGTATGAACTAATCCCTTAGATACCTAAGGGGATGAAACCTAAGATGGATCTTATTATTATTTGATTTATAAAATAAATACTTGTTCTTATTCTTAATTGTGAGTGCTTATTCTTGTTTTGATAATTCAGGTTATTGAATCAAGTCAAATGTGCTTATTCAGAAGAGCAAAAGTCCCTGTTTAAGCATAGATCAACATAATTAAGCGGAGTTGGTTGCAACCCTAGAAATAGGGCGACATAAAACTGCCGGATTAGAGTCAAATCTAATAAAGGAATCTATAGATCGAGTTAATGCGACAATAGGGTTTTAATTAGAAATAGATTTTAATTAATCAGCCTAGAGTCAGTTGTTTTTAGTCTTAAAAGAGATATTAACATAAATCAGGGATTTCTATGGATTAAATCAAGTGAATAAACCGTATGAATCAAAAGTAATAAGTGAAGTCTAGGTGGATTCTTCCTTAGGTATTGCCCTTCTCATATAGTTTTCTAAAAGTATTTTCCCAATTCATTCTCTGTCGTGTTTTTAATTAAGTTTTAGTTTAAAATAAATCACTCCAATTCTTAGGCTAGATAATAGAAAGATAGTAATTACTAGTACTCTTGGTCCTTGTGGATACGGTATTTTCGGTCTTACCATATCTATACTATTAAATGATAGGTGCACTTGCCTTTATTGTGATCATAGTTAGTTAGAGACACATCAATATTCGTATGTTGTTGATTTAGTCTCGAACCACTTCTAAAGTATGTTTAAATTAATGGGCCTTTGCATTTGATGTGTGTTATGTTTAATATGATAATTAGAATGTTTAAGGGGTTCAGATTGGGCTCAGGTTTGGGCTGAGGCATTAATCAAATTTTCTGTTTGGGCCCTTTAGTGGAAAGCTAGATAGGTCAGGGCTTAAAAGATATTGTTCGTGAATTAAAACACAAAAATGGGCTAGTGGCCCAGTGGACAGTGTCGTGAAAAGCAGTAAGGGAATCCAAGGTTCGAGTCGCATTACCCACTTATTTATTTTAATTGTTGGATAATGTGGATATTGTGCTGATAATAGTAGGGAGAGGTGGTGTTATTTAGGCCTTTCCTAAAGGTGAATAGATCAAGATAAAGGAGAAAAGATAGGAGCTATCTGCTGAGAGCAAAGTTGGCCGAAATTCAATCTCCTAGAGGGGGAAGGAATTGATTTCTTCATGTTAAAGGGGTGCTAAAATTTTCCCTATTATTTGATTAATTATTAGTTATCAGGAAGGGCACTTTTGGGTTTTTATAAGCAAGTGTCGAAATTCTCTATAAATAGGGATAGTATCTCTTCAATTTCGGCATTTGAACCCTATTCCTTTCCTCATTCTCTGTGCCAAAATTCTCAATCTTTCTCTGCAATTTATGTTCTCTCTTCTTTTCCAAAAGCCAAAATCTCCCAATTCTTTCTCTCATCTTCACTTTCTTCAAAAGCCAAAACCTCTCACTTCACTTTTTTTTTTCCATTCTTTTCTCTTGTGCCAATTCCTCCATAAAGACAGAATCTCCTGGAAGTTGTTAATTCCCTATAAAGGTAGGTGCCAATTTTCTTCTGTTCTTTTTCCCTTCTCCTTCAGTTTTGAGACTATAGCCGAATGGCTAGTTGATTGATAGGTCATCTTTAGTTTAACTTTTTCTCTAATCACATATTCTTTTGGGTGGCACTTCGGGAAATCATAGTAGATCGAATCATTCAAATCTCAAAAACCCAGAAGCCGTTAATCTCTAAGTATCCTATCAATTTTGGGATTTCAAAGTAAGGGGTTTCCTTTAGATTCCTATTAGATTCGCTATCATATTTGAGATCTTAACTCATATGGTTTAACAACCCTATTTCGCTATAGTAATTCTGACAAGAACTTTTTGGATGGAATCAAATATGGATCAGGCAAAGGAGAGGATTGGGTCCGTAAACCCAATCTATAAGTTTAAGAAACAAGTAGTGTTCACTGTTCGAGATTGGCACCATGTTGTGGACCGACTTCTGAATAGCATCTTAGGTAGATAGCAGTCGTATCGGCTTCTAACAGAGTGTCGACATAGAGGGTGTCGTCTTAACCATAATAAGGTGTGTAGATTCTTGACACATAAGCTTTGTTATGTTATATGTATGCTATGGGCTAAAGCCGGAAAGAGAGGCAGTATGAACAGTCGTGTTACCCAGAAAGGGTAGGCAAGGGATGCTAGGTACGTAATCATAGAAACTTTTCTATGTGTATCGAAGCATGTGAAAGTATGAGATCTGTTAGATGGCTTGATGTTTTGATTCTTGTATGTGTGTATGCATGGGATGGTATTGATTGATTGATTTACGGAAGGGGAGCAAGTCGCGGGGTGATCGGTGGCTTTGCCTTAAAGGTTCGCATTAGTGATCAGTCTTTATGACAGGTAGCATAGCTATCGAAATACTAAATGTATTTTCTAAGGTTCGCATTAGCGATCGGTCTTTTTTGACAAAAAGACAAATTGTCGGCGTGGTGTGTAGCGGATGGAGGTTGATTGTAGAAATTGCATGGTGTGATGGTTGGTACGGGGGTGTGTAGAGGATGGATTCTTAGGTTTTGGGATGAGCCATGTTGCATGACATATTTTGTTACCATTGTATATGGGCCAAGGCCCATAATGTGTTTGTGGGCCCTAGGCTTTTATTTGTTTTCAAGTTTTGCACACTGAGTCTCTGTGACTCACCCATTTATGTTTTTCCTCTCTGATGAGCGAGAGACCGTGGACATGGGAGCCGAGGAGGACTCGAGGGGCCATCAAGACTATTATTATTTTCATAGACTATCTTTGACTTTTCATTTAAAATATAAATTTTTGGGAATATATTTTGTAATAAGGCCCCATAACTTAGGTTTCCAGTTTATGTGTTACTCGCTTTATTTTATTTTCACCCTTAATAAGTCACATGCTTATAAACCTATGTTTTTCCAAAGTCTTATTAATAAAATGAAATGATAAATGGGCTTTTCAAACTCATCCGATGCAAATGATAAGTTCTTCAAACTTTTTCACAAATATCACGATTAATGAAAAAAAGACTGAGACTTTTCAAAACCTATCGAAGTAAAGTTTTTAAGATTTAACATATAGCATACCAGATTCAGTAATGACGTATGGGTCGAGTTTAGGGTGTTACATTTTTGGTATCAGAGCCTAATTCAAAACTCGGGCTGTGAAATGGGTCCAGTAGGAATTTATGAAAGTAATATAAGTTGAGAAAAGTTTTGGAAGATATGCCCTTCGAGTCTACCAGCACCCAATCCACCCAGGTAAGTACTTTAACCTTTGATGTGATATATATGATGGGCTTGATGGGCTTTATGGACATAGACTAGTAGGATAGTGTTGATGGACTTTAGGTTTCGTATAAACACTTCTTCAAATCTCATAAAACTTAATTTTTCTTAATTAAACATGTCTGTGAACAAGTCACAGGGTTTGGGTGTGGAAACAGGCATACGCATGTCTAGGATTGGATCCAGGAAGAGCTTGGTATTTAAGCGGTCCTAGTGACTCACCTCCTCTTTTCTAGAATCCTACCTGGTGCATAGTAACTATTCGCCTTAGCCACAAGGACTTGTTGACAGGCCAAAATTCATAACTAAAACCCGAAAGGGACCAGTACCCTATTTTTGTAAAATTACTTGTATGTCCCTAATTTTGTAAATTATCCAAAACACTCTAGGTTGAGGAAATTTATCGAAATACCCTTGTTTGAAAATTACCAAAGTACCTTTATTTGAGAAATTACTAAATTACCCCTGATTTATGAAAGTTACCAAAATTTGCAAAATTACCAAAATACCCCAGATTGTAATTACCAAAATACCCCTATTTTGTAAAATCACCAAGATACCTTATTTTGGAAAATTACAAAAAATACCCTTGTAGGTTAAAATTACGAAAATACCCCTGGGTAGTGAAACGACAAAAATACCCCTAGGTGATGAATGTAAGTTCATGATGCTGCTTGTGTGTTGATGTGTGATGGATGTTGATTAAATGTGTATTCTAGAACTAGGAAATACTGATTTGAGAAATGAACTTGTAGATAGAATCCAAATTCAAAAGAACTACTGTTAAAACTACGTTCCATAAGGCTATCCGTTATTGATCAGTGGAAGAAAGAATTATTAATTCATAAAATTTTTAATCAGATAAATCGTGAACGGTAGAATAAGTACTAGAGGACAAGGTGTGCGTGGCCGAGGTAGAGGCAGGATTGCTGTGTCAGAACTCGTAGGGTCTGGTCACGAGTCAGGGAATGAGGTACCAGTGCCACCTATTGTGGAGGCAAAATTTCAAGATCAGATGGCCGGAGATGATGCTGTATCTCAGGCAATGTTATGAGTTTTAGAGAGGGTTCTTTGGGCGAGCATGGGCATAGGAGCCAAGTGCAGTCCGTGCGGAGAGCGATCGAGAGCCAACAGTCGGAAGTGTTTAAGGGAATTTCTGGTGTAGCTCATAGTACAGCGGAGTACTAGTTGGAAGCAATGGAGCGAATAATGGATGATCTCGACTTTATGGATGAAGAGAAGCTAAAGGGAGTGGTGTCTCTTCTCCGGGACGAAGCATATCAATGGTGGCTTATGGTTAAGGAGGGTACTGTAGCTGACCATATCACCTGGGATCACTTCAGAACGGCGTTCCAAAGTAAGTACATTGGGACGAGCTATGTGGATGCGCAATGCAGAGCATTCTTGAACTTGGTTCAAGGAAGTAGGTCGGTAGCGGCTTATGAAGGAAAATTCCTATGCCTTAGCCATTATACTTGAGGGATAGTGGCCACAGAGCATGAGAGATGTGTTCGTTTTGAGGATGGCCTGAAGGATGATCTACGTGTGTTGATAGCTCCACAACGAGAGCGGGAATTTGTTGTGCTTATAAAGAAGGCTAAAATAGCTGAGGAGGTGAAACGGATGAAAAAGTTGAATCGGGATAGAGATAGGGGTGGAGGTAAGAGAAATTTTGGATCGACAGGGACAACCATGCGTACTGTAACATCCCAAATTAGGGGTTGTTTGCAATTTAATTTTTTCCATATGTGTGCTTGAAGAAATAGGTATGCTATGATTGCTTGACATGTTCTAGGGTGTAGTCATAACCTCGGGCTAGGTCTGACTTAGGGCTGAAATTTCTTTTTAGTGCTTAAGAGGAGGGAGCTAGGTGAGATAGGGGTTAAGAGAAATTTTGGGAGAAGCATGACACAAGGAAACAGGTGATATGGTGGCTTGGGACGCTACCTAAGGAGCTAGGAAGGGTGCGACAAAGGAGGGTTCGAGCTGTCGAATTAGTGCCTAGAAGTTTTATTTTTTTCGTTATGTGAAGGAAGTTGGGCTAGGAAGGCCTTAAAAATAAAATGGTAAGGTTTTCGGTCATGAAAGTCGTATTGGTAAAAGTGGCGTTGGGCACCACTTAAGGGCCTGGAAGTGATGCCTGGCGCAGGTCTTGGGTTCAAGCAACGTGGGCAGCAGGGAAGGGTGTTTTATTTTTGGTTTTTGGCGTTAAGTCAAGGGAGAGGTAACGAAGGAGCTCTTAAAATAAATTTTGATGAGTTATGTCACAAAGAAATGCCTTGGCAGAATGGTTAGGGGTGTTAGTGCAGTTTGCTTCATCAGGTCCCATGTTCGAACCATGGGGGCAGCAGTTTGGTGTTTTATTTTTGCTGCTGGCGTCAAGAGGTGGAGAGAAGGTGGACAGCATGTGGACTCCAATAAGATAAGCTAAGGCTATTTTTTTTTATTTTGAAAATTTCGGCTATAGAAAGGGATAAAGGCTGGGTTGTTTTATTTGGTTTAAATTAGTAAGATAAGGGATAATGGCTATTGTATTATATTTATTTTTGAATGGGTGTTAAGAGATAAAATGGGAGATTATTTTGGGAATTGATAAGGGGCATGGAGGTGGCCAAATGAAGGGCTCTTTGTGATGGTATATTCGCCCAAGTGAAGGGGGTGGAGGTGTGTGTTAATTGTGTAGTATAATTAGAGAGTGGCCATCTTTAGTTAGTTCCTTTTCTTTTAATTTCATTTCATTATGCCAAAATTCCTAGAAGCAAAAAGGCTATTCATGTTTCTTCTTCTCCTCTATTTTAGCCAAATCCCATAAGCTTCTTTCTCTTTTCTTTGCTTGGCACCCCAAAAGAAACATCAAAGTCGAATACCATACAAATCTTTCTTTTCTCTCCTTTTGTTCTAGCCTAATCTACTCCATTCTTTTGCCTAAATCTCCTTCTCCTATTAGATCTACTTTGGCGAATATCGGTGGGCATAGATTCTCTTGGGATTTCTTCTTCGATTGGTTTGTAAGGGTAAGTGATTGTCAAACCTTCCTTCCATATTATCTTTTTCTCTCGACTTATATGAAGGAAAGCCAAATCGGCATTTGTTGATGGTTTGGCTAACTGCTTTTGAAACAGATTTCTCATAAGGTGCTACGAGATTTTGGAAACCGCCGAACTAAGCCTCCGTTCTCTGCTAATCGATTTGGAGTAATACGGGAATATGTTTTAGGATTTTGTGATAACGCATAGATTCGGGATTTCTCTTTAGATCTTCGGTTAAACAGGTGTGTAAAACTCTTACACACTTTATTAGTTAGCATTGCTTATTGTGTTACAGTTAACTATTGTGATAGTGATTTACCTTGTGGGCATGAGCATGGATTTCGGGTAAGTCGCTTGTGATTTTAAATATGTTATATGGATGACATGATGGTTATGATGGTATGCCATGAATTATATGCGTGATTTGTGATAGTACGTTAATCATGTTATGAGCATGTTGATAATGGGATTGAAGAGAGGAGGGGGAATTTTCTCTATGGACTGTCACCAGTGGTTTTGACTACAAGATGGGTTGGCCCCATCAGTTTCATCGTGACTTCGGTCACCAGTGGTTTTGACCACACCGTTGATATAAATCGTGACTAAGTCCCAGTGGTTTGGTACCACCAGTAGTTTTGACCACATATTGATAATTGTGACCTATGGTCATCAGTGGTTTTGACCACACGATGGGTTGGCCCCATCATTGATTTGTGACTCCGGTCACTAGTGGTCTTGACCACCAGTGGTTTTGACCACGCAGGGTAGATAAAGGAGTATGGATGGCTAGTTTTGGGTTGCATGTTTGCATGATTTACTAATATTTTGTGTATGAGTTTGCACTTCCGGTTGGGGATTTACACACCGATTCTTGGTGACTCACCCTTCCCATATCATTTTGCGATGAGTAGATCGTGGAGATGGAGCCGAGAGGACTCGGCTGCCATGCTTGTTCCTTGGATTTGGAATTTTATTTAGCACAGTTTAATATTATTATTTACTAAATTTTTGGTTTGGGTTGTAATAAGGCCGCTAATTATTATTTTGGCTATTTAAGTAGTTGATTTACTTCACTGCTACTATATTACTAAAGAATTTATAAATTGTTTAAATGAATCAGTCAAAAGTGACGTTTTTAAAATGGGAAATTTTTACGAGTTTTCAAGGATGTTGCCATCAGGTAGCAAAATTCACTAAGTTAGCAATAACTCTGATAGTTCTAATAATTTAAATGATCAAATGTTTTCAAAGATTTCAACTCAACCATGTTTATTAAAAAAAAAAACAATTCCACCTGAGTTTTTAATAGACACCATTTTATAACCTCAACAAATTTTCAGAATTCTATCAGACAATCAAAATCTTTCAAAATGTTTTTCTTCTGTGACATACCAGATCCGGTCGAGGCTCATGGGCCGGGTTTGGGGTGTTATATTTTTGGTATCGAGCCTTGTTCAAAACTCATTGTGGGGGCCAGGCCCAAAATGTTTTTGTGAGGCCTCTGTGAATATTATGAAAATGGTTCTTAGTTCAACAAGATGGCAACAAGTCTCCAAAGACCAATCCGCCTGTAAGTACTTCTAACTCATGTGTGAATTATTATCTCGAGAAGGGTAGAAATGGAACGTAGATAGTATGATAAGTATTTGAACCCTAGGACTAGTTTACCCCAATATTCACATAAGACTTTAAATGCTTAATTAAATAAACCTATGACTAAGTTGCTGGGTTAAGGTGTGGTAACCCTTGTGCGCATGTCTAGGATTGGATCCGGAAGAGCCTGGTACTTAAGCAGTCCTAGTGACTCACCTCTTCTTCGCAGGAATCCTACCTGGTGCGTAGCTTCGGTTCACCCTAACCATGAGGACTTATTCATAGGCTAAACCCAATAACTCAAACCCGAAAGGGAACTAGCCGTATTGTTGTAAAAACCTTAGTTTTAAAAATCTTAAAATTACCCTTTTAAACTTGGGAGAACTATTTTACAAAATTTTTCGAAAAATGTTTGATTTATGAAAATTACAAAAATACCCCAAGTGGTAAAATTACAAAAACGCCCTTGGTTTATGAAATTCCCAAAATACTCCCAGTGCTAATCGAAATTTTCATTACTTATAGAATCTCCAAAAACCTTAATTTGCAAAATATCAAAATGTCATGATTACGAAATTGTCCCCAACTTACAAAATTACCAAACTGACCCTGATTTTCAAAATTTTTGCAACGCTATCAATTTGGAAAACAAATTCTCAAAAAGAACCCTCAAGTTTTACAAATCTTGAAATACCCTGGATTTATTAAGATTTATAAATTTACCCGAGAAAATTACCGAAATGCCCCGAAAATTCAAAATTTCTGAAATACCCTCAAAATTTTAAAATTTCCAAAATACCCTTAGTGACAAAAATCACCAAGGAACTTTGTTTTGACAAATTATGAAAATACCCTTGCAGGACAAAAGAAGAAAATACCCATGGGATAGGAACGGACAGAAATGTCCGAAGAGTGAATGTGTATGGGAGATACTAAGGAATGGATTTGTTTTTCTGTGAATTAGGATAGAAAACTTGAAACTTTGAATGAGCGAAAGAATCCCTATTAAGCTCTCTTCATAAAATTTCTTCGCTAATAACCAGTGAAACAAGTACTAATCCATAAAAGTTCTTAATCAAATTAAAGCGCAATCATTAGAAGTGAGTTCTAGAGGACGTGGCTATCGTGGACGCGGTAGAGGAAGAATAACCGTGTCAGAACCCGTTAGGTCGGGTCAAGGGTCTAATAATAAGATACCACCGCCACCACTACCCCCAACTTTTGGTGTTGAGCAGCAGGATCAGACGGGGGGTGAGGCGAGATCGCAGTCAGGTCATGCGAGTTCTTGAGTTAGTGGCTGGAGTTGGTGGAGGTTTGAGAGCTCAAAAATCTATACCCGAGCTACTCTGGGCCAATGGAACTGAGGTGTTCCGGGGTGTATCAGGTGTGGCACCCAGTACGGTGGAGTATTGGTTGGAATCCACTGAGAGGATCATGGATGACCTGGATTTTTCAAATGAGGAAAAGCTGAAGGGTATAATCTCTCTACTTGGGATGAGTCATACCAAGGTGGCTCACCGTAAGGGATGGAGCGATGGAGGAGGATCTTACATGGGAATTCTTTAAGGTGCCTACCAAAAGAAATACATAGGAACTAGCTACATGGATCTTGTGAATGCTTTCTTGAACTCGTTCGTGGTAATAAGACAATGGCGGAGTATGAGGCTAAATTTTTCGGTTGAGCGGTATGCTCGTGGTATTGTGGTACCGAGCATGAATACTGTGTCAGATTCGAGGATGGGCTGAGAGATGAGCTGAGGATGATGATAGCTCCACAACAGGAACGGGAGTTCGCTGTCCTAGTGGAGAAGGCAAAGGTTGCTGAAGGGGTAAGATAGTCAGTTAGGCGGAATCAGGATAGGAGTTGGAATAAGAGGAGCTCCGGATCTTCGAGGTTTTCTAGTAATCAATAGAAGAAGACGAGGTATGGTGGGTCAGATCAAGCTACTAGGCCTGCTGCTGTTGCTAATCCTCAATGGCCACCACGGTGTGCTCGGTGTGGAAAGTCCCACACGGGGGAGTGTTAGAGTGGTAATCGGGGATGCTTCGAGTGTGGATCCATGGAACATCGAGTTAGGGATTGTCCGAAAAAGATAGCTAGGCTAAGGTCTGAGGGTCAGGATCGTGCACTGAATAGGAGGGATAACCAACAGCCACCGAGAGGTTGAGGTGCAAGTAGAGGAGGTAATGGTGCTGGTAGAGGTCGTGGGGCACCGAGGGGAGGTACCGGTGGTACTAAGGCTAGGAAACCTGGTTTGGTCTATGCCACGAGGTGTCAGGAGGAGGGAGACGCATCGGACGTCATAACCAGTATGCTTTTGATCTTTGGAGTACCTTATAACACCTTAATTGATATTGGCTCAACTCACTCATATGTTGCTAGTAGCGTAGTGAAAACTTTGAACTTAGACTTTGAGCTTACTTCTAGGAAGATGACTGTATTAAGCCTTCTAGGTCACTCCGTAAAAGTAAGTAAACTATATAGAATGTACCCCTAGAACTCCAAGGGGTCGTGTTCTTGGCCGACTTGATGGAACCGCCGTTTGGGAGTTCGATCGATCCTCGGATGGATTGGCTAGTAAAGTATCAGGCTAGCCTGGATTGCGCAGCTAAGCGCATGGTATTGAAGACCATGGAAGGAGAAGAGGTGGTGATGATAGGTAAAAGGAGAGATTACCTATCTAATCTGGTTTCTGCATTAAAGGTGAAAAAGATGGTTAGGAAAGGTTGTGAAGCATATGTAGTGCATGTCTGTGCTATGGAAGCTAAGGATGCAGCTGTGAGGGATGTCCAGACCGTAAGAGATTATGTTGATGTGTTTATAGAGGAACTTCCGGGTCTACTTCCAGATCGTGAGGTTGAATTTGGTATAGATTTGTTACCCAGAGCCGCGCCAGTATCTGTAGCTCCGTATCGGATGGCGCCAAAGGAATTGGTAGAATTGAAGGCTCAGATCCAGGAATTGTTGGATAGATGGTTCATTCGGCCAAGTGTATCGCCTTGGGGAGCTCCAGATTTTTTGTCAAGAAGAAGGATGGAACAATGAGGATGTGCATAGACTATCGACGGTGAACAAGTCGACAATAAAGAACAGGTATCCTTTGCCCAGGATTGATGATTTGTTCGACCAACTCAAGGGAGCATCGGTGTTCTCTAAGATCGACCTTAGGTCAGGGTACCATCAGCTTAAGGTGAAGGAGGCTGATATCCACAAGACGACATTTCGTACTCGGTATGGGCACTACGAGTTTCTGGTAATGCCTTTTGGTTTGACTAATGCACCAGCCGCGTTTATGGACATGATGAACCGGGTTTTCCAACCCTACCTGGATCGGTTCATCGTGGTGTTCATAGACGACATTTTGGTGTACTCGAAGTCTGAGGAGGAGCATGACGCGCATCTTCATGTGGTTCTGCAAGTTCTAAGGGAGAAACAATTGCACGCCAAATTCAACAAGTGTGAGTTCTGGCTTAAGGAGGTAACTTTTCTAGGGCATGGTGTTTCAGCTGAGGGAATCAAGGCGGATCTCCGTAAGATTGAGGCAGTATTAGAGTGGAAACCACCGAGGTCGATTACGAAAATCTGAAGTTTTTTGGGGTTGGCAAGATATTACCGGAGATTTGTGGAAAATTTCTCCTTAATCGCAGCACCATTGACTAAGTTACTGAGAAAAGGAGTTCCATTTGTGTGGTCTAGAAGCAGCAAGAGAGTTTCGACAAGCTGAAGAAGATTTTGACAGAAGCACCAGTCTTGATTCACGAGAGGCGTGAAAGGAATTCATCGTATTGTGATGCATCGCATTCTCGATTTAGGGTGTGTGTTGATGCAAGAAGGGAAGGTGGTCTCTTATGCATCCGACAGCTTGAGGCCTCACGAAGGTAACTATCCGACACATGATTTAGAATTGGCTGCTGTGGTTTTCGCCTTGAAAATATGGAGGCACTATCTATATAGGGAGAAGTCGGTAGTGTACACAGATCATAAGAGTTTGAAGTACCTCTTGACTCAAAAAGATTTAAATCTGAGACAGCGGAGGTGGATTGAGTTACTGAAGGACTACGACTGCTCAATCAAATACCATCTGGGTAAGGCTAATGTGGTAGCTAATGCATTGAGCCGTAAGCTGGTAGCGGATTTGCAAGCAATGTTTGCTCACCTAAGTCTCTATGAGGATGGGAGTCTTCTGGTAGAATTGCAAGTAAAGCCGTCTTGGATTGATGACGTCAAAGAGAGACAGATGATCGACGAAGTTTTGAGTACTCGGAGGTTACAAGTACAAAGTGGTGAGGCCGAAGGGTTCAGCTTGGGTAGTGATGGAGTGTTGTGTTTTCAGGGGAGAGTATGTATGCCTAAGGATGATGATTTGAGGCAGCGGATCCTTAAAGAAGCCCATAGCAACCGTCGCTATGCATCCTAGAGGCAAGATGTATCGGGATTTAAGAGAGCGCTTTGGTGGTCGAGTCTTAAGCGGAAGTAACCGAGTTAGTGGGCAAGTGTCGACATGCCGACAAGTTAAAGTGAGCATCGATCGCCATCGAGTACATTACGGTAGGTAAAGATCCCACAAAGGAAGTGGGAGGAGATTACTATGGATTTCGTAAGTGGGCTTCCCTTATGCCCAGTAAGAAAGACGCGATATGGGTGATAGTAGATCGGTTAACTAAGTCGGCCCATTTCATACTGGTAAGGGTTGACTACTTGCTTCAAAGGTTAGCCAGGCTGTATATAGTAGAGATAGTGTTGCTACATGGAGTACCAGTGTCCATTATCTCAGATCGGGATCCCCGGTTCATGTCGAGATTCTAGAAGGCCTTACATCAGGAGTTAGGCACGAAGTTAAATTTTAGCACGGCTTTTCATCCGCAGTCTGATGGACAATCTGATAGGGTAATCCAAGTGTTGGAAGATATGTTAAGGGGCTGTGTTTTGGACTTCCATCGTAGTTGGAAGGAGTACCTACCTTTGGTAGAATTCGCTTATAATAATAGTTACCAAGCGAGTATTTAGATGGCACCGTATGAGGCACTGTATGGTCGAAAATGCCGTACTCCTACGTGTTGGATAGAGCTGGGAGAGCGTCGAATGTTGGGTCCGGAGTTAGTGGCAGAGACAGAAGATAAGGTTAGAGAAATTCAGCTCGTCTTAAAGAGGCATTAGACAGGAAGAAATCCTATGTCGATCTTAGGCATAGGGATGTGGAGTATGCAGTGGGTGATAAGGTCTTCTTGAAGGTATCACCTTGGAAGAAGGTGCTGAGGTTTGGCCGGAGGGCCAAGCTAAGCCCTAGGTTTATCGAGCCCTACACAGTGTTGAAATGTGTGGGACCGGTGGCTTACCAGCTTCAGTTGTCGGCAAAATTGAGCCAGATTCATGACGTCTTCCATGTTTCGATGCTTAGGCACTATCGATCAGATCCATCACACGTCGTGCCGGTTGCAGAAATTGAAGTGAGCCCGAATTTGTCTTTTAAGGAGGAGCCGGTACAGATTTTGGATCGAGATGTCAAGGTTCTGAGGAGGAAGTCAGTACCGTTGGTAAAAGTGCTATGGCGAAACCATGGTACGTAGGAGGCCACGTGGGAACTCGAGGATGTGATGTGGCAGCAATACCCCCAACTCTTTTGATCCAAGTACTTTTGAGGCCAAAATTATTTTAAGGGGGTAGAACTGTAACATCCTAAATTAGGGGTTGTTTGCAATTTAATTTTTTCCATATGCGTGCTTGAAGAAATAGGTATGCTATGATTGCTTGACATGTTCTAGGGTCTAGTCACAACCCCGAGCTAGGTCTGACTTAGGGCTGAAATTTCTTTTTAGTGCTTAAGAGGAGGGAGCTAGGTGAGATAGGGGTTAAGAGAAATTTCGGGAGAAGCATGACACAAGGAAACAGGTGATAGGGTGGCTTGGGACGCTACCTAAGGAGCTAGGAAGGGTGCGGCAAAGGAGGGTTCGAGCTGCCGAATTAGCACCTAGAAGTTTTATTTTTTTTTGTTATGTGAAGGAAGTTGGGCTAGGAAGGCCTTAAAAATAAAATGGTAAGGTTTTCGGTCATGAAAGTCGTATTGGTAAAAGTGGCATTGGGCACCACTTACGGGCCTGGAAGTGATGCCTGGCGCAAGTCTTGGGTTTGAGCAACGTGGGCAGCAGGGAAGGGTGTTTTATTTTTGGTTTTGGCGTTAAGTCAAGGGGGAGGTAACGAAGGAGCTCTTAAAAGAAATTGTGACGAGTTATGTCACAAAGAAATGCCTTGGCAGAATGGTTAGGGGTGTTAGTGTAGTTTGCGTCATCAGGTCCCATGTTCGAACCATGGGGCGGCGAGCTTAGTGTTTTATTTTTCTTCAAGGCCAAGAGGTGGAGAGAAGGTGGACAGCATGTGGACTCCAATAAGATAAGCTAAGGCTGGTTTTTTTTATTTTGAAAATTTTGGCTATAGAAAGGGATAAAGGCTGGGTTGTTTTATTTGGTTTAAATTAGTAAGATAAGGGATAATGGCTACTATATTATATTTATTTTTGAATGGGTGTTAAGAGATAAAGTGGGAGATTATTTTGGGAATTGATAAGGGGCATGGAGGTGGCTGAATGAAGGGCTCTTTGTGATGGTATATTCGGCCAAGTGAAGGGGGTGGAGGTGTGTGCCGAATTGTGTAGTATAATTAGAGAGTTGCCATCTTTAGTTAGTTCCTTTTTCTTTTTAATTTCTGTTTCATTGTGCCAAAATTCCTAGAAGCAAAAAGGCTATTCATGTTTCTTCTTCTCCTCTATTTTAGCCAAATCCCATAAGCTTCTTTCTCTTTTCTTTGCTTGGCACCCCAAAAGAAACATCAAAGCAGAATACCATACAAATCTTTCTTTTTCTCTCCTTTTGTTCTAGCCAAATCTACTCCATTCTTTTGCCTAAATCTCCTTCTCCTATTAGATCTACTTTGGTCGAATATCGTGGGCATAGATTCTCTTCGGGATTTCTTCTTCAGATCGACTTGTAAGGGTAAGTGATTGCCGAAACCTTCCTTCCATATTATCTTTTTCTCTGTCGACTTATATGAAGGGAAAGCCAAAATCTGACATTTGTTGATGGTTTGGCTAACTGCTTTTGAAATCGATTTCTCATAAGATGTTATGGGATTTTGGAAATCGCCAAACTAAGCCTCTGTTCTCTACTAATCAATTTAGAGCAATACGAGAATACATTTCGGGATTTTGTGATAACGCATAGATTCGAGATTTCTCTTTAGATCTTCGGTTAAACAGGTGTGTAAAACTCTTACACACTTTATTAGTTAGCATTACTTATTGTGTTACAGTTAACTATTGTGATAGTGATTTGCCTTGTGGGCATGAGCATGGATTCCGGGTAAGCTTGTGATTTTAAATATGTTATATGGATGACATGATAGTTATGATGGTATGCCATGAATTATATGTATGATTTGTGATAGTACGTTAATCATGTTATGAGCATGTTGATAATGGGATTGAAGAGAGGAGGGGGAATTTTCTCTATGGACTGTCACCAGTGGTTTTGACCACAAGATGGGTTGGCCCCATCAGTTTAATCGTGACTTCGGTCACCAGTGGTTTTGACCACACCATTGATATAAATCGTGACTAAGTCCCAGTGGTTTGGTACCACCAATGGTTTTGACCACATATTGATAATTGTGACCTATGGTCATCAGTGGTTTTGACCACACGATGGGTTGGCCCCATCATTGATTTGTGACTCCGGTCACGGTGGTTTTGACCACCGAAGGGTTTTGACCACGCGGGTAGATAAAGGAGTATGGATGGCTAGTTTTGGGTTGCATGTTTGCATGATTTACTAATATTTTGTGTATGAGTTTGCACTTCCGGGTTGGGGATTTACACACTGAGTCTTGGTGACTCACCCCTTCCCATATCATTTTGCGATGAGTAGATCGCGAGATGGAGCCGAGAGGACTCGAGGCGCCATGCTTTTTCCTTGGATTTGGAATTTTATTTAGCACAGCTTTAAGATTATTATTTACTAAATTTTTAGTTTGGGTTGTAATAAGGCCGCTAATTATTATTTTGGGTGTTTAAGTAGTTGATTTACTCCACTGCTACTATATTACTAAAGAATTTATAAATTGTTTAAATGAATCAGTTAAAAGTGACATTTTCAAAATGGGAAATTTTTACGAGTTTTCAAGGATGTTGCCATCGGGTAGCAAAATTCACTAAGTTAGCAATAACTCTGATAGTTCTAATAATTTAAATGATCAAATGTTTTCAAAGATTTCAATTCAACCATGTTTATAAAAAAAAAAAACCAATTCCACCTGAGTTTTTAATAGACACCGTTTTATAATCTCAACAAACTTTTAGAATTCTATCAGACAATCAAAATCTTTCAAAACATTTTTCTTCTGTGACATACCAGATCCGGTCGAGGCTCATGGGCCGAGTTTGGGGTGTTACACGTACTCAGAAAAGACCTAGGTCGGATGGACCGAGACGAACTGAAAGACCTGCTGCTAACCGAACACGAAGGTGTGGCCAATGTGACAAATCCCATGTAGGTGAGTGTTGCTCAGGCAGTGGGAAGTGCTTTAGGTGTGGTTCTTTGGACCATCAAATAAGATATTGTCCTCAGCCACGGGATGAGGTAGGACCCGCAGGGCAGGGAAATGCTCAGCCGGGTAGAGGAGGTTAGCAGCCACAGAGAGGTCGTGGTCCGACCAGAGGTGGTAATGGTTTCGGTCAGGGTCGTGAAGCACCAGGCCGAGGGGCAGGAACCACTGAGGCGAGGCAGTCGGGGTTGGTCTACGCTGCCAGACGTCGAGATGAGGCCGACGCACTGGATGTTATAACCGTTATGTTTTTAATTTTTGGATTGCCTTATACTGCATTGATTGACATTGGGTCGACACATTCATATGTTGCTAGTGTAAGAGTATGCCCAAAGATCAATCATGAGATGGTTGTAATAACATACTTGATTTACCATGTTTATTAATATAAAGCGTTGTCATTATTATTTCAGTTTTTCCTTTTGTGTGTACAAATAAATTATTTTATAATAATGTCCTGAGAATAATATGATTATTCTTAAAATATCCTTAGTCAAGTATTATTGTTGACTAGGACAACAATAATGCATTAAGACTAACATGTAGTTGATTGATGATAAAGAGTTGTCATTGATATGTAGTGTCAAAATCAATGCATGAATATGTGTGTTAGAGAACAACATATTGGACCTAATTCGCTATGAGTATGTTTCTTGGATTATTATGTAATTGTCACAACATTACTCATAGTGATTAATATGTATATGATCCTTAGACTTGAGATAATCATTATCCCAACATCGTGAGTCGATATTTTGATACTGATCAAATGTACACCGTGAATCGGTTGTTCTATAAAGGTGATGTTGGATATACCACAATCTATGTAGAGGATATTGTTGATCAATATAGGATAAGTCCCTCCCACATAATGGGAGTAATATCTTAGGCCACTTGATTGAGTGAGACTAGAAATGCATGGCTATTGTCAAATAAGTTGACATGAGATGTCATACTAATTTGTATATCATAGTCTACTCAAGATATCAAGAAACATGGGATAAACTATACAAGTGTGACTATTCCATGACTTGTATCTATTCCGAGATAAAGGACTTAAGGATTAATCCATGAAAAGTTAATCACAAAAGTTATATCGAATCATGACTTCTTGTAACTTAGGTAGCAATGATGCATTGCTAGATGCCACTCATTGTTTGTGACATTAGAATCGTTTCTAGTATTACTACTAACGTTACAAGAAACTACTGTGGTCATACCCTATGGTTGAAATGAACGGAATGAAACATAGTTGGTATTGTGTTTGATTGTCACATGAATTAAATTAATTAAAGAATTAATTTAATTGGGCAATCAAATATTGAATATATTATATGTACAAGGATGTTGTACACATAATGAGAATTAATATATTAATTTGGTTAGTATATAAATTTAAATAAATATAGTTTACCTAAATCCATGTTATAATTAATGTAATTATAAATTTTTGGGTATAATTAATGTAATTATAATTTTCGGTTAAAAATTATTATATTTATTTAATTTTATAATTCATAAATGAAATACTGATTATAAAAGGTAATAAGTGAAGAGAAACCCTAAGAATTTGCTTTGAAAAGTCTAGCAATAGTCAAGAAAAAAACCTCAAAACAGCTTTTGGAGATTTACGCCGTTCATAGTCAAACCGGGTGAATTACGTAGAGGCCGACATCGTAAAGGTTGCGGCTTGGTTCGACAGTAGATCAAAACTCTTGTTACCAAGGCGTCACTGTCTACTCAGATTAAAATTTCGATAATTTTGAAACCATTTTTTCACCCCGATTCGTTCCTCACACATGGATTCATGGTTTGGATCACTGGGATTAATTTTATTTCGCTGCGTCATGGGGGTGTCGGTGTTCCAACAGCTAGTAGTGTGTCTAAAACTTTAAGTTTAGATTATGAAGTTACCCTAGGGCGATGACGGTAATTATTAGGACAATCCGTTGTGGTAGATAAACTTTATCGAGAGGTACCCTTAGAACTTCAGGGAGTAGTTTTCCTGACGAATCTGATGGAATTACTGTTTGGGGAATTTGACTTAATTTTAGGCATGGATTGGCTAGTGAAGTTTCAGGTCAATGTAGATTGTGCAACCAAGCGTATGGTGTTAAGAACCCCCGAGGGAGGTGAAGTGTTGGTAATAGGAGAAAGGGGGAATTGTCTGTCAAACATGGTAACTACCCTAAGAGCGGAAAGAATGGTGATAAAAGGGTGCAAGGCAGTTTAATGTTTGTACGGGCTTTGGAAGCCAAGGACCTAACTGTTGAGGACGTTAGGATGGAGAAGGAATTTCCTGATGTTTTCCTAGAAGAGCTTTCAGGATTACCTCCGAATCGAGAAGTGGAGTTTGGAATTGATCTTCTTCCAAGAACAACGCTGGTATCTATTGCTCCATATAGAATGGCGCCAAAGGAGTTGGTGGAATTGAAAGTGCAAATCTAGAAGTTGTTGGATAGAGTGTTTATTCGACCAAGTGTGCGCCTTGGATAGCGCCAGTGTTATTTGTTAAGAAGAAGGATGGTTCAATGTGTATGTGCATTGACTATCGTCAATTGAATAAGTTAACCATCAAGAACAAATACCCATTGCCAAGGATCGATGACTTGTTCGATCAGTTGAAGGGGGCCTTAGTCTTTTCGAAGATAGATCTGAGGTCAGGGTACCATCAGCTTAAGGTCAAAGAGGCGGATATTCATAAGACGGCCTTTAGGACTCGCTTCTGATCCTCTGAGTTCATGGTGATGCCATTTGGGTTGACTAATGCACCAACAAAGATTTATGGATATGATGAATCGAGTGTTCCAACCCTACTTGGATCGGTTTGTCGTGGTTTTTATTGATGACATCTTGGTTTATTCAAGATCGGAGGAGGAGCATGATTCACATCTGCAAGTGGTTCTGTAGATTCTGACGGAGAAGCAGCTTTATGCCAAATTCAACAAGTGCAAATTTTGGCTAAAGGAAGTTACTTTTCTAGGTCACGTGGTGTCGGCAGAGGGGATTAGGGTTGACCCTCAAAAAATTGAAGCGGTGTTGGATTGAAAGCCGCCTAAGTTGGTGGCAGAGATTCGGAGTTTTCTTGGTTTAGCAGGGTATTACTGAAGGTTTGTTAAAGGATTTTCTCTGATTGCGGCACCATTGACTAAGTTGCTACGGAAAGGAGTTCCGTTTGTTTGGTCTGATAACCAGTAGGAGAGTTTTGAAAAGTTGAAAAGGATAATGGAGGCTCCGGTGTTGATTCAACCAGAGGCTGGGAAGGAATTCATGATTTAATGTGATGCATCACACACGGGACTAGGATGCGTGTTGATGCAAGATGGAAAGGTGGTTGCGTATGCATCACGGCAGTTAAGACCGCACGAAGCAAACTATCCCACCCATGATTTGGAGTTGGTGGTGGTGGTGTTTGCCTTGAAGATTTGGAGGCATTATTTATACGGGGAGAAATCTATCATTGACACGAATCATAAGAGTTTGAAGTACCTTTTGACACATAAGGAGTTGAATCTAATGCAAAAGAGGTGGATCGAGTTGTTAAAGGATTATGATTGCTCGATCGAGTATCATCCGGGTAAGGCCAATGTGGTGGCAGATGCTCTAAGCCGTAAGTTGATCTCTGACTTGAGAGTAATGTTTGCTCACCTTAGTCTGTACGACGATGGGAGCTTATTGACAGAACTTCAAGTAAAACCCTCATGGGTCAATCAGGTTAAGGAAAAGCAGTACTGATGAGTTGCTGAAGGAGAAGTTTTCGGTTGGAGCAAGTGATGAATCAACAGAATTTAATGTGAATGAGGAAAGTGTGCATGCCGAAAGATCCTGAATTGAGGCATAAGATCCTACAAGAAGCGCATGGTAGTCTATACGCTATGCATCCTGGAGGGAGTAAGATGTATCAAGATTTACGGGAGCAGTTTTGGTGGCTAGGCTTAAAATGAGAGGTGATTGAATTAGTGGGGAAGTGTTTAACCTGTTAGCAGGTAAAGGCGAAGCATCAGTTACCATCAAGGTTGTTGCAACCTGTGAAGATTCCTCAGAGGAAGTGAGAAAGGATCACAATGGACTTTGTTAGTGGGCTACCTCTCACGCCTACTAGGAAAGATACAGTTTGGGTTATCGTTGATCGGTTGACTGAAGTCAACTCATTTTGTACCGATTCGGTCAATTATTCCTTATAAAAGTTGGCTAAGTCAGATATAGCGTAGATTGCAAGGTTGCATGGAGTGCCTATGTCGATTATCTCAGACCGAGATCCTAGGTTTACGTCAAGGTTTTGAAAGGCGTTGCATCAAGCGTTGGGTACGAAGTTGGATTTCAAGATCTGACGTTTCATCCTCGTAATCGATGGACGATCGAATGGGTGATTCAGATCTTGGAGGACATGTTAAGGGTTGTACCATTGATTTCAGAGGTAGTTGAGAGGAGTTTTTACCATTGGCGGAGTTTGCGTACAACAACAGCTACCAATCTAGTATCCAGATGGCGCCCTATGAAGCATTGTACGGGCAGAAGTGTTGTACTCCTACATGTTGGACGAAATTAGGGGAACGGCAGATTTTGGGTCCGAGTTGGTTACCGAGACGGGGGAGAAGGTTGAGCTAATCCAGGCTCGACTAAAGGAAGCGTTGGATAGACAGAAGTCCTATGCTGATTTGAAGCGCAAGGACATAGAGTTTGCGGTGGGTGACAAGGTGTTCTTGAAAGTGTCGCCATGGAAGAAAGTATTAAGGTTTGGTCGGAAGGGTAAGTTAAGTCCCAGATTCATCAGACCTTATTAGGTGCTGAAATGAGTTGGACCAGTAGTGTATCAGCTTGAGCTACCTGTTGAATTGAATCAGATCCATGATGTATTTCACGTCTCTATGGTAAGACTTTATCATTCGGATCTATCTCATGTGGTACCTGTGGAGGAAATCGAGGTAAGACCTGACCTATCCTTTGAAGAGGAACCAGTGGAAATCTTGGATCGTGATGTCAAAGTATTACGAAGGAAGAAGGTTCTGTTGGTTAACGTTCTATGGCGAAATCACAGCTCTGAGGAGGCTACGTGGGAATCGGAGGAAACGATACGATAGCAATACCTGCATCTATTCAGATCAGGTAATTTCGAGGACAAAATTCCTTTAAGGGGGTAGAACTATAACATCCTGAATTAATGGGCCTTTGCATTTGATGTGTGTTATGTTCAATATGAAAATTAGAGTGTTTAAGGGGTTGATTGGGCTCGGGTTTGGTGAGGCCTTAATCAAATTACATTCTGGGCACTTTAGTGGAAAGCTAGATAGATCCGGCTTAAAAGATATTGTTTGCAATTAAAACACAAAATGGGCTAGTGGCCCGAAGGGCGATGGCATGAAAAGCGAAGAAGAGGATCCAAGGTTCGAGTCGCATTACCCACTAATTTATTTTAATTGTTTTTGGCGTTAAAAGGAGAGGAGAGTGGGGGCGGCTAGGATGCTTTAGAATAGGAAGATTTATCTGTTGGATAATGTGGATATTGTGCTAATAATAGTAGGGAGAGGTGGTGTTATTTAGGCCTCTCCTAAAGGTGAATAGATCAAAATAAAGGAGAAAAGATGGGAGCTACCTACTAAGAGAAGAGTTGGCCGAAATTCCATCTCCTAGAGGGGGAGAAGGAATCGGTTTCTTCATGTTCAAGGGGTGCCAAAATTTCCCCTATTATTTGATTAATTATTAGTTATCAGGAAGGGCACTTTTGGGTTTTGATAAGCAAGTGCCGAAATTCTCTATAAATAGGGATGGTATCTCTTCAATTCTGGCATTTGAACCCTATTCTTTTCCTCATTCTCTATGCCAAAATTCTTAGTCTTTCTCTTAATTTCTACTCTCTCTTCTTTTCCAAAAGTCAAAACCTCTCAATTTTTTCTCTCATCTTCACTTTCTTCAAAAGCCAAAACCTCTCATTTCACTTTCTTTTTCCATTCTTTTCTCTTGTACCGATTTCTCCATAAAGTCGAAATCTACTAGAAGTTACCGAATTCCCTGTAAAGGTAGGTGCTGATTTTCTTCTGTTCTTTTTCTCTTTTCTTTCGATTTTGAGACTATAGCCGAATGTCTAGCTGATTGATAGGTCATCTTTAGTTTAACTTTTTCTCTAATCACATGTTCTTTTGGGCGACACTTCGGGAAATCATAGTAGATCGAATCATCCAGATCTCAAAAAGCCGGAAGCCGTTAATCTCTAAGTATCCTATCGATTTTGGGATTTCAAGGTAAGAGGTTTCCTTTAGATTCCTATTAGATTCACTATCATATTTGAGATCTTAACTCATATATGGTTTAACAACCCTATTTTGCTATAGTAATCCTGACAAGGACTTTTTTGATGGAATCAAATATGGATCAGGCAAAGGAGAGGATTGGGTCCGTAAACCCAATCCCTAAGTTTAAGAAACGAGTAGTGTCCACTATTTGAGATTGGCCACCGGGTTGTGGACCGACTTCTGAACAGCATCTTAGGCAAATAGCAGTCGTATCAGCTTCTGAGAGTGTCAACATAGAGGGTGTCGTCTTAACCGTAATAAGGTGTATAGATTCTTGACACATAAGCTTTGTTATGTTATATATGTGCTATGGGCTAAAAGCCGGAAAGAGAGGCTATATGAACAGTCGTGTCACACAGAAAGGGTACGTAAGGGATGTCAGGTACGTAATCATAGAAAATTTTCTATGTGTATTAAAGCATGTGAAAGTATGAGATCTGTTAGATGGCTTGATGTTTTGATTCTTGTATGTATGTATGCATGGGATGGGATTGATTGATCGATTTATAGAAGGGGAGCAGGTCACGAGGCGATCGGTGGCTTTGTCACAAAGGTTCGCATTAGCGATCGGTCTTTATGACAGGCAGCATAGCTGTCGAAATACTAAATGTATTTTCTGAGGTTCGCATTAGTGATCGGTCTTGATGGCAGGCAGCACAGCTGTCGACGTGGTGTGTAGCGGATGGAGGGTTGATTGTAGAAATCCCCATGGTGTGATGGTTGGTACGGGGTGTGTAGAGGATGGACTCTTAGGTTTTGGGATGGGCCATGTTGCATGACATATTTTGTTACCATTGTATATGGGCCAAGGCCCATAATATGTTTGTGGGCCCTAGGCTTTTATGTGTTTTCAAGTTTTGCACACTGAGTCTTTGTGACTCACCCATTTATGTTTTTCCTCTCTCTGGATGAGCGATGAGACCAGGGACATGGGAGCCAAGGTGGACTCGAGGGGCCATCAAGACTATTATTATTTTCATAGACTGTCTTTGACTTTTCGTTTAAAATATAAATTTTTGGGAATATATTTTGTAATAAGGCCCCATAACTTAGGTTTCCAATTTATATGTTACTCGCTTTATTTTATTTTCACCCTTAATAAGTCACATGCTTATAAACCTATGTTTTTCCAAAGTCTTATTAATAAAATGAAATGATAAATGGGCTTTTCAAACTCAACCGACACAAATGATAAGTTCTTCAAACTTTTTCACAAATATCATGATTAATGAAAAAAAGACTGAAACTTTTCGAAACCCATCGAAGCAAAGTTTTTAAGATTTAACCTGTAGCATACCAGATCATTTAATGACGTATAGGCCGGGTTTAGGGTGTTACAATGTTTAAGGCCTCGTAGGCTCTTATAAGGGACAATGTAGTTGTGCTGAATGATTTACGAGAATGAATGCTTTATGTTTGATAAATGTATGCTATAGGTTGTAAATTGATCGGTAATGCCTCATAACCCTATTTCGACGACGGATACGGGTTAGGGGTGTTACACAAGATGGCATTTTTTGAAGTTAAGAAGGATTTTCAGTGCAAAAATGGCTCAGTCACGTGTGTAATTAAAAATTATGGTATTTTGTCTCATGCATCGAAAGTTTATACTCATGAAATATAGAAGTTCTTTTAGAAAGAATTTCTTGATAATGTTCCATTGATATGTAGAGAAGTTGCACGAAATGATACAACTTATACTTGAGAAGTAATGATAGATGAAAGAAGTTCAAGAGTCTGAACGGTCCATTTTAACATTGCCACCATGGAGATTCATTGTACTTGCAAGAAGTTTGATTTTTGTGGCTATCTTTGCTCTCATGCTTTATGGATTCTTAGTGTTAAAAATGTTAAGAATATTTTTTTATCAGTATATCTCTCGAAGATGGACAAAAGATGCTAAAAAAAACATGTATGGTGGTAATGTTGCTAAATTTTCAAAATAGTATAATATAGAGGCTAAAGTTGTATTTCGTAATCGTATGGTTCTATTTTCTTATAAAAGTCAAGAAAACGAAAAGAAAGACAACTTTGTCAAAAGATTTTATATGAAGGAGACATGGAAATTGAGAAAGAATTGACAAAGTTATGTGTCTCTAAGAATCATGAGCTCAAAGAGAATGAGACAATGCAAAAGCAATCATTTGATCTAGTAAGCTACCTATACAATTAAGAATTTTTAATGCTTTATGTTTTTCTTACATAAGTTATAATTGTTTTATTTTTAATTTAGAAAATGTGAAGAGGTCAATAAATGAAGAATTATCGAGCAATGGTGATAATGTTGTAAAAGAGGATGTGTGGGGTATGCCTCATATTTTCAGAGAAATAGACAATGACGTCACGATGAAGAGGATCACGATGTTGCGATGACGGGACTTGGGATGTCACGATGTGGCAACATGTTCTCTTATTTGACAGTTGCGTTTTAGACTTCAAGCAGGACTTCTTCTCCCAATTAGACTCTGATTATTCTAGGGATATTTTAGTATGATTAGAACTCTAATATTAGCCTATTTAAAGGGGCATTTTATGTAACATCCCAAAATTTTAATTTTTGATTCCGTGTATATGTGACACACAATGTCTATCTGTTTCAGTAGTTATGTGTTCTGGGTGTGTGTGAGAGGTCCCAAGTTCAAGCCTTACTTGGGAAAATTTTGATATTTTTATAAATAAAGCCTTAACCTTGTGCAAAGGGCTTCAGTTTAAATGTTGGGTAAATTACATCAGAATGGGCCTGCTAGTCTGGTGGTTAAGTGATGTGTTATTATGGTGGAGGTCTTGTGTTCGAATCCCTGCGCAGGAAAAGGTATTTTTTTTTTGCTCAGATTTCGGGATAGAGTTGTGTAATAGGGGGATTTTAAGTAGTAGATGTGAAGTAGGAATTAAGGGATAAGATTAAGGGATTTGGGGGGTTATCGGGATTTTTTCCCCTTAACCAAATTTTGGCACCCTTTTCCAAAAAAAAATCCTGCCGTCTATTTTTCTCCCTCTCCTCTTGTCAAAATTCTTAGAGTTTTTCCATCTTTCTTTTCTTTTTCTTCTTCTTGATTTTTCCCTAATCCATTTATTTTCTTTTGTTTTCGCACGCGGTTAGTGCTCGCTTAGTTTCGGTAAGTGTTTCTCTTCATTTCTATCATGAATCTCTTAGCGACTAAAGTGGTAATGTTTTTTTTTTGCGATTTGGGTGTAAGGGGAGGCTCGGACTGGTGAATTCAGTGTTCTCGTCTTAAAAATAGTTAAATGGAGGGTTATCGTTGGTGGTAAGTTGGGTTTCTGCTCGTTCTTGGTTGTCAATTCGCTTGTAAATCTGTTAAATTGATGTTGAGTATCTTGATTTTAGGCCTTGAAGTGCTCGAAAGTGATTAGCCATCAAAACGATACCAAGTGTGTACTTGAAACGCAGAAAATAGGGTTTGGCCAAAAGCCAAAATTGCTTGCTATCGAGAAATAAGAGAAAATGATACAAAATTGTAGAAAAAGGAAATACGGGTGTTAAAAACTAGGAAATCAACATTTTGCACTAAAACAGTTTTGGATAGCGACAATGGTCTAAATTTGAAAAATCATCAAAAATAGTGTAAATTTAGTTATAGGTTGAATAAAATATGAAATTAATGTTTATTTAGTCTAGTCTTTCATGGAAGAAATAGTGTAAGCAATGGAATTGTAAATCATGAGTTATAATAAATTTTATGAGACATGGTCAGAATGATTTTGGGTTTCCCTGTTCTGAGTTTGGAAAATCATTAAAAATTTAAAAAAAAATAATTGGGGCTTAAATTTATATTTTTTCAATCCTTAATGAGTCTATTTTCAATAGAAACAAACGGAAATATCATCTAAATTCCGTACTAAGAGAAATAATTTTTAATAAGGAAAGGTCGGAGCTGTCAAATAGTAGAATAGGGATAACTTTAAAGATTTTACTATACTTATTTGATAAACTCTAAATTTTGAAAATTTTATGGTAGAAAGGTATTTGAGTCTAGTTTCAAAAAAAACCAAGCGGATCTTAATTTGGAATTTTGTAGCTCAATATATAAATAATTTAGTGATAATGACTCAAGTAGCCAGTTTTGAATGAACATATAAGTAAACAGTGAAAATATATATGAGTATTGAGCTAGCATGAGTTACTTTAAAAATGGATCACATGGCCAAGGCCAATTTGGGCCAAGTAGGCCACACGGGTAGATAACATGGCATGTGGGCCTATTTTTACCGAAATGTTTTAAGGTTGCACGGGTCGCCCAAGTCGACTGTGAACCTACTGTAGGGTCGGTAAGCACTACTTAGACCTCTAAATGTGTGAAATTGACTAAATGATATCTGTACTGAGCATGTTAATATCTAAACTGAATATATGTACTGTTATTGCATAATAGCATATCATCCATTGTATGTTGCATTGCATTGGGTTGGGGGTTGTTATTCGGAGGAAGTGTACTGAAAGGCTTTAAGCCTAATTCTTCGCGCACTTAGCTACAAACTCTTTGCTTTGTGCCGCATTCAGTACTACTTGGAGTGTAGGGATGGGTGGGTTGATTATATCTCCACATGGAGTGTAGGGTTGGACGGAGATGGTGTGTAGGGGCTGGTTGGATAGGATTTTTCTATTGCATAATTGTTACTGCTACTGATACTGTGATGGGCTAAGGCCCAAACTGTCACTGATACTGAAAAAGTCTTAGGCCCAAGACTGTTCAGTTGTGCACTGTGAATATTGATTATTTGTTTGTTTCTGCAGAATTACATACTGATTTTACGTAAACCCACCCTTTTTGCTTAATGTGCATATGTAATCCCAAAATTAGACGAATTGGTGTGATGGAGGACTCAACGGTGACCACAGTATTTTTTGGACTTCATGGTTTTCAATTTACGGTTTATGATTTGATTATTATTGATTATTTGGGTTGTAATTTAAGGACCCTCTAGGGCTTTGATTTTAAATTTAGGTTTTTATTTATTTATTTTACTTTATGGATTTATACCTGCTGGCTGTAGGAAATTTGATTTTCAAAAGTTAAAATATTTCCTAAACTCATGATCACCGGACTATTTTATTAAAGCTTCTACAATGAGGGATGTTTCAAAACAAGTGCTTAAAATGAATAAAGATGACTTCCTAAGTTCTATGGAATGTTTTCATTGTAGCAACGAGGTTTCAAAAACACTATCGTGTGACATTGCTAAATATCGCCATAATGTTTAGGTTGGGTTTGGGGTGTTACATTGCATCTTTGTTTTGTAACTCCAATTAGCAAGGGCTTTTTCTTTGAGGGTGATAAGATATAGTCACATATGAGCTTTGGTGAGAGTTTTGTGGTAACTATGGTGAGTAATTTTGTTCCCGAGTTAGGATTTTGTTTTTAGGGTTTTGGGATTGTACTTTTGATACATTTAGGTTTATTTTCTCCATATTGTACTCTTGTTTTTTTTATTGATTAGTGAAAAGTTGCCTATGGTTTTTTTATCCTATTCGGAGGGTTTTCCACATAAAATATTTATGTTCATTCTTCTCTACTTTTTCTTGGTTGTTGCTTATACAATTCGATCCCCCAAAAAATTGATATCATAGCTTGGTTCAGCTTCTGTAGATCAACTCGTTTAGTGAAACAATAATGAATTTGGATATGGAGAAGTTTGATAGGTTCATAAATTTTAGTTTCTGACAGTTTTAGATAGTTACGAAGGTAGCTGATGTGGCCGAGCACAAGGGTGATGATTTGTTGTTCTCCACATATAATCTAGTTGAAGGTGGAGTCATGTCAGATTTCAGACATGTGCCTGATTAAGAGAAGAATCTCATCCCATTTTTTGGTCTTTAGGACTCGAATGGTTCATAGAGTGTTTGAGGCAAATTTGGTCGCAGAAGGTTACAGTCAAGTGGAGAGAGTTGATGTTTTCTCTCCTATTTCGAGCATTATTGGTCCTTTTTGCATTATACAACTTTGATTTGAAGACTAGGAGTCCTTCAATTTCCAAGTTTGAGCATGGTTTACTTGGTTGACAATCTACAAATTTCAAGTTATGCCCGTGACGGGGCATGAAAAAGGAGGCGTGATAAATACGAGTCAAGGTGGAGATTTATGGGGTGTACCTCATATTTTTAGAAAACATACGGTGACGTTATGATGAGGAGGATCACAACGTCACAACGATGCGATGATGGTCTCAAGACGTCATGACGAGGAAAAAATGACGTCACGATGTGGCGGCGTGTTCTCCTATTTGACAGTTGTGTTTTAGACTTCAAGCAGGACTTCTTCTCCCATTTAGACTCTAATTATTCTATGGATATTTTAGTATGATTAGAACTCTAATCTTAGCCTATTTAAAGGGGCCTTGTATACCAGTTTTGTGATGCCAATTAACAAAGGCTTTTTCTTTGAAGGCAACAAGATGTAGTCGCATATGAGTTTTGGTGAGAGTTTCATAGTAACTATGGAGAGAATTTTGTTACCAAGTTAGGACATTGTTTTCAAGGTTTTGGGATTGTTGTTTTAGTACATTTAATATTATTTTCTTTACATTATACTCTCAATTGTTTACTCATTAGTGAAAAGCCAAAGCCTATTTTGCTCGGGGTTTTTATTCTCTTTAGACAATTTTCTACATAAAATATTTGTGTTCATTCTTCTCTAATTTTTCTTGTTCGTTTTTTATATGGGTCGATCCCAAACAGGGTGAAAGTAAAATTCTCAAATATTAGATCCACCACGTGTTAAGTAGAAAGTGATATCTAATTCTAGACTTAAAGGTCACCTTAAGAAATGAAAACCAAAAGCATCCTAATTACACTAGATCAGTAAATAATTTGATTATATAGTTACACTTTGGGGTAAATTTTTTCTTAATTTTATTTTAATAAATGTTACATTTTATATAAGAAAAAGAAAACAATCAGCAATAAGAGAATCCTTGATGTACCCATTATGTAACACCCCAAACCCGGTCTATGTATTTAAGACCAGATTTGGTATGTCACACAAAATGAACATGCATCTAGTCATCTAATGATTTAAGAAAACAGATCCTCAAAACTATTTTGAAAATGAAGTTTATTAAAAACCAAGGTTAATTTAAAATATATGATTTAAGACATAAGAATTTATAAATTGAAACTTAGAAAATAATTTGTTTAAATTTTACGAGCAGTCTAAAAGAGCTCAAAAGAAATTTGAAAACAAGATTCTTAAAGAAATTCTTACAAAAAAATTTACGAAATAATGATTTTTAAGAAAAACCCCTTTTTCTTTTGCACTTAAATTTGAGGAAAACATTTGATTTTATTTTAAAATTAAAAAAACCCACTTAAGTACCTAAACATAATTAAAATCCATCCACAAGTAAAACATCCATAAAAATAATACCAAAGGCCTTATTACAACTCCATTGAAATAGAAATTAAATAAAAATACTTAAAAGAAGTTCAAAGTTCATATAAACCATCATTCATAGTATGGCTTCCACAAAGTCATCCCCGGCCCAAGCCTCCATTACTGATTATTACCTGAGAAGGGTAAAGAAAATGGGGTGAGTTACTTTGAACTCAGTGTGTAACCCACTTATTATAGTCCATTGGGCCAAAACCATTTAAGCATGTATTTGGGCCGAAGCCCATATACAAATATAAAAATTTAACATGTATAGCATGCATGTGATATGCAATTCCCAAACCAAACCTAGTAATCCATCCGCTACACACCACCCGTACCAACCAACACACCTGTGGGGATCATCAGTCAACCCACCTCGCCAACACACCAATTGCAGGCATTAAGCCATTTATAATAATAATTCGCAGGCCAGTGGCCATTTATAATCGCAGACATTTAGCCATTTATAAAATTGGGCACGAAGCAATATATCAAACTGGGCACGAGGCCATAAATCAAACTTGTAACATCCTTAAAATGGGGTCTCTTCATTTTCAATGTGTTTGCATGTGACAGTATGCTTAATGTGCTAGTTTAGCATGTTTTGGGGTCTAGGCATGACCTCGGGTTAGGCCTGGGTCATGGCCAAAAATTTTGTTTTAGTGCATAGGAAGAGGGAGCTAGGAGAGTTATGGGTTAAAAGAATATATTGGAAGGTTGTGATACAAACAACCTAGTGGCAAAGTGGCAAGGAAGGCGCCGCTAAGGTGCTTGGTTGGTGACGCCACATGCAAGGAAGGAGGAGCTCAGGTTCGAGCTGCAGAAATTCCTTTTCTGCTTATTATTTTTGACGCCAAAGTGGGAAGAGGTATGCTCAGGTAGGACTTTGTTGGAAGGATATGGATTAAGCTAACTTTAAGTGATAAGTGTAGGACTCATTCAAACTTGTTTGAATGAGTGGATAAGAGGAATTCAAGGAGGGATGGGGGGACGGCAAATGTTTGAGTATGAGTGGATGGGAGTCTTGAGGTGTTGGCCAAAAGTTGGACTGTGGGGAGGAGGAGTGATCGGTTTTGGTACTTAGGAAGGGGGTGTGCCGAATGTTTATGGTAGGTTAGGGAACATTTTGGCTAGTTGGGAGAGTATCTTTTCTTTGGTTAGTGTCAAAATCGAAACCTTTTCTAGGTGACCTTTTTCATTTGGCCTTTACTGCTTGTTGGCCGAACTACTTTGTTGTTTCAGTAAAAAGTCGAAACCAACACCCATTCTTCAGTTGACATCTTTTTCTTCCTTCAAGTCTCTTGTGTCGAAAGTTCTTTCTTTCTATTTACCGAATCTCTCTTTTCTATTTCATCTTCTTCCTCCATCTTTACTCTCTTCAGAAGCCGAAACCTTGTAAAGTCTTCTTCTTCTCTTCATCATCTTAAGTGCCGAGTCTATTTCTTTATTTGGTTCTCATAGCTGAAACTCAATCCTTGGTGTGGTAAGTTTTCGTTACTCCATCTCTTTTTTTTCCCTTTATCTTTTTCTGGTTGCCGATTCCCTCATCTTTGGTGCTAGGGCCAAATCTTTTTAAGAGCCGGGGGGATCTCTTGTGTTGAGAAAGGCATAACGCTAACTTGTAGGTTCTCGGGTTTCGTTTGGATCGTGGTTTTGATCTAGATCTTCTAGATCTTTGGGATTCATCAACTAAGGTAAGGGAGTGTCAATCTCTTTTGGTTTCGGGATTCATGCTATGGCCGAATGGCCTTTAGATTCCTAATGATATGTCTAACCGATTGTAGGAAGGATGTGGATCTCCGGGATTTGTTGGCTTGCGATTTAAGCCTAAAGGCTCGGGTGTAATCGATCTTGGTAAGGGTTTTATGGTGCGTTTTTCATCCTTCGGGATTGCTTGATGAGCCGAATGGGCTCTTGGTTACTAACAAGGTTTTGGCCGAATACAGAAAGGGAGGAAGTAAACGTTTGGGATTTTCAGGTTCTATCGGTTTGGGAATAGATCGTAGTTTTAGGACTTCGCTAGATTCGCAAATAGTCAGGTGTGTAACGCTTACACACTTCGTTGTATGATATATTTATTGTGTAACTGTTGTAGCCATTAAAACCGGTAGTTATGCCTTGTGGGCATGAGCAAGGACTCCAGGTAAGTCCCCTGATTATGGATCTCATTATATTCTATCATGTCATTGTTTAATGCTATGCCATGTGTTACTTGCATCATCATGTGTTATTATGCCACGATTGTTATGGACATGATGGTGGGATTGTTGAGTGGAGGGGAAGGAATTATTTGGACTGTCACCAGTGGTTTTGACCACACGACGGGTTGGCCCCATCTTTGATATTACAATTTGTGATTAAGTCCTAGTGGTTTTGACCAACAGTGGTTTTGACCACATATGAATATTGTGACTCGTCCCAGTGGTTTGGTACCACAGTGGGTTGGCCCCACATGATTAATTACGAGATTGTCATCAGTGGTTTTGACCACGTGATGGGTTGGCCCCATCACTTGATTTGTGACTACGGTCACCAGTGGTTTTAACCACACCGATATATATATTTGTGGCTATGTTTACCAGTGGTTTTAACCACCAGTGGTTTTGACCACATGGGGTAGATAAAGGAGATTGGATGGTTAGGTTATGGGTTGCATGATTTGCATGTTATACTGATGATTTGTGTAAGTGCTTGTACAATCGGGTTGGAGATTTATACACTGAGTCTCGGTGACTCACCCCTTCCCTTATATTTTGCAGATGAGGCGTAGATTGCGGATATGGAGCCGGGGAGGACTCGAGGCGGCCATGCATGCTAGTTTTGGGTTTGACTTTAAAGTACTATTTCATTTTTATTTACTTTCTTTCAATGTGGTTTTGGTTTTGTAATAAGGCCATTGGGTTTTTATTTCTAGATTATATTTTAATTATTTTATGCATATGTTTTATAACTTGAATTGCTTTATTAATCGGAATCAAATCGAAGTTTACAAAATTATACTCTATATCGGGTTTTTTTTTCCAACGTTACCATCGGGTGACATTATCCACAAGGTAATGACAAAGTTAATAAAGAGGATTTCAAACCTGAATTTTCAAACCACCTAGTAACAACAAACGGATTTTCAAGCATGAGTTCTCTGGATTTTTTTTAAGCAACACAAAAATGTTTTTAACATTACCATGTGTAGAGCTTCTCTAAAAGAACGATAAAAGAGTTTTCAATAAAATTTCTACCGGAACTGGTTTATTCAATCATTTTCACCCCGTAACATGCCAAATTCGGTCATGGTGTATTGACCGAATTTGGGGTGTTACAATTTTGGTATCAGAGCCAAGTTCAAAAGCTCGACTATGGGCCCGAGGCCCAAAATGTTTAAAAGTAGGGTATTGAAAAGTTTTGTGGGAAATGTACATGGTTTGAACAGCATGGCACCGAGTCTCCGGCACCAATTTGCCCAGGTAAGTATCCCTAACCCTTGTGTGATTTGAATGTGGGAGAAATGGGTATTTTGGGATCGTAGATTAGTAGGTTAGGAGTTATTGAACCTTAGGAATAGCCTTCTCCAACGCAAAATTTCATAAGACTTAAATATCAACAAAACAAACACAGTGAGTACATCGCTAAGATTAAGGGTGTGGCAACCACAGCGCATGTCTAGGAATGGATTCGGGGAGCACGGTATTTAAGCGATCTAGTGACTCACCTCCTCTTCACTCGAATCCTACCTGGTGCGTAGTGACGGTTCACTCTAATTGAGACAACTTATTCACAGGCTAAATTAAATAACTAAAACCCGAAAGGGACCAGCCACCTTGTTTTGTACAACCCTAAAATTAAACCATGGTTTCAAAATTGCCAGAATACCCCTGATTTGAAAAATGACCAAAATACCCCTGATTTGTAAATTGACCAAATTACCCCTAAATTGTAAAATTACTAAAATACCCTCGGTATGAAAGAATTACCTAAGTACCTCCGAATTGAAAATTTCTAAAATACCCTTAGTTCATAAAATCACCTGGAACCATTTTTGGAAAAATTACAAAATACCCCTAGTTTATGAAATTACCAAAATACCCCCGATTTTTGAAATTTTTGAAAAACCTATGATTTGTGAAGATCTCCAAATTAACCTTGATTTATTACTGAAATACCCCGATATGCTAAATTATAGAAATACCCTCGGTAGTGAAATGACGGGAATACCCCTACAAGTGGAGTGTGGGTGGAGGATGTTATTGATGAGTGAATGTGATTCACTGAATTAGGGTAAAAGACTTGAAACGAAAACTTTGTAATGATCGAGAGAACCACTACTAAACTTCTTTACATAAAACTTATTCGTGGGTAATCAGTGGAACGAAAGCTAATGCATAAAATTTCTTAAAGTAGATTAAACCGCGACTATAGATATAAGTTCTAGGGGACGTGGTCGTAATGTGCTTGAGGTCGTGGTAGGCGAATGACCGTATTAGAACCCGTTAGGTTTGGTCAAGGGTCAGAGAACGAGATACCACCACCACCACTCTGGGGTTGAGTACCGAGATCGACGGGGGCGATGCGATGTCACAGCGAGCGATAGTGCGAGTGCTTGAGAGAGTGGATGAAGCGGTGGAGGTGCAGGAGCTCAAAATCATGTCTGAGCAACTCGAACCAATAGAGCCGAGGTATTCCGAGGAGTATCTAGTGTGGCGCCTAATCTGGTGAGTATTGGTTGAAGGCAACGAACGAATCATGGATGATTTAGATCCGATGGTGGAGGAAAACTAAAAGGGGTAGTGTCGGTTCTCGAGATGAGTCATACCGGTGGTGGCTCACAGCTCGGGATGGTGCCAGCACGGATGATCTCACTTGGGATTATTTCAAGGCGACTTATCAAAAGAAGTATGTTGGGACCGATTATATTGATCGTGAGATGAAGGCATTTAAGGCTAGTTTAGGGAATAAGTCCGTGTCGAGTAAGAGCGAAATTATTAAGGTTGATCCGGTATGCTCGAGGCATCGTGGCTACAGAGCATGAGCGATGTGTCAGATTTGAGGACGGATTAAGGGATGATCTGAGATTACTGATTACTCCACAGCAGGAGAGAGAGTTTGTGGTCTTAGTGGAAAAGGCCAAAGTTGCAGAGGAAGTGAAACAGTCGATAAGACAGAATCAAGACAGAGGATAGAATAAAAAGAATTCGAGACCATCTGGGTCTACGGGAAATCAATAGAAACGGGGTAGATATAGTGGGCCAAATCAAGCTGCTAGGCCTACTACTGCTAATACTCAGTGGTCGCCACGGTGTGCTCAGTGTGGGAAGTCTCACACGGGAGAATGTTAGACTGGAAACAAAGGATGTTTTGAGTGTGGATCAATGGAACACCGAGTGAGGGATTGTCCACGGAGGTCAGCTAGGTTGCAGTCTGGGGATCAAAATCGTACTCAGAACAAGAGGGATGTTCAGCAGCCACAGAGGGGCCGTGGTACAACCATGGGAGGTAATGGCTTTAGCAGAGGCTGTAGAGCACCGAGCAGAGGTGAAGGAGGTACAAAGGCAAGACAGCCTGGATTGGTCTACACAGTGAGGCGTCGAGAGGAGGGTGATGCACCGGACGTCATAATTGATACGTTCTTAATCTTTGGATTACCTTATAATGCTCGATAGATGTGGGTTCGACACACTCATATGTAGCCAGTAACATAGTGGAAACTATGAACTTAAACTCTGAGATTACTTCTAGGAAGATGACAGTGATAAGCCCTCTAAGTCACTCTGTAAAAGAAAGTAAACTATATAGGGATGTACCCCTAGAACTGTAAGGGGTCATGTTTTTGGTTGATTTGATGGAACTGCCGTTTGAGGAGTTCGATCTATTCTCGGGATGGATTGGCTAGTGAAGTACCAGGCCATTTTGGATTGCGCAGCTAAGTGCATGGTGTTGAGGACAATGGAAGGTGAGGAGGTGGTGATGATAGGTAATAGGAGAGATTACTTATCCAATGTGGTCTCTACACTGAAGGTGGAGAAAATGGTAAGGAAGGGTTGTGAGGCATTCATGGTGCATGTTTGTGCTTTGGGAGCCAAGGATATAGCAGTTGAGAGTGTCCGAACTGTAGGGGAATTTGTTGATGTATTCCCAAAGAAACTTCGAGGTCTGCCTCTGGATCGCGAAGTTGAATTCGGAATAGACCTATTACCCAAAACTGCGCCAGTGTCTATTACCCCGTATAGAATGGCGCCAAAGGAGTTGGTGGAGCTGAAGGCTCAAATTCAAGAATTGCTGGATAGAGGTTTCATCCGACCAAGTATATCTCCTTGGGGAGCGTCTGTGCTCTTTGTTAAGAAAAAAGACGATACAATGCGGATGTGTATAGACTACCGCCAGCTGAACAAGCTGACGATCAAAAATAAGTATCCATTGCCCAGGATTGATGACTTGTTTGATCAGCTTAAAGGTGCATCGATTTTCTCTAAGATAGATCTTAGGTCGGGTATCATCAGCTTAAGGTAAAAGAGGTTGATGTCCATAAAATGATATTTTGTACTCGGTATGGGCACTTCGAGTTTTTGGTAATGCCTTTTGGGTTGACTAACGCACCAACGGCATTCATGGACTTAATGAACCGGGTGTTCCAGCAATATTTAGACCAGTTTGTCGTGGTATTTATAGATGACATATTGGTGTACTCAAGGACTGAGGAGGATCACGATGCGCACTTGCGGGTAGTTTTACAAATTCTAAGGGAAAAGTAGTTATTTGCCAAGTTCAGTAAGTGAGAGTTCTGGCTTAGGAAGGTGACTTTCTTAGGTCACGTAGTGTCCGCTAAAGGGATTAGAGTGGACCCTCGCAAGATTGAGGCAGTGTTAGACTGGAAATCGCCTAGGTCGGTTGTAGAAATTCAGAGTTTTCTAGGTCTGGCAGGGTATTACCAGAGATTTGTGGAAGTGTTTTCTCTGATCGTGGCACCGTTGACCAAGTTATTGGGGAAAGGAGTTCCATTTGTGTGGTCGAGAAACAACAGGAAAGTTTTGACAAGTTGAGGAAGATTTTGAGGAAGCTCCAGTTCTAGTTCAGCCTGAGGCAGGAAAGGTATTCACGGTCTACTGTGATGCATCACATATTGGCTTGAGATGTGTGCTGATGCAGGAAGGGAAAGTAGTGGCATATGCGTCTCGACAGCTGAAACCGCATGAAAGTAACTACCCGACGCATGACTTGGAGTTGGCTGCAGTGGTTTTCGCCCTAAAGATATGGAGACACTATTTGTACGGAGAGAAGTCGATAGTCTACACGAACCACAAGAGTCTGAAGTATCTTTTAACGCAGAAGGATTTGAATTTGAGGCAGTGCAGATGGATTGAGCTATTGAAAGACTACGACTGCTCAATTGAGTATCATCCAGGCAAGGCTAACATAGTTGCAGACGCGTTGAGCCGTAAGGCAGTGTCGGACCTGAGAGCGATGTTTGCTCATCTTAGCTTGTACGATGACGGGAGTCTTTTGGCAGAATTACAGGTTAAGCCAAATTGGGTAGAGCAGATTAAAGAGAAACAGTTAGTGGATAAGGGTTTGAATGCTCGGAGGCTGCAAGTACGGAGTAGGGGTTTGGAAGGCTACAGCTTGACCAACGATGGAGTGTTGTATTTTCAAAGGAGAGCTTGTATGCCGAAGGACATCGAGTTGAGGCAAAGGAATCTTCAGGATGCACATAGCAGCCCATAAGCTATGCATCCTGGAGGTAACAAGATGTACCGAGATCTGCGAGAGCAGTTTTGGTGGTCGGGTCTAAAGCGGGAAGTGACTGAGTTTGTGGGTAGGTGTCTGACGTGTCAGCAGGTCAAGGCTGAACATCGCCACCATCGTTTTACTTGACCAATGAAGATTCCTCAGTAGAAGTGGGAAAGGATCACTATGGACTTTGTCAGTGGGCTACCCCTTACGCCTAGCAAGAATGACTCAGTCTGGGTGATTGTGGACCGTTTGACTAAATTGGCTCATTTCATACCGGTGAGGGTTGATTATTCACTCCAGAAGTTAGCCAAGTTGTATGTGGCCGAGATAGTAAGGTTGCATGGAGTGCCAGTGTCAATTATCTCGGATAGGGATCCCAGGTTCACGTCGAGGTTCTAGAGAGCTTTGCATCAGGCTTTGGGTACGAGGTTGGATTTCAGCCCAGCTTTTCACCCGCAATCTGATGGACAGTTTGAAAGAGTAATTCAGATTCTAGAGGACATGCTAAAGGGCTGTGTTCTGGATTTCAGTGGTAGTTGGGAGGAGTATCTACCATTGGTGGAGTTCGCTTATAACAATAGTTATCAAGCGAGTATTCAGATGGCACCATATGAGGCATTATATGGACGAAAATGTCGTACTCAACGTGTTGGACAGAATTGGGTGAATGGCAAATATTGGGTTCAGAGTTGGTGGCAGAAACTGAGGATAAGGTTAAGGTGATTCGGGCTTGTCTTAAGGAAGCGTCAAATAGGCAGAAGTCTTACGCCGATATTAAGCGCAGCGATATAGAGTATGCGATGGGAGACAAGGTCTTCCTGAAGGTATCCCCATGGAAGAAGGTGTTGAGATTTGGAAGAAAAGGGAAGCGAAGCCATAGGTTTATCGGGTCGTATACTGTACTGAAGCGAGTGGGACCAATAGCTTATCAGCTCAAGCTGCCGGCAGAGTTAAGTTAGATTCACGACGTCTTCCATGTTTCGATGCTTAGGCACTATCGATCAGATCTGTCACACGTTGTGCCAACTGCGGAGATTAAGGTGAGCTCAGAATTGTCTTTCGAGGAGGAACCGGTACAGATTTTGGATCGGGATGTCAAGGTCTTGCGTAGGAAGTCAGTTCCCTTGGTGAAAGTGTTATGGCAGAACCATGGTACGGAGGAGGCGACGTGGGAACCAAAGGATGTGATGTGGCAGTAATACCCCCAACTCTTCTGACCAGGTAATTTCAAGGCCGAAATTATTTTTAAGGGGGGTAGAACTGTAACATCCTTAAAATGGGGTCTCTGCATTTTGCATGTATTTCCATGTGACAGTATGCTTACTGTGCTAGTTTAGCATGTTTTGGGGTCTAGGCATGACCTCGAGTTAAGCCTGGGTCATGGCCAAAAATTTTGTTTTAGTACATAGGAAGAGGGAGCTAGGAGAGTTAGGGGTTAAAAGAATATATTAGAAGGTTGTGATACAAACAACCTAGTGGCAAAGTGCCAAGGGAGGCGCCACTAAAGTGCTTGGTTGGTGACGCCACATGCAGGGAAGGGGGAGCTCAGGTTCGAGTAGAAATCCCTTTTTTGCTTATTATTTTTGACGCCAAAGTGGGAAGAGGTGTGCTCAGGTAGGACTCTGTTGGAAGGATATAGATTAAGCTAACTTTAAGTGATAGGTGTAGGAATCATTCAAACTTGTTTGAATGAGTGGATAAGAGGAATTCAAGGAGGGATGAGGGGGATGGCAAGTGTTTGAGTATGAATGGATGGGAGTCTTGAGGTGTTGGCCGAAAGTTGGACTGTGGGGAGGAGGAGTGATCGGTTTTGGTACTTGGGAAGGGGGTGTGCCACATATTTATGGTAGGTTAGGGAACATTTTGGTTAGTTGGGAGAGTCTCTTTTCTTTGGTTAGTGTCAAAACCGAAACCTTTTCAAGGTGACCTTTTTCATTTGGCCTTTACTGCTTGTTGGCCGAACCACATTGTTGTTTTAGTAAAAAGCCGAAACCAACACCCATTCTTCAGTTGACATCTTTTTCTTCCTTCAAGTCTCTTGTGCCAAAAGTTCTTTCTTTCTCTTTGCCAAATCTTTCTTTTCTATTTCATTTTCTTCCTCCATCTTTACTCTCTTCAGAAGCTGAAACCTTGTAAAGTCTTCTTCTTCTCTTCTTGCGGTTCTTTTCATCATCTTAAGTGCCGAATCTATTTCATTCTTTGGTTCTCATAATCGAACCTCAATCCTTGGTGTGGTAAGTTTCGTTACTCCATCTCTTTTTTTTCCCTTTATCTTTTTCTGGTTGCCGATTCCCTCATCTTTGGTGCTAGGACCGAATCTTTTTAAGAGCCGGGGGGATCTCTTGTGTTGAGAAAGGGGTGATGCCAACTTGTAGGTTCTCGGGTTTCGTTTGGATCGTGGTTTGGATCTAGATCTTCTAGATCTTCACGATTCGTCAACTAAGGTAAGGGAGTGTCAATCTCTTTTGGCTTCGGGATTCATGCTATGGCCAAATGGCCTTTAGATTCCTAATGATATGTCTAACCTATTGTAGGAAGGAGGTGGATCTCCGGGATTTGTTGGCTTGCGATTTAAGCCTAAAGACTCAGGTGTAATCGATCTTGGTAAGGGTTTTATGGTGTATTGTTTCATCCTTCAGGATTGCTTGATGAGCTGAATGGGCTCTTGGTTACTAACAAGGTTTTGGCCAAATACAAGAAGGGATGAAGTAAACGTTTCAGGATTTTTGGGTTCTATCGGTTTGGGAATAGATCGTAGTTTAGGGATTCCGCTAGATTTGCAAATAGTCAGGTGTGTAATGCTTACACACTTCGTTGTATGATATATTTATTGTGTAACTGTTGTAGCCATTAAAACCAGTAGTTATGCCTTGTGGGCATGAGCATGGACTCCGGGTAAGTCCCCTGATTATGGATCTCATTATATGCTATCATGTCATTGTTTAATGCTATGCCATGTGTTACTTGCATCATCATGTGTTAATATGCCACGATTGTTATGGACATGATGGTGGGATTGTTGAGTGGAGGGGGAGGAATTATTTGGACTGTCACCAGTGGTTTTGACCACAGCGTTGTCCCCGTCTTTGATATTATAATTTGTGACTAAGTCCCAGTGGTTTTGACCACCAAAGGTTTTGACCACATATGAATATTGTGACTCGTCCGGTGGTTTGGTACCATAGTGGGTTGGCCCCACATGATTAATTACGGATTGTCATCAAGAGTTTGACCACGTGATGGGTTGGCCCCATCACTTGATTTGTAACTACGATCACCAAAGGGTTTTGACCACACCGATATATATATTTGTGGCTACGGTCACGGTGGTTTTGACCACCGTGGTTTTGACCACCAATGGTTTTGACCACACGAGGTAGATAAAGGAGATTGGATGGTTAGGTTATGGGTTGCATGATTTGCATGTTATACGATGATTTGTGTAAGTGCTTGTACAATCGGGTTGGGGATTTATACACCGAGTCTCGATGACTCACCCTTCCTTATATTTTGCGCGATGAGGCGTAGATGCGGATATGGAGCCGGGGAGGACTCGAGGCGGCCATGCATGCTAGTTTTGGGTTTGAATTTAAAGTACTATTTCGGTTTTATTTACTTTCTTTTAATTTGGTTTTGGTTTTGTAATAAGGCCGCTAAGTATTAATTTGGGTTTTTATTTCTAGATTATACTTTAATTATTTTATGCATATGTTTTATAACTTGAATTGCTTTATTAACCGGAATCAAATTGAAGTTTACAAAATTATACTCTATATTGGGTTTTTTTTACCAACGTTACCATCGGGTGACATTATCCACAAGGTAATGACAAAGTTAATAAAGATGATTTCAAACCTGAATTTTCAAACCATCTAATAACAACAAACGGATTTTCAAGCATGAGTTCTCTGGATTTTTTTTTAAGCAACACAAAAACGTTTTTAACATCACCATGTGTAGAGCTTTTCTAAAAGAACGATAAAAGAGTTTTCAATAAAATTTTACCGAAACTGGTTTATTCAATCATTTTCACCCCGTAACATCCCAGATTCGGTCATGGTGTATTGACCAACTTTTGGGGTGTTACAAAACTGGGCATGAGGCCATATATCAAACTGGGCACGAAGCCATCAAAATTTCGTAGCAAAGCTACTAGAACTTCTCTTCGTCAAATATCCCAACCCATGCAATCATGTAAACAACATGCATAATAATTCATACATATAATTTCAACATAAGGCCTATACAAGAATTATTACAATCTGGACCATATTACAAATTGGCCCATTTCACATCTCTTATCACACTTGGCAAATTTTATCAAATAACTCATATGGCCCATTTATCGCATGTGGCCCAAAAATATCACTTTTCATCATTTTAGCCCATTAAGGGCGATTTCAAAATTTTCACGATTTTAATACCGATTTCATGTTCTTAACACTAAAGTATTTATTATACCATATTTTTCCAATTTCACTAACTTTGCGATTTTTAATCCAATGCTTCATAACAGTATAGTCATCTAACCCATGGGATACAGTGTGAGATTACACACCTGATTACGGTGAGAACTATACTTTCCGATCTTCGATACCTAAATAGGTATCACATTTGATTAGAACACTAATACTTAAAATAAATCTATGCTAAAGATAAGCGATCTAGATCTTTACCCTCGGAATCTTAAACAACTACAATTTCACGGTTCTCCCCGGTTGATGGTTCACAACCCGGAGGAAAATCTCGGACAGTTAAAGGATCCGAACTACGAATAACTTCAAATAATTGGTTCTCCCCGACGAGGGTCCACAACCCGATGGAAAGTTTCAGACTTCTGAAACAGCCCTTCGCTTGAATCTAGAGGGAATAGCAAATCCGCCCCCCTTCCAAACACTATTCACCACTCTTTTTGACCCTATCTTGTTTGCCTCCATTGAAAAAAGAATATTAGTCCAACTAATATTTCAAAAATTAAGACTATTGGTTTTAAGGGCAAAATCGGATTACCACGAAACCTTTACGTTCAAGGGATGAAAAGCAAGCGATAACATCCCTAAGATAAAATCGATTAGTAACTCCATCTTTAACGAAATAACGAATAGTATGGAAGTCCTTGATAGAAACCCTTACCTTAACACTTTGGATCGAATCCTAGTGATTCACGATGATTATGAGCACTTCCAAGTTTCGGCCTTCTCTATAACACTATAAAGACAAAAAATAATTGTCTAAGAGAAAGAGATAGAGGATGCAATTTTCGGTCAAAAGACATCCCAAACCAAAATGTATATTCGGCTAAAGAAAAAGGAGAGAATAAATAATCGAATGGGGTTCTTACCTATTGATTAAAATGAAAGTAGAAAGAATGATTGATAAGAAAATATATGTAAAAAGGGAGATTCAACTATGAAGAAAAATTGAAGAAAATGGTGTTAGCACCATTCGGCCATAGGGAAAAAGGGAAGGGAGAAAATGTTGAATGGATTTTGTAAGAAGAAAAAGATGAAATGGCCTTCAAGTTTTGGTGTTTTCGGCACTATGGGAAAAAGACTTGAGAGGTTTAGGCAAAATAAAACCAAATGGTCAAAATGAAGTGACCAAAAGAAGAAAAACAAATATGTTCACCAATGCCCCAAAGTGCATTCGGCTATGAGAGAAAAGATGAAAAGAAAAATTGTTTTGGGAGAAACAAAAATGACTAAAATGAAAAGTGCACAACAACACCTATCCTTACCCAAAAGCCTTCAAAAAATTTGGCCACCCCCTAGCCCCCAAAACCGTCCAAGTTCATGGACAAAGATTGGCCATTCCAAACTTTCCAAAACACACCCCTTAAAAAGTGCCTTGTGTTCCCCCTACATACCATAAGTTCAGGATTCCTTTCCCTATCTTCAATTCTTACCTTAAGCCATTAGCCACCTTGCCATAAAAAAATAAAGTCCATCCTACCAAAAATAGAGCTTGGCCGACACATGCTAGAAGAGTGCAAAAATTAAAGTCACAAAGTGCATACCATGGGATTCGAACCTCTTCCCTCAAGCAACACTCATGGCAACAACTCCACTTTACTACTAGCTCATATTATGCTAACTTTTGTCACTTAATTTCCTTAAACATCAAGGTTACTGGTTCTACTTCAATAAAGTACTCATTACTAAAATTTATTCTAATTTCGAATAAATCCCGAGCCTTCTCAAGACTATATTAAACACACGAATTGAATCATTCACTAGCTAAGCACCAAAATTTATGCAACATATTGATTCTAAATTTTTAGGATGTTACAATTCTACCCCCTTAAAAAAAATTTCGTCCTAGAAATTTACATGGTTAAAAGAGGTGAGGATATTGTTGTCGAATTACGTCCTTAGGCTCCCACGTAGCTTCCTCCGCTCCGTGATTACGCCATAGAACCTTAACCAACGGCACAAACTTCTTCCTTAACACCTTAACATCTCGATCTAAAATTTTCAATGGTTCCTCCTCGAAAGACAAGTCTGGCCTTATCTCAACTTCTTCTACAGGTACTATGTGAGACGGATCTGATCTATAACGCCTCAGCATAGAAACATAGAAGACACTATGAATCTGACTCAACTCCAGAGATAATTCAAGCTGATAGGCCATTGGTCCTACACGCTTCAAAACACGGTACAGTCCAATGAACCTAGGGCTCAACTTTCCCTTCCTTCCAAATCTGAAAATCTTCTTCCAAGGTGAGACTTTCAGAAAGACCTGATCTCCCTCTGCAAACTTAATATCCTTACGCTTCAGATCTACATATGACTTTTATCTATCCGAAGCTTCCTTTAATCGTGCTCGAATCACCTTTATGTTTTCCTCCGTCTCAGATATCAATTCAGGACCCAATAACTGCCGTTCCCCTAATTAAGTCCAACAAGTAGGGGTACGACACCTACACACATATAACGCTTCATAGGGTGCCATTTGGATACTGGGTTGGTAATTGTTATTATACGCGAACTCTGCCAATGGTAGAAAATCTTCCCAACTACCTCTGAAGTCAATCACACAACCTCTTAACATGTCTTCCAAATTTGGATTACTCTTTCTGACTGACCATCTGACTGAGGATGAAAAGTCGTACTGAAATTTAACTTTGTTCCCAAAGCCTCGTGCAAAGCTTTCCAAAATTATGATGTAAACCTAGGGTCCCTGTCTGATATAATAGACACTGGTACCCCATGTAACCTCACAATCTCTAATACATACAACTTAGCCAACTTCTACAGCAAGTAATCTGTACGAACTAGTAGAAAATGGGCAGTCTTCGTCAATCGATCCACTATCACCCAGACGAAATCTTTCTTGGTAAGTGTTAAGGGTAGCCCACTAACAAAGTCCATCATTATTCACTCCCATTTCCATAAAGGAATCTTTACCGGTTGCAATAAACCCAATGGTAATTGATGTTCTGCCTTCACTTGTTGACAAGTCAAACACTTACCCACTAAATCAGTAACCTCCTACTTTAACCTTGGCCACCAATACTGTTCATGGAGGTCTCGATACATCTTATTTCCTCCGGGATGCATAGCATAAGGGCTACTATACGCCTCTCGCAGAATCATTTGTCTCAATTCCGAATCCATGGGCATACAAACTCTTCTGCGAAAGCACAGCACTCCATCCTTATTCATTCCAAAATCCCCTATTACACCACTTTCAACTTGTTGTATTAACGGACCCAATTTTTCATCTGTTAACTGCTTTTCCTTGATCTGTTCTAACCACAGAGGCTTCACCTGAAGTTTCACTAGCAGACTGCCATCTTTATATAAAATGAGATGAGCAAACATTACTCTTAACTCCGATACTACCTTATGACTCAATGCGCCTGCCACTACGTTAGCCTTTCCAAGATGATACTCGATTGAGAAATCATAATCCTTTAACAGCTCCACCCACCTCCGCTGTCTCAATTTTAACTCCTTTTGGGTAAGGAGGTACTTAAGACTCTTATGATCCGTATAAATGATAGACTTATCACCGTAGAGATAGTGCCTCCAAATCTTTAAAGCAAACACCACCACAACTAATTCCAAGTCATAAGTAAGATAGTTGACTTCGTGTGGCCTTAACTGACGAGAAGCATAAGCAACCACTTTACCTCCTTGCATCAACACTCATCCTAAACCCATATGTGAAGCATCGCAGTAAACGATAAACTCTTTTCAGCCTCAGGTTGAATCAGTACTGGCGCTTTCGTCAAAATCTTCTTTAGTTTCTCGAAACACTCTTACTGTTTATCTGCCCATACAACGGTACTCCCTTTCGCAACAACTTAGTTAGGGGTGCAGCAATCAACGAAAACCCCTCAACAAAGCGTCTATAATAGCCAGCCAAACCTAAGAAACTCCGACTCTCAGCCACTGACTTCGTGGTTTCCAATCCAACACCGCCTCTACCTTGCGAGGATCAACTCTATTCCTTCGGCTGACACAACATGCCCCAAGAAACTCACTTCTTTCAGCCAAAATTCACACTTATTGAATTTGGCATAAAGTTACTTGTCTCGTAGTATTTGTAATACTATGCGCAAATATGAGTCATGCTCTTCTTCATTCCTCGAATATACCAAGATATCATCTATGAACACTACCACGAACCAGTCTAGATAGGGTTGAAAGACTCGGTTCATCATATCCATAAATGTAGCTGGAGCATTGGTCAAACCAAACGGCATCACTAAAAACTCATAATGTCTATAACGAGTTTGGAATGTCGTCTTATGAATATTTGCCTCCTTAACCTTGAGTTGGTGATAACCCGATCTCAAATCTATCTTGGAGAAAATTGAAGCTCCTCTCAACTAATCAAACAAATTGTATATTCTCGGCAATGGATACCTATTCTTGATTGTCAATTATTCAACTGCCTATAATCGATGTACATACGCAATGACCCATCCTTCTTCTTGATGAACAAAACCGGTGCTCCCCACGAGACACACTCGATCGAATAAATCCTCGATCCAACAATTCTTGAATTTGAGCTTTAAGCTCCGCTAACTCCTTCGGCGCCATTCTATAAGGAGAAATGGACACTAGAGCCATTCCGGGCATAAGCACAATGCCAAATTCTACTTCCTGATCTGGAGGTAGACCCGAAAGTTCTTCGGGAAAGACATCTAAAAATTCTTTCACTATTCTCACACCTTCCACCGATAATTCCTTGGCATCCAAAGCACTAATGAAGGCTATTTTCGGTCAAAAGACACTCCCAAACCAAAATGTATATTCTGCTAAAGAAAAAGGAGAGAAAAAATAATCGAATAGGGTTCTTATTGATTGATTAAAATGAAAGTAGAAAGAATGATTGACAAGAAAATATATGTAAAAATGGATATTCGACTATGAAGAAAAATTGAAGAAAATGATGTTAGCACCATTCGGCCATGGGGAAAAATGGAAGGGAGAAAATGTTGAATGGATTTTGTAAGAAGAAAAGGATGAAATGGCCTTCAAGTTTTGGTGTTTTCGGCACTATGGGAAAAAGACTTGAGAGGTTTAGGCAAAATAAAACCAAATGGTCAAAATGAAGTGACCAAAAGAAGAAAAACAAATATGTTCACCAATGCCCCAAAGTGCATTCGGCTATGAGAGAAAAGATGAAAAGAAAAAGTGTTTTGGGAGAAACAAAAATGACCAAAATGAAAAGTGCACAACAACACCTATCCTTACCCAAAATCCTTCAAAAAATTCAGCCACCCCCCCAGTCCCCAAAATCGTCGAAGTTCATGGACAAAGTTTAGCCATTCCAAACTTTCCAAAACACATCCCTTAAAAAGTGCCTTGTGTTCCCCCTACATACCATAAGTTCATGATTCCTTTCCCTATCTTCAATTCTTACCTTAAGCCATTAGCCACCTTGCCATAAAAAAATAAAGTCCAACCTAACAAAAATAGAGCTTGGCTGACACATGCTAGAAGAGTGCAAAAATTAAAGTCACAAAATGCATACCATGGGATTCGAACCTCTTCCCTCAAACAACACTCATGGCACCAACTCCACTTTACTACTAGCTCAGATTATGCTAACTTTTGTCACTTAATTTCCTTAAACATCAAGGTTACCGGTTCCACTTCAATAAAGTACTCATTACTAAAATTTATTCTAATTCCGAATAAATCCCGAGCCTTCTCAAGACTATATTAAACACACGAATTGAATCATTCACTAGCTAAGCACCAAAATTTATGCAACATATCGATTCTAATTTTTTAGGATGTTACACATTAGCTCTACTCTAAGTTATGCAAATTTTGCAAGTATAAAATTAATTAGTCACATATTATATAGAAGTGTTTTTATTGTTGTTGTACATTATAAACTCCTTTTTTTTCGAATTATATGCCATTCTTTCAATGATGATGCTAGGAAACAATATCTATACATATCCATATCAAAATTCAATGCAATTTTTCAACATGGTAACCACAACTGATAGTTATGTTATACCTATATCTTCTTAGAATGCCATGTAAATGAAATTACTTGTTTTTTTAAGACTCTAAGTAGCAGTTGGTGTTTAAGATGTTCAAATTTACCTTATAATAGCATGCAACAAAGCACTGGTGTAATAGCTCCAAATCCATGTTAGGTATTCATTTTTTATTTTATTTGTAAATATATAGTGTTTTTGGTTTTAAATCAAATATTCAAGTGAATTTTTTCATTAAACAATTCTATTAAAATTTATTTTGTGAATTTAATTATTTTAATCAATTAATTATAGGAATCACTTACACGTAATCGTAGATATCTAGATTCTAACTGTTAATCACAAGTTTATTTCATACTAATGCTTATTCTTTTATCAATGAATTATACTTGTATATAATTTCATACTAACACTTATTCTTTTATCAATGAATTATATTTGTAAATATTTTTTTATTTTTTCCAATGATGTTGGATAAAACCCTAGATTGTTTTTTTGAAAGTCAGAAACATACATAATGGTGAAGCTATATTGATACAACAAAATCTAGATTTGGTGCTTAATGTCAGTTGATATTGGAGTAAATGTTTTTTTGTACATGGTCATTAATATGATTATTGCAATGTATAAAAGACTTGAATGTTCTATGGTGCGATCCTGAATCTACGCATTTCCTTATTTGAGGTTCTTTAACCAAGTGTTGAATTCTTTAGCTACATTTCTTTGGTGTTCCATAATGAGATTTTTTCTAGTAATTTGTTTTGTATTCTAATGTTAATTTCTTAATTTATATTTTGATATCAATTTGTTATATCCCATGTTTCGATCTTATCAAGATCTTTTGCAATAAACTATTTTCCTTTTTCTCGAAGGTAAAATGTATAATTTCATTAATGAAATTACTACACCATCAAATCAATAGGTAACAATCTAGAACAATATCATATTTTAAGAACATACAAAACAATAATTAAAATAAATAATTAGAGAGCATATTCAATTCATAAACTCGTCAAATTTGTAAACTTTCTTTAGCAAATCAAAGCCAGACTAGTTGAAAACAAAATGGTTAAGCATTGTTGAACAATGTCATTGCTTTTAAACAATGTCTAGTCCAATGGTATTCAAATTACTTCTTGTGCAGATGAAGTATGGATGCATATTGACCATGAGTGATTTCATCTTGTGCAAGAAACTCGGTTAGGAAGCAACAATACAACACAAATAATAAAAAAAAGTCCAAGTGTTGCAACAACTGCAAAAAAAATTCAAATTTTGATAGTGAGACGTGCTTGCTGAATTGAAAAAATATATATGAAATTGACACGTTAAGAAATTATATCAACCAACAATAGCAAACTACAACCAAACTCTATTTAATTCATTAATTCTACCAACCAAGCTATGTTATATAATTTTGAACAAATCAATTGAATGGGAAGATTAAAAATTGAAAAAAAAAACCCTAAACATTTTAGAATTTTCGAGGGAGGGTGAAAGTCCTCTACTCGAATGTTATATTTTCACTCCATGAAGAAGTAGGTAATAGGGTGAAATATAATCATCTTTTACCTTTGTCGTCAAACTATTTATGCTAAATAAAACACCATGGGAACCTGTGATGTGTTTTGGTCTTGCTTAAATAGTATTTAAATAACTTAATTTTGTAGTTTATATAGGTCCTTAATACTCCTTAAATGGCTTCAATTCTTGTTAAAAAAAGATCCCATATTGATAAATCCATAACACAAATCATTCTACTTTATAATAATCCAAGGGATGGCTTCTCTGGAACACTAGTCTTGTGAGAAAACTATTTTGAGACCATGGTGTGATTAAAGCTTACTTGAGGGAAAATGGGTATGGAAATTTGTAGCTATTGACGAAAGAATCATCGGCACTGTTCTACCGTCATTGCCATCGCGAGAACCGTAGAAGATTTCTTACAAGAAAGAAGGGGATCCTGATTTTTCATCCTTTGAGAAGGAACAAACCAGATTTTGTAATCCCTTTATTTTTTTGCTCAGCTTGTAATCCGTCCATTGGTGATATTGAATTGCCCAAAACCCTAAATCCTTTTTTTATAACAATGAAGACAATGAAGAAAGGAAAAAAAATTAGGAAATCAAATCTCCCTAATGAGAAATTGAATAACCCAAAATCTGATGTGGAGGTTGTTATTTTCTTTTAAATTTGAGTTGGAAAAATTTATTGATGTGACATAAAATAATTGGATAGGACCAAATATGAAGTGGTGGGAAGGATCTATAAAATAATTTCTCCATGGAATGGGATTACTAGTTAATCACTCCAAACTCCAATCATTACAATACAATCAAATTCAAATCCAACAATTTACCCATGCATTGTAATCCGATTTTACATTAACCCATTTTTGTATTGGTTGCATGCCAATAGGATCGTTAGGGAAAAAAATCCTAAAATCATCATTTTGATTTGTTTTGATTTTATAGAGGTGTATTTTTTTTCTAAAATTGGGTTTTGTAATTTGGATTGGGTCAAAGCATTTTTGAAAAAAATTTTAGCTACATTTTTCGTCTACTATCAACAATAATATCCCTGAAAGATGCATACAAACATATTTCTTTTTATTGATACAAGTGAATAATAAGGGAATAGACAAGAATGAGAAGATTGTAGTAATAAGGAGGCCGACTCATCTAAAAGTTGAAAAATTAGGAGAATAGAGAAGAAGTAATTTAGTTAGTTGTGGAGGTAAAAGAGACAGAGTGCAGTAGGTAAGTCCTTAAGGTTGCTGAGAGGATAAAGATTAGGGGCGAAGCTAAAAATAATTTTAGGGAGTCGGAATTGAATTATAAAATTTTTAGGAATAAAATGTAATTTTACCATGTATTAATTTATAATTCCATCATTTTTGAAGGGGCTAAATAGAATATTTTCATATTTGGGGGGTCAAATGTAATTTTACCATATATTAGTTTATAATTTTATTATTTCTAGAAGTGTTAAACTATTTTTTTTCATTTTTAGGGGCAAAGCCCTTACTAGCCCCCTGGAGTTACTTCGATGTATATCCTTTTCTCATCGTTCTTTTAGGTATGTATAAGGGAAGGTCACATGCCTAGTGGTGCCACATCATTGATAGTATGGGTGGTGGCCCACTCGTGTGGTCGGCCAAGTGGCAAGCTGATTACCCTCAAGCGCGGTACTACTCTAACATTCCCTTAGCTGAGGTAATATAAGGTTGTTATACATCAATGGTCCCCTGGTGGTCCCGATTATAGATGAGTGCATTCTTGCTAAAAGTAGGTGGCTTGGTAGGCAAGACATGCAAGAGGTTTGTCACTAAGTGACCAACCGGATGATTGAAGACGAGAGATTTCCCAAGTGATCTTTAAATGGGGAACTAGCTGGGTGATGCGACGTGGAGGGCCATCTGTCAGCATCTTTTAGTAGATTCTATTGTGATCCTAAAAATGTTTATGGCTTTGCCCTCGATCTTTATTCTCTCATCAACCCTAAGCACTTACCTATTGCACTCAGTCTCCCTTGCCTCCATAGTTACCTTTCTCCTTTCCCATCTCTTTTTCCAACTCTACACTTATCTAGATAAACTAACCTTTTTGTCACCACCACCTTCTTCTCCTTGCCTTCTTCCTTGTTGTATACTTATATCAACACTTTTTGACAAGTTTTTTTATCTTGAAATTTTGCTAATTTTTTTCATAAATAATTAGATTTTTAACTTATTGAAATAATTATAGAAAAAATTGATTGAACACAAAGCATATACCAAAATAAAATCAAATGCTGCAAAAATAATATTCAAGTACTTAAATTTTTTACAATAGAAAATGTGAAAAGAAAAGCTAGTTATAAATTTGAAAAGAAAAATAAAATAATTTGAGAAAATAACGAACTGAATCAGAATATGGAAAGTATATTGTATATTATTATTTTTCACATTTCCAGAAAATTGGGACAAGGAAAGACTATCCATTTCATTTCAATATCGGGGAGCACTAATGGCTCGTGAAACTCTTCAGATAACAGTTTTTGTGAATAATATTCCGGCAAGCATGCACTGGAAAGGATTATGGGCGTTATTCAACATCCATGGAGTCGTGAAAGATGCTTTTATTCTGAATAAGAAAAACAAAGTTGGATCGAGATTTGGATTTGTGAGATTTTCAAATGTAACGAATGCTCAATGGGTAATAGAAAGACTCAATGGTTTCGTCATTCTAGGGTATAGAATTGGGGTGAAAATGACTAGCTTTAAAGGGAGAAGGAAGATGTGGAGAAAAAGGAATACTCATGCAATTTCAATCAGTAATAAGGAGACTTATCGAAAGGAAAGGAGAAAAGTGTAAACGAGAAAAGAGAAACTTCTGGGAATTCAAAGGATGATCGGTTAAAAAGTAGGAATTGTTTTGGAATGGAGGGGAACCAAGTAAGAGTAGTTCAAGGTTTTGTGGAAGAAGAACTTCTATAGAAACTTCAACGATGTTTGGTGGGGGAATCAGCGACCTTTAGTGACACAAGAAGTATGGCCGAAAGATTGTCTAAGTTTGTACTCGGGGAGATATTTGTTAAGAGAATTCAAGGAAGATTTTTTCTTATAGAAGTTCCGGATGATGAGTTTATGGACGTTCTGAAACAAAATGACTGGGCTTATCTGAAGGAATGTTTTAAAAAAATCGAACCATGGTCGAAAAAGAGATTTTTGTATGAGAGGGTGGCATGGATCGACGTTGCAGGTATCTCATTAAATTGTTGGAATTACGAGACTTTTAAAAGAGTGGCAGATCTCTGAGGGAAGTTGATATCAATGGGAGAAAGTTGGAATAATTCTAGCAGTTATGAGCGGATGGAGATGCTGATATCGATCAATCATCCTTATCAGATTGATGAATTGATAATTATGGAGGTTGGTGATTGAAGTTTCCGATCAGAATTAAATAAAGAGGTCTGTCAGAATGGAAAAATGAAATTCTTTTGAAAGTAAGGGGCCAGCCGGAGGAGGAGGAAGGAGAAACACCGGAAGTTGAGTGGGGGACCAGAACAGAATCAGAACAATTTCCAGAGGTTAGTCAAAACGATGTGAGAGTGCTTTAAATGCAATCAATCTTGAAGAAGGTGAAATAGAAAAAGATGGCATGGGGTTGTCTGCTAAAGGAATATTGTCAGAAGAAAATTTAATTTGGAATAAATGATTAATATCAGTTAGGGATGTGGATAATGATAGAGAATTGGTTAGGGCTAAAGAGGATATGTTAAACATGGGTCTTGATAAATCATAAAAGTAACATATTTTAATTCCATGCTTCACATATTTTTGGATGATTTATAATGAGAATTAGTGAATTTGATGCTCCTAATCCCTTAAATTTATGTTTTTATATTTAGGAGAACATTTGGGTGCAAAAGGAGCAAAAAAGAGGCCAAAATCGGAGTTTTCAGGATCCACATGGGCTGGCCACATACCCATGTGCCAGCCCGTGTCGATTTCGCACCCTGATTCCCTGTTACGCAGAAAAACCCATTTTTTAGGGTTTTTGAGCACTCTAAAGTCTATAAAAACACACTAGAAAAGGACCTAAAGCGGGCATACAGAGTAGAACAAAGAAATTACTCGAAGGAAGCCGTCAGATTCATCTCAGAAGCAGATCCACTCTAAGATTGAAGATCTCTATCAAGTTCCTTCTAAGTTTTTGGGTTCTTTATGTCTTGTTGTTTTCTTTATTCTGAGATGTTTTCCTCTTATGTTATGAACTAAACTCCCTAAATACCTAGGAAGGATCAAATCTAGATGAATTTTATTATTTAATTATCTGAATTACATGATAAATACTTGTTCTTGTTCTTAATTATGTGTTCTTAACCCTTGCTTTAATATTTTCTAGATATTAATTCAAGTGTGATGTGCTTATTCAGTGAAGCAAAAGTCCCTTTTAAGAGTAGATCTAGCATAATTAAGTGGAGTTGATTGCAATCTTAGAAATAGGACAACATAAATCTGCCGGATTAGAGTCAAATCTAATAAGGGAATCCATAGATTGAGTTAATGAGAGAATAGGGGTTTTAATTAGAAAGAGATTTCAGTTAGTCAACCTAGAGTCAATTGTTCTTAGTCTCGAAAGAGATATTAACATAATTTAGGGATTTCTATGGATCAAGATAAGTGAATAAATCGTTTAATTCAGAGTCAGAATAATAAGTGAAGTCTAGGTGGGTTCTTCCTTGGGTACTATCCTTGTTCATTGGTTTATTTTGTTATTTTCTTCACTCTCTGTCGCATTCATAGTAAATTATTTAGTTAAATTTTAGATTAAAACAAAACCCCTTAACTATTAGGTTAAATAATAAAAATATAGTTATTACTAGTAATTTTAGTCCTTGAGGATACGATATTCCGGACTCATCAAAGCTATACTACTGTTCGATAAGTGCACTTGCTTTTGTCTTAATATTAGTTAGTTTTGAGCCATCAAGTTTTTGGCGCCGTTGCTGGGGACTAGAATATTAGGAATGCTTGATTTTTATTACTTTAGCCATTTTTATTTTTTACAATTTATATGTGTTTTTATTTTAATATACTAACTTTTCTTTTATTTGCTTCTGACAGGTATTTTTAGTTTATGACTAGAAGGAATCCGTCAGGACCATTATTTTTTGACAGTGAGAAAGTACCGCTCGCAGAAACTGTAGAGAAATAAGGCGAAGTCTACAGTATATAAAGGAAGAGCAAAAGAAAGATACCAATACTACAGAGGAGATGGCTGATAATAATTCGCTACCTCCTATGGTTGCCGCAAATCTGGTAAATCAAAATCCTGTTTTGCGTACTATGTACGTTTATGCTAAGCCCAATTTAACTGGGGCTGAATCGAGTATTGTTAGACTTTCTATTGTAACATCCGGGATTTAAGGGTCTCACATTTTAATTTATTTCTATGTGCTAGTATGCTTTGGATGTTGTTAGAGTGTGTTTGGGGGCTTCGGGAGACCTTGGGGTTAGGTAGGAGCCTTAGTAAAAATTTTTGTTTTTAAGCCTTTAGGGGAGAGCTAGGGGAGCTAGGCCTTAAGGGAATTAATGAGGAAGTTATGACACAAGAAAGGAAGTGGTGGAGTGCAAGGTAGCGCATGGGAGCAAGGGGGAGAGTTTGCGTCAAAGGAGTTCAAAGGGGAAGGAGGTTCGAGCAGCATGAGGAGCATTTTGGGGTTTGTTTTTGCGTCAAGGGGAGTGGAGAGTTGGACTTGGCTATGGCACTTGAATGTGGGAGTTTGAATTGGTCAAGGTGTTTGAATGTGTGGTGGAGAGTGGGATAGAAGGTTTGAATCATTCAAATGAGTTTAAATGAGAGGATAAGAGGAAAATGAGGAGGAAAAAGGGGGATTTGGTGAAGGGAGGAGTGTTGGTCGAATTTGGGACTCTAGGGGGATGGCAATTTCGGTCATGTAAGGTGAGAGTATGTGCCGAAATTGAGCTAGTATGTGTGTGTCCATCTTTTTGGCATTTTCTTTCCTTTCTTTAGTTCTCTTTGCCGAATATGTTAGTCAAGAGCTCTTCAATTTTTTCTCTCCATTTGACCAATAACTGAAGGTAAGGATGACCATTTAGGCATCTTGTTCACTCTCGTTTCCTCTTTTCTATATCTCCATTCAAAGGACCGAACCACAACTCTCTCTTCTCTTCCTTTTCTTCTTCACTTTGTTAACTTTGAGCCTTTACTCTCCAAAAGCCGAGACACACCCTCCACCCTCACCATAGCGAAAACCTCATAAGCCTAAACTCTTCCTTCTTCTTTATTTTTTTTCACTTTGGAAGCCTTCAACCTTCATCTCTATTTCAAAGCCGAACCATACCTCCCATTCATTCTCCTTTCTTTTTCTTCATTTAGAGAACCCTTATTTCTTTTTGTCAAAAAACTGAATAATCTCTTTCTCTTGGTAGCGAAATCTTAGGGAGCGTCGTCGTTCATCTAGTGTCAACTCTTCCAATCGATTTCTACTATTGGGGTAAGGGGTTCTTTTCTATTTCGAATATTGCTCTTTCCTTTTGGTTTGCCAAAACCAAAAGTCTAATCTTATTTTCTTGTATGGCCGAATCTGTGAAGGAGAGAGTTTGGGTTCTCTGTATAAGCCAGCGATAGGAGTATTAAGGATCTTTCGGGATTTGACCAAGCAAGGTAAGAAGATATTTGGTATGGCCAATGGCCATTTCTTTGTCTATTAAGGTTAGGCCGAATCTGATATTGGCATATGTAGGGATTTCGACAGATTTCAAGATCAAGTGAGAATCTTTGGGATTTGAGTCGACTTTGGTAAGGTTATTGATTTAGATATTATTTAGCTTCGTTTAAGATATGATTTAACGCTTAACCAAGTCTTCTGATTAAGTACTATTCGATGGATGCGAGTACCAGCCAAGGAGAGAAAAGGGTTGGACACGTAGTCCCTACCCCTAAGTTGAAGAAGCGGTCAGTGTCAGCAGTTCAAGATTGGCCATCGGGGTGTGGGCCAGCGTCAGAACAGGATCGTAGGCAAATAGCGGTAGTGTCAGTTAGTGATAGCGTCGATGTTGAGAGCGTGGTATTACGGGTTATCAGGTGTGTAATTAGCACACTGTTTCTTTACTTTCCTTGTTTAAAATTAATTAAATGGATGTGATATGTGTGGTAGCCGAATTAGTGGCTGTGGTGGTATTGTTATTACTCATGTTGGGTAATACGATAACCAGGTTAGTATACTATGGATCTATGTAAGCATGTCGTATATGCATATCGGGTATGTTCATATGTTATGTTACCATTTCATCATATTATGCTGCATGTGCATGGGGTTCGGGATATATTGAAAAAGGGGAAAGTGTGTACATTTATGTACGTGGTTTGATGATGGCCTCGAACCACATCGTGGATTGATGACTACTTTGAGTCTCATTGTGGATATTTGTGATTTTAATCACGTGGATCAGTGGCTAGACCACTAAGTGGACTTTGAGCAGCTTGACTGCCAAAGAGGTGTGTAGTGGATGGAGGGTCAATTTAGTAATCCTCCGGTGTGTGGTGGTTGGATGTACGGGGTGTGTAGCGGATGGATGCTAGGTTGAGGTGGGTTAACATAAAGCATGATAATATGTGGTATATTGATTTGATGTGGTTTTGGGGCCAAGCCCAATTGTGGATATGTGTGGTTTAATTGCACACTGAGTCAAAACGACTCACCCTATTTTTCAAACAATACAGGTAATACGTGATACTTTGGACCGGGCTAGAGTGGAGTCAAGGTGGCCATGCAGAAGCCGTTTTTATGCTTAAAGTACATTATAAACTTTTAATTACTTTTTGGGGTATTTTATTGTAATAAGGCCGATTTAAATACGTTTGATTTTTAAGTTTTAAGTTGGATCCGCTATCAAATGGTTAATTTATAAAGAAACTCTAAGATATCTGCAACACTCGAATTTAAATGAAGTTTCAAAATATAGATTACTTATAAACCTTTCGGTTTCCCAAAATTTCCGTATAAATAATTATTTAAACTTGTGCAACCCAAACGTTTTATTTTTAAATAAATTGCTAAGTTTTAACGAGAAACCTTTTTTTTTTAAATGGAGTTTATGTAATATCCCGGATTAGGGCTTATGCACTATGACTAAAATTTTATGAAATAGTATGCCTTATGTATTGTGAATGTGTTGTATGCATTTTAGAACCTTGGAAATGTAAGGAAATGCTTTAGAAAATGTTAAGTCTTAAGAGGAAGCTTGGAAATGTAAGGAAATGCTTTAGAAAATATTAAGTCTTAAGAGGAAGCTTGGAAATGTAAGGAAATGTAAGGAACCTTGGAAATGTGACAAAATCGGGCTTGGAAAAATGGCCTAGAGACGCCACTTAGGGCTCTGAAAATGACGCCATATGCTAGGATAACTTGGGCCTAGTATGGCCACATGAAGCCCAAAATAATGGGTCAAAATTTGGCTCCTAAGGTAAGGAGATGGACAGCATAGGGAGACTAAGGTAGGAGTTTAAGTTGAAGTCAAATTCTTTTAGAATTTCGGCAAAGCTAGGAAAATAAAGATATGAGAGTGATGGCCAAGAAAGGGGACTCTCTAGGCTTAGTAATTTCGACTGAAAGAGGAAAATAAGGCCATTCATTAATTTTTTCCTTCTTCTCTTACCTTTGCCAAATTCTCTAGTGCATCTCCTCTTCTCCTTTTATTTTTCCAAAGCTGAAATACCCTTGTGCTAGCCGAATTCTTCATCCTCTTTTTCTTCTTCTTTTTCATCAAAAGCCGAATTCCCTTCCCAAAGATCACCATAGCTGATTCTTCCTAAAGCTCATATCTCTCTCTCTCTCTTTCCTCCTTGAAACCGACACTCCATTAAAACTCAAAAGTCAAACCTTTTGAGCACTAGCTAGCCTTCATAGCCGAATCTTTGAGGGGCTTCAAGCAAAGGTGTTATCGACTTTTGTATTAAGGGACTCTTCCGGGATTTGTCCCTTGTCGACTTTAAGGAAGGATATTCGGGATTTTAAAGATTCAAGGTAAGACATATTTGGCCAAGGGCTATCTACTTACGATTTAATGTTAGAAATTAATCTAACATAAGTTTTTAGGTATTTCGACAGATACTACAATCCAAGGTGACTTTTCGGATTTGAAAATCGCAAGCTAAGTACATAAGAACAATCGGCCAAGACCTATTTAGGAACCTAGATCTATTTCTTAATTGTTCAAAAAGCCGAAAACTAACTAGTTAAGAGATTTGGTGGCTAGTCGATTGCAAGGGTGAACATCACAAAGTTTCGGGATTTGATTTTTAATCCAATCGGCACCAAGGTAAGAATTTGATTACAACAATCTACTAGGATTTGGATTTATAACCGAATTGCTTTTTACTAACATGTTAGGGTTGGCCGAATATAGGAATTAAAGGTCTAAAGCAATAGAACGAGTTTTCGAGATCTCAGTAAATTCGATAAGTATATCAGGTGTGTACCCCACACTAAATCTTGATAGATTTACGGCTTTAATTTTGTTATATATGTTAATATAAAAGTGTAAGATTATGGCTAAGGTACCATGTAATGGTACAAAGTACTTAGGTACGTTTTCCTACTCCTACTATGAGTATGATAAGTTTTGTTATGGCATATACATGAAATTATAAGAATGTGAATAAGGAATTTGATATGATTAATGCATAATTGTATGACATGGGGCATATGGGTGATATGAAAAGGGGAAGTGAATTGGTGGTTTTATACCCTAATATAAGTATGTGGTGACTTATGTCACAATATAAGAATGTGGTGACTTTTGTCACAATATAAGTATGTGGTGACTTATGTCACGAATTTATATAAGGTGGCTATGCCACAATTTTATAAGGGCGATGAGCACGTCAACTGCAGCGACTGCCTTCGATGGTGTGTAGCGGATAGAGGGTTGACTTAGTAGTCCCCACGGTGTGATGGTTGGTATGGGTGACATGTAGCGGATGGATAACTAGGCTTGGGTCCAGGATTGCATCATTTTATTTAATGCTATATGATTATGTATGATTTGACATGCCTAAATCTGATTGAGACTTAGTGTTGATTGTACACATTGAGTCTGTTTGACTCACCCTTTGTAGGACTATTTTTCAGGTGATGATCAGTAATGGACCGGGTCGAGAGAAGCTCAGGGGTGGCCATGCTCAATTCGACGATCGTTATATTTGTTTTTATTGTTTTAAAATTTCCAAGTTTTGAATTATTCCGGGTTTTCATTTGATGTAATAAGGCCATCTGTACTAAATTGTTTATGCATGCTATTAAAGTTCTTAGTATGATATAAATTTTTGTCATATTAAAGTTATAAGTAAGATTTTTCTTAAATATAAATATCAAATTTTTTTAACACCTTATCGACACGGGTTCATAATTCGAGCCCAACCCAAATCAAGTCTTTTCAAAAATACCCAAGTTTTTAGTAAAGTTTCAAAAAAGAATTTGAATGGATTTTCTTTAGAAGCATGCCAGATCTGGCCAGGGCTTGTGGGCCGGGTTTGGGGTGTTTCAGTTTGGTATCAGAGCTCGGTTCAAAACTCGACCTTGAGGGCTTTTAGGGCGCAAAACTTTTTCTCTCTTTTGAAAATGGATTTTTCTAAGAAATAAACAGGCTTTCTGGCATGGCACCTGAGTCTCCGACCCGAAGTCCACCAAGTAAGTACTCCTAACCTCTTTGTTATTTGTATGTAGGGATATATAGGGACGTAGACTAGTGGATTAGGAATTAAACTCTAGGACTAGTCGACCCCAACATGAGAACTACATAAAACTCTAAGGCACAATTAAACAAACCTGTGTCCAAGTCGCCGAGCTAGGGTGTGGCAACCGTTGTGCGCATGTCTAGGATTGGTTTCAGTGGGAACTTAGTATTTAAGCAGTCCTAATGACTCACCTCCTACCCACTCGAATCCTACGTGGTGCGTAGTGATGGTTCACCCTAACCAAGAGGACTTAGTCACGGGCTAAACCCAATAACTAAAACCCAAAAGGGACTAGCCACATTTTTATGGAAACCCTAGTTTTAAAAAGACAACAAACTACCCTTTGAAATTATGAAAATTATTATTTTGGAAAAACTTCCTAAGAATTTTTGATTTACAAAATTACCTAAATACCCTTAATGGTAAAATTACTAAAATACCCTTGATTTTCCAAAAATTACCATACTACCCCCGATTTCAATAATAACTTCTGATTTTGCAAGAATGTCCAAAAAAAAAACTTTACAAAATATCAAAGACACCTTGATTTTCAAAATTACCGAATTACCCCTAACATGTGCAAATGACCAAAATACCCTCAGTAAGGAAAATTACCGAAGTACCCTCAAATTAGAAATTTTTAATAATACCTTTGTTTTGAAAAGTCACCAGCAACCATATTTTTGTGAAAAATTACCGAAATGACCCTGGCTGGTAAAATTACAAAAATACCCCTAGTGTATAAATTACCATTTTACCCTTGAAATTTTTCCAGCAAGTATTTTAATTTTGTAAAATATCAACAATCTCTATTTTACAACATTTTCAGATACCCTAATTTGAAAATTACCAAAATACCTCTATAGGATAAAATTACAGAAATACCCCTGGTAGTGGAAAATAACAAACAACGACAATTACAACATTTCTCTGTAATGAACGCAAGTTCATGTGTGTGACTAAATGAATGATGTGAGACTGAATGTGTATGAATCGAAAGAACAACTTCTTAAAACTATTGAACATAAAACTGTTCGTATTAAATCAGTGGAACAAAAACTAATCTATAAAAATTCTTTAATCAGATAAACGCAAAGCAAAAGTATGAATTCAAGGGGACGTGGTCGTAACGTGCGTGGCCGTGGAAGAGGCCGAATGACTGTGTCTGAACCCGTTAGATCAGGTCAAGGATCTACAAATGAAATGCCACCACCACCACCAGCCGCTGATGTGGAATATCAGGACCAAACGGGGGATGACGCAGTGTCACAAGCGATGCTGCGGGTCTTGGAAAGGGTGGCAAGAGCAGGTGGAGGCATGGGAGCTCGAAAGTCGGTACCTGAGGGCCTCCGAGCCAACGGAGCTAAAGTGTTCCTCGGTGTATCAGGTGTAGCACCCAATACCGCTGAGTATTGGTTGGAGGCGACTGAGCGAATTATGGATGAGCTCGATTTAACTGATGAGGAGAAGCTAATGGGGTTAGTGTCGCTTCTCCGTGATGAGTAATATCAATGGTGGCTCACGGTGCGGGATGGTGCTACAGCTGAGGAACTCACGTGGGAGTATGCTAAAGCAGCATACCAAAAGAAGTATATTGGCACTCATTATATTGATGCCCAAAGAAAGGCTTTTCTAGGACTGGTTCAAGGGAACAAGTCCGTAGCTGAGTATGAAGCTGAATTTTTAAGGCTGAGCCGGTATGCTCGAGGCATAGTGTCTACTGAGCATGAGCGGTGTGTCTGGTTTGAAGACGGACTAAGAGATGACCTAAGGTTATTGATAGCCCCGCAACAGGAGTGGGAGTTTGTTGTATTAGTGGAAAAGGCCAAAGTGGCCGAGGGTATTAAGGAGTCCGTGAGGGAGAACTCCGATCGAAATAGGCAGAAGAGAGAATTTGGATCGTCAAGGCCATCCAGGAATGAGCAAAAGAAGCCTAGAATTGAAGGGCCGCGAGGTCAGCAAGCTGCTATTGGAGGGTAGTACCCTACTTGTGAACAATGTGGGAAGAAGCACTTAGGTGAATGTTGGAAAAAGACGGAAGATGTTTTAAGTGTGGGTCGAAGGACCATATGATTAAGGACTATCCGATGAGACCAGATGGGAATCAACCAGTAGCTCAGAATGTTAATCAGGCTAGTAGAGGTGGACAGCAGCCTCAGCGGGGTTGTGGTCTAAACCATGGAGGAAATGGTTCCGGCCGTGGTCGTGGAGCACCAAATGGAGGTGCTGAAGGTTCAGATGCGAGGCAACCAAGGTTGGTTTATGCAGTCGGCCGTCGCGAGGAGAGTGACGTGCCAGATGTGACAACGGGTAAGTCCTTACTTTTGGAATACCCTTCATTTCCTTATTTGTTATAGAGTTAGTTCATTCTTGTAATGCTAGTGAAGTGTATGAAACCTTGGATGTGAATTTTTGTAGGAAATGTGTTAGTTTTAAGATCAGAGTGCATAGCAGTAGTGTAGTGTGGTGAGTTAGGATGTATGATTTTTCGTTAGTAAGTAATTTCGAGGACGAAATTATTTTAATGGGGGTAGAACTGTAATATCCTGGATTAGGGCTTATACACTATGACTAAAATTTTATGAAATAGTATGCCTTATGTATTGTGAATGTGTTGTGTGCATTTTAGAACCTTGGAAATGTAAGGAAATGCTTTAGAAAATATTAAGTCTTAAGAGGAAGCTTGGAAATGTAAGGAAATGCTTTAGAAAATATTAAGTCTTAAGAGGAAGCTTGGAAATGTAAGGAAATGCTGTAGAAAATATTAAGTCTTAAGAGGAAGCTTGGAAATGTAAGGAAATGTAAGGAACCTTGTAAATGTGACAAAATCGAGCTTAGAAAAATGGCCTGGAGACGCCACTTAGGGCTCTGGAAATGACGCCATATGCTAGGATAACTTGGGCCTAGTATGGCCACATGAAGCCCAAAATAATGGGTCAAAATTTGGCTCCTAAGGTAAGGAGATGGACAGCATAGGGAGACTAAGGTAGGAGTTTAAGTTGAAGTCAAATTCTTTTAGAATTTCGACTAAGCTAGGAAAATAAAGATATGAGAGTGATGGCCAAGAAAGGGGACTTTCTAGGCTTAGTAATTTCGACTGAAAGAGGAAAATAAGGCCATTCATTAATTTTTTCCTTTTCTCTTACCTTTGCCGAATTCTCTAGTGCATCTCCTCTTCTCCTTTTATTTTTCCAAAGCTGAAATACCCTTGTGCTAGCCGAATTCTTCATCCTCTTTTTCTTCTTCTTTTTCATCAAAAGCCGAATTCCCTTCCCAAAGATCATCATAGCCGATTCTTCCTAAAGTTCAAATCTCTCTCTCTATCTCTTTTCCTCCTTGAAACCGATTACTCCATTAAAACTCAAAAGTCGAAACCTTTTGAGCACTAGCTAGCCTTCATAGCCGAATCTTTGAGGGGCTTTAAGCAAAGGTGCTGTCGACTTTTGTATTAAGGGACTCTTCTGGGATTTGTCCCTTGTCGACTTTAAGGAAGGATATTCGGGATTTTAAAGATTCAAGGTAAGACATATTCGGCCAAGGGCTATCTCTTACGATTTAATGTTAGAAATTAATCTAACATAAGTTTTTAGGTATTTCAATAGATACTACAATCCAAGGTCACTTTTCGGGATTTGAAAATCGCAAGGTAAGTACATAAGAACAATCGGCCAAGACCTATTTAGGAACCTAGATTTATTTCTTAATTGTTCAAAAAGCCGAAACTAACTAGTTAAGGGATTTGGTGGCTAGCCGATTGCAAGGGTGAACATCACAAAGTTTGGATTTGATTTTTAATCCAATCGGCACTAAGGTAAGAATTTGATTACAACAATCCTACTAGGATTTGGATTTATAATAGAATGGCTTTTACTAACATGTTAGGGTTGGCCAAATATAGGAATTAAAGATTTAAAGCAATAGAATGAGTTTTCTGGATCTCAAGAATTGATAAGTATATCGTGTGTAATTTCACACTAAATCTTGATAGATTTACGGCTTTAATTTTGTTATATATTTTAATATAAAAGTGTAAGATTATGGCTAAGGTACCATGTAATGGTACAAAGTACTTAGGTACGTTTTCCTACTCCTACTATGAGTATGATAAGTTTTGCTATGGCATATACATGAAATTATAAGAATGTGAATAAGGAATTTGATATGATTAATGCATAATTGTATGACATGGGGCATATGGGTGATATGAAAAGGGGAAGTGAATTGGTGGTTTTATACCCCAATATAAGTATGTGGTGACTTATGTCACAATATAAGAATGTGGTGACTTTTGTCACAATATAAGTATGTGGTGACTTATGTCACGAATTTATATAAGGTGGCTATGCCACGAATTTTATAAGGGCAATGAGCACGTCGACTGCAGCGACTGCCTTCGATGGTGTGTAGCGGATGGAGGGTTGACTTAGTAGTCCCCACGGTGTGATGGTTGGTACGGGTGACGTGAAGTGGATGGATAACTAGGCTTGGGTCCGGGATTGCATCATTTTATTTAATTCTATATGATTATGTATGATTTGACATGCCTAAATCTGATTGAGACTTAGTGTTGATTGTACACATTGAGTCTTTTGACTCGCCCCTTGTGGGACTATTTTTCAGGTGATGATCAGTAATGGACCGGGTCGAGAGAAGCTCAGGGGTGGCCATGCTCAATTCGACGATCATTATATTTGTTTTTATTGTTTTAAAATTTCCAAGTTTTGAATTATTCCGGGTTTTCATTTGATGTAATAAGGCCATCAGTACTAAATTGTTTATGCATGCTATTAAAGTTCTTAGTATGATATAAATTTTTGTCATAATAAAGTTATAAGTAAGATTTTTCTTAAGTATAAATATCAAATTGTTTTTAACACCTTATCTACACGGGTTCATAATTCGAGCCCAACCCAAATCAAGTCTTTTCAAAAATACATAAGTTTTTAACAAAGTTTCAAACAAGAATTTGAATGGATTTTCTTTAGAAGCATGCCAGATCCAGTCAGGGCTTGTGGGCCGATTTGGGGTGTTTCAGTTTGGTATCAGAGCCCGATTCAAAACTCGGCCTTGAGGGCTTTTATGGCCCAAAACGTTTTCTCTCTTTTGAAAATGGATTTTTCTAAGAAATAAATAGGCTTTCTGGCATGGCACCTGAGTCTCCGACCCGAAGTCCACCAGGTAAGTACTCCTAACCTCTTTGTGATTTGTATGTAAGGATATATAGGGACGTAGACTAGTGGATTAGGAATTAAACTCTAGGACTAGTCGACCCCAACATGAGAACTACATAAAACTCTAAGGTACAATTAAACAAACTTGTGTCCAAGTCACCGAGCTAGGTGTGGCAACCGCAGCGCATGTCAGGATTGGTTTCAGTGGGAGCTTGGTATTTAAGCAGCCCTAGTGACTCACCTCCCGCCACTTTCGAATCCTACAGTGCGTAGTGATGGTTCACCCTAACCAAGAGGACTTAGTCACGGGCTAAACCCAATAACTAAAACCCGAAAGGGACTAGCCACATTTTTATGGAAACCCTAGTTTTAAAAAGACAACAAACTATCCTTTTGAATTTATGAAAATTATTATTTTGGAAAAACTTCCTAAGAGTTTTTGATTTACAAAATTACCTAAATACCCTTAATCGTAAAATTACTAAAGTACCCTTAATTTTCCAAAAATTACCATACTACCCCCGATTTCAATAATAACTTCTGATTTTGCAAGAATGTCCAAAAAAACTTTACAAAATATCAAAGACACCCTGATTTGAAAAATTACCGAATTACCCCTAACCTGTGCAAATGACCAAAATACCCTCAGTAAGGAAAATTATCGAAGTACCCTCAAATTAGAAATTTTTAACAATACCCTTGTTTTGAAAAGTCACTAGGAACCATATTTTTGTGAAATATTATCGAAATGACCTTGGCTTGTAAAATTACAAAAATACCCCTTGTGTATAAATTACCATTTTACCCTTGAAATTTTTCCAGCAAGTATTTTGATTTTGTAAAATATCAACAATCTCTATTTTACAACATTTTCAAATACCCTAATTTGAAAATTACCAAAATACCTCTATAGGATAAAATTACGGAAATACCCCTAGGTAGTGGAAAACAACAAACAACGACAATTACAACATTTATCTATAATGAATGAAAGTTCATGTGTGTGACTAAATGAATGATGTGAGACTGTATGTGTATGAATCGAAAGAACAACTTCTTAAAACTATTGAACATAAAAATGTTCGTAATAAATTAGTGGAACAAAAACTAATCTATAAAAATTCTTTAATCAGATAAACGAAAAGCGAAAGTATGAATTCAAGGGGACGTGGTCGTAATGTGCGTGGCCGTGGAAGAGGCCGAATGACAGTGTCTGAACCCGTTAGATCGGGTCAAGGATTTGAAAATGAAATGCCACCACCACCCCCAGCTGCTGATGTGGAATATCAGGACCAAACGGGGGATGAAGCAGTGTCACAAGGGATGCTGCGGGTCTTGGAAAGGGTGACAGGAGTAGGTGGAGGCATGGGAGCTCGGAAGTCGGTACCTGAGTGACTCCGAGCCAACAGAGCTGAAGTGTTCCGCGGTGTATCAGGTGTAGCACCCAATACCGCTGAGTATTGGTTGCAGGCGACTGAGCGGATTATGGATGAACTCGATTTAACTGATGAGAAGAAGCTGAAGGGGTTAGTGTCGCTTCTCCGCGATGAGTCATATCAATGGTGGCTCACGGTGCGGGATGGTGCTACAGCTGAGGAACTCACGTGGGAGTATGCTAAAGCAGCATACTAGAAGAAGTATGTTGGCACTCATTATATTGATGCCCAAAGAAAGGCTTTTCTAGGACTGGTTCAAGGGAACAAGTCCGTAGCTGAGTATGAAGTCAATTCTTAAAATTTGAGCCGTTATGCTCGAGGCATAGTGTCTACTGAGCATGAGCGGTGTGTCCGGTTTGAAGACGGACTAAGAGATGACCTAAGGTTATTGATAGCCCCGCAACAGGAGCGGGAGTTTGCTGTATTAGTGGAAAAGGCCAAAGTGGCCGAGGGTATTAAGGAGTCCATGAGGGAGAACTCCGATCAAAATAGGCAGAAGAGAGAATTTGGATCGTCAAGGCCATCTAGGAATGAGCAAAAGAGGCCTAGAGTTGAAGGGCCGTGAGGTTAGCAAGTCGCTCTTGGAGGCGATACCTACTTGTGAACAATATGGGAAGAAGCACTTAGGTGAATGTTGGAAAAAGACGGAGGATGTTTTAAGTGTGGGTCAAAGGACCATATGATTAAGGACTGTCCGATGAGACCAGATGGGAATCAACCAGTAGCTCAGAATGTTAATCAGGCTGGTAGAGGTGGACAGCAGCCTCAGCGGGGTCGTGGTCTGAACCATGGAGGAAATGGTTCCGGCCGTGGTCGTGGAGCACCAAGCGGAGGTGCTGAAGGTTCAGATGCGAGGCAACCAAGGTTGGTTTATTCAGTCGGTCGTCGCGAGGAGAGTGATGTGCCAGATGTGACAACGGGTAAGTCCTTACTTTTGGAATACCCTTCATTGCCTTGTTTGTTATAGAGTTAGCTCGTTCTTGTAAAGCTAGTGAAGTGTATGAAACATTGGATGTGAATTTTTGTAGGAAATGTGTTAGTTTTAAGATCAGAGTACGCAGCAGTAGTGTAGTGTGGTGAGTTAGGATGTACGATTTCTCGTTAGTAAGTAATTTCGAGGACGAAATTATTTTAAGGGGGTAGAACTGTAATATCCTGGATTAGGGCTTATGCCCTATGACTAAAATTTTATGAAATAGTATGCCTTACGTATTGTGAATGTGTTGTGTGCATTTTAGAACCTTAGAAATGTAAGGAAATGCTTTAGAAAATATTAAGTCTTAAGAGGAAGCTTGGAAATGTAAGGAAATGGTTTAGAAAATATTAAGTCTTAAGAGGAAGCTTGGAAATGTAAGGAAATGTAAGGAACCTTGGAAATGTGACAAAATCGGGCTTGGAAAAATGGCCCAAAGACGCCACTTAGGGCTCTTGAAATGACACCATATGCTAGGATAACTTGGGCCTAGTATGGCCACATGAAGCCCAAAATAATGGGTTAAAATTTGGCACTCCTAAGGTAAAGAGATGGACGGCATAGGGAGACTAAGGTAGGAGTTTAAGTTGAAGTCAAATTCTTTTAAAATTTCGGCTAAGCTAGGAAAATAAAGATATGAGAGTGATGGCCAAGAAAAGGGACTCTCTAGGCTTAGTAATTTCGGCTGAAAGAGGAAAATAAGGCCATTCATCAATTTTTTCCTTCTTCTCTTACCTTTGCTGAATTCTCTAGTGCATCTCCTATTCTCCTTTTATTTTTCCAAAGCTGAAATACCCTTGTGCTAGCCGAATTCTTCATCCTCTTTTTCTTATTCTTTTTCATCAAAAGCCGATTTCCCTTCCCAAATATCACCATAGCCGATTCTTCCTAATGCTCATATCTCTCTCTCTCTCTTTTCCTCCTTGAAACTGATTACTCCATTAAAACTCAAAAGTCGAAACCTTTTGAGCACTAGCTAGCCTTCATAGCCGGATCTTTGAGGGGCTTCAAGCAAAGGTGCTGTTGACTTTTGTATTAAGGGACTCTTCCGGGATTTGTCCCTTGTCGACTTTAAGGAATGATATTCGGGATTTTAAAGATTCAAGGTAAGACATATTCGGCCAAGGGCTATCTACTTACGATTTAATGTTAGAAATTAATCTAACATAAGCTTTTAGGTATTTCGACAGATACTACAATCCAAGATCACTTGTTGGGATTTGAAAATCACAAGGTAAGTACATAAGAACAATCGGCCAAGACCTGTTTAGGAACCTAGATTTATTTCTTAATTGTTCAAAAAGCCGAAAACTAACTAGTTAAGGGATTTGGTGGCTAGCCGATTGTAAGGGTGAACATCACAAAATTTTGGGATTTGATTTTTAATCTAATCGGCACCAAGGTAAGAATTTGATTACAACAATCCTACTAGGATTTGGATTTATAGCCGAATGGCTTTTTACTAACATGTTAGGGTTGGCCGAATATAGGAATTAAAGATCTAAAGCAATAGAACGAGTTTTCAGGATTTTAGTAAATTTGATAAGTATATCAGGTGTGTACCCCACACTAAATCTTGATAGATTTACGGCTTTAATTTTGATATATGTGTTAATATAAAAGTGTAAGATTATGGCTAAGGTACCATGTAATGGTACAAAGTACTTAGGTACGTTTTCCTACTCCTACTATGAGTATGATAAGTTTTGCTATGGCATATACATGAAATTATAAGAATGTGAATAAGGAATTTGATATGATTAATGCATAATTGTATGACATGGGGCATATGGGTGATATGAAAAGGGGAAGTGAATTGGTGGTTTTATACCCCAATATAAGTATGTGGTGACTTATGTCACAATATAAGAATGTGGTGACTTTTGTCACAATATAAGTATGTGGTGACTTATGTCACGAATTTATATAAGGTGGCTATGCCACGAATTTTATAAGGGCAATGAGCACGTCGATTAGAGCGACTGCCTTCGATGGTGTGTAGCGGATGAAGGGTTGAGTTAGTAGTCCCCACGGTGTGATGGTTGGTACGGGTGACGTGTAGCGGATGGATAACTAGGCTTGGGTCCGGGATTGCATCATTTTATTTAATTCTATATGATTATGTATGATTTGACATGCCTAAATCTGATTGAGACTTAGTGTTGATTGTACACATTGAGTTTGTTTGACTCGCCCCTTGTGGGACTATTTTTCAAGTGATGATCAGTAATGGACCAGGTCGAGAGAAGCTCAGGGGTGGCCATGCTCAATTCGACGATCGTTATATTTGTTTTTATTATCTTAAAATTTCCAAGTTTTGAATTATTCCGGGTTTTCATTTGATGTAATAAGGCCATCAGTACTAAATTGTTTATGCATGCTATTAAAGTTCTTAGTATGATATAAATTTTTGTCATATTAAAGTTATAAGTAAGATTTTTCTTAAGTATAAATAACAAATTGTTTTTAACACCTTATCGACACGGGTTCATAATTCGAGCCCAACCCAAATCAAGTCTTTTAAAAAATACACAAGTTTTTAGCAAAGTTTCAAATAAGAATTTGAATGGATTTTCTTTAGAAGCATGCCAGATCCGGTCAGGGCTTGTGGGCCGGGTTTGGGGTGTTTCAGTTTAATCTTAGAATTTTAAATTCATTTTCTTCATCTTTAAAACCCAAATTTTCTCGACACCTTTCCCAGTAAAATTTTGAATTCGGCCGTGGTGTTTGGGCTGGGTTTGGGGTGTTACAAGTTGGTATCAATGCCTGGTTCTAAACTCGGCCTTTGGGGGTTTTGAGGCCCACAACGTTTTCAAACTTCGAAATTGGTTTCAAAGAAAATTTTTCAGGAAATGGCTTTGTGGAAGCATGGCACCTGCGTCTCCGGCCCAAGTTTGCCAAGTAAGGATTCCAAATCTTTGTGTGGTGTATATGAGTAGGCTTGATGGGTTTCATGGGATGTAGACTATTTTAATTACACTGTGATGGACTATAGGCTTAGTTTGAACAACTTCTTAAAAATCATAAGACTTAAACCGAGCAAATAAACCTGTGAACCAGTCATCGAGTTAGGGTGTGGCAACAGGTGTACGCATGTCTAGGACGGGATTTAGGGAGAGCTTGGTATTTAAACAGTCCTAGTGACTCACCTCCTCTTTGCTGGAATCCTACTTGGTGCGAAACGACTGTTCACTTTAACCATGAGGATTTGTTGACAGGCTAAACCTTATAATTAAAACCCAAAAAGGGACTAGCCACCTTGTTTTGTAAAATCCTAAGGTAAACCCAAGTTTTTAAATTTCCAAATTACCCCTGATTCATAAAAATTACCTTGGTTTTAGAAAATGACCAAAATAACCCTAATTTACAAAATTACCGAAATGCCTCCGAGTTGAAAATTACCAAAATACCCTTATTTTGGCAAATCACCCGAAATCTTACTTTAGAAAATTATGAAAATACCCTTAGGTAGGGAAATGACAAAATGCCCCTCTGTGATGAATGTGAATTCGTCGATGCTATCGGTGTGATGATTGATGAGTGTATGTGGTTTTTGGAATTAGGAGATAAGCTTGAAACTGAAACTATAGTTAGGTCTAAATTCGAAAGAACTACTATCGAAATCACTTTTCATAAAATTGTTCGTGATTAATTAGTGAAAAGGAATACTGATGCATAAAAATTTCTTTAAATTAGACTAAAATACGATGATAGACATGAGTTCTAGGGGACGTGGTCGTAAGACGCGAGGGCGCGGTAGAGGTAGGATGGCTATGTCGAAACCAGCAGGGTCTAGTCAGGGGTTAGGAAATGAGGCACCACTGCCGCCAGCTGTAGAAGCTGAGTTTCAAGATCAGACGGGTGGAGGCGACGCAGTGTCTCAGGCTATGCTACGGGTTCTGGAGAGAGTTGCGGGAGCGAATATGGGTACTGGGGCTCGAAAGTCCATTCCTGAGCGACTTCGAGCTAATGGAGCTAAAGTGTTTCCAGGTATTTTTGGAGTAGCTCCGAATGTGGCAGAGTACTGGTTAGAGGCAGTCGAGAGGATCATGGATGACCTGGACTGCATAGCTGAAGAGAAGTTGAAGGCCGATGTTTCTTTACTTCGGGATGAGGCCTACCAATGGTGGCTCACTGTCAAAGAGGGTACTCTGGCGGACCAAGTGGATTGAAGTTTCTTTAAGATAAAGTTTGAGGGGAAGTATGTCGGAGCTAGTTACGTGGACGTACAGAGGAAGGCATTCTTGAACCTAGTACAAGGGGGTAAGTCAGTAGCTGAGTATGAAATAGAATTCTTGCAGTTGAGCTGGTATGCTCGGGGAATTGTTGCTACAGACTACGAGTGTTGTGTGAGATTTGAGGATGGGCTGCGAGATGAGCTGCAGGTGTTGATAGCTCTTCAGCGGGAGAGGGATTTTGCGGAGTTTGTGGAAAAAGCCAGGATAGCGGAGGAGGTCAAGTGAATTGAGAGGCAAAACAAGGATAAAGATAGAGGCAGGAATAAGAGGAGTTATGGACCTTCAGTATCATCGGGAGGTTTCAAAAAAGCCTAGGGTTGAGGGACCTACTCGTGTTTCTGCGCTAGTTACTAGAGGTCAGTCCCGTCAGTGTGCTCAGTGTGGGAGGTCTCATGTAAGGGAGTGCTGGGGAAGGAATAAGGAGTGCTACAGGTGTGGGTCAAGGGACCATCTGATTAAAAATTGTCCTCAGGACGTGGCTAGGACTTCAGACGGTGGGTCGTGGATATGTCTTTGCCGGGAAGGGGTGGTCAACAGATGTCAAGAGGTCATGGGCCGAATCGAGGAGGGAATGGTTTCGATCGAGGTCGCGAACACCGGGCGGAGGATCGGGGGTCTTGAGGTAAGTCAACTCAGGTTAGTGTCTGTGACCAAACGTCGTGAGGAGGGGATGCACTAGATGTTATCACTGCACGTTCCTCATTTCTGGGTTACCCTTTACTTCTTTAATTGATGTTGGATCGACTCACTTCTATATTGCTAGCATGATGTCTGGAACCTTGAGAGTCCAACCTAAAATTGCCCCTAGGAAGATGATAGTACTTAGTCCTTTAGGGCAATCAGTAGTGGTAGATAGACTCTTTAGAGATGTGCCTTTAGAAGTTCAGGGGTCTATGTTTTCGGCTACGTTCATGGATATGATTAATCAAGTTTTTCAACCCTATTTGGACCAGTTCATTGTGGTGTTCATAGACGACATTCTGGTATATTCCAAGTCTGAAGAGGAGCATGACGCGCATTTACGGATGGTTCTACAGATTTTAAGGGAAAAGAAGTTGTATGCCAAAGTTTTGGTTAAGAGAAGTAACTTTTCTGGGTCATGTGGTATCTGCAGATGGGATAAGAGTGGATCCTCGGAAGATCGAGGCGGTATTGGATTGGAAACCACCTAAGTCAGTGGCAGAGATTCGTAGTTTCTTGGGGCTAGCTAGTTATTATAGGAGATTTGTTGAGGGTTTTTCCTCTATAGCAGCACCTCTAACTAAGTTGCTGAGAAAGGAGGTACCTTTTGTGTGGACGGACAAGCAGCAGGAGAGTTTCGAGAAGCTAAAAAGGGTTTTGACTGAGGCTCCGATTTTAATTCAGCCTGAGGCGGGGAAAGATTTTGTGGTATATTGTGATGCATCTCATACGGGGTTAGGTTGTGTGCTGATGCAGGAGGGAAAGGTTGTTGCTTATGTGTCTTGGCAGTTAAGACCACACGAAGTTAACTACCCCATGCATGATCTAGAATTGGCTGTAGTGGTTTTCACTTTGAAAGTGTGGAGACATTATTTGCATGGAGAGAAGTCGGTAATCTACACGGACCATAAGAGTTTGAAGTACCTGCTGACTCAGAAGGAGCTGAACTTGAGACAACGAAGGTGGGTGGAGCTATTAAAGGATTACGATTGCTCGATTGAATATCACCCAGGTACGACGAATGTGGTAGCAAATGCACTGAGTCAAAAGGTAGTATCGAATTTGAGAGCGATGTTCGCTCACCTTAGCCTTTATGACAACGTGAGTTTATTAGCAGAGCTGCAGGTGAAGCTGACGTGGTTAAGTCAGGTAAAAGAGAAACAGTTGGTGGATGAGGTTCTGAGTGCTCGACTTCTGCGAGTACAAGACGGGGGATTAGAGGACTACAGTGTGAACAGCTGATGGAGTGTTGTGTTTCTGTGGTATGTAGAATTGAGGCAAACGATTCTTCGGGAATCGCATAGTAGCCCTTGTGCTATGCATCCTAGAGGGAGTAAGTTGTATAGGGATCTTCGAGATCAATTTTGGTGGCCTAGTTTGAAGTGGAAAGTTACAAAATTTGTGGGGAAGTGCTTGACGTGCCAGCAAGTCAAAGCTAAACATCAAGTGCCTTCGGGACTACTGCAACCAGTGAAGATTCTGCAGTGGAAGTGGGAGAGAATCACGATGGACTTTGTTAGTAGGCTTCCTCTTACACCTACTAAGAAGGACTCGGTATGGGTGATCGTGGATCGGTTGGCAAAAATTGCTTATTTCATACCTGTTCGTATGGATTACTCTCTACAAAAGTTGGCGAGTTGTATGTGGCAAAATTGTGAGACTGCATGGGGTGCTAGTATCGATCATATCAGATAGGGATCCTAGATTTACGTCGCGGTTTTGGAAGGCGTTGCATCAGACATTGGGCACCAAGTTAGACTTTAGCATGGTATTTCATCCGCAGACGGATGGCCAGTCTGAATGGGTGATTCAGGTGTTAGAGGATATGTTGAGAGGATGTGTTATTGACTTCAGAGGTAGTTGGGAGGAATTCTTGCCCTTAGTAGAGTTTGAGTACAACAACAGTTATCAGGCTAGTATTCGGATGGCACCATATGAAGCATTGTACGGGCAGAAATGTCGAACTCCTACTTGTTGGATAAAACTGGGTGAACGTCATGTTTTAGGTCCAGAGATGGTGGCAGAATTAGAGGAGAAGGTTAAGACAATCCAAACTCGGTTGAAGGAGGCATCTAATAGACAGAAATCATATGCGAATCTTAAGCGGAAAGAGATAGAGTTCGCAGTGGGTGAATGGGTATTCCTGAAAGTTTTGCCTTGGAAGAAGGTGATGAGATTTGGACGTAAGGGTAAGCTGAGTCCCAGGTTTATAGGACCTTATCGAGTTTTGAAGTGAGTTGGACCAGTAGCGTATCAGCTAGAGTTGCCTTCAGAACTGAAGCAGATGCATGATGTGTTTCACGCCTCAATACTAAGACGTTACCGATCTGATCCGTCTCACGTTGTGCCAGTTGATGAAGTTCAGTTGAAGCCAGATTTGTCCTATGAAGAGGAGCTAGTTCAGATTTTGAAGCGAGATATGAAGGTACTATGGAAGAAATCAGGTCCTCTAGTCAAGGTGTTGTGGTGGAACCATGGTTCAGAAGAAGCGTCGTGGGAGCCAGAAGAGTCGATGCGACACCAGTACCCTCACTTGTTTTGACCAGGTAATTTTGAGGCCAAAATTTCTTTAAAGGGGTAGAACTGTAACATTCGGGATTTAGGGGTCTCGTATTTTAATTTATTTTATGTGCTAGTATGCTTTGGATGTTGTTAGAGTGTGTTTGGGGGCTTCGGGAAACCTTGGGGTTAGGTAGGAGCCTTAGTAAAAAATTTTGTTTTTAAGCCTTTAGGGGAGAGCTAGGGGAGCTAGGCCTTAAGGGAATTAATGAGGAGGTTATGACACAAGAAAGGAACTGGTGGAGTGGCAAGGTAACGCATGGGAGCAAGGGGGAGAGTTTGCATCAAAGGAGTTCCAAGGGGAGGAGGTTTGAGCAGCATGAGGAGCATTTTGGGGTTTGTTTTTGCATCAAGGGGAGTGGAGAGTTGGATTCGGCTATGGCACTTGAAAGTGGGAGTTTGAATTGGTCAAGGTGTTTGAATGTGTGGTGGAGAGTGGGATAGAATTTTTGAATCATTCAAATGTGTTTGAATGAGGAGGAAAAAGGGGGATTTGGTGAAGGGAGGAGTGTTAGCCGAATTTGGGACTCTAGGGGGATGGCAATTTCGGTCATGTAAGGGGAGAGTAGGTGCCGAAATTGAGCTAGTATGTGTGTGTCCATCTTTTTGGCATTTTCTTTCCTTCCTTTAGTTCTCTTTGCCGAATGTGTTAGTCAAGAGATCTTCAATTCTTTTTCTCTCCATTTGACCAAAAATCGAAGGTAAGGATGACCATTTAGGCATCTTGCTCATTCTCGTTTCCTCTTTTCTTTATCTCCATTCAAAGGACCGAACCACAACTCTCTCTTCTCTTCCTTTTCTTCTTCACTTTGTCAACTTTGAGCCTTCACTCTCCAAAAGCTGAGACACACCCTCCACCCTCACCATAGCCGAAACCTCCTAAGCCTAAACTCTTCCTTCTTCTTTATTTCTTTTCACTTTGGAAGACTTCAACCTTCATCTATATTTCAAAGTCAAACCATACCTCCCATTCCTTCTCCTTTCTTTTTCTTCATTTGGAGAACCCTCATTTCTTTTTGTCAAAAAACTGAATAATCTCTTTCCCTTGGTAGGCGAATCTTAGGGAGCACCGTCGTTCATCTAGTGTCAACTCTTCCAATCAATTTCTACTATTGGGGTAAGGGGTTCTTTTTTATTTCGAATATTGCTCTTTCTTTTTGGTTTGCCAAAACCAAAAGTCTAATCTTATTTTCTTGTATGGCCAAATCTGTGAAGGAGGGAGTTTGGGTTCTCTATATAAGCCAGCGATAGGAGTATTAAGATCTTTTGGGATTTGACCAAGCAAGGTAAGAAGATATTTGGTACGGCTAAAGGTCATTTCTTTATCTATTAAGGTTAGGTCGAATCTGATATTGGCATATGTAGGGATTTCGACAGCTTTCAAGATCAAGTGAGAATCTTTGGGATTTGAGTCGACTTTGGTAAGGTTATTGATTTAGATATTATTTAGCTTCGTTTAAGTTCTGATTTAATGTTTAACCGAGTCTTCTGATTAAGTACTATTCGATGGATGAGAGTACCAGCCAAGGAGAGAAAGGGGTTGGACACGTAGTCCCTACCCCTAAGTTCAAGAAGCGGTCAGTTTCAGTAGTTCGGGATTGGCCATCGGGGTGTGGGCCAACGTCGGAATAGGATCATAGGCAAATAGCGGTAGTGTCAATTAGTAAGTGTCGATGTTGAGAGCGTGGTATTAAGGGTTATTAGGTGTGTAATTAGCACACTGTTTCTTTACTTTCCTTGTTTAAAATTAATTAAATGGATGTGATATGTGTGGTAGCCGAATTAGTGGTTGTGGTGGTATTGTTATTACTCATGTTGGGTAATCCGGTAACCAGGTTAGTATACTACCTATGTTGTTGATGTGGTTAGTAATTGTGGATTTATGTAAGCATGTTGTATATCTGGTATGTTCATATATTATGTTACCATTTCATCATATTATGTTGCATGTGCATGGGGTTCGGGATATATTGAAAAAGGGGGAAGTGTGTACATTTATGTACGTGGTTTGATGATGGCCTCGAGCCACATCGTGGATTGATGACGACCCTGAGTCTCATCATGGATATTTGTGATTTTAATCACGTGGATCAGTGGCTAGACCACTAAGTGGACTTTGAGCAGCTTGACTGCCAAAGAGGTGTGTAGCGGATGGAGGGTCGATTCAGTAATCCCCCGGTGTGTGGTGGTTGGATGTATGGGTGGTGTGTAGCGTATGGATGCTAGGTTGAGGTGGGTTAACATAATGCATGATAATATGTGGTATATCGATTTGATGTTGTTTTGGAGCCAAGCCCAATTGTGGATATGTGTGGTTTAATTACACACTGAGTCAAAACGACTCACCCTGTTTTTCAAACAATGCAGGTAATACGTGATACTTTGGACCGGGCTGGAGTGGAGTCAAGGTGGCCACACAGAATTCATTTTTATGCTTAAAGTACATTATAAACTTTTAATTACTTTTGGGGGTATTTTATTGTAATAAGGCCTATTTAAATACTTTGGATTTTTAAGTTTTATGTTGGATCCGCTATCAAATGGTTAATTTATAAAGAAACTCTAAGATATCTGCAACACTCGAATTTAAATGAAGTTTCAAAATATAGATTACTTATAAACCTTTTGGTTTCCTAAAATTTTCATATAAATAATGATTTGAACTTGTGCAACCCAAACGTTTTATTTTTAAATAAATTGCTAAGTTTAAACGAGAAACCTTTTTTTTTTAAATGGAGTTTAATCTTAGAATTTTAAATTCATTTTCTTCATCTTTAAAACCCAAAATTTTCTCGACACCTTTCCCAGTAACATTCCAAATTCGGCTGTGGTGTTTGGGCCGGCTTTGGGGTGTTACAGCTATTGCTGCAAATAATTTTGAATTGAAACCTAACACTATTCAAATGATTCAATAGTTTGTTCAGTTTGATGGTTTGCAGGATAAGGATCCAAATACTCATTTGGCCAACTTTCTATAGTATTGTGACACTTTTAAGATAAATGGCATTTCTGATGATGCCATTCACCTTTAGTTATTTCCTTTTTCCTTAAGAAATAAAGCTAAATAGTGGTTGAACTGGTTACCACGAGGTTCCATCACTACTTGGGAACAAATGACCGAAAAGTTTTTATTAAAATATTTTCCTCCAGCTAAAACAGCAAAGTTGAGGAATGATATCTCTTCTTTTGTGCAGATGGATTTAGAAACTCTTTATGATGCATGGGAGAGGTATAAAGACTTATTGAGAAGGTGCCTCACCATGGGTTACCTTTATGGCTACAGGTTCAAAATTTTTACAATGGTTTGAACCCCTCAACTGGGCAACTGATTGATGCAGCCACCAGTGGAACTCTGAATAAAAAAACACCTGAAGCGGGTTATGAGTTTATAGAGGAGATGTCGCTAAATAATTATCAATGGCAAGTCATGAGGACAAAGTCTAATAAAGCAGTCGGTGTTTTCAACCTTGACACGGTCACCATGCTATCTAACCAGGTAGAGCTTTTAAATAAAAAAATTGATGGTTTATGTGTTTCTATGTAGGTACATCCGATGATGCAATGCAACAGAAATGGATGAGGGATGAACACCACAGAATATCCATCTTACAACCCGAGCACAGAGAATGAGCAATCCACTATATGGGTAATAATTCTAGGCCTTAGAATAATCCCTATAGCAATACTTACAATGCAGGTTGGAGGAACCATCCCAATTTCTCATGGGGTGGTCAAGGAAATCATAGACCATAACCCCCTCCAGGCTTTCAACAACAACCCTACCAGTAATAGAAGAAGCCAAACCTTGACGAGATGCTAACAAAATTCATCTCGGTGTTAGAAACCCATTTTCAAAACACTAAAACAGCGCTAAAAAATTAGCAAGTGTTGATTCAAGGGATCGAGAACCAAATAGGTCAGCTTGCTAAGCTGATATCAGAACGACCACAAGGCAGTTTGCCGAGTAACACCGAACTAACCCGAGGGAGCAATTCTATGCCATCACTGTGCACGACGAAGAAGGGTTAGTAGAATCTAAATCTGAACCGAGGCAAGAAATTGTGGTAAGTAAAGGTAAGGTTAAGGTGAGCCACAGTACACAGAAATCGATAAGTAAAGAATATAAACCTCGCGTGCCATACCCCAATGCGATGAAGAAAGACCATACCAATGAAAAGTTTGGTAAATTTCTTAAACTCTTAAAAAATTACATATTAACTTACCGTTTATTGAAGCTCTTTTGCAGATGCCCAATTTAGTTAAATTTTTAAAGAAGCTTTTGGAAAACAAACGGAAGTTAGATGATGCATCGCACGTAAAGCTAAATGCACTCTGCTCAGCCATTTTACAGAATAAACTACCCAACAAATTAAAGGATCCAGGGAGTTTTACTATTCCTTGTTTAATTGGTAGTTTAAATGTAAATGATGCTTTAGCTGATTTAGGGACAGGTATTAATGTCATGCCTTACAAAATGTTTAAACAGCTAGGTCTTGGGAAACCCAAACAAACTAGGATGAGCATTCAATTGGAAAATAAAACCATTAGATTTCTTAGGGGTATTGTTAAAGATGTACTCGTAAAAATTGATAAATTTATATTCCCAGTTGACTTTGTTGTTTTAGACATGGATAAGGATAGTAATGTACCTTTAATTTTAGGATGGCCCTTTTTAGCAACTGCTAGAACTATTATAGATGGTGGCACAGGTCACTTGATACTTCGTGTAGGCGATGACACGATTAAACTCCAAGCTCGAGATTCTGTTAGGATATCTAGTAATTGATATAATATTGCAAGTTCTTTTGATGTGAGTAACCTTCTGGCTCAACCTTCTTTGCAGGAAATTCCTCAAAAAAAGGTGATAGAGCCACAGTCCATCTCAACTAACAAAAATAGAATAACTCATGAAGAACAAAGGCTTCAGATCAATGAACTAGACGAATGGCGAACGCATGTTAAGGAGAAACCAAGGATACACGATGTAGAACTTAAACAACATCATAACGAGCTTCAAGATGAAACAAATCAATTTAAGGTTGGAGACCAGGTACTGTTGGACAAAGTGAACCCTCGAGTTGTCACTTTAAAGCCAAATGGAAATGGAGCAACTCCTTTTATGATACTGAATGTCTTTCTACACGGTACGGTCGAGGTAAATCATTCTAAATTAGGCACCTTTAAGGTAAATAGCACTCAGCTTAAACCTTACTTTGATATTAGAATTGATAGCAGGAGAGAGGAGTGTCAACTCCTCGAACCACCATAACCATACGAATGAAAGGTAACTCAAGCTTAGACTCTAAATAAGCGCTTCTCGGGAGGCAACCCGAGCACTAACCCTACTAATTAGTTTATTTTTACTTCTTTTCATGTTTAAATGCAGGTTTTTGACCCACACGGCCTAGACACATGGGCATGTCCTTGGTCGTATGGAAGCAGGGCTAAAATTTTCCCAAAAATAGATAGAGACACGGCCTTAATTTAAACCACACGGGCGTGCGACACGGCCGTGTGAAACCTGAAACAAAATTTTTTAATTTTAAAACAAGTCAGAGAGTTACACGGGCAAGGCACACGGCCGTGTGCGAGACACGGCCTAGCCACATGGGCATGTGGGAGGTCACACGGGCGTGGGAGAAGTGAAGGATGATATACATGGCCGTGCAACTCGACTGTGTGAACCACATGGCCTGGACACATGGGCATGTCCGAGGCCGTGTGAAGACTGGGCTATTTTTTTCACTTGACGAACACAGGTTGAAAACAAGCCACACGGGCGTGTGACATGGCCATGCGACCCAACAGGGACTTTCACACAGCCAAGTCACCCAATAAAAACCATAACCCCTTTTCTCTTTTCTTATTTTGTCTTCTGGTTTTATCTTATTTCTATTTCTATTTTTATTTTATTTTCCTTTATGTTTCTTATTATCTTTTAAAGACTTGTATAATATATTTTGAACTCTATTTTAATTTTTATGATTGTTCCTAATCGAGTAATCTTTTAATCATCTTCCACAATTGTGTTTATTTTCTTAATAGTTGCTCAGAATCGTGCACTTCACTTAGCTATGTCCACAACTCTGCTTTCACTATTCCACGAAATTCATCCAAAATTCAGGGCAGTTTCACTTCTCTCCCTCTCTTATGATATTTGACTTATATTGTCATTATATGTAGTCATACATTGAGGACAATGTATATCTTAAGTATGGGAGGTTATTTATATGATTATTAGAAAATCCTCAATTATATCTTGTTCTTAAGTAATTTTCTCATATTACTATTAGAATGAATTTTTATTTATTTATGATTTTTATTGATATGTTTTGGATTAAATCACAGGTAATTGTACATTGATTGTTTAAACTTTAAAACATTAGAAAATCAAGGATGATAAGTTTATTTTCAGAATAAAAAAAATTGCTAAGTTGTTTCCCTAAATTTAAATATTACCTTGAAGTTTGAGATTTACGAGATTGACATCAAAAATCGTAAATTTTGTTAGATTTTGAGCCTTTAGAGCATACACTTTTCTTGCTCACTTTATTATTGGTTATGAGTGTGTCAATATTGATTTGTTATTCTAGAACTTGCTTCGATTATACATATTGAGACCACACCTTTGATTTGATATAATTAGATGATAAAGGCACCTAGGTTTTAACCCACTTATCCCATTAAAAGCCTACCTTCATAATTAACCCTTAGTGAACCCCTTTGAGCCTCTATAAACCGTTTCTTGATCTACCCATAATATTAACCCCTAACTCATTCTTTTTAATTCATTGAGAATTTTTTTCCTATTGTATTGACTCCCTTTTTGTCAAGATTTGATTTGGTCAGTTGCCTAACTATGTTCTTTTGTTTTAGTTGTTAAATTATCTCGTTTTATCCACAACTCAAAAAAAAAAAAAAAAAGAGAAGTGACAAAAAAAGCGTATAAAAAAAAAAGTGAAAAAAATATATATGTACATTTATTTTAATTAGTACTATTTATTGTTGTTTGAGCTTAAACGGTTAATTTCACATTTTGAGATGAAGCTCGTGTTATTATTGATAAGTTTTCAATTGATGTAATTATTCAATATTAGTTTATTTTTCTAGTTAGGTAAATTTTCAATTCGATCTCAATTTTAACCATCTTTTTCAGCCTTTATGCACACATTTAACCCAAGTCTCATTACAACCCTTTAAAGACCTTTTGATTTGTGTATCATCTCATTTTATAGTGGTGGAGATTTGATTTTCATGCAAGCCTATGGTAATAACTTTTCATGTTTGACTTTTGAGTGCTTAATTTTTGAACATTAAACACTTTGAGTGATTTGAGTGAATCTTTAGTGAGGATGTCGAATCTTGTCGGTTTTGAATTGAAGGTAATTATTTAGATAAGGGGAAATGCCTATGTTTTCATGCTTTAAAAATATGTGACTTGGATTATTTGAATCTTTAATGCTCTTTTAGTTAAATTATCAATGTGTGATTATTTATGATTTATGATAAAACATTATTGATGAGAATTATGAATTGAGAAAGCTTAATTTTTTTGTGAGTTGAGAATTTTTCTTGAGGACAAGCAAATGCTTAAGTGAGAGAATATTTGATAAACCATAAATATAACATATTTTAATTCCATGCTTGGCATATTTTTGGATGATTTATGATGAGAATTACTGAATTTGATGCTCCTAATCCCTTAAATTCATGTTTCTATACTTAGGAGAGCATTTGGGAGCAAAAGGAGCAAAAAAGGGGCCAAAATCGGAGTTTTCAGGATCCACACGGGCTAAGCACACGCCCATGTGAGCCGTATGGGCTAGCCACACGCCCATGTGCCAGCTAGTGTCGATTTCGCACCCTACTTCCCTGTTACGCGAAAAAACCCAATTTTTAGTGTTTCTGAACATTCTAAAGTTTATAAATACACACTAGAAGAGGACCTAAAGGGGGCACACAGAGTAGAACGAAGAAATTACTCGAAGGAAGCCATCGGATTCATCTCGGAAGTAGATCCACTCCAAGATTGAAGATCTCCAACAAGTTCCTTAGAAGTTTTGGGTTCTTTATGTCTTGTTGTTTTCTTTATTCTGATATGCTTTCCTCTTATGTTATGAACTAAAATCCCTAAATACCTAGGGAGGATGAAACCGAGATGAATCTTATTATTTAATTATCTGAATTACATGATAAATACTTGTTCTTGTTCTTAATTATGTGTTCTTAACCCTTGCTTTAATATTTTTAGGATATTAATTCAAGTTTGATGTGCTTATTCAGTGGAGCAAAAGTACCTGTTTAAGAGTAGATCTAACATAATTAAGTAGAGTTGATTGCAATCCTAGAAATAGGACGAGATAAATCTGTCAGATTAGAGTCAAATCTAATAAGGGAATCCATAGATCGAGTTAATGCGACAAAAGGGGTTTTAATTAGAAAGAGATTTCATTTAATCAAACTAGAGTCAGTTGTTCTTAGTCTCAAAAGAGATATTTACATAATTTAGGGATTTTTACGGATCAAGACAAGTGAATAAATCGTTTAATTCAGAGTCAAAATAATAAGTGAAGTCTAGGTGGTTCTTTGGGTATTGTCCTTATTCATTGGTTTATTCGGTTATTTTCTTCACTCTCTGTTGCGTTCATAATAAATTAGTTAGTTAAATTTTAGATTAAAATAAAACCCCTTAACTATTAGGCTAAATAATAAAAAGATAGTTATTACTAGTAATTTTAGTCCTTGAGGATACGATATTCCGAACTCATCAAAACTATACTACTGTTCGATAGGTGTGCTTGCCTTTGTCAAAATATTAGTTAGTTTCGAGTCCATTAGGCCTGCTTATCCAAGTGGGCCCGAAAGAGGGATGTGTCCAACAAAAGACTATGGATCTTTGAGTGGGTTCTACAAGTGAAGATAGGCAGTTCCTAAGGAGTGATAACAACCCAAGTGCTATTGAAGGAGGTGATAATTATTTTAAATTGAGGAGCTTCGAAGAAGCGGAAGAAAGATTAGGACTAGAAGAGGAACTTTTTCAAATTAACCAAAATAGAAGGAAGAAAAAGTCATTGAATAAAAGGGTTCGTTCTATGTGAGAAATTCAGGATGGTGTCCTGTCGACAAAAGAAAAAAATAAGAGGGATAGAAAGGAAAAGTTAGAGAAGGGTAAATCGATAAAAAGGTTTGAAGAAACAAAAACAAATATCTTGCTAACCGATTCAGACATTAGCAATTGTAGAAAGGTCATCTTAAGGGAGGCAAAAAGAACTTGGGAAGTAGGGAAGAAGCTGGGTTTTAGTGTGAGGGGGGATGCGGAAGAAGTAATTGATGAAATTAAGAGATTAGAGGGGCAGTAGAGGGAGGAAGATAGAAGAAATAGGCGCGTCAAAGACATAAATTTTGGTGAGTTTTTCTGAGTTTGGAATTCTTGTCTAAGTATTTGTAGTGTTTGTTTGAATTGTTTGGGGTCATGAGAATTATATCATGGAATATAATGGGGTTAGGGTCGGAGGTGAAAATAGAATCTGTCAAAAGAATAAGTCGTTTGGCAAGGGTGAATGTTTGTTTTCTCTAGGAAACAAAATTAGAATTGGTAACTATGGATGTAGTGAGAAAAATTTGGGGGGATGATAATGATTTCTGATTTGCTGCTACAATTGGAAGGTCAGGAGGGAGTGTTGACAATTTAGGATAAAGATGAATTCAAGTTATCCAAAGAGTGGAGTGATAACAGATTGATTGTGATTGAAGGAAAATAGGTAAAGGAAAGATTAGAAGCGATGTTGATAAATGTTTATGCCCTTAACAATGTGTCCGAACAAACAACTTTATGGGGGGTGTTAACAGATTTAAGAAAACAGTTTTCAAGTCCATGGATTGTTGGAGGATATTTTAATGTGGTGCGATGTAGAAGTGAAAAGAGCAATTATTTGGGAACAAAGAAGGGGTCTAAAGAGTGTGTTAGCTTTATCCACAATTGTAATCTAATTGACTTGCCGCTGTTTGGAAAGAAGTTCACATGGTATGGCCCAAATAAAAAAAGGAGCAGACTTGACAGATTTTTGTTGGAAGAATTCTGGTTGATCCAGATGAAGGATTTACATTAGTAGGCGTTAAAGAGATTTGTTTCTGATTATATACCCATCTTACTAGCAGATGAAGAAGTTGATTAAGGTCCTAAGCCATTCAAGTTTATCAATGCGTGGTTTAAGAAAAAGAAATGTGTGGGTTTGATTGAGAAGGAATGGTCTAACATGTACAGTTTGAATGGGCAAGTAGCAAGAAAATTGAGAAAACTTAAGGGTGTCCTTAAGAAATGGAACGAGGATAATTGCAATGTTTTGGAGAATAGAATAATAGAGTGTGAAGAAAGGATTAAAGTGTTAGATGAAAATAGTGATCATAGAAAGCTGAGCGAGAAAGAATTGGAGGGCTTAAAAGATTGAATTTTGATGTTTGGGATGCAATTAAATCCAAAGAATTGATATGGCGACAAAAATCTAGAATGATGTGGCTGAAATTTGGTGATGTGAATACAACTTTTTTCCATAGAGCTGTGAAGATAAAATCAAAAAAAAGACTATATACAGAATGAAAATCAGGAGATTTTGGTGTAATGAACCAAGGGAGTTAAAGAAGAGACTGTATGATTTCTTTAAAAATCATTTTCAGGGTCGCTCGAGAATTTGAAAGCTGGAGATAGATCTCAATTTTAGGAGAATAAAGGATATAGAAGTCGAGAAGCTGGAGGAACCTTTTTCAAGGGAGGAGATTAGAGATGCAGTATGGAGTTGCGAGGAATCGAAAGCACCTGGTCTGGATGGTTTTAACATGTGTTTTATTGAAAATGCTGGAATACAGTTAAAAAAGATCTGTTTAGAATGATGTCAGATTTTTATAGATTTGAGAAGCTTGAAAGATCCATCAATTGTTCTTTTATAGCCCTTATTCCCAAAACTAATAACCCGTATGGAATTGCATATTTTAGACCAATTTGTTTGGTTAGTTCTCTGTATAAAATTGTAGCAAAGGTTCTTTCTCGTAGATTAAGGGTGGTAATTGGAGAGCTAGCGAGTTAGACACAGTGCACTTTTATCAAAGGTAGGCAGATTTTTATGGTATTTTAATTGCAAATGAAATTATTCATTCGATAAAGAAAAAGGAAGGAAACGGGGGCAATTTGATCTTCAAACTAGATTTCTCCAAGGAGTATGATTTTGTTCATTGGGATTTTTTGGAATTAGTTTTATGCAAGATGGGATTTGGCGTTCGTTGGATTGGGTGGTCAATAGAGTGTGTTTCAATGGCGAGAGCAGCTGTTCTTGTTAATGGATTGTCTACAAATGAATTTAGTTTTGGTAGAGGTCTTCGTCAAGGAGATCCTTTATCTCTATTTCTTTTCATTCTAGCGACGGAGGTATTACATTTGTTGTTAGACAAAGCAGGGGCAATGGGATTAATTGAAGGAATTCAAGAATTTCTTCCGGGTCAGATGATTTCGCATTTACAATTTGCGAATGACACTATATTGTTCTTAAAGGCAGATGAAAAGGTGGTGGAAAATATGAAATTCATTCTTCGTTGTTTTGAGATTTTTTCGGGCTTAAGTATTAACTTTAAAAAATCATGTATTGTGGGGTTTGGTGTGAACGAGGAATTTCTTTATCGTATGGCAGCTATTTGTAAGTGTAAGATTGGGATGTTGCCGTTTAGCTATTTGGAAATTCCATTGGGAGCGGATCTGAGGAGAGATATTACATAGGATGGTGTGGTTGAGAGATTTAGAAAGAAATTGTCGGGTTGGAAATGTAGAACTATGTCGTGGGCTGCCAGGGTTGTGTTGATTAACGCAGTCTTATCGACTTTGCCTATTTACTCCATGTCCTTATTTCAGGTGCCGGTGACAGTAAAAAAGAAAAGATTGATAAAATAAGGAGAAATTTTCTATGGGGATGTTTTGATGGCAAACGGAAAATGGAAAAAGTTTGCTGGAAATAGATTTGTAGTCCAAAGGAAAAAGGTGGTACTGGAGTGGTGAATTTTGCAATAAAGAACAAAGCTTTGCTGGCAAAATGGAGATGGCGTTTAGCAGTTGAAAAAAAGTCATTGTGGAGTAAAGTTATATTAGCAAAGTATGGCACCAGTGTGCAACATTGGTGATTTAGAGCGAATAAGTTTAAAGAAATGTCGACAGTTTGGAGAGGGATTGTTGAGAACTCGTTTGACGTTAGAATAGCTATATGGATGGGAAATAAAGATTTTAGGTGGAAGATTGAGAATAGAAAGTCAGCGATGTTTTGGGTGGATATTTGGTGTGGAAATGATCCATTAAAACTGGATTTTCCTAGACTATTTCGATTAGCAAAACTCAAAAACGGGTCGATTTTTTATTATTCATACAATAGTGGCTTTAGCAATGTTAAATGGGATGATTTTTTTGTTCGGCCTTTGTTGGATCGAGAATTGAGGATTCTTAGTCTACTCATTGAAAGGGTGATTAGTGTGGTCCTGGCCCCAGAAGTGGAGGATCGATTATTATGGGTGCATGATAGTAAAGGCGAGTTCTCAGTGAATAAGTTATCTAATTTGCTGATTAAGGGAGATGGGGATGACTCCATTTTTTTCTTTTGATAAAATCTGGAAATTAAAAGTTCCTCCAAAGGTGCGTAACTTCCTTAGGATGTTAGCTATTGACAGAGTTCCCACGAAGGATTTCTTAGTGAAGAGAGGGGTGAATCTGCAATCCATATTGAATGTTTGCCCTTGATGTGAACTAGAACGGGAGAGTGCAGACCATTTGTTCTTTAAATGTAAGTTTATTGTTGGTTTTTGGAGAAGGATTTTTAATTGGTGGGACGTTGGCTGGAAAGTGGTTAGCAATTTTGAAGAATTTTACTCTTTATGCTTTAATGTGAAGCTTCATGTCCTTGCAAAAGTTTGTGGTTGATTGCAATTGCGGCATCTTGTTGGTCTATTTGGCTCGCTAGGAACGAGATGGTGTTTGAAAGAAAGGTGTTGTCGATGGATACGTTGATTTTTCATTCCAAGATGAAAGCATTATTGTGGGTAAAAGCTGCTTTCGATGAGTGTATGGTTCAAGAGAGATTATGGTGGTTTTGTCCGTACAAGTGCAGGTTTTCTAAATCTGTTCCAAGGGGTTGGAGTTATCCTCCACATAGGTGGCTGAAATTTAACATAAGCGGTATAGCTTCTGAGGTTTCTTTGGGCGGTGGAGGTGTGTTGAGAGATGAGGAAGAAATTGTGAGAGCTTTATTCTCGGGGCCAAGTGATTCCTGTGATGCAGATTCAACTGAATTAGGAGCAATAATTACTGCGTTAGATGTAATCATTGAGATTGGGTGGAGGGGAACTGGTTCGTTTATTTTTGAAATGGGTTCTCTGGTGGTGTATAATTGGTTATTGGATAAAGTTAGGAGACCCTGGTTGCATCAAGCTACATTTGCTGATTTGGAAAGGAGGCTTGCCTGTGCGGGTAAGGTAACTTTTTCATTTGCAGAGCCGAATGGTAACGAAATGGCAGATACTTTAGCAGCTACTGGAATGAGAAGGCCTGGTATGTTTAAGGCATGGTGGTGAGTCTTGGAATGTTACTATGATGTTAATATAGGTATGTTGGTATGTTTGTTATGGGGTCTAATAGAGTTTTTGTGTTGGTTTTTGTTCTTGGTGCTTTAAGGGTTGTTTAACAGAAGGGGATTTTTGGAATATTGTGGGTGTTTTTTGTGGTTATTTGTTTGAGTGTGGTTTTTGATCATGGGTGTGGGTCTGTTTTGTTGGGGGTATGCTTGCATTTGTCAATATGTTGCTGTAAATGCGGTATTGTTATACCTTGATTGAGCAAAAAAAAAAACTCTCAAATAGTGTTTGGTAGTTTTTCATGTTATGATTTTAATAGAATGTAATTGTTGAAATGTGATTGCCGAGAAAGTTACTTTAAAATGTTTAGTATATATGGGAAGGTATTGATTAAAATATTAAAAAGTTATATTATCATGTTTGATTTACTAAGTTTTTTTTTTTTTGGGGATAGAATGACTTTTTTTTTGAAGTAAAATAGAATGATTATTTACTGAGTAGTATATATGGGAAAGTATTGATTAAAATATTAGAAAAGTTATATTATCATATTTGATTTACTATGTACTTTATAGAAATGGAATAATTATCTATGAGTTTAGCCTTTTTAAATAATATATAATATTCATCTATTTAATTTTTATAATAAATTTTATTCTTAACAAATATTTGGATGAAGTATTCAATAATTTATTTATATTTATATTTATATATTTTTTAATTTATAATGTTAATTGAAAGTAAGATTGTTTCAAATTTGTCCTACATATATTTTCTAAATATAATAATATACATATAAAATCATATATATATATATATATATATATATATAAAACCTTTTTAGAATAAATTAAAAACTTATGTATATATATAATGCTTGTGAATAATCCATTGAAATAATAGAGAAAATAAAGTAGTAGGATAAAAGAAGAAGATAATAGCTTCTTTTATTTTTTACCTTTATTAATAAATTGATAACACTTTAGAACGACATGTTTTTATGTGCTAATTATATATTAATTTGAATGTGACTCTACTAAATTGGGCTATTTATGGACTTTTATCTCATGAGGACTAAATTGGAGACCAATGCAAAGTTGAGGGCCAAAATCGTGAAATTAAAGAAATAAATGGACCAAAGGTGCAACAAAGGAAAAGATTGTGCCAAAAGTGCAAACATGGAGGGAGAGGGTGAAGTGCAAAAGAGGAGACTTTGCTCTATCAAACTCTATTTTAAATTAAATTAGGATAATTAATTTTAGGATAATTATCTAGGATTATTTTGATTTCTTTATTTATTTATCTCTATTTATCTTTAGTTAAATTATAATTATCTTTGAGAGTTTGAATAGAATTAGGCCATCTACTCTAAGCACTATAAATAGGGATAGAGTAGCTCATTTGGGGCATCATCTTTTCATGACACTCCTCTCCCACAAATCTTTTGTCCTTCATTTCTTTCAATACAAATCCTTTTCCATACTTTCATATTTACTTTCTTTCCCACCACAATTATGAACTACTAAAGTTCCATCTAGCTGAAGGTTGTTGAATTCCCCAAGGGGTTCTTGAGGCTTAGAATCCGCTCAACTTTCTCACTCGGGTATTCATTGTTTCTCTGCAATCTGAGTGACGCTTAGTCTGTGCCCCTTTAAAAGTAACCCTTTCAACGTATGCAAAAGCGGCCGCTTTGTGTGTTTTGGAAGGATTACACCGTCGGTTCGTGAGCTTACTGCGTCAGAGGTTAGCGAGCCCAAGAGACAAAATGGCGTGGGATTCGCCATTGAGAAACGTTGATCTAGCGTAAATGGCTCCACAAGAGCAACGACAAGCGAGAGTCGAGCTCCCTAAATTTGTAGTGTAAAACTCTTGGAGTTGGTGGTCGTAGGCGTCCTCTTCCACTATAACCGGCTTACAGGCGGAGAAGGGTCATCCAAAAGCCAAGATTGAACCCAAGGAGGAGCGAGACAATCGGAGGCTAGAATTTTGCCAAATAAGAAAACTCATATTCTTTAAACTCTCTTATTTTCCTTTCTATTTTCGCAATTACTTTCACAATTTCAATTTATTTAACATTCTGCTTTTTATTATTATTTTCCGAATCAAAATTATTACTACATTTTTTTATTTTTCAGAACGCAGTTTTCTTGGGCACGATTACTTGAGGATCTCGAAAAAGACATTTGTATAATCCGATCCTCAATGGATTCGACCCTACTTTCCCTTCTTGTTATTTTCATTATTTTACGGGAGTAGGATATATTTTGGTGCATTCAACGACGCATCAAATTTTGGCGCCGCTTCGGGGATCGATAACGATACTAATCCGGTTTTCTTTTCTATGACCAGATCTGCTCCGAGCATTCTTGCGTTTGATTCGAGATCGAAAAGATCTGCGAAAGCTAATCGAAAAGAAACTAAGTTGAAGAAAAGCGTTCAGCGGTGGTAGTGACTCGAAGCAATCCACCACCAGAAATTAGGACCGACGACGAAGCGGAATCTAGGGTTAACGAAAACCCTACTCAAACGCTTGAAAGTAAAGCAGAAGAAGTCGATCCATTTGAAGAAGTGTTCAACACTAGGGTTGTGAAAACCCTAATTTGGTACAAGAACCAATGGCTCAAACAATTGGCAACTAGTCAAGTCTCAAACGGAACAACCGCCACTGTGCATCGCATATCCTACCATGGATACCGACTTTGAACTGAAATCGGGGTTAATTCAGTTGCTGCCAACTTTTCGAGGGTTACAAAATGAAAACCCCCACAAACACTTAAAGGAGTTTCATATGGTTTGTCTGAGTATGAAACCTCAAGGCGTAACTGAGGATCAGATTAAATTGCGCGCTTTTCCTTTTTCCCTAGCAGATTCGGCTAGGGATTGGTTGTTTTATTTACCTCCTGGATCTATAACTACATGGGCTGATCTTTCTCGTTTGTTCCTCAACAGGTTTTTCCCAGCATCAAGAGCAGCTGAGCTAAGAAGGGAGATCGTTGGAATAAGGCAGAAAGAAGCAGAAACTCTATATGATTACTGGGAGCGGTTCAAGAAGTTATGTGCAAGCGCCCACAACACTCAGTATAATCGAGCAATCTCTCCTTGATTACTTTTCTGAAGGTTTGAAACCAATGGAGATGAACATGGTGGACGCTAGTGGAGGAGCGTTGGTCAACATGACCCCACAGCAAGCAAGGGACTTAATTTCTACAATGGCTGCTAATTCTCAGCAGTTTCGAGCCAACCTGAACCCCAGGAAGGGTTCATCAGCTAAGTAATTCTTCCTTAGAGGATAGGCTTGATAGACTTACTAACATTGTGAGTTCTCTCGTTGCAGAAAAAGCTAAACCAGCACGGTTATGTGGACTATGTGCTACACCCGAGCACACAACTGATGTATGTCCTAGTTTGAATGATGACACGATGGCTCATTTGGATGCCGTGGGGAATTTTCCTGGGCCACCACAAAGGCGTTATGATCCCTACGCTAATACCTACAACCCAGGGTGGAGGGATCATCCTAATCTGAGTTATGGGGCAAATCCACGGTACAATCAGCCATACCAAAATCGACCTCTACAACAGCCACAAAACCCAGGTAATAATCTAGAGGCTCTTGTCAATAAATTAGCAGCTAACGTTCTTGAGTTTCAGCAGAAAACCGAGGCGTCCATAAGGGAGTTGACCACGTCAATAGAAAATAAGTTCTCAAGGAAGTCTGCCAGTCCCAAGCAGAGCCAAATCCAAGGCAAAACGCGAATTCGATGTATTGCGAAGTGGAAAAATCTCTGGAGCCGATTCCGACGAGAATCGTGCCCAAGAAACCGCCAGGAAAAATCGAGAGAGCGAACGAGTTCACCAAGGCCTCTATTGCCTAAAATTCAACCTCCCTTTCGAGCGTTTCAACCAAAGTCGAAAAGGTAGGGAGGATAAGGAGATCCTCGAAACATTTAGGAGCGTCGAAATTAACATTCCACCGTTAGATGCCATCGGACAAATACCAGTGCACGCCAAATTCCTTAAAGAACGTGCACCAACAAGCGAAAATTAACAGTAACGAAAGGGTGAATGTTGGTGAAAATGTATACTGCATATTACAACGGAAAATGCCAAAAATGTAAGGATAGGGGTATGTTTGCGATACCATGCAAAATAGGACATTTGGGAATAAAAAGGCTATGTGTGATCTAGGAGCCTCCATAAATGTAATGCCCTATTCTATTTTGAATCACTTAACGTAGGTTTTTGACAAAAGCAGTGTTATTATTCAATTGGCGACAAGTCCGTTGTGCACCAAGGAGTCCTTGAGGACGTGTTGGTAAAAGTCAACGAACTTATTTTTCCAAAGTGATTTCTACGTGATAAAAATGGAGGAGGACGGTGCTCGGATCTTGAGATCTCTTGTTGGGCGACCATTCCTTAATGCAGCTAGTACTAAAATTGGCGTTGACGGAACTCTCACGATGGAGTTTGATGGGAGATCGTGAAATTTAACGTCTACGATGCCATTAGCCACCCGGTGAAATTTTGGCGTGAATTGTGTCGATATAATCGACTCATTAGTAGAAGAAAATTTTGAATTCATTTATGATTTTAATTCGATTTTGATAAATTTGAATCAGTTAATGAGTTGTTATCTGCGGTACTAAGCTTTTGCCCTCATTTCTGAGCACGAATTGGAATTGAAACCGCTACTGAACATTTGAAGTATGCATTTTAGGTGACGGTGATACCTTACCAGTCATAGTCTCCAATCGGCTCTCTTCCCATGAGGAGGAAAGTCTGGTTCGTGTGTTGAAAAGTCACAAGGAAGCAATTGGTTGGAGCATTGCAGATTTGAAGGGAATAAGCCCGTTGACATGCACACACAGGATCTACGTGGAGGAGGGCACGAAACCGAGGCGAGAAGCGCAAAGACGGCTAAATCCGAATATAATGGAGGTAGTAAAAAAGGAAATAATCAAACTTTTGGAAGCTGACGTAATCTACCCCATTTCGGATAGCAGATGGGTAAGTCCGGTACAAGTCGTGCCCAAGAAAACGGGCGTGACAGTAAAGAAAAATACCGAGGGCGATTTGGTGCCAACCCGAGTGCAAAATGGGTGGCGTGTCTGCATAGATTACAGGAAGTTGAACTCCTACACTAAAAAAGACCATTTTCCCCTCCCCTTTATAGACCAAATGCTTGAAAGGTTAGCTGGGAAAACTCACTTTTGTTGTCTTGATGGCTATTCAGGTTTCTTTCAAATACCAGTTGCACCAGAGGACCAAGAGAAGACCACTTTTACGTGCCCTTTTGGTACATTTGCGTATAGAAGGATGCCGTTTGGTCTTTGCAATGCACCAGCTACTTTTCAGAGATGCATGATGAGTATATTTTCTGAATATGTGGAAAAGATTATTGAAGTTTTTATGGATGATTTTACTGTTTATGGGAATTGTTTTGATGAATGCCTTAAAAACTTAACGATAATTTTGAGCAGGTGTATAGAATTCAACCTTGTCTTAAATTATGAAAAGTGTCATTTTATGGTAGACAAGGGTTTAATTCTAGGGCACATAGTTTCTTCTAGGGGAATTGAGGTCGATAAGGCCAAAATTGATGTTATAAGTTCTTTACCTTATCCCTCTACTGTTAGGGAAATTCGCTCCTTTCTTGGCCATGCAGGGTTCTACAGGCGCTTCATAAAAATTTTTCAAAATAAGCGGAACCACTCGTGAGTATTGCGAGAAAGATAAGCGATTCGTGTTTAGTCGGAAGTGTAAGGAGGCTTTTGATACACTTAAGCAGTGGTCTCTCGCTCCTATAGTCAGTACCGAATTGGAAATATCCATTCAAATTATATGCGATGCAAGCGAGCGTAGTGTAGGAGCGTGTTAGGACAAAAGATAGATAAGGAACCCCGTCATTTGCTATGCCTCGAAAACCTTGGATGCGACGCGAGCAACTACACCACTACCAAAAAGAACTTTTAGCCGTAGTATTTGCTTTAGATAAATTTCGATCTTATTTATTGGGATCTAAAGTAATTATTTTTTCTGATCATGCAGCGCTCAGGTACTTGATCGCAAAGAAGGATGCAAAACCCAGGCTCATTAGGTGGATTTTGTTGCTCCAAGAGTTTGACGTCGAAATTCGAGACAAAAGGGGATGTGAGAATTTAGTGGCTGACCACTTGAGCAGAATTAAAGTACCTCTTAACGATGTCCCCATTAAGGAAGAATTCCCTGACGAAAGTCTATTTTCAACAGAAGCACGCCTCCCATGGTATGCAGATATGGTAAATTTTCTAGCCACAGGGTCGTTACCTACTGAGTTAACACGTTCCATGAAGGATAAGCTTAGACGAGAAGCTCGATATTACATTTGGGACGATCCATACTTATGGAAACACCTTTTCAGACAGGATGATTCGACGATGTGTCCCAGAAAATGAGGTAATCTCTATCCTTAATTTTTGCCATGCTGAAGCTTGTGGAGGACATTTTGGCCCTAAGAGGACCGGCCATAAGGTGCTCGAATGTGGGCTATATTGGCCCACCATTTTTCGAGATGCTTACAACTTTTGTAAGTCCTGCGAAAGGTGCCAACGTACAGGTAACATCACTAAACGAAATCAGATGCCTTTGTCCCCGATTCATGTATGCGAAATCTTTGATGTTTGGGGCATCGACTTCATGGGCCCATTTATTTCTTCGTTTAACAATATGTACATAATTCTTGCGATGAACTATGTTTCTAAATGGATTGAAGCAAAGCCTACCATAATGATAATGCCAAAACCGTGGTAGAATTTCTAAAGCGAACTATTTTTTGCGGGTTTGGCACACCTCGAGCCACGATTAGTGATCGTGGCACCCACTTTTGTAATAAAATCATGGAGGCCTTTGTTGGCAAAATATGGAGTCCATCACCGTATAGCTCTGACATACCATCCCCAAACAAATGGACAAGTTTGAAGTCTCAAGCAGGGAGATAAAACTATTTTGGAAAAGGCAGTTAGGCCCAACCGAAAATATTGGAGTCTTGACTTAATGACGCGTTGTGGGCTTATCGGACGACATATAAAGGACCAATTGGAATGACCCATACGAGCTCGTTTTGGCAAGGCTTGCCATCTTCCGATGGAGTTGGAGCATAAAGCCTATTGGGCAATCTGACGGTGTAATATGGAGCTAGACCATGCGGGAGAAGCGAGGAAGTTAGATATCCAAGAATTGGAGGAAATCATAGCGATGCTTATGAGAACGCTTGTATTTATAAAGACAAGACCAAATTGTTTCATGATAGGAAAATAGCTCAAAAGCATTTTTCGATGGGACAACGGGTTTTACTTTATAACTCGTGTTGAAATTGTTTCGAGTAAGCTTCGATCACGGTGGCAAGGACCTTTCATTATTCTTGAAGTGTTCTCTCATGGTGCCGTTGAAGTAGAAAGTGAAGAGTCGGACGACGATTCATAGTCAATATTGTGTTGAAACCATTTCTGAAAATTTTCGAGCTCGTTCGATCGGAAAAGTCTATTTGGAACCTCCGTAAAACCATTTGATTCGTCGAGCTAATGGCGTAAAACAAGCGCTTGTTGGGAGGCAACCCAATATTTATTTTTCCTTTCTTTTATTTTATTTTATTTTCTTTTCTTTTAATTCATTGTGTTTTTATTTATTTATTTATTATTTATTATAATAAAAATTTTTTTTCTTTGATCGGATAAAACAGTGAAGATTTAGCAAGGAAAGGGGATAAAACAAAGCCAAACGACCTTATCCAAGATACCAAATGACTCTATTCCGGTCTTATTCACTCCGAACTCTATACCCACGCCCCAAATAGACTTATTCGACTTAGAACCCCTAACCTGCGACCAAACAACCCTATCACTAATTAAAACATCAAAACCTAAACATTTTTTTTCCATTTCTTTTCTTCCCATTTTCTTAGCCGCATAGTAGCCTCCTCCACCCTTCCACCCGACGTCCACACCTTAAGCACCGCCATGCCGTTAAACCAAGATGGTCCGCTTTGAAATCGCGCATACCACCGAACCCCTGTTAGCCATCAACTCATGCCGTCGGCGTCTATCCGCGCCCAAACCTTTGACCTCACCAACTCCCTTCGTCCTCCTCAACGCCATCATCGCCCGGCCCCATCTCCTCTTCCTCCCCTTTTCTTCTCCTTCTTCCCCTCCTTTCTTCTATGGCGAACACCAAGGTGACGAACCACCACCCTCGCCCGAGCACAACACGGATGCCACGGATCCAATCGCTCCGGCCGCGCTCAGGCTCGACCCACCGTCGGTCTCCCTCCGAAGCTCGCCCTCCACGTCGCCGCCTGCAAACACGAGAACACCTGCACCAGCGTCACCATCGCACCAATCGGCGTCTCCACCGGCCAACACCCACGAGCCAGAATCGCCAGAGAGTGGTGGCTCGTGTACTGACCACATACGCGCCCCTCCAGCATCACCACCGACCGAAGCACCAGCGCAAAGACAAAGGCGTCGGCCACCACGACGCGCAGCACGTCGCCCCCAACAACCACGACGTCGACCCGAACCAGCAACAATGGCAGCCTCGGCTTCTCCCTCTAGCAATGCTGCCCACTCGTCCGTTCCGACTGACGAACACCACGCGATACCTTCTCGTGGCCGAACATACCGTTCTCGCGTTACCATTTTACCTCCGGAGGGCCATTTGCACGGTAACCTTTCCTTCACATCCTCTACTGCTCGGAACAGATTTACATGTTGCTTGTCAGGCCGATCCGTTGGATGCCCGTTGCCTCGACTCCATGGGACTACTACTTGGCACTCCGTCTTGCTTCCACTTTGTTCCCCCGGGTGTTCGTTCTACACCATCCGAATGCGTCTTTCGACAACGCCAACAACCTGACGCCACAGCACCTGCTCCAGCCCAACCACCATCATCTGTTGAACAACGTCTACAGCGCATTGAGGCTCGACTCGACACTGCTTGCGAGCAGCTCACCGAACTCATCACTCTCATCCGTAATCGGCAATAGCTCGGTAGCTTAACGGGGAGTTCTCTAAACTTTTCTTCCTATTTACTTCTTTTGCATCCACATTGAGGACAATGTGTTTTAAGTAGGGGGGATTGATTAGGTACTCTTCATTTTCTGCTGTGATTTGTGTTTGCTGCTTGAGGCCCTTTTAGGTTGTCCATATTTTTTTAGAAACGATCATCGCTTTTCATGCCCAAGAATTTGCCCATGACTTGTCAACTTTTAATCCACATGCATGATTCTTGGCCACCGGGTTAATTCGATTACATGCATTTGATTTTATCTCCATTGTTTTATTCTTATTAGGCCAATAATATTTATGATTAATAAGTTAACTTTATCTTGCTTTTAGTAAAATTGATCAAGTTTAATATCAAGTGGACACTCAATATATTTGCATTTCTAAGTTATGTTCATGACTATTAGATGGTTACTAAAACTTATTTTGACACTTGATTATTTCTCTTAGGTCCTCTTAAAGTTTATATTTCGAAAATTGTGATTAATAAATATTTCCAAGGTTATGAGTCTGACCTAGAACGTGGTAGATCGAGTAGCAGGGTAGGGTGCTTGGGTTGTCATTCTACTTGGCGTAAAAGGTTTTGTGACGTAATAGGTAAAACTCCGCTAGCCAAGGTTATGAGTCTGCTCGAGCGTGACTAAGCTGAAAACCGGGTGGGGTGCTTGGGTTGTCATTCTACTTAGCGTAAAAGGTTTTGTGACGTGTGAGTAAAACTCCACTAACCGAAATAAATAATTTTAAGAATATGTTGAAATTTGAAATAACAAATTGGGGTGCTTGGTTGTCATCTCTCTTAGCGTAAAAGGTTCGATATATTCAAGTAAAAAAATTATTATTATAATTAAAAAAGAAAAAAAAAAAAAAAAAAAAAAGTACTAATAAAATTACAATTTGGGGACTAAGGGAGGAAATAAATAAAGTGTCTTGGTAGGTTTGGTAATTTACCTAAATAGCATGAAATAATTCAAGGCGATTTTAATTTTTGTGTGTGATAATTAGAAAACCTTTTCTATTTTACTTAAAGCGAGCTTTGAAGTTCTCTTATTTTTCATATGCATTTTGACTAATCTTTATAAAACTTTGGAGTAGAATTTCTTTAGGATCTAATTTTCACGGTGGATAGGAACCATACTTGAGGGCAAGCATGGGCTAAGTAGGGGATTTGATAACACTTTAGAGCGACATGTTTTTATGTGCTAATTATATATTAATTTGAATGTGACTCTACTAAATTGGGCTATTTATGGACTTTTATCTCATGAGGACTAAATTGGAGACCAATGCAAAGTTGAGGCCAAAATCGTGAAATTAAAGAAATAAATGGACCATGTGCAACAAAGGGAAAAGATTGTGCCAAAAGTGCAAACATGGAGGCGGGAGGGATGAAGTGCAAAAGAGGAGACTTTGCTCTATCAAACTCTATTTTAAATTAAATTAGGATAATTAATTTTAGGATAATTATCTAGGATTATTTTGATTTCTTTATTTATTTATCTCTATTTATCTTTAGTTAAATTATAATTATCTTTGAGAGTTTGAATAGAATTAGGCCATCTACTCTAAGCACTATAAATAGGGGATGGAGTAGCTCATTTGGGGCATCATCTTTTACATACACTCCTCTCCCACAAATCTTTTGTCCTTCATTTCTTTCAATACAAATCCCTTTTCCATACTTTCATATTTACTTTCTTTCCCACCACAATTATGAACTACTAAAGTTCCATCTAGCTGAAGGTTGTTGAATTCCCCAAGGGGTTCTTGAGGCTTAGAATCTGCGCTCAACTTTCTCACTCGGGTATTCATTGTTTCTCTGCAATCTGAGTGGCGCCTTAGTCAGGCCCCTTTAAAAGTAACCCTTTCAACGTATGCAAAGGCGGCGCTTTGTGTGTTTTGGAAGGATTACACGTCGGTTCGTGAGCTTCTGCGTCGAGGTTAGCGAGCCCAAGAGACAAAATGGCGTGGGATTCGCCATTGAGAAGCGTTGATCTAGCGTAAATGGCTCCACAAGAGCAACGACAAGCGAGTCGGGCTCCCTAAATTCGTAGTGTAAAACTCTTGGAGTTGGTGGTCGTGGCGTCCTCTTCCACTATAACTGGCTTACAGGCGGAGAAGGGTCATCCAAAAGCCGAAGATTGAACCCAAGGAGGAACGAGACAATCGGAGGCTAGAATTTTGCCAAATAAGAAAACTCATATTCTTTAAACTCTCTTATTTTCCTTTCTATTTTCGCAATTACTTTCACAATTTCAATTTATTTAACATTACTGCTTTTATTATTATTTTTCCGCAAAGAAAATTATTACTTACATTTTTTTTATTTTTCAGAACGCAGTTTTCTTGGGCACGATTACGCCTGGGATCTCGAAAAATGACATTTGTATAATCCGATCCTCGTGGATTCGACCCTACTTTCCCTTCTTTCGTTATTTTCATTATTTTACGAGGAGTAGGATATATTTTGGTGCATTCAACGACGCATCATAAATTAATACCTAAATTAATATAAAATAGGGTTAATTTTATCTTAATGATTTTTTAACTTTCAAACATATGAGAAAGTAATTTTCCTACTTTTTGTGGTGCATTCAAATTGTCATGCTTATGAGAAAATAACTTTCACCGAGTAAATAAAATTTAACATACTAAATATTATAATAATTTTCTAAATAAATTTCCAGAAAAATGAATCATAACTGACACCAACACAACTCAAATCAAAATCTCCAAACAAAACAAGGATGTTCAATTTATGCAGTACTAAATGAATGGATAGGTCCAAAAATAATCCAGAAGATCATAGTACTGTTGATGGTGGCTGTGGCACAGCTGGGAATTTTGTGACATTGCTTCACCATCCAAACCTTCTATCATTCGTGGCTGCTCCAAAAAACTCTGCATTTCCCAATAGCTTTCAGATCAAACTAAATAGTCGTCCATAGCCATGCTTTAATTGTCATCAACTGCCACACTAAGGTTGGAGCCTGATGTAGAAAAAGTAGCATAAACCGGTGAGTCCAACATAATATTCCCAAAAAAAAACGAGGAATCAGCACCAGACGATTCACCTCGATACCGGAATTGGTTTCTGTTGCTGATGTAGTTGCTGATGTAGTTGCAGATGCTGAATTGTTATTCTCCACTGTTACTCTCTTCTTCAAGCGAGTGTACCAGTAGTTCTTTATATCATTGTCTATTCTTTGTGGGAGCCTTGCTGCAATTACTGACCATCTGATTATAATTAATCAAAATTTCAGCAAATCAGAGATATATATCATCCCAACTATAACCTTACATTTATGGCTGTGCTACTAACCTATTTTCTAGCGTCTTTTGCAGGTGGATTAGCCGATTAGGGTTTCTTCTTCTTCCCTGCTGAAGTTTCGACGCCTTATATTAGACCTCAAGTAATTCATCCAGCGTAGTCTGCAAGTCTTCCCTGATCTTTGCAACCCTACAAATCAAAATCTAATTAATACTCTAATCACTAATTCTTGGCGAAATTTAAGTTTTTGATTAAATCTTGTTCATGGTCATTCAAGTTAATGAAGTTAAAATGAGATGTCCTCGTACCAGAAAATCTGGGCATTCATTCCAATTCCAAATCCCATATCTCGTAATATAAGCAATCAGCTTCTGATCTTCATCACGACTCAATGTTCCTTTCTTTAGGTGTGGTTGTCTCACCATCTTTCACGCTACTCTATAACTTAATTCTTCAACTACTTATTGAATTTTTCAGTTCCATCTATTTATATTGATTGTAAATAATGTTGCGAAGATTCTAATCATCCAGTTATTTGTCTAGGATGCTGTCATGTATGTAATTAACTAATTAGTAAGTTCCTTCCTAGATTGTGGGATATGTTTGAATACCCTTTAGGGTAAGCAGTTTACTTGGAAAGAAACATGGACCCTCTCGACAAGTCTCTTTTTATTCGACCAATAATATGGGGATTGGTAAGTTTGCATGTCCATATACAGAAAAGCCATGAGACACTATCAGTAGAAGACAAACATATCGCATGTATGTATTAGGAGTTTGCATCTAGGAATTAAGAGTCGATGCACTACTCCAAATTACGTAGAAAAAATATATTTGATTCATGTCAGTCTAAAATGGGGGCTTTCATTTGTAAAATATGTATTTATTTTCTTTCAATCTGGAAATTGAGTGAAGAGTCAATCTAAAATTAACATAAAAGATGAAGGCCGACGACGTGGTCTAAATTTTTGTACCTTCTGACATTCTTGAACTTGGAAATCATAGCAATCTAATTCAGTTTTCTCAAGTCTGTCTTTGTGATTTGTACGTATATCTGTCCTGTTCTTGTTAGGTATTGATCAATTTTTAAATTAGCAATCAATTTAGACTATGATATAATTATATTAATTGAAGATTAGTTGTTAATTAAATTTATTTATAATATGTAAGTTAGAAACCTTAGAAATTAATATTTGTCCGTATTGGTTATAGAGAACTCAAGTTATATATTCTATTTATTGGATATTTATCGAATAATTTAAATTCCAATTATCATTATAAAAAATTTTATTAAAGCATTTTACTTGAAAAATATTATTTTTAGGTATTGGGTTTGTGTTTAGTTCACGATTGTGATTTGATTGTTGTTTTGTTGAGTCATAAAATTTATATAAATAATGATCGAACCTGAAAACTAACTAAGACAACGATGGAGGCAAGCGCACCTATCGAACAGTAGTATAGTTTAGGCAAGACCGAAATATCGAATCCCAAAGGAACCAAAAGTACTAATACTAACTCTATTTTTATTATCTAGCCTAAGAATTAAGGGAATTTGTTGTTTAATCTAAATTAACTAACTACTAAACTAAACACTTCTAAGACAAAGAATAATGAAATTTGGAAAATAACTTGAGGAAAAACCAATTGATTAAGACGACACCCAAGGAAGAATCCACCTAGACTTCACTTGTTATCTAACACTGAACCAGACGATTTATTCACTTGACTTGATCCGTAAGATTCCCTAACATATATTAATCCCTCTCTCGAGGCGACTAATGTCTAACCCTAGGTTGATTAATTGAAACCTCTTTCTAATTAAAACCCTTAGAATCGCATTAACTTGATCTATGGACTCCCATATTAGGTTTCACCCTAATCCGGCAAAATCTCGTCACCCTATCTCTAGGTGCGCGATCAACTCCGCTTAATTATGCCAGATCTACTCTTAGGCAGGGACTTTTGCTCCTCCACCTAAGCACATCATACTTGAATTAATATCCCGAAATATCAACACAAGAATTAAGAACACATAATTAAGAACAAGTCAAATATTTATCATATAGTTCAGAAAGCAAAAAACAAGATTCATCTTAGGTTTCATCCCCCTCAGGTATCTGAGGGCTTAGTTCATAATAATAAAAGAATACATCTTAGAAGAAAAGATAAAACAAAACATAAGAAATCCCTAAAACCCCCTGAAGGAATTGAAGGAGAGATCCGCCGTCTTGAGTATAATTTCGCTTCTTGAGATGAATCAACTGCTATCTTCTAGTAAATCTCCACAAATCGCCTCTTTGGCCTAATGGGCCTTGACTAAAGCCTTGGGTTCTCCCCTTTTAGGTTATACTTAGGGTGTTTATATAGGCTCCGAATATGTTTCTTCGCCTCTAAATATTTTAATCCGAGTGAAACTTCTCTTTGTCACGACAGGGACACGCCCATGGCACACGCCCATGGCACACGCCCGTGTGAATCGATTTCAAGCCGTGGTCGAGTCTGCTGAAGAGACACGCTCGTGTGTTTCGAGGTCCAGGCCGTGTTAGAGTAAATTAGGGAGGCACGGTTGTGTGGTCTTGTGCCCAGGCCGTGTCGATTTCCATTTTGACCCAATTTGGCCGTTTTAGGCCCGTTTCTCGTTCTTTTCATCCTCTGGTTCTCTCTTGAGTATAAAGCATGAAAAAAAGGATTAAGAGCACCAAATTACATAATTCAAGGCTTAAATCATCCAAAAGTATGCTAAATGTGGGCCTAAAATATGTTACTTTTACGATTTATCAAATACCCCCACACTTAATCTTTTGCTTGTCCTCAAGCAAAATTCTCAACTTACAATTAAAACGAACTTTCCACAATTCATAATTCTCATCAACAATGTCTCGTCATAATTCATAGACAATTCATACATGGATAATTTAACTCAAAGAATCCTAAAGATTCAAACAATTCTAAGTCATATATTTGTAGCACGAAAACATAGGTGTCTCCCCTTATCTAAATAATTACCTTTAATTCAAAACTGACAAGGATTAACATCCTTGCTAAAGATTCACTCAAAGTACTCGAAGTGTTTAAGGTTCAAGAATAAGCACTCATAGGTCGAACATGAAAAGTTAATCCCATAGGCTTGCCTGAAAATCAAATCTCCACCACTGTAGAATGAGATGATACACAAATCAAAAGGTCTTTAACAGGGTTATAACGGGGCTTGGGTTAAATGTGTGGATAAAGGCTGAATTAGAAGGGTTAGAATCGAGATTGAGTTGAAAAATTACCTAAATAGAAAAATGAACTAATAACCTGAATAATTACATCACATAAAAATTAAAATACTAATAATACGAGCTTCTTCTTCAAGATGGTGAATTTAAACGTATAAGCTCTTAGAACATAGAACTAATAATGAATATACTTCGTGTGTTTTTTTTTTAAGAACAAGTCAAAGGATAAATTTACTAATAAAATAATTAGGCAATCAATCAAATCAAATCTCGATATAAAGGGTAGTCAAAAAGAGTGGTGATAACAAATACAAAGGGTTTTGGGGGAATATTAGTGAGTAAGTAAATGAAAAGGATTGTTAGGATCAACGGGGTGCACTAGGGGTTAATTGTGGATGTAGGATTTTTGTGGAATAAGTGGGTTAAAACCTAGGTGTCTTTTTCATCTCTGTATATCAAATCAAAGGTGTGGTCTTGACATGTATAATCGAGGCAAGTTCTAGAATAACAATTTAGTGTTGACACACTCATAATCAATAAAGTGAGCATGAAAAGGAATATATGCTCTATAAGGCTCAAAATCTCACAAAAATTATGGGTTTTGACATCAATCCTCAAATTTCAAACTTCAAGATAATATTCAAATTCAGTTCAACAACCTAGAGAATTTTTGATTCTTGAAAATGGACTTATCATGCTTGATTCTCTAGTATCTTAAAGTTTAAATCATCAATGCACAATTAACTATGACTTAATCTAAGACATATCAATAAAAATCATAAATCAATGAAATTTTATCCTAATTAGTAATATGAGAAAATAACTTAAGACAAGATATCATTCAGGATTTGGGAATAATGTAAAAAGTTAGGCATTTTTCTAAATAAACTTTCACTCCCACACTTAAGATGTACATTGCCCTCAATGTACAAATACAGATAATATTCATATAATAAAAAAAATCAAAAGATATGGGGAGAAGTGAAACTTCCTGAATTATGGATGAATTCCTTGGAGTATGTGAAAAATACGTTGGAGGTGTCATCTTTTGGTGTGGTGGTTACTAACGAGCTCTGCGCTAGATGAAGAAATTGGGGGGCTCGTGAAGAATTAGCCACGAATTAATAATAAAGATTCAAAATATACGAAATAAATATTTAAAGAAAACCAAGCTAAAGTGAAGGAAAATAAAAAGAAAAATAAACTTATAAGAAAAGGTAAATTTACTGAAAAATCCTTATTATAAGATGGTTCGTGACTTGGGTGTGATTTTTAAGGCCGTGGTGCGTGATTCCCTAGTAGCCTTAAGAACCTAAAACCAAGAAAGTAAAAGAAAATAAAATGAATTAACCAGAAGAGAAGTATAGATAAGGAAAATAAAGGAAAAGATTAAAGAAAAATAAGTCCAAAAAGGTCTCAAAGACCTTTGGCTTGTCGATTATATGAAGCGGCCGGCATGAACTTATGTAGGTCGATCTCTCATGGGGAGACTGTGCTTTAATCCTTCTACTTCTTCGGCATAGATATGGTGGTCAAGGGTTTTGAAAGATGAATGTGAATGAAAATGAAAGTGAGAACCAAAAAGGTGTAGAAAGAGGGGTTTAGGAGTAAGTGGAGAGGGGAGGAGGGGGTAGTGGTTTAAATAGATTTTCAACTCTGATGCCTCCCAACACCCGTATACCGTAGGCGTGTTGAGTCACATGGCCTCTTCACACGCCCGTGTTGTGGGTCGTATCATTTCTCCCATGCCTGTGTTCAAATTGCCACGCCCATGCTTGGTAAGTCATTGTAAACCACGGTCGCCTTGCACGCCCATGTTTAGTTTGCCACTATCATGTATGAACTCATAATGTCGGCCACGGTCGCATCGCAAGGCCGTGGTGTGGTAGTTGGGTCCGTGACTTGAAAATGATTCGTTCTGACTCGTACCATCTCTGCTATGTTAGTATGGAGATTTGATGCATCCACACGGCCACGGCCATAGCCGTGTGCAAGGCCATATAGCATGAAAATCTGCCAAAGAAGAAGAAAAGAAAGGAAAGGAAATGAAAAATTATAATAATAAATAGGGTTAGTGCTCGGGTTGCCTCCTGAGAAGTACTTGTTTAAAGTCTTAAGCTTGACTTTCCTCTCATTTGCATATTCAAGTAGGTTTGGGGAGTTGAAAATCCTTCATCATGTTAGCAGTTCCATTATCATGATAGAGTTTAAGATGAGTAGCATTTATTTTCAAAGTGCCAAACATGGGATTACTTACCTCGACTGTTCCGTATGGAAAGACATTAATTACCTTAAAAGGGATTTCCTTGCTTGTGTTAGGATCAGGTGGAGATATCGTGGGTCTGCTTTGTCTAATAGTACCTGATCTTTGATTTTGAACTTGTCTGCCTCATGATGTGGCTTTGGTTCTGCTTCGTGTATCCCTAGTTCTTCTTTAAGATACATCTTCTCCTCTTCTAGTTTATCGATCTGAATCCCTTGTTCCTTGTGAGTTATTTCATTGTTGGCACAAGGTTTAGGATCGGACTCAGTTGCGTTCTTTTGTGTTGATTCCTGAAAAGAAGGGTTAACCGAATGGTTATCAATAGAATTTACTTTCTCACCTTGGTTATTCGATGCTTTGGCTGAATCGAGGGCTTGAAGAGTAACTATCTCATCACCTACATAGAGTATAAGTTCACCTGCGTTGACATCGATTTTAGTCCTAGCAGTTCCTAAGAATGGTCTTCCTAAAATTAGGGGCATCATGTTGTCCTCATCCATGTCTAAAATGAAAAAATCTACAGGGAATACGAATTTATCAATCTTCACAAATACATCTTCAATTATACCCCTAGGAACTCTGATAATTTTATCAGCTAATTGAATGCTCATCCTAGTTTGTTTGGGCTTCCCTAGACCTAGTTGTTTAAACAATTTATAAAGCATGACATTTATGCTTGCCCCTAAATCAGGTAACGCATTATCAATAGATAAACTACCAATTAAGCATGGAATTGTAAAACTCCCTAGATCTTTTAGTTTTCATGGTAGTTTATTTTGTAATATTGTTGAGCATACTGCGTTCAGTTCCACATGTGCGAAAGAGCTTCCTTAAAAATTTTCTCGAATCTGGCATCTGCGAAAGAGCTTCAAGAAACGGTAAGTTAATATGTAATTTCTTTAAAAGTTTAAGAAACTTACCGAATTGTTCCTCTGTGTCGTCTTTCGTTATTGCTTTGGGATATGGTATGCGCGGTTTGTATTATTTGATTACAGGTTTTTGTTTTACCTCAACCTTACATTCTTCTACCGCACTCTTTTCTCTTAAATTGGGATCATCAAACCCTTCACTATCTTGAGCTATTATGGCTTGAATTTGCTCCCTTATGTTAGTCTCAGTGTTGCTCAGTAGTCTTCCCTGTGGTCTCTCAGAGATCTGCTTAGCAAGTTGCCCTATTTGATGCTTGAGCTCCTGTGACAATACTTCAAGTTTTGTTTCTACCATTTGGAAACGTGTTTCTGAAGCTGCTATGAATTTTTTCAGCATCTCTTCAAGGTTTGGCTTCTTTTCCTGTGGGTAGGACTGTTGTTGGAAGTTTTGAGATGGTTGTTACCTTTGATTTCCTTGGCCACCCCATGAGAAATTAGGGTGGTTTTTCCAACCTGAATTATAAGTATTACTATAAGGGTTATTGTTAGATCAGAAATTATTACCCATATAGTTCATTTGTTCGCTCTGCATGCCCTGTCCATAGGGTGGGTACTCAGGATTCACCATGCCTTCACTTGCGTTGCACTGCGTAACTGGATGTACCTGCGAAGAACCATATAATGTAGCAATTCTACCTGTTTTGATAACATGGTTACTACATCGAGGTTGAAAACTCCGGCTGCTTTGGCTGGCCTTGTCCTTGTAACTTGCCACTCGTAGTTATTCAGTGACATCTCCTCGATAAACTAGTAGGCTACTTCAGGAGTTTTGTTATTCAGAGTTCCGCCGGCGGCTAAATTGATTAGTTGCCTTGTTGAGGGGTTCATACCATTGTAAAAAGTCTGCACCTATAGCCATAATGGTAATCCATGGTGTGGACACTTTCTCAACAAATCGTTGTATCTCTCCCATGCGTCATAAAGTGTCTCTAAATCCATCTGCACAAAAGAAGAGATATCATTCCTTAACTTGGCCGTTTTGGTCGGTAGAAAATATTTTAATAAAAAATTTTCGATCATCTGATCCCATGTAGTGATTGATCCTCGTGAAAGAGAATGTAACCACTGTTTAGCTTTATTCCTCAAAGAAAAGGAAATAACCGAAGACGGATGGCATCATCAGAAACGCCATTTATTTTGAAGGTATCACAGAATTCTAGAAAATTTGCTAAGTGTGTGTTAGGATCCTCATCCTGCAAACCATCAAATTGAACAAAATGTTGTATCATCTGTATAGTGTTAGGTTTCAGTTCAAAATTATTTGCAGCAATAGTAGGCCTAACAATACTTGACTTAGTTCCTGTTAAACTAGGTTCAGCATAATCATGCATAGTACGTGGAGCGTGATGTTCGACTGCCTCTAGAGGTAGCAGATTATTCTCGACCATCCTTTTAGGAGGATTAGTTTCGCCTTCTTGCTCTTCTTCTATGTAGTTTAAGCTTCACCTTATCTCTCTGCGATTTCTACGAATGATACCTTCATTGTCACTATCGTAAAGTAGAGGTCCTGTCGGGTTCCTACTAGTCATAAACTAGAGGTACCTGAAAGGAGCGAAAGAAGAAAATTTAGAAAAGTAAAAATAAAATTTAATTGCAAAAATAAAATATGACTAAAGTAATAAAAATTAAGCGTTCTTAATATTTCAGTTACTTGGCAATGGCGCCAAAAACTTGATCGTTGTTTTGTCGAGTCTTAAAATTTATATAAATAATGATCGAACCTGGAAACTAACTAACATAACGATGGAGGCAAGCGCACCTATTGATAAATCGTAAAAGTAACATATTTTAATCCCACATTTAGCATACTTTTGGATGATTTATTCTTTGATTTATGTAAAAAGGTGCTCTTAATCCTTTCTTTTCATATTTATACTCAAGAAAGCACCTAGGGATGAAAAGAACGAGAAACGGGCTTAAAACGGGCCAATTTGGGCCAAAGTGGAAACCGATACGGCCTGGATTTCAATTTACACGGTCGTGCCTCAATCAATAAAACTGAAACACGGCCTAACCACGATTTACATGATCATGCCTAAATGAACAGAACCGAAACAAGGCCTGAAGTCGATTTACATCGGCGTGTGCCATGGCCATGGCCCTGTCATGGAAAGAGGAATTTCACTCGGAAAAGGATACTTAGGGAGAAAGAAACGCATTCCAAGAGCCTATATAAAGACCCTGAGTGTAACATGAAAGGGGGCAGTCAGTTAGGCAGTCAGCTAGGCCAAGAAACCGAGCTAGAAGGCCAGATTCGTGGGAATCACTCGAAGATAGCCAGTTGATCCATCTCAAGAAGCCGAAATTCTACTCAAGACGGCGGATCTCTCCGTCAATTCCTTCAGGGGTTTTAGGGATTTCTTATGTTTTGTTTTATCTTTTCTCTTGAGATGTTTTATTTTATCATTATGAACTAAACCCTTCAGATACTTGAAGGGGATGAAACCTAGATGAATCTTGTTATCATTTTCTAAACTATATGATAAATACTTAGTTTGTTCTTAATTATGTGTGCTTAATTCTTGTGTTAATATTTCCGGGATATTGATTCAAGTTGAATGTGCTTAGGTGGTGGAACAAAAGTCTCTGCTTAAGAGTAGATCTAGCATAATTATGCGGAGTTGATCACGCGACTAGAGATAGGGTGACGAGATTTTGCCAGATTAGGGTGAAACCTAATATGGAAGTCCATAGATCAAGTTAATACGATTCTAGGGGTTTTAATTAGAAAGAGATTTCAATTAATCAGCCTAGGGTTAGACGTTATTCACCTCGAGAGAGGGTTAAATATAAATTAGGGATTCTTATGGATCAAGCAAAGTGAATAAATCATCTGGTTCAGTGTTAGATAACAAGTAAAGTCTAGGTGGATTCTTTCTAGGGTATCGTCGTAATCAACTGAATTTTTCTAAAAGTTATTTCTTCAATTTGTTCTTTTTGTCTTTGCGTCCTAGTTTAGTAATTAGTGAGTTTTTATTTTAATCAATCAATCACTTCATATTTAGGCTAAATAATAGAAAGAAAGTGAGTATTAGTACTTTTAATTCCCTTGGGTTCGATAATTCGGTCTTGCCTAAACTATACTACTATTCGATAGGTGCACTTGCCTTAAGTCGTTGTCAGATTTAGTTTTCAGGTTTGATCATTCTCTATTATAAATTTTAAAACTCGACAATTCTAGACGATTAAGTTTTTGACGCCGTTTGCGGGGAATTAAAATATTAACAAAACTCTATTTTTATTACTTTAGCCATTATTTTTTATTTTTTGCAATTTATTGTCTTATTTTTTCTAATTTTATTTCTTTGTTTGCCTAGCAGGTACCTCTAGTTTATGACTAGAAGGAACCCAGCAGGACGTCTAATATACAATAGTGATATCGAAGCTACCGCTCGTAGGAATCGCAGAAAAATTAGGCGAGCCTTAAATTACCAAGAAGGCGAATCCAATCCTACTGAAGGGATGGATGAAAATAATCCACCACGATATGTGGCAGATGCTCCGTATACTATGTATGATTATACTAAACCTAATTTAACAGAGCAGAATCTAGTATTGTTAGGCCTGCTATAGCTGCTAATAATTTGAATTAAAGCCTAACACTATACAAATGATTTAACAATTTGTTCAATTTGACCCGAATACTCTTATAGCTAATTTTTTAGAGTTCTGTGATATCTTCAAAATAAATGGCATTTTTTACGATGCCTGTAATATCCTAACTTTGTGGGTCTGTGCATTTGATGCGTTGCATGGCTAAATTAGTAGGTGAAGGCTTTGAGGTGTGGATTGGGCTCAGGTTTGGGCTTAAAACTTGGGTTAAATTACTTATAAATAATGTTAGTGTATAAATTAAAAGTTAAGTGAGTATGTTTAGTAGCAAGTTGGGCTCGTGGCCCAAAGTTGGAGGTGCCATAAGTGGATATGTAGGTGGCGTCTCAAGGGGGAGAAGTTTGGGCCTAGTATGGCCGCTTGGGGCCCAAGTTAGTGGGTCAAATATTTGGCACTTCAAAGGGGAGGGGATGGACGGCACCTAGCTACAATTTTGGAGTGTTATTTCTATTATTTTATGATTAAAAAGGGTGTTAATTAAGAGGGAAGAGGTGGATTTTAGGTGGCCTCTTTTAAAAGAGAGATAAAGGTTGGGTTATCAAGATGGATAGAGGTTATCAGGAGGGAGAGAGTTGGCCGAAATGCCAACTCTGAGTGTATTCTTGTGTATTGCCAAAATTTCGAAGCCTAGTGTTCATCTTTACCATTTGATTTCTTTTCTTTCTTTCTCATCTACTCTCTAGCCGAAACCTCTCTACCATTTTTTACCATTGCCGCAACACCTTAAAACCTCACACTTCTCTTCTCTTTTGTTAAGGCCGAATCTCCCTCTTGTCACCAAGGCTGAATCGCATCAAATCTCAACCTTCTCACTTCTTCTTTTCACGATTCATCAAAAGCTGAAAACGTAATTGACCTTAGCCGAATCTATATCTCTTTGCTATTTTTTTTAAAGCCAAAAAGTTCGCTTCTTTGTCACCTTTTGAAATCGATTCTCTTCTAGTTATCTCTCAAAACCGAAAACCCTTCTCCTGTGGCCGAATCTCTCAGTAATTAAAGGGGGTGGTTGATCAATTGATGCAAGCTATTCGATCGGTTCTAATAGTGGGGTAAGGAACTCTTTGTCATTTGATATTCTTTCCTATACCTTCAATTAAGTCGACACTAAGGAAACTAATCCCTTTTATTCTTTTGGCCGAACTATGTAAGGGGTCTTTCGAGATTCTTGTAGTTAATGTTTAGAGAAGTAATCATTCGGGATTTGAATATCCAAGGTAAATGAAGTGTGATTTTAGGCCGAAGGCCATTTACTTTGTTCATCAAATGTTAGAATCGAATCTAACATATACCCCGTAGGACTTGACATCTCCAAGGACAAGTGATATTTTCGGATTTAGACAATCAAGGTAAGGGATATTGATATTCGGCCAAGGCCATATTACTTATTAAGGGTGACGATTCTAACTATGGTGTTTTAGGGGATTTCTGACAGATCTTCGGGAGGATTTGGCTAAGCAATCTAGGTAAGGGTTATAGTGATTTAGATCTATTTCTTATTCGTTCAAAAGCCGAAAACTAATCGATTGAGTGTTCTAGTGCCTAGCCGATTGCAAGAGGGGATCATCACGAAGTTTCGTGATTTGGTTGGTAACCAAATAGGCAGCAAGGTAAGGGTTTTGGTCTCGTTAACCCTTTGGGATTTGACTGTTTAGCCGAATGGCTTTTTGCTAATATGCTTAGTATTGGCCGAATGTAGGAAAAAGGGGACTAGTGCGTTAGATCGGGATTTTCAGGATTTCGATTAGATCTACAAATAATCAGGTGTGTAGCCCTACACTAATTCCCTTAGGTTGATAATACTAGATATGTGTTAATGAAAATATGAAAATATGGCTAAGGGTACCATCCAATGGTACAAGTGCATTCAGTGCACGTTACCCTTTAACATTTGTAGATAATGTTTAATAACATTGATGTGAAAATATGTGGATTCCGTTATGATTTTGGGGTAAGGTAAATTACATGACAAATAGCATGTTTTGTATGTTGCATGGGCATATGGGTGATTATGTGAAAGGGAAGTGATCTAGTGGTTCCTACCACAATATCTGTGACTCACACATTATCTAGTGACTATGTCACATATTATGAATCTGTGACTCATGTCACATTATCCGGTGGCTATGCCACATTATAAGGGCGATGTGCGGTTGATGCAATGGCGCGCTTCGATGGTGTGTAGCGGATGGAGGGTCGATTTAGTAATCCCACGGTGTGATTGGTAGGTACGGGTGATGTGTAGAGGATGGATTTCTAGGTGGGTTGGGTTGCATCATTGCCTATTATTATATGTGAAATGATATGTTTTATCGATTGGGAATCTGCGATGGTTGTTACACACTGAGTCTATTGACTCACCCTTCGTGGGCTAACTTTTTACAATGGCACTCAGTGAATGGACCGGGTTGACAGGATCTTAGAGGCGGCCATGCACAGCTCAAATTTTCAGTTTTCTTATAAAGTTTATATCTATCTATTTTGGGTTACATTTTGATGTAATAAGGCCCTTATTACTTAACTGTTTAATTTTCTTTGCGTTTTAAATTTCTGATGCGATACGAACAACATCAATTGATTTGAAACTCAATTACCTACGGTTTTTCATGTTAAAAAAAAAAGAATAAACTCTAAAATTTGGCATTTCTTTTAACTTGTAACTTTTGAAATATGAAATTATCGATTTAGTATAGAATTAAATTACAACTCGATTTTTAACTTGAGAACAACCTGAATCTATTTTTCTTCAAAACCACCACGATTTTTAAAATGTCATACGAGACTTAACTATGCTTTGCTTAAGGAGCATGCCAGATCCGGTCAGGGCTTGTGGGCCGGGTTTGGGGTGTTTCAATTTGGTATCAAAGCCCGTTCAAAACTCGACCTTGAGGGCTTTTTGGGCCCAAAACGTTTTCTTTATTTGAAATTGAGTTTTACTAAAGAATGAGTAGGTTTTCTAGCATGGCACCTGAGTCTCCGGCCCAAAGTCCACCAAGTAAGTACCCCTAACCCTTGTGTGATTTGTATATGGGAATTATAGGGACGTAGATTAGTAGATTAGGAGTTATTGAACCCTAGGATTAGCTTACTCCAACACCGAATTACATAAAATTTAAAGTCCAACCAAACAAACCTGTGAGTGAGTCGTCGAGTTAAGGGTGTGGCAACTGTTGTGCGCATGTCTAGGATTGGATTCAGGGGGAGCTTGGTATTTAAGTAGTCCTAGTGACTCACCTCCTCTCCACTCGAATCCTACCTGGTGCGTAGTGACGGTTCACCCTAACCAAGAGGACTCAATCACAGGCTAAATTTGATAATTAAAACCCGAAAGGGACCAGTCACCTTGTTTTGTACAAACCTAACAGTAAACCTTGATTTGAAAAATGACCCAAATACCCCTGATTTGCAAATTAACCAAATTACCCCTAACTTGTAAAATTATCAAGCTACCCACAGTATAGAAGGTTGCCGAAGTATCCCGAATTGAAAATTTCTAAAATACCCTTATTTCATAAAATCATCTGGAACCATATTTTGTAAAATTATCGAAATGCCCCTGGTTTGTAAAATTACAAAAAATACCTTCAGTTTATAAAATTCCCATATTACCCTTGAATCTTCTTACCAAGTATTCCTATTTTGCAAAAATACCAAAAATCTCTATTTTACAAAATTTTCAAATACCCTAATTTGGAAAATTACCAAAATACCCCTATAGGACAAATTACGAAAATACCCTTGGGTAGTGGAGAACAACAACAATGACAATCACAACACTTTTCTGTAATGAACGCAAGTTCATGAATGCTGATGATTGGATGAATGAACTTGAGACTGTGTGTGTGTATGAATTCGAAAGAACTATTCTTTTTTAGAACTATTAAACATAAGACTGATCGCGATAAATTAGTGGAACAAAAACTAATTCATAAAATTCTTAATCAGATAAATACACCTCAGAAAGATGAGTTCTAGGGGACGTGGTCGTAATGTGCGTGGCCGTGGTAGAGGTCGAATGACCTTGTTGGATCCCGTTAGGTCTGGTCAAGGGTTCGAGAATGAGATGCCACCACCACTAGCTGTTGGTGGGGAATATCAGGATCAGACAGGAGATGATGCAGTATCGTAAGCGATTCTGCGAGTACTTGAGAGGGTGGCTAGAGCAGGTGGAGGTATGGGAGCTCAGAAATCTGTACCCGAGCGACTCTGAGCTAATGGAGCTGAGTTTTTCCGTGGTATATCTGGTGTGGCGCCCAATACGATTGAGTATTGGTTAGAGGCAACGGAGCGAATTATAGATGATTTGGACCTGTCTGCCGAGGAGAAACTGAAAGGGGTAGTGTCGCTTCTCCGCGATGAGTCATATCAATGGTGGCTCATGGTTAGGGATGGTGCTACAGCAGATGATCTCACTTGGGAGTATTGTAAGGTAGCGTATCAGAAGAAGTATATTGGAACTAGCTATATTGATGCATAGAGGAAGGCGTTTCTGAGGCTGGTTCAGGGAAATAAGTCCGTAGCGGAGTATGAGGCAAAATTCCTAAGGTTGAGCCGATACGCTCGAGGTATAGTGGCTACGGAGCATGAAAGATGTGTCCAATTTGAGGATGGACTAAGGGATGATCTGAGATTGTTGATTGCCCCACAGCAGGAGCGGGAGTTTGCTGTGTTGGTAGAAAAAGAAAAGGTTGCTGAAGGAGTTAAGAAGTCTGTGAGACAGAACACGGACAAGAATAAGCAAAAGAGAGGTTCTGGATCATCAGGGTCATCTGGAAATATCCAAAAGAGACCTAGAATAGATGGGTCGCAAGGTCAGCAAGTTGCTACGGGAGGACAGTACCGTACTTATGCTCAGTGTGAAAAGATGCACTTGGGAGAGTGTTGGAAGAAGACGGGAGGATGTTTCAAGTGTGGGTTCAAGGATCACATGATTAGGGGCTATCCTATAAAAACAGACGGGAGTCGACCAGTAAGCCAGGGTCTTAATCAGGCAGGAAGGGGTGGACAGTAGCCACCACGGGGTCGTGGTCTGGCTGGCAGAGGTAATGGTTCTGGAAGAGGTCGAGGAACACCGGCGAGGTGTCGATAATCTGGCGAGACAACCCAGTCTAGTGTATGCGCTTCGTCGGAGGAGGATGGTGACCTTTTGATGTCATAACGGTATGTTCCTTATTTTGGATTACCCTTTATTGCGTTGATAGATATTGGGTCAACTCATTCATACATTGCTAGTAAGGTGTCCGAACTCGCATGTGAACTCAAACTGTACTTAGGAAGATGACTGTACTTAGTCCTTTAGGGCAATCAAGAGTATTAGACAAACTCTTTAGGCGATACCTTTAGAAGTTCGGGGCGAATTTTCATCGACTTAATGGAGTTGCCATTTGAGGAGTTTGATCTAATCTTAGGCATGGATTGGTTAGTGAAGTACCATGCGAATGTGGATTATGCTGCTAAGCGCATGTCGTTAAGAACTCCTGACGACAAAGAAGTTGTGGTGATGGACGAGAGACTGAATTGCTTGTCAAATGTCGATCCGCCTTAAGGCGAAGAAGATGGTGAGAAAAGGGTGTGTAGCTTTTCCGATGTTGATCGATGCCTTGGAGGCTAAGGAAGCAAATTAGGGAGGAGCTAGAACAAGAAGAAAATTTGTAGATGTCTTTCCGGAGGAGCTGCCTGGGTTACCCCTGGATAGGGAGGTGGAGTTCGAAATTGACTTATTAGCGGGTACAGCTCCTGTGTCAATTGCTCCATACCGAATGGCACCAAAGGAGCTAGTAGAGCTCAAAGTCCAGATCCAAGAGTTAGTCGATCGTGGGTTTATTTGACCTAGTGTGTCTCCATAGGGAGCACCGGTCCTATTTGTGAAGAAGAAGGACGAGACTATGTGCATGTGCATAGATTACCAGCAGTTGAATAAGCTGACCATCAAGAACAAGTATCCATTGCCAAGGATAGATGACTTGTTCGATCAGCTTAAGGGGGCCGCAGTATTTTCGAAGATAGATCTAAGGTCAGGATATCATCAACTTAAGGTGAATGAGGCTGATATCCATAAGACAGCTTTCCAGACAAGGTACGGGCATTATGAGTTCTTGGTAATGCCATTCGGATTGACAAACGCCCCAGCTGCGTTCATGGACATGATGAACCGGGTTTTCCAACCCTATCTGGATCGGTTCATCGTTGTGTTCATAGATGATATCTTGGTGTATTCCAAGTCTGAGGAAGAACATGATGAGCATCTCTGAGTTGTGCTGCAAGTATTAAGGGAAAAGAAGCTATATGCCAAGTTCAGCAAGTGTGAATTTTGGCTGAAGGAAGTTACGTTCTTAGGACGTGTGGTGTCTGCTGAAGGAATAAGGGTGGATCCTTGGAAGATTGAGGCAGTATTGGATTGGAAACCACCCAAGTCTATGGCTGAGGTTCGTAGTTTCTTGGGGTTAGCAGGCTACTATAGGAGATTTGTTGAGGGATTCTCATCGATAGCAGCACCTTTGACAAAGTTTTTGAGAAAGGAGGTACATTTCGTATGGGCAGATAAGCAGCAGGAGAGTTTCGAGAAGCTTAAGAAGGTATTGATAGAGGCTTCGATTTTGATTCAGCCTGAAGCAAGGAAGGACTATGTGGTATATTGTGATGCTTCCCATACAGGATTGGGATGTGTCCTCATGCAAGACGGAAAGGTGGTCGCTTATGCATCTCGGTAATTGAGGCCACATGAGGTTAACTATCCGATGCATGATCTGGAATTAGTGGCGGTGGTATTCACTCTTAAGGTGTGGAGGCATTACTTATATGGAGAGAGGTCGGTGATCTACACAGACCACAAAAGTCTAAAGTATTTGCTGACTCAGAAGGAGCTAAATTTGAGACAGCGAAGGTGGGTGGAGTTGTTGAAAGATTTCAATTGCTCAATAAAGTATCACCCGGGCAAGGCGAATGTTGTGGCGGATGCCCTAAGTCAGAATGTAGTGTCGGAGTTAAGGGCGATGTTTGCACATTTGAGCCTCTATGATGATGGAAGCTTGCTAGCGGAATTGCAAGTGAAGCCAACGTGGCTAGGTTAGGTTAAGGAGAAACAATTGTTAGATGGTGAACTAAGTGCTAAGCTACTACAAGTACAAAGTGGGGAATTGGAAAATTTTGGTGTGAACAGCGATGGAGTGCTGTGTTTTTAGGGCAAGGTCTGTATGCCGAAGGATGAGAAGTTAAGGCAAAGAATTCTTCAGGAATCGCATAGTAGCCCTTATGCTATGCAACCTGGAAGAAGTAAGTTATATAGGGATCTACGGGATCAGTTTTGGTGGCTTGGTCTTAAGCGGGAAGTTACAGAGTTTGTAGGGAAGTGCTTAACATGTCAGCAAGTCAAGGCTGAACACCAAGTACCGTTAGGGTTGCTTCAGCCGATAAAGATTCCGTAATGGAAGTGGGAAAGAATTACCATTGACTTCGTTAGTGGCCTTCCCCTAACGCCTACTAAGAATGACTCGGTATGGGTGATAGTAGATCGGTTGACGGAGTCTGCACATTTCATACCAGTGCGGGTTGACTATTCGTTACAGAGATTGGCAAAGTTGTATGTAGCAGAAATTGTGAGGCTGCACAGAGTGCCGGTGTCGATTATCTCGGATAGGGATCCGAGGTTTACGTCTCAATTTTAGAAGGCGCTACATCAAGCTTTGGGCACCAGGTTAAATTTCAGTACGGCATTCCATCCGTAGTCGAACGGCCAATCTAAATGGGTAATTCAAGTGCTAGAGGATATGTTGAGAGGTTACGTGATAGACTTCAGAGGGAGTTGGGAGGAGTTCTTGCCTTTAGCGGAATTTGCATACAATAATAGCTATCAGGCAAGTATTCAGATGGCACCGTACGAAGCACTGTATGGACGGAAGTGTCGCACTCCTACATGTTGGACGGAATTGGAAGAACGTCAGGTTTTGGGTCCAGAGATTGTGGCAGAATCTGAAGAAGAGGTTAAAGTAATTCAGACACGGTTGAATGAGGCATTCGACCGGCAAAAGTCATACGCAGATCTTAAGTGGAAGAAGGTTGAGTTTGCTGTGGGAGATTATGTGTTTCTAAAAGTTTCACCGTGGAAGAAGGTGATGAGATTTGGTCGCAAGGGAAAGTTAAGTCCCAGGTTTATAGGACCTTATCGGGTGTTGAAGCGGGTTGGACCAGTAGAGTATCAGTTAGAATTGCCTTCGGAGTTGGGCAGATACACAATGTGTTTCATGTTTCGATGCTATGTCGTTCGATCAGATCCATCTCATGTGATACTGGTTGAGGAGGTGGAGCTGAGACCAGATCTATCCTATGAGGAAGAGCCGATTCAGATACTGGAATGGGATGTGAAGGTGCTTCGGAGGAAATCGGTCCCTCTAGTCAAAGTGTTATGGCATAACCATGGATCGGAAGAAGCCTCGTGAAAGCTAGAGGAAGCGATGCGATAGCAATACCCTCACTTATTCTAGTCAGGTAAATTTCGAGGCCGAAATTTATTTTAAGAGGGGTAAAACTATAATATCCTGACTTTGTGGGTCTGTGCATTTGATGAGTTGCATGGCTAAATTAGTAGGTGAAGGCTTTGAGGTATGGATTGGGCTCAGGTTTGGGCTTAAACTTGGGTTAAATTGCTTATAAATAATGTTAGTGTATAAATTAAAAGTTAAGTGAGTATGTTTAGTAGCAAGTTGGGCTCGTGGCCCAAAGTTGGAGGTGCCATAAGTGGATATGTAGGTGGCGTCACAAGGGGGAGAAGTTTGGGCCTAGTATGGCCGTTTGGGGCCCTTAGTGGATCAAATATTCGGCACTTCAAAGGGGAGGGGATGGACGGCACCTAGCTACAATTTTGGAGTGTTATTTCTTTTATTTTATGATTAAAAAGGGTGTTAATTAAGAGGGAAGAGGTGGATTTTAGGTGGCCTCTTTTAAAAGAGAGATAAAAGTGGGGTTATCAAGATGGATAGAGGTTATCAGGAGGGAGAGAGTTGGCCTAAATTCCAACTCTGAGTGTATGCTTGTGTATTGCTGAAATTTTGAAGCCTAGTGTTCATTTTTACCATTTGATTCCTATTCTTTCTTTCTCATCTACTCTCTAGCCGAAACCTCTCTACCATTTTTCACCATTGCCGCAACACCTTAAAACCTCACACTTCTCTTCTCTTTTGTTAAGGCTGAATCTCCCTCTTGTCACCAAGGCTGAATCGCATCAAATCTCAACCTTCTCACTTCTTCTTTTCACGATTCATCAAAAGTCGAAAACACAATTGACCTTAGCCGAATCTATATCTCTTTGCTATTTTTTTTAAAGTGAAAAGTTCACTTCTTTGTCACCTTTTGAAACCAATTCTCTTCAAGTTATCTCTCAAAACTGAAAACCCTTCTCCTGTGGCCGAATCTCTCAGTAATCAAAGGGGTGGTTGATCAGTTGATGCAAGCTATTCGATCGGTTCTAATAGTGGGGTAAGGAACTCTTTGTCATTTGATCTTCTTTCCTATACCTTCAATTAAGTCGACACTAAGGAAACTAATCCCTTTTATTCTTTTGGCCGAACTATGTAAGGGGTCTTTCGGGATTCTTGTAGTTAACGTTTGGAGAAGTGATCATTTGGGATTTGAATATCCAAGGTAAGTGAAGTGTGATTTTAGGTTGAAGGCCATTTACTTTGTTCATCAGATGTTAGAATCGAATCTAACATATACCCTGTAGGGATTTCGACATCTCCAAGGACAAGTGAAATTTTTGGGATTTAGACAATCAAGGTAAGGGATATTGATATTCGGCCAAGGCCATATTACTTATTAAGGGTGCTGATTCTAACTATGGTGTTTTAGGGGATTTCCGACAGATCTTCGGGATTTGACTAAGCAATCTAGGTAAGGGTTCTAGTGATTCAGATCTGTTTCTTATTCGTTCAAAAGCCAAAAACTAATCGATTGAGTGTTCTAGTGCCTAGCCGATTGCAAGAGGGGATCATCACGAAGTTTCGGGATTTGGTTGGTAACCAAATAGGCAGCAAGGTAAGGGTTTTGGTCTCGTTAACCCTTTGGGATTTGACCTGTTTAGCCGAATGGCTTTTGCTAATATGCTTAGTGTTGGCGAATGTAGGAAAAAGGGGACTAGTCGTTAGATCGAGATTTTCGGATTTCAATTAGATCTACGAATAATCGTGTGTGTAGCCCTACACTAATTCCCTTAGGTTGAGAATATTAGATATGTGTTAATGAAAATATGAAAATATGGCTAAGGGTACCATCCAATGGTACAAGTGCATTCAGTCGTTACCCTTTAACATTTGTAGATAATGTTTAATAACATTAATGTGAAAATATGTGGATTCCGTTATGATTTTGGGGTAAGGTAAATTGCATGACAAATAGCATGTTTGGTATCTTTGCATGGGTATATGGGTGATTATGTGAAAGGGAAGTGATCCGTGGTTCCTACCACAATATCCGTGAATCATTACATTATCCGGTGACTATGTCACATGTTATGAATCTGGTGACTCTGTCACATTATCTAGTGGCTATGCCACATTATAAGGGCGATGTGCAGTTGACTGCAGCGACTGCCTTCGATGGTGTATAGCGGATGGAGGGTCGATTTAGTAATCCCCACGGTGTGATTGGTAGGTATGGGTGATGTGTAGAGGATGGATTTCTAGGTGGGTTGGGTTGCATCATTGCCTATTATTATTATATGTGAAATGATATGTTTTATCGATTGGGAATCTGTGATGGTTGTTACACACTGAGTCTGTTGACTCACCCTTCGTGGGCTAACTTTTTGCAGATGGCACTCAGTGAATGGACCAGGTCGGTAGGAACTTAGAGGCGGCCATGCACAACTCAAATTTTCAGTTTTCTTATTAAGTTTATATCTATCTATTTTGGGTTACATTTTGATGTAATAAGGCCCTTATTACTTAACTGTTTAATTTTCTTTGCGTTTTAAATTTCTGATACGATACAAACAACATCAATTGATTTGAAACTCAATTACCTACGGTTTTTCAAGTTAAAAAAAAAAAGAATAAACTCTAAAATTTGGCATTTCTTTTAACTTGTAACTTTTGAAGCATGAAATTATCGATTTAGTACAAAATTAAATTACAACTCGATTTTTAACTTGAGAACAACCCGAATCTATTTTTCTTCGAAACCACCGCGATTTTCAAAATGTCATACAAGACTTAACTATGCTTTGCTTAAGGAGCATGCCAGATCCGGTCAGGGCTTGTGGGCTGGGTTTGGGGTGTTTTAATGCCATACGACTTCGATTATCTCCCTTTTCATTAAGGAATAAAGCTAAACAATGGTTAAACTCGTTACCACGAGGGTCAATAACCACATGGGATCAAATGACCAAGAAATTTTTATTAAAGTATTTCCCACCAGCCAAAACGGTCAAATTATGGAATGATATTTCTTCTTTTGTGCAGATGGATTTAGAGACATTATACGACACATAAGAGAGATACAAGGATCTCTTGAGGAGATGTCCACACCATGGATTACCTTTGTGGCTACAAGTCCAAACTTTTTACAATGGTGTAAATCTCTCAACGAGACAACTAATAGATTCAACCGCCGGTGGAACTCTAAATAACAAAACTCCTGAAGCAGCCTACGAATTCATTGAAGAGATGTCGCTGAATAACTATCAGTGACAAGTTACAAGGACAAAACCAACAAAATCAGCCGGAGTTTTCAACCTCGACACAGTAACCATGCTATCAACACAGGTAGAGATGATGAATAAAAAGCTTGATAGTTTGTGTTCTTCGCAGGTACATCCAGTAATACATTGCAACGCAAGTGGAACTGTAGCAAATCCTGAGTACCCACCCTACCAATCAGGCACAGAATGCGAACAGATGAACTATATAGGTAATAATTTCAAATCTAATAATAATCCTTATAGTAATACCTATAATCCAGGTTGGAGGAACCACCCAAATTTTTCGTGGAGGTCAAGGAAATCAAGGAAATCAAAGACAACAAGCTCCTCCGAATTTCCAAAATTAGCTCTATCCACAGGAAATGAAGCCCAACCTTGAAGAGGTGTTGACAAAATTCATGGAAGCCACAGAAAACCATCTTCAAGACATTGAGGCAACACTTAAAAACCAATGAACATCGATGGAAGGGATCAAGAACCAAGTTGGGAAACTTATTAAGTCAGTCGAGGAAGTTACCAAAGTTAGTTGGACAACTTGCAAAGTTAATGTCCAAACGACCGTAAGGACATCTACCAAGCAACACCAAGATTAACCCAAAGGAGCAAATCCAAGCCATAACAGCTCAGGAAAATGTAAGGTTAGATGAACCCAATTCAATACAAGAAAGTGAGGTAGAGGAAGGTAAAATTGAGGTAACCCAAGAAAAGCCAAAACTGGTAATCAAAGAGTACCAACCTCACAAACCTTATCCCGAAGCATTGAAGAGAGGCGATACAGAGGAACAGTTCGGTAAGTTTCTTAAACTTTTAAAAAAAATTACATATTAACTTACCACTTCTTAAAGCTCTATCATAGATGTTGGATTCGAGAAAATTTTTAAAACAACTCTTGACGAACAAGCGTAAGTTAGACGAGGAACTACACGTGGAACTAAACACAGTATGCTCAACAATGTTGCAAAATAAACTACCACGAAAGCTAAAAGATCCAGGGAGTTTTACAGTTCCATGTTTAATTGGTAGACTAACCGTTGATAATGCATTAGCTAATTTAGGGGAAAACATAAATGTCATGCCTTATAAAATGTTTAAACAGCTAGGTCTAGGGAAACCCAAACAAACTAGGATGGGTATACAATTGGCTTATAAAATTGTTAGAATTCCTAGAGGTATTATCGAAGATGTTCTTGTAAAAATTGATAAATTCGTTTTCCCAGAAGATTTTGTTGTCTTAAACATGGATGAGAAAAATTCGATCCCTTTAATTTTATGAAGACCATTTTTAGCAACTGCCAAAACTAAAATTGATGTTGGTGCAGGAGAACTTATACTCAGTGTAGGTGATGAATCGATCAGATTAAAAGCTCTTTACTCGGCCAGGACATTGAATGATGAAGGTGAGAAAGTAAATTTAGTTGATAACAATTCTATTCAAATTTCACCATAGGAAAAAGCACAAAGCTAAAAACTTGAGCTGGATCATAAACCTCGTCCCAACAAAGAAGAAATATATGACGAACGAAACCTTGAGTTCGACAAACTAAGGGAGTGGAAGACCCACTTTAAAGAAGAACCAGAACCACACGAAGTAAAACCGAAGGAGCCACCAGAAGAACTCGTAGGCACATCAAATCACTTCAAAATAGGAGACCAGGTACGGTTAGATAAAGCAGATCCTCACATCAACACACCAAACCCAAATTCCAATGTAGACATCCCTCTCGAGGTACGAAATATCTTCCCATACAGAACAGTCGAAGTGAGTAATCCCATATTCGGTACTCTTAAGGTAAAGCTTCCGACTTAAAATTTATCATGAAAATAAAATTGATAGCATGAGGGAAGATGTTCAAACCTTCAAACCACCATGATTATACAAACGAAGGGAAAGTCTAGATTAAGACTTTAAACAAGCGCTTCTCGGGAGGCAACCCGAGCAGTAACACTATCTCTTTATTTTTACTTTTGGTTATTTCTTTTCTATTTTTATTTTTCCCCTTCTCCTGAATTTTAATGAATCAAAAGTGCAGATTCCCAGGCCACACGGCCTAGCACATGGCCATGGCCATGGCCGTGTGGGTACTCTAAATCGCCGTACTGACATGGCAGAGATGGGTACGAGTCAGAACGAATCAATTTTTCAAAGTCACGGACCCAACCACCGCACCACGGCCGTGTGATGCAGCCGTGGCTGACACTGAGAGTTCATACACGACCGTAGCAAAGTACACATAGGCGTGGACAAAATGATATGCCCCACACCACAGCCGTGTCACGCGGCCGTGGACGACACTGACTTACCAACACAGGCTGGACACGCCCGTGCTACACAACTGTGCCAACATACTGACTTTTCACCAACAGGCGTGGCTTGCTGAAAAACGGGCATGGAGAATCAACCGCCTAGACACATGGACATGCGAGGCGGTCGTGTGAAATGACACGCGCTCGAGCTACGGGCGTTGGAACGTACCAAAATTGAGCCCCTATTTAAACACCAACCCCACCCTCCCCATTCTTCTACTTTCCACCTCTCTTCTCCTTTCCCACTACCAGATTTCTCTCCTCTCCTTACAAATTCTCTAGACCTTAAGCTATATCATGTCAAAGGAGACCGATTCACATGATTTCATGCCGACAGCTTCAACTAATCAATTTTTGATTTTATTTTTCTTTTCTCATCTCCTTTATTTTCCTTCCCTTTGACTATCTTATGCTTAATTTAGTTTATTTTGTTCTAGTTTCTTTGTTTTAGGTTCTAACGGCTGTTACAGAATCACACACCATAGCCTTAGAAATCACCCCCACCTCGCGAACTATCTATCAATAAAGACTCTTCAGTCCATTAATCTTTTCTTTTAATTTCAATTTTCTTCTTAGTCTCCTTCTCTTTATTTTTCTTGTCCTTAATTATATTATTAGTATATTTTTAACGTTTCTCGAGATTTCTTGGTTATATCTTTCCAGGCTACCCAATTTCTTCATCTAGCACAATGCTTGTCGGTAGCCATCCCACCAAGACCATAGAAAACTCCACCACCGCCCCTCCTACAATTCGATAAGGGAACAAGATTTCATCCAAAAAAATTCAAGAAGTATCATTCTCCGCTTCTCTTTTGTTTTTATTATTACATGGTTATTTATCTATCTTTGTACATTGAGGGCAATGTACATCTTAAGTGTGGGGGGTAAAAGTACTTAACTTTTTGCATTATTCTCAAAACCCTGAATTTTATCTTGTTTTTAAGTTTTTTTCTCATATTACTAATTAGGGTGAAATTTTTGATGATTTATGATTTTTATTAATATGTTTTGGATTAAGTCATTAATAATTGTGCATTGATGATTAAATTTGAAGAATACTAGAGAATCAAGCATGATAAGTCTATTTTTCAGAATTAAAAATTTTCTAGGTTGTCCACCTGAATTTGAATATTACCTTGAAGTTTGAAATTTACAGGGATTGATGTCAAATACCCATAATTTTTGTGAGATCTGAGCCTTATAGAGCATATATTCTTTTCCGTGTTCACTTTATTGATTATGAGTGTGTCAACACTGAATCGCCATTCTAGAACTTGCCTTGATTATACATGTCAAGACCACATTATTGATTTGATATACTGAGATAATAAAGGCACATAGGTTTTAACCCACTCACTCCACTAAAAAAGACTACCTACATAATTAACCTCCTAGTGAACCCTGTTGATCCTAACAACCCTTTTTTATTGATTCACCCACTAATATTAACCAAAAAACCCTTTGTATTTTTTATCACCATTCTTTTTTACTACCCTTCTATCGAGAATTGATTTGACCAGTTGCCTAATTAGTTTATTTCAGTTGATAAATTTCTCTCTTTATTATGTATTCATTTAAGTTTGTTCTTAAAAAAATGAAAAAAAATAAAAGTATATTCAGTATTAGTAATATAAAAAGTGAGCTTGTACATTTAAATTTCAATTATCAAAGAAAAAGCTCGTATTATTAGTTTCATAGTTTCAATTGATGTAATCATTTATTTTTTAGTTCATTATTTTTAGTTAGGTGATTTGTCAATTCAATCTCGATTCTAACCCTTCTAATTTAGCCTTTATTCACACCTTTAACCCAAGCCCCGTTATAACCCTGTTAAAGACCTTTTGATTTATGTATCATCTCATACTACAGTGGTGGAATTTGATTTTCAGGCAAGCCTATGGGATTAACTTTTCAGGTTCAACTTATGAGTGCTTTTTCTTGAACCTTAAACACTTTGAGTGCTTTGAGTGAATCGTTAGTGAGGATGTCAATCCTTGTCGATTTTGAATCAGAGGTAATCATTTAGATAAGGGGAGACACCTATGTTTTCATACTACAAAAATATATGACTTAGAATTATTTGAATCTTTAGGAGTCTTTGAGTTAAATTATCAATGTCTGAATTATCTATGAATTATGATGAGGCATTGTTAATGAGAATTATGAATTGTGGAAAGTTCATTTTAATTGTAAGTTGAGAACTTTGCTTGAAGACAAGTAAAAGCTTGAGTGTGAGGGTATTTCATAAACCGTAAAAGTAACATATTTTAATCCCATATTTAGTATACTTTTGGATTATTTATTCCTTGATTTATGTAAAAAGGTGCTTTTAATCCTTTCTTTTGATATTTTATACTCAGGAAAGCACCTAGGGATGAAAAGAACGAGAAACGGGCTTAAAATGAGCCAATTTGGGCCAAAGTGGAAATCGACATGGCCTGGACTCCAATTTACACGGTCGTGCCTCAATCAACAGAACTGAAACACGGCCTAACCACGATTTACATGACCATGCCTAAATTAACAGAAATCAAACACGGCCTGAATTTGATTTACACACGTGTGCCATGGCCGTGGCTTTGTCGTGGAAAAGAGGAATTTCACTCGAAAAAGGATACTTAGGGAGAAAGGAACGCATTCCAAGAGCCTATATAAAGACCCTGAGGGTAGCTTAAAAGGGGGCAATTAGTTAGGCAATCAGCTAGGCCAAGAAGCCGAGCCAGAAGGCTAGATTCGTGGGAATCACTCGAAGATAGCCAGTTGATCCATCTCAAGAAGCCAGAATTTTACTCAAGACAGCGGATCTCTCCTTCAATTCCTTTAGGGGGTTTTAGGGATTTCTTATGTTTTGTTTTATATTTTCTCTTGAGATGTTTTATTTTATCATTATGAACTAAACCCTTCAGATACTTGAAGGGGATGAAACCTAGATGAATCTTGTTATTATTTTATGAACTATATGATAAATACTTAGTTTGTTCTTAATTATGTGTGCTTAATTCTTATGTTAATATTTTTGAGATATTGATTCTAGTTGAATGTGCTTAGGTGGTGGAGCAAAAGTCCCTGCTTAAGAGTAGATCTAGCATAATTAAGTGGAGTTGATCGTGTGCCTAGAGATAAGGTGACGAGATTTTGCTGGATTAAGGTGAAACCTAATATGGGAGTCCATAGATCGAGTTAATGCGATTTTAGGGGTTTTAATTAGAAAGAGATTTCAATTAATCAATCTAGGGTTAGACCTTATTCACCTCGAGAGAGGGTTTAACATAAATCAGGGAGTCTTACGGATCAAGCTAAGTGAATAAATCATCGGGTTCAGTGTTAGATAACAAGTGAAGTATAGGTGGATTCCTTCTAGGGTATCATCGTAATCAACTGAATTTTTCTAAAAGTTATTTCTTCAATTTGTTCTTTTTGTCTTTGCGTCTTAGTTTAGTAATTAGTTAGTTTTTAGTATAATCAATCAATCACTTCATATTTAGGCTAAATAATAGAAAGAAAGTGAGTATTAGTACTTTTAATTCCCTTGGGTTCGACAATCCGGTCTTGCCTAAACTATACTACTGTTCGATAAGTGCACTTACCTTAAGTCATTGTCAGAGTTAGTTTCCAGGTTTGATCATTCTCTATTATAAATTTTAAAACTTAACAATTCTAGACGATCACCTATCGAACAGTAGTATAGTTTAGGCAAGACAGGAATGTCGAATCCCAAAAGAACCAAAAGTACTAATACTAACTCTCTTTTTATTATCTAGCCTAAGAATTAAGGGAATTTGTTGTTTAATCTAAATTATCTAACTACTAAACTAAACACTTCTAAGACAAAGAAGAATGAAACTTGGAAAATAACTTGAGGAAAAACCAATTGATTAAGACGACACCCAAGGAAGAATCCACCTAGACTTCACTTGTTATCTAACACCGAACTGCATTTATTTATTCACTTGACTTGATCCATAAGATTCCCTAACATATATTAATCCCTCTCTCGAGGCGACTAACGTCTAACCCTAGGTTGATTAATTGAAATCTTTTCTAATTAAAACCCTAGAATCACACTAACTCGATCTATGGACTCCCATATTAGGTTTCACCCTAATCCGCAAAATCTCGCCACCCTATCTCTAGGCGCGATCAACTCCACTTAATTATGCCAGATCTAGGCAGGGACTTTTGCTCCTCCACCTAAGCACATCATACTTGAATTAATATCCCGAAAATATCAATACAAGAATTAAGAACACATAATTAAGAACAAGTCAAATATTTATCATATAGTTCGTAAAACAATAACAAGATTCATCTTAGGTTTCATCCCCTCGTATCTCGAGGTTTAGTTCATAATAATAAAAGAATACATCTCAGAAGAAAAGATAAAACAAAACATAAGAAATCCCTAAAACCCCCTGAAGGAATTGAAGGAGAGATCCGTCATCTTGAGTATAATTCTGCCTTCTTGAGTATAATTCTGGCTTCTTGAGATGAATCAACTTGCTATCTTCTAATAAATGTCGACAAATCTGTCATCTTTGGCCTAGTTGGACGCCCCTTGACTAAAGCCTTGGGTTCTCCCATTTTAGGTTATACTTAGGGTGTTTATATAGGCTTCGGAATATGTTTCTTCGCCTCTAAATATTTTAATCCGAGTGAAACTTCTCTTTGTCACGACAGGGACACGCCCATGGCACACGCCCGTGTGAATCGATTTTAGGCAGTGGTCGAGTCTGCTGAAGAGACACGCTCGTGTGTTTCGGGGTCCAGGCCGTGTTAGAGTAAATTAGGGAGGCACGGCCGTGTAGTCTTGGGCTCAGGCTGTGTCGATTTCCATTTTGACCCAATTTGGTCCGTTTTAGGCCCGTTTCTCGTTCTTTTCATCCTCCGGTGCTCTCCTAACTATAAAACATGAAAACAAAGGATTAAGAGCACCAAATTACATAATTCAAGGTTTAAATCATCCAAAAGTATGCTAAATGTGGGCCTAAAATATGTTACTTTTACGGTTTATCATGATTTTATTGGTAATTATTTGGTTAAATTTTGTCCAGATTTAATCATTATGTTTTAATTTAATTAATTTTAATTTATGTATTTTTTATTTGTTTAATTTAATCTTTGTATTTTTTAAAATTTAAAATTTTGGTCCTAACCTAAATAGTAGTAATTAAATCTATTTGATTAAATTCAATTACTAGTCGTGTACTATGCATACAATTGTAGATTTAATCCATATTCTCTAATTGGATGGATCATTATAAGTCTCTCTACTACAATGTAGTGGAAGTGCTATAGACTACCGTGGCCATTCACAATGAAACTGTACAAACAAAATAACAAATAAAACCAAGGTTTTGTTTACGTAGTTTATGTTGGAAAATATGGACATAACATATATAATAAGGGTAATTACATGTTATTATTTACTATTATGATAGATTAGCCCAAATTAAAAGTGATCTAATTTGGTTAAAATTTTATTGGGCTTTAATTATTAAAAAAGTATGGGTTAAATATTTGTAGATACTCTAGTAATTGAATTCTAATCAAATTTTGATTAATGATGGGCTAATTAGAATTTGATTAGAACTAATATGCCAAGGTTATAAATATTAGGGTTATGATCCCCAAATTATACACAAGCTATCTTTTCTAATATCCCATCATTAGGGAAGAGAGCAGATATTCTCTAAATTTCTTGTGTGCTAATTTAGAATGTCAAATCCCAAAATCCGGTAAAACTTCAAGGAATTCATGGATTCAGGTACGCTTTCGCATTTATTCTTGATGATTTGACATGATAGATTCTGGTTTATTAAGTTTTATTTCAAATTTATTTTACAAATCTAACAAGTGGTATTAGAGCCTCTTCATGTTAAATCATAAGGAATTGATTAAAGTTTCTTCTTTAAACTATTGATTCATAAAATTCTATGGGTTTTATATTTCGGATATATATTGATCTTTGAAGGCTTATATTAAAGTATATATTTTTTAATTTATAAAAAAATTTTAAGGTTTTCCTTTTCTTTTATTTTTTCGATGGATTAAAAAAAGTTAACGATAAATAGGCATAACTTAATTCATATATATATTGATTATATACATATATAATAAATGCATGTTGTTTTGGAAATTTATATAAATATATATAATAATATCTTTTAATTTGATTGAAAGATGAAATTAAGGTAAATATTTTGAAACAAATAAATTCAATTTTGGCTTTTAACTAAGGATATCTAATATTTTAAATAAATTAGTTGAAACAAAATCTTAAAGTGACCTCTTTTGTGTAGATTAGTTTATTTGAAATATTAAGATGATTATATATTTTTGTGATTCATGCATTTATTAATTGACCCAAAGGTAAGTTAATATTTGTCAGAATTTCAACGACATTTGTAGTGATAAATGTGTGACAGTTATAAGGTATTTTATGTGAGCAATAAGTTAGTCCAAAGATTAATTCATTGTTTGACATAATTTATTGTCAATATTTGATTGCTACAACAAGAGTACCACTTACTGTTAATATTATTGTCCAAAGACTTGATATTAATGTTGTGTTTGGTATCTTTAGATGGGATTAGCCATTATCTTGAATTTATTGTTTACTTATGAATATTGATGTGAGCTTATTTTTTGTTCTATATTTAGCTAATTCATATTCTACTGCTACAATATCCGCTAATATAAATTCTATACCCATGCTTAATGGGACTAATTTCAATGAATGGAAAAAGAACTTACTTATAGTGTTTGGTTGTATGAACATAGACATTGCACTAAGGGAAGAACAACCTGCACCTCTCACTATAGAAAACACCCATTATATTAAAAAGGATTTTGAGAGGTGGGATCGTTCAAATTGCATGAGTATAATAATTATAAAGTACAACATTTCAGAAGCCTTTAGGGGTAAAGAATCTAAAAAGATTACTCAGGCAAAAGTTTCCTTGACGAAATTGAGAAACGTTTTGCTAAAAACGACAATGTTGAAATTACGTCACTTTTGACTTCTTTGATGTCTATAAAGTATAAGAGTCAAGAAAATTCTGAGCGATCTAAGGGCTATAAATTTTATGATCTCATAATAAGAAATATTTTTATATGAACTGTAACATTTTTTGAGGATATTGAGTTTGGGGGGAGAAATAAGGTTAGAGACATTGCTTTTGAGGAGGAATTAGATTCTAATTCAGTTCCTACATCACTTTTGATGATGTTTAGGTTCTCATACCTATTATTGATTAAGAAGTGAATCTAGAACCTCAATAGGATAATGTTGAACAACTCCTTATTCAAGATGAGGTAATTGTTCCAGAAGAACAGCTCAACAACCTCAAGAATCAATGTCATTAAAAAGGTCCACTAGAGAAATGATTATAATGGCTTTAGTGGAATATTTTGACATTAAGCTACATCAGATGGATATTAAGTTAATGGTTTCTCAATGGTAACATTGATCAAACATTTATATGGTGCAACTAGAAAGTTTTGTGTCTAGTGATGCAGAGTTAATGATTTGTAAAGAACTGCATCTATGGGCTTAAGCAAACTTCTCGTCAATAATATTACAAATTTTACCAAATGATTCTTTCATCCGATTTAGAGATGAATTTTATTGATAATCATATATGCCATAAGTTTAGTGGGAGTAAGGTTCTATATTTGGTTTTATATGTTAATGACATACTGCTTGTCAATAATAGGTATAGCCTCAATCAATGCCCTATGAATGATTTTGAGATTACAAAAAAATGCATTAGATTTTTTACATTTTAGCTGTAGAAAGTCTAATGTATGTTTAGGTTTGTATACATTGGAATATTCTGTACACTATAGGGATGTTAGGCAGATATTTTAAGCAACCCTGGTTTGGACCATTGGATAGTATCCAAGAGGGTTATAAGGTATTTTCAGAGAACAAAAGATTACATGCTCACATATCGGAGGTCTAATCAGTTAGATATCATCAGGTATATAGACTCCAATTTTGATGGAATATGGATACAAGATTTTGTCACTAAGGTGCAAATTGTGAAAACAAATTACAGTCTTTTATTCCAATAGCAACAGGAGCACATCAAAGTAAAAACACATAGACTTTAAGTTCCTAGTTGTTAAAGTAAAAGTTCAGAGTGATTAGGTGCTTATAAAGCATATTAGGAAAAACTCTATGATTACGGATCCGCTTACTAAGGAAGAGCACACTGCTCATATGGGTGTAATGTCATTTAAAGGATATTTGGTTTTAATGGGAGTTTGTATTTTTAAATGCTTTTATGTTATAGACACATTTTCAGTTATTTCAGTTTAAAGATATTAAGTTTATTTTCTACAGAAATAATGTTTATTTGGTTTATTCACACTCTGATTTTGGTAAGGTTTGATCTCACTAAGGAGGACCAGTTGGAAATAGGCATGTTTAGATCATATTGCATGTAATTTTCATGCAACACATCCATACTTAATCTATGTCATTTGATTGTGTTAATATATGTGATCATGGATGGATTTAGTTACGATATATGTAATGAAAGTCACCTTGGTTCTATGTTAACATAATTAATGGACGAGATTGCTCGGAATACCTTTTGGATATGATAGTAAAATTTTGAGCTCATAAGGTTATATAATAACATGAAATTATAGAGTAATTAGTATATATATGTGGTCCAAGTGGGAGATTGTTGGAAAATATGGACATCACATATACAATAAGGGTAATCACATGTTATTATTTACTATCATGATATGTTAGCCCAAATTAAAAGTGATCTAATTTGATTAAAATTTTATTGGGTTTTAATTATTAAATAAAGTATGGGTCAAATATGTGTAGATACTCTAGTAATTGAATTCTAATCAAATTGTGATTAATGATGGGCTAATTAGAATTTGGTTAGAACTAATATGCCAACGTTATAAATATTACGGTTATGGTCCCCAAATTATACACAATATATCTTTTCTAATATCCCATCATTAGGGAAGAGAGCAGATATTCTCTGAATTTTTTGTGTGCTAATTTGGAATATCAAATCCCAAAAATCCGATAAAACTTCAAGGAATTCATGGATTCAGGTAGGCTTCCGCATTTAGTTTTATTCTTGATTTATTCTTGATGATTTGACATAATAGATCTTGGTTTATTAAGTTTTATTTCAGATTTATTTTGCAAATCTAACAGTTTAGTTTTCCTACGTCTGATGAGCCTAACTTAGTGAGTAATTACACTATCTTTTATCACGAATACAACAAATGATTCGTACTCTATCACTTCTCAAGTATAGAGATCTCACCCTTGTACCTGAAGACTAGAACACTCACCTCCAAATCATCTTGCTGAGAACTTGGGCAGTAAACATTCAACAATGTTTACAATAACAATTTTCACTCTCTTAGAAAACAATTCCTCAATGAACAAATTAGAAAGCACTTAATAAGCTCTCGTTACATAACCTAGACAAGTCTTACAACATATATTCAATTTGACTAGCTAACATAAAATCTAAGTGAATACAAATTAATTCCTTGAAATTAAATATTACAATCTCAATAATCAAAGTACAATCAATCGAATATTTGGTTTCCAAAACAACTACATAGTCTTCATCGATTCTCCATGTTTCAAGGGTTGATTTGATTCACTCGAATCCAATACAATCTTCAAATTACCGATGATTGGTTTCTATAGATGGACCTTAATATCTTCAATAAAACAACATATAACCAAGTCCAAAGATTTTCTTTATTAAATTGTCAAACCAAATAAGGCAAGTATTAAGACTATCTCAGTGGCAGTTTGCAGTTTGCACTATTGAGTGCCACTCAGCAAATCTCAACTCATTTTGCTCAACACTTTTATTAATATTCATATTCATATTCATATTCATATAAATTTAATATTGTATAGAGTTTTTTGGTTGGAAAAAGGAAGCGTTGTAAACAAGTGAATGAGTTGTTCTAGAATAAGGTGGATAGGAAGACTGGAGCAAATCCAATAACACTGAGCACAACGGCAAGCGATAATTAATAAGGTCGAGAATGAGAAATATCTGACTGATGATAAGGCTAAACAAAAATAATAAGTTGAAAAAATTTAAAAAATAATTTTAATAGTAAAAATTCAACTAATTAAGAAATGTTTACATTTATAATGTCTCAAGAGTGAGAGTTATAAAAAGACAATTAATACAAATAATGAATGATAAATTTTTTTTATTACAAAGGTATTAATAATTTTTTTATTAGTGATGTTGATGAAAAATAGTGAACACAGAATTTAGCTTTGTGCAAAGAAAATTTAAGTAATTTTATTATTATTGGATGTTTCCTAGCTAGAAAGATAATTGGCCTCACTTTCTGTAACATTTTCACTTCTTGAATGGCAATATTTTCTTTTCACAACACACCAAATTGTTTGATATTCTAATTTGTGGTGATTGATTTATTTGTACTTTTCGTGCAATAAATATTCAGAACTTGGTATATCCATTTTATAAAAGAATTAAATAAAACCTGAAATTAAGTAAAATCAGTTTAAAATAAATAAATAATTGAAAATTAATTACGCAGGAACATGAATAATGAATTGAAGGATGTATCAAGCATCCTCAATCTAAGAACATAACCTAGTCTTGAGATTTTATACTTTTTCTACTAAGGAGAAATGATTTGAAATCGAAATGATAGGAAGTTTAAAAGTTCATATTTATATCTAAATTCATTCAGCTAATTTTTTTCGTATTTTCAAATTATTTCTTAAACTTCCTATCATTTCGATTAAAAAAATTATCCTACTTGATATTTTTATTTTCTTCCTTTATTTATAACTCTCTCCAAACTTCCTATCAACTAGTTTGGAGAGAGTTATGGGTAAAAAGAGTTATCCTTCTTGACGTTTTCATTTTCTTCCTTTAGTAGATTGTAGTTTGAATTAATCTTACCTAACCTCACTCAAATTACATTAGTAGAAAGCATGTGATAGAATGTGCTTTAAAGACATTTATTTCTTTCACCTGGCCGTAAGATTTTATTCCTTTACCTTGTACCATACAAGTTCATTTATAACAACTAATTTCTCTTCTTCTTCTTTTTTGTAAATGCTTTAACTCATAATTTAATATTAATTTAAGATAATGAAAAATAAAAAATAAAATATTGGGTTTCAAAATTAAATGAGAAGTATGGTTAATATATTAAAAACTAACTTTAATTAAAGAAAATGCCGGATACTCTGATTAAAGCTGGTCGGCAAATGCCATGGATGCCTTCTTCAACATCTGCTGCCAGGATTTTTTAAGCTAGTATTTCCATTATCACTATCAAATCAAACATAAAGCTCAAGAATATTAATGCAGCTGACCACAATAAACCCACACAAAATTGCTATAAAACAAACCGAAACATGACTTGCTAGTACTTGTAACCACCAATCATTTGTTGTATATATATATATATATATATATATATTACAACAGATTCAAAGTAGTATACTCTTATACACATGCTTTTGGTTTCTACTAAATATTCAAATATTCAGAACATCTGCGTTCTCTTAATTGAAATACTAATACTTCTTGACATCAAGTTTCTCGTGTCTAGAGACTGACGTTATACTTACACACCTCAAAATACCCAAAAGAAACAGGAAGGAAGGGAGTTCATGCAAGGGGAGGAGTCGATCGGCGTCACTGTATGCAGTACTAAATAAATGGATTGACCCATAAATCAACCACAGGGTCATAGTATGAATCACATGCATATATGGGTTCATGGAGCCACAGCTGAGAATTTGGTGACATTACTTCACAGTCCAAACCTTCCATCGTCAATAACTGTCCCCAAAGATTCTCAATTTCCCAATAGTTTTCAGTTGAAACTAAATTGTTGTCCATAGCCATGCTATAGTGGTCATCAACTGCCACACTAATGTCGCAGTCTGATAGAGAAATGGTAGTATCGGCAGCTAGTTCTGGGAAATCATCCATTGTAGGAATCTGATAGTCCAACAAAATATCCACAATCATTGAGGAATCAGCATCAGACGAATTCTCCTCCATACGAGATTTGGTTTCTGTAGTTGCTGATGATGAATTCTTTTTCTCCACTATTACTCGCTTCTTCAAGCGAGTGTTCCAGTAGTTTTTTATATCATTGTCTGTTCTTTGTGGAAGCCTTGCTGCTATTGCTGACCACCTGATAATAAATAATCAAATTTGCAGCAAGTCAGAAATATATATATATATATATATATCATCCCAACTATAACCTTACATTTATAGCTGTGCTACTAACCGATTTCCTAGCGTCTTTTGCAGGTGGATTATGGTTTCTTCTTCTTCCCTGCTGAAGTTTCCACGCCTTATATTAGGTCTCAAGTAATTCATCCAACGTAGTCTGCAACTCTTCCCTGATCTTTGCAACCCTACAAATCAAGATGAACTGCATGTAACTGATACTCTAAATCATAAAATCTTGCTGAATTTTTTTAGGGTTTTGATTAAATCTTGCTGATGATCATTAAAAAGAGATATCTCATACCAGCGAATTTGGGCATTTCGTTCCAATTCCAAATCCCATATTTCCTAATATAAGCAATCAGCTTCTGATCTTCATCATGACTCCATGTTCCTTTCTTCAGATATGGTTGTCTCACCATCTTGCACACTACTTATTGAGGTCGTTGAAACTCTGAGTTCCATCTATTTATATGGATTGTAAAATAATGTTAGGAAGATTGTAACTATCCAGTTAAGCAACTTGCGGGTTAGTAATTAATTAGTATGTTCCTTCCTAGATTGAGGTTTATGTTTGAATCGCCTTTAGGGTAAGCAATTTTCTCGGAAAGAAAAATGGATTCCCTTGATAAATCTTTTTTTTATTCCATAAATAATATGGAGATCGCTAAGTTTACAATTTTTTATTGTGCAGAAAACTCATGAGACAAATGAACATTATTGCATGCAACTGTTAGGGAAAAAACAAAGAAAATGCTTGTTTACCAAGTGAATATCGTTTTTGTTTTGTCTAAATTTGGGGGCTACAATTATTTAATTTCTTTTTTATTTTTGGAATTAAGTGAAGAGACGATTTAAAATTAATAAGCTGAAGGTTTTTTTTTTTTTGAAAGGATAAACTCAAGCTTGAAATGGTCTAAATTGTGTACTTCCTAGCATCCTACGAGTTGGAAAATAGGGATCATATATTTTCCCAAACTCAAATGTCATTGTATTCGTGCATATGTTGATCGGTACTAATTTATTTTAATCGATGCCAATAAATTCTTCCATGTTTGTTATTAAGAAAGTAATAAAGAGATTGAAAAACTAAATTAATTATTGGAGAATTGAGAAAATTGTATATGGAATATTTTTTATACATGTTTAGGCTACATGGAAATTCACGAAGAGTTTACGTTTATATCAAAAAGAAATGAAAGTGCCTAAATTAAAATGATAAGACTGAGGATGTAGGACTTTTAATTCTTAAGCGTAAATTGTAATATCCTTAAAGTGGGCCTACACATTTATATGATAGTCTAATATGTTAAATTGAGATTGTAAAGGTTGGGCTGACTTTTTGATTAAACATTTGAATTAGGGTTAAAGTTAGTGCTCTGGGTAATTTAAAGTGAAATATTGGGCTTTAAAAAATTTGGGTTAGGTGGCTAATAAATGGTGTTAGCTTATAATTTAAGAAGATGATTAATTAAATGATAAGCTGGGCTTGTGGCCCAAAGAATTAAAGTGCATTAAGTCACTACACCAAATCAGACTTTTAGCGGCGTTTTTAGTGGCATTTTAAACAAAAACGCCACCAATACTTCACAATAGTGGTGTTTGAAGGAAAATGCCGCGATAAAACGAATCAATAGTAACGTTTGATAAATAAACGCCGCTAAAAATGATATATAGCGGCGCATTTGATAAAACGCTGCTAATGCTCCGACCTATAGCGGCGCTTTTAAAAAAATGCCGCTAATGCTCCGGCATATAGCGGCGCTTTTAAGAAAACGCAGAGAATGCTCCGGCATATAGCGGCACTTTTAAAAAAACGCCGCGAATGCTCCGGCATATAGCGGTGCTTTTAAGAAAACACCGCAAATGCTCCGACATATAGCGGCGCTTTTAAGAAAATGCCGCTATATCTCCGACCTTTAGTGGCGCTTCTTACCAAACGCCGGGAAATATTTTTTTATTTCAAAACAAAAACGACGACGTTTTAATTGCAATGTGAAAATGGGAAAAATTAGTGGCGTTTTTTACAAAAACGCTAAATGTGATCTTTAGCGGCGTTTATAACAAAACGCCACTAATTTTTTTCTTTCAAAATAGAAACGACGCCGTTTTAATTACAGTGTAAAAATGGGATAAATTTAGCGGCGTTTGTTATAAAAATGCCACTAAATGTGATCTTTAGTGGTGTTTTTAACAAAAACGCCACAACATAATTTTTATTTCAAAACAAAAACGACGTCGTTTTCATGTAAATATAAAAAGTGTAAAAAATTTGCGGCGTTTTTTTTATTCAATCTATTTCAAAACAAAAAAAGCATTGTTTTGATCATTTTATAATAATTCAATTTTAATTTACGTTGAGTGTTGAAATTTTTTGCCTTAGTGTTAAGGGTTTAGCATTTAGGGTGTAAGATGTGGGCCGTATAGTTTAGGGGTTAATGTTTATACTTTAGTGTTTTAGTGGTTTAGAGTTATTAATTTAAGGTTTACTATTTGTGGTTATAGGGTTTATATATTTGTAAGGGTTTATGATTTAGGGTTTTATGGTTTATGGTGTTTAGGGTTTAGAGTTTATAAAGGTTTATAGTTTAAGGTTTTGGGTTTAGGATGTTTTAGGGTTTAGAGTTTGGGATTATGTATTTAGAGTTTTATAGGGTTTAGAGTTTAAGGCTTATAGTTTAGGGTTTAAAGTTAAGGGTTAAGGGTTAATAGTTTAGGAGTTATGATATAGGGTTTAAGGTTTAAGGTCAAGGGTTTAGGGGTTTAAGGTATATGACCCTCAATTTCGAAACCAAAATCCTTGAAATCAGTTTCTCCTAATTCAAATCCCTAGAATCCTGTAACTCGGAAGCTGTTGGATCCAACGTAACCATCGTTTAATCCTTCCTTTTATTGTATTGAAACTGTCTTCCCATAACCCCGAATGGTATATGTATCCATTACCCCAATGTTTATTGCTTTAAAATAGGTTCAAATTTTTATCCTTAATTTATATATTAAATAATTTATTATATAATTGTAAAATAGATAATATGAATTATAATATTAAAATTATTATATATATAGTTTGGGGTTTGGGATTATGTATTAGATATTAGGGTTTGAAGTTTGGATTTGGGGTTATATCTTTGGGAATTGGGCTTAAGTTTTTAATTTATATATTAAATAATTTATTATATAACCGTAGAAGAGATATTATGAAATTTTTTATATAAAAATTATTTTATTATTATTAACACTAATACTATTATTAAAATAATTTTAAAGATTTATGGGTATATGACTGATATATTTTAAATTTATAAATATTAAAAATAAGTAATTGGATAAATTAATAATAGTATAAAAATATATAGATTAAAAGATATTAAAAATTACTGGCGTTTTATACAAAAACGCCACAAAACCCATCAATTGATTCGAAGACGGCGTCGTTTGAAAATTTGTTGTATGAAATAGTGGCGTTTGTGAATAAAACGCCACAAAAATATATCAGTACAATGCAAAACAGCGTCGTTTAAAGCTTTTTTACTGGCGCTTCCGTAAAAACTCCACAAATATCTGTCAAGTATTAGTGGCGCGAGTCATAAAACGCCGCTATAAGTCTATAGTTAGTGGCGTTTTCCTAAAAACGCCGCAAATATATATTTACATTAAGCTTCACGACATCGTTTATCAACAATATATAACACGCATTAAGGTGGACGACGTCGTTTTATGAACAGTTAGTGGCGCTCGTATAGAAACGCCGCAAAACATAAATTGAATTTGAGCAAAACGTCGTCGTTTTGCTTTGCTCGGTTTTATCCCCCATCCCCGAAATCCCTAAGTCTTTTCTCCTAAAACACTTACCCAGAAATCCCTAAATCCGTTTCTTCTCTGCTATAGTTTTTCCCTAAATCCCTAAAGACCGAGGCTATCATTTCTGGGGTTTTTTTGCTTCTTTCTGGGGTTTTTTTCCCTTCCTGCTTCTCCAAGGCTATCATTTCTGGGGTTTTTTTGCTTCTTTCGGGGTTTTTTTCCGCTTCCTGCTTCTCCAAGGCTATCATTTTTGGGTTCTGGACTGTTGTCTTTAAGGTTTGACTTCTTTTTGGTAATTTCTTGTTGTCTTTATGGCATCCGGTAAAATGAATTTGATGTTGATTAGTGGGTTCATTAAAATTTGTTTCGTCATACGCACTGTAGGCTCCACTTCCTCAGGCTGCCACTGACTCTCTCTCCAACTTCCTCCAGTGGCTGATCTAATCCCTCTCTTGCATTCAAGTTGCTGACAAACCCAGCAAGGTAAATATTGAAACCTTATTATTATAACCATTTTAAATGAGCAATATTGTCCAAGTAATTATCAATCTTATTCAAAGCAAATTCCATGGCTGTAAGTTAAGAGTACTGCATAACATGTAATATGTTAGAAACTAAATAATAATGCATTGTCAACTGTATGTATCTAACCATGGCTAAAAAATAACATGATCTTTTTATCAGATTCCACAAGAAATTTCACAAGTTATAAAGATGAAATCAAGAAATTTTCCCTCACAAATGATGAAATGAAATTAATAGAAAATAGATATCTAGAGTCAATCCAAATAAATTACCATAAGGAATCTTAAAATGTTATTACTCAATTTTGAATGCAATAGCGACTTTTGTTGTTTCAGGTGTGTCATTTTATAGTATGTTAACATGCTAAAATATCTACCTCTTGTTATTAAGCTCAAAATAGGAGATTACAAATTTGTAAATTATACTTTAGAAAGTAAATCCTAATCTCAGTTCCAATGCTAGGATAATCCTCCTTCATTTACTCTTCTATAGTAAAATGTGCCGAATGAGATCTTGGACGCACATGAACTGTAGTTGTAACAAGTTAGAACACAAATAATAAACAATTTGTATCAAGTTGTAGTTAGTGAGCTCATTATAGAGTCTTGATTTTTCTATATTCTAACACATATGTCTTCAGATATAAGATACATAGATGTGATCTTCCTAGTATATGAAAATAACTGACAGTCCCCCTTGAAGTGGGCAATAGATATAGTTAATGAGAATGGAGCAAAAAGCAATATATGTCATTGCAAGCATGAAAAGGAACTATATTTGATACTGTGAATGGGTTTTTTTTATGTCCCCTTATCTTATTTGATACTGTATTTGATATTGTTCTAGAATCAAAATTGAAGAGAAAAGCGCCATATCTTATTATGTCCCTTATCCCAATACACAAAATCCATTCGACAAACCCTAAGCATATTTGTATATCAATACAAACCAAATTCATCTCCCTCAATCATTACAGTCTGCTTAAATGAATAGGAAATCATGAAATTATCAAAATTCCAACCCAACAGTAGTTATTATGAGTTTATATGGTGATTAGGTTTCGAATCGGATAATTGAACCAATTCCTATGAAAGGAGAATTCCAACTCAACATTTAGTGTTAGGTTATAGGGTGAATGGAATATTCATATCTAGGTTCTTAAATATAGAATGTTAAATTATGTGAAGTAATTTAATTTGGATCAGAGGTTGATTACTGTGGTGGTGTGCATGAGGTGTTGGGTTCAAGCCCTTTCCTGAGAATTTTGTAAAACCTGATGTGATAAACACTCACAAGCAATCTGTGTGTAATAAGATTTGGAAATAAGTTGACACTTAGAAAACAAAGGCTATAGCTATTGTAAGTGCTTAAGTGAGAATATAAGTCGCTACTGAAGGGATAAACATAAGATTTGCCATAAAATGGTTAATTAATATTGGAAATTTAGACATGGAAACATAGATAATGTGTTTGAAAGTCTAGCGTAAATTAGTATCATACGTCTAGGTAAATCAAATACTATTAATTGTGAATGAATATGAAACATATTGTAGTGTGTGTACCATATGAAATTAAAAGAATAAAAAAAAGTAATTTGATTGTTTTTGAAATATTAATAGCTAAATTTAGCTAAATAATAATAATAAAGGCCTAATTAACAAAAATTGTAAATAGTAAGGGATTAATTTAGTTTTAAATATGCAGCCTGGTCCAAGTAATTTTCCAAACTATGAGTTGTTTTCTTTCTTATGAAGAATGCAATATATTTGCCTTTTTTGATCTTACAATGACAGTTTTCTTGCAATGTTTTATATTCGAATCGTATTACTGGTTTATTTTTCTAAAAATCCAGATTACTCATCTTTTGCTTTGGTATTGTTAATTGTGTAGAAAATGAAGGCTTCTTTTTTGAGGACGTCGGCCATTCATATCAACCCAAGGTATCTCTCTACAATCTCATGGTTTTGTTTGGAATAACATTGATGCGTGTTGTTTTATTTGGTTGTTGTTTTCTAAATTGTCAAAAGTAAAGTAAATTTTATTTGGATCAAATTTAATTTTCAAAAGATTAGTAAAATATTTTTGACCAAAACAATTTAATTTTGAAGTAATTGTTTTAAAAGAAAATAATTTTAATAAACTTTAATTTAATTTAAATTTTAGGAATTGTTTTAAAAATTTTTTAAACCGGATCATTACGTTCAAGCATTACACACCACTTAAACCCTAAAACCCCAAACCTCAAACCCCAAACCCCAAACCCCAAACCCCAAACTCTAAACCTTAAACCCTAAAACCCCTAAACCATAAACCCAAACCCCAAACCCTAAAACCCCTAAACCATAAACCCAAACCCCAAACCCTAAAACCACCAAAACCCTAAACCCAAAACCTAAAACCCTAAACCTCAAACCCCAAACCCTAAACCCCAAATGCCAAACCCTAAACCCTAAACCCCAAACCCTAAACCCTAAACCCTAAACCCTAAAAGAATACAAAACTTGCCTAATTTTAAGATCAAATTACATAACTTACATTATTTACCGATCAAATTTCACAACTTACATAATTTCAAGTTAATATCAAACTTCATAACATACATAATACTTGTATAGATAAAAAAAAGATTCAAAGTATATAGGCTGGAAACCTGACGGGTTGTCTTATATCTTACAGTGAGATATAATGGATCCTCCCTAGGTGTAACAATGCCATGTATGATGAATCTTAAAGAATACAAAACTTACTTAATTTTAAGATCAAATTTCATAACTTACATAAGTTTAAGATCAAATTTCATAACTTACATAATTTTAAGTTAAGATCAAACTTCATAACTTACATAATACTTGTATAGAAAAAAAATCCAAAGTATATAGGTTTGGAAACTCGACGGGTTGCCTTATATCTCACAATCGAGATAATGGATCCTCCTAGGTGTAACAATGCCACGTATGATGAATCTAAAAGAATACAAAACTTACCTAATTTTAAGATCAAATTTCATAACTTACCTAATTTTACGATCAAATTTCATAACTTACACAATTTTAAGTTAAGATCAAACTTCATAACATACATAATACTTGTATAGATAAAAAAAAAAGATTCAAAGTATATAGGCTGGAAACCTGACGGGTTGCCTTATATCTCACAGTAAGATATAATGGATCATCCCCAGGTGTAACAATGCCACGTTTGATGAATCTAAAAGAATACAAAACTTACCTAATTTTAAGATTAAATTTCATAACTCACCTAATTTTACGATCAAATTTCATAACTTACATAATTTTAAGTTAAGATCAAACTTCATAACTTACATAATACTTGTATAGATAAAAAAAAAAAGATTCAAAGTATATAGGTTGGAAACCTGACGGGTTGCCTTATATCTCACAGTGAGATATAATGGATCCTTCCTAGGTGTAACAATGCCACGTATGTTGAATCTAAAAGAATACAAAACTTAACTAATTTTAAGATCAAATTTCATAACTTACCTAATTTTACGATCAAATTTCATAACTTACATAATTTTAAGTTAAGATAAAACTTCATAACTTACATAATACTTGTATAGATAAAAAAAAAGATTCAAAGTATATAGGCTAGAAACATGACGGGTTGCCTTATATCTCATAGTGAGATATAATGGATCCTTCCTAGGTGTAACAATGCCACGTAATGGATCCTCCCTAGGTGTAACAATGCCACGTATGATGAATCTAAAAGAATACAAAACTTACCTAATTTTAAGATCAAATTTCATAACTTACATTATTTACCGATCAAATTTCACAACTTACATAATTTTAAGTTAATATCAAACTTCATAACATACATAATACTTGTATAGATAAAAAAGATTCAAAGTATATAGGCTAGAAACTCGACGGGTTGCCTTATATCTCACAGATGAGATATAATGGATCCTCCTAGGTGTAACAATGCCACGTATGATGAATCTAAAAGAATACAAAACTTACCTAATTTTAAGATCAAATTTCATAACTTACCTAATTTTACGATCAAATTTCATAACTTACATAATTTTAAGTTAAGATCAAACTTCATAACTTACATAATACTTGTATAGATAAAAAAAATTCAAAGTATATAAATTGGAAACTCGACGGGTTGCCTTATATCTCACAATGAGATATAATGGATCCTCCTAGGTATAACAATGCCACGTATGATGAATCTAAAAGAATACAAAACTTACCTAATTTTAAGATCAAATTTCATAACTTACCTAATTTTACGATCAAATTTCATAACTTACATAATTTTAAGTTAAGATAAAACTTCATAACTTACATAATACTTGTATAGATAAAAAAAAAAAGATTCAAAGTATATAGGCTGGAAACCTGACGGGTTGCCTTATATCTCATAGTGAGATATAATGGATCCTCCCTAGGTGTAACAATGCCACGTATGATGAATCTAAAAGAATACAAAACTTACCTAATTTTGATTATATCATAACTTACATAAATTATTAATTAACAATTTAGCCGTGTAATTTACTGTCAACTTTAGACTTCAACAAATACGAAATGGATAGGAGTTGGATGAAATTGTCAAGGGTAAGCAACGGCTATCGAAATGGAGTAGAAACTTTTCTGAATTTCGCATTTCAAAATGCAAGCCAATAGAATATGATTCTTTGTCTGTGTAAGACGTGTTGCAATATTAACTGGCATTATTGCCAAGTGGTCTACGAACATCTAGTTGTTAATGGCTTTGTCCGGGGGTACAAAAAATGGTTTTTTCATGGAGAGTGTACATCTAGTGAAGCATCTTCATCGATGAATCTGGGGTATCCTCATAGTGCTTTCAATCAGAATGTTAGAGACGATAACATGGAAGGCATGTTGCGGGATGCTTTTAATATACGCAGTGATGGTTTCGGGACATTTCCACCTGACTTGGGTGCAACCGATGATCATAATTTTGGTGGAAATACTTTCACCGAAATAAGAAGAAGTGTACTGGATGAACAACCAAATGAAGAAGCGGCGATGTTCTACACGTTACTTGGTAAAATGAATGAAGAACTGTATGAGGGATCAAAATTTTCCAAACTGTCATTCTATATTCGTCTTTTCACTTGAAATGTTTGGGGGTGGACCAAAAATCTTTGACAATGTGTTAGAGTTTCGCAAGAAATGTTCCGTTGCAAAAATCCTCGATCTTCCAAAGACATGAAGAAATTGATAAAGGATTTGGGCCTTGGCTACAACAAAATTCACAGTTGCCCAAATGACTGCATGTTGTATTGGGGCGATCGGATAAATCAACAGTGCTGTCATGTATGCGGCCAATCCCATTGGATTAATAGAATTAAAGAGGACGGTTACGAGGATGAACACGATACACAGTCAAGGAAGCAGTCAGTTAAGGTTTTACGATATTTTGCTCTAATACCACGGCTTCAACGGCTTTTCATGTCGTCGAAGACAGCCGAATCAATGATGTGGCACCGTGATGGACGAATAAATGATGGGTTGTTAAGGCATCCTGCAAATTCTTTAGCTTGGAAATCGTTTGACTCCAAATTTCCAAGCTTTGCAAGCGATCCTCAGAGTGTGAGGCTTGGGCTAGCATCCGATGGATTTCACCTTTACAAACTCATGAGCACAACATACAGTACTTGGCCTGTGGTGCTTGTTCCCTACAATTTGCCTCCGTGGGTTTGCATGAAACAATCTTTCTTTATCTTGTCTATGATTATACCTGGAGAAAAAGGGCCGGAGAATGATATTGACGTATATTTGCAGCCACTTGTTGACGAGTTAAAACAACTATGGGCTGGTGTTCAGACATACGATGCAATGAGAAAAGAGAACTTTAATTTACGTGCGGCTTTAATGTGGACTATTAACGACTTCCTGGCTTATGCTAATTTATCTGGTTAGAGTACTAGGGCATTATGCTTGTCCGTGTTGTCTTTACTTGAACATGTTCGCAATGGTTATATAATGGGAAGAAGTTCTCTTACATGGGGCATCGTCGGTGGTTACCAAAAATCATACATTTAGATTTCGAGTGCTCGGTTTGATGGTATCAAGAGTTCGGACCAGCTCTTTCGCAATGGATCCGAAATATTATTAATGTTGAAAGATATGAATTTTATTTATGGGAAGATGAATCAACCGCCAACCCGCAAAGAAATAGAAGATCTAGGGATGAATCGATGATGAATCGATGAAAAGGATGATCCTAATGAGGCGGACTTGTGGAAAAAAAAGTATTTTTCAAGTTGCCTTATTGGGAGCATCAGATTTTACGTCATAATCTTGATGTCATGCACATAAAGAAAAATGTCTGCGAGAACATCATTGGGACTTTTTTGAATGTCGATGGAAAATTGAAAGATAATCTTTAGAGTCGACTTGATTTAGTCCACATGGGAATTGGCGTGAGCTTTATCCCCGAGCACTTCCGAATATGAAATATCAGTTGTCGTCTGCTATTTTTTCAATGTCAAAGGCGGAGAAAGAAGTGTTCTATGCGGTGTTGAAGGATATTAAGGTCCCGGATGCGTATGCATCAAATATATCACGATGTGTGAGTCTTAAGGATCGAAGACTATATGGCTTAAAATTACATGACTATCACATCTTGATGCAAGACTTACTGCCAGTTGCTATGCGGTGCTATATGTCGAAAAAGGTGACGGCTCCTGTAATTGAACTGTCGAATATTATGAAAGGCATTTGTCATAAAGTTTTGAATGTTCAAGAATTAGAGAGACTACAAGACCGAGCCGCATTGACTTTATGCAATCTCGAGAAGATATTCCCGCCTTCCTTCTTCACTATTATGGTGCACTTGTTAATTCATCTCCCGCGTGAAGCACTTCTTGGTGGACCCATTTTCTATCGATGGATGTATCCCATTGAAAGGTCTTAATTTATTTACAAAATATTCCTTCATTCAGCTCAATGCCCATAATAGTTGCAACTTTTGATAATGTTGTATATCGTGTTTAGGTTCCTTTCCAAATTGAAGTCATACTGCCGTAATAAGCGTTATCCGGAAGGATCAATTGCCGAGGGCTACTTGGCAGAGGAATGTATGACTTTCTATTCGAGGTATTTGGAAGATGTTGAAACAAGAATGAACAGACCAAGTAGAGATTCTGGGCTCACAGATCATAATTTGGCTAGAACTTATTTATTTCAAAGTTTGGAGAACCAATCGGCAAAGTCGAAATTGCAGAATTAGACGATAGATCGTGGGTTCAAGCACATCGATATGTTCTTTTTCATCACGATTCAATGGAACCATTTTGGAAGTAAGTTCTAGAATTTGATATATACTCATCAATTATAATTTATTTGTCTTCTAACAAAGTAAAATCTTTTTTTACCGTAGTGAGTACAAACATATATTGAGAGCTCGTTCACAATCTCAAAGATTAAATCGACGAGAAATTAATAAGTTATTCGCTGAATCATTCCATGAATGGTTAAGCCAAATGGTATGCAATTTAAATTTTCATTCACAGGCAATAATGTTTTCTCATTACACTCATAATTGCTCGATTTACTTTCGACTCAATAGGTTTGGAGTCGGAATGAAGTAAATGACGACGTTAAATGGCTTTCACAAGGTCCAAACAGAATAGTTAAAAGATATAGTGGCTTTCTCATCAACGGATACAGATTTCATACAAGGTATCGTGAGAGATTGAGGAGAACCCAAAATTGTGGAATTGTTGTTAATTCTTCGATTACAAGTTATGCTAGTGCTAGGGATAGTAATTCGGTCGAGGGGAATTTGGAATATTACGGACTTATTACTGACATCATTGAGTTGGATTATTATGGCAAATGCAAAGTTGTCTTATTTCGAGGTGATTGGGCTGATGTGAATACGGCTCATGAAATTAAAAACGATCAATATGGCTTTACAATGGTGAATTTCTCTCGATTGATTCACAGGAGAACAAGCGATGGACGAGCCGTATGTGTTTTCTTCTCAAGTTAAACAAGTTTTTTACTCCGAAGATCCAACTGATGAGGGTTGGTACGTTGTACTTCAAAACATCCCTAGAGACTTGTTTGACATTGGCAGTGGAAGTAGAGATGACATAGTCGAAAGATTAGAAACTTTGCCTTTTCCAGAACAAGACTTATCTGAAAATATCCCTACTACTAGTCAACAATTTCAATGGGTTCGTCAGGATGTGGATGAAGATATTTACGAAATATGATGTAGTAAGATTTAACGATTTATTATTTTATATGTATTGCAGAGAAAATGCCTAGAAGATGTTTACGAGGTTTAAATATTGTCCGGAGTACTCCAAATCAAGAAGATGTAAATAGTGGACATGATACAGTTGTTGAATCTTCTAATCTGCCGGACATAGATGACGAGCATGGACAAATCCAAAGTAATGTTAAGTTTATTTTACATGCATGTTGAATTTTATTATTGATTCATTTTTCAATTTTAATATAATAATATATCATTTTTCAGCTGAGGGTGGTGGGACGAGCAGATCTCGGGGATGTACATTACTTATAGATTTATACGACTTAGAGCCTACCGACCGTGTCAAAGTAAGGAGAAACAATCATGGCCAGCCTATCGAATCTGAAGCTCGACTATTGGCAGGCTATTTGGGCATTGTAGCACGAAATGCGAATATGTTGCCCACTAACTACGAATCATGGCATTACGTGCCTGATGCCAATAAAAATCAGGCTCTCGATAATATTAAGGTAATAAAAGGTGAATGTAATTTATAATACTTTAATTTAACCTTCATTTATATTAACTTTTTTAAAAATTTTTTCTAGGGTAAATTTACTTTAGAGGTCTCCGATGACTATGTTAAGAAGACGTTGGGTAAAAAATGGAGAGACAATAAAAGCACCCTAAAAAAACAATATTTTAAGAAAGCATAAGCCTCGAAGAAAAATTGCGAAATGTCCCGCCGGGAATGTTGAGGTACCAATGGGAAGATCAAGTTAGATTCTAGAATTCAAAGAAAGGAGAGGTATTACGTACTTTCAAAGTCTTATAAATTTTTTCGATTTATCGTATTAACTATATACATAATTTAAATTCCATTATGTAGGATCGTGAGCGAGTTGGAACAAACAGCAGATAGAAACAACAATTCACGCATTACCAGTAGGTTCCGAAGTTTTGCTCGTGTAATGAAATGAGGTATTATAATTTATTACTTCTTTCAAATATTAATTACTTTATACTATTAAATTATATTTTTACATTATAATGTAGGAAGTTTAAATCGGTCAAAAGTTGGACGCCTTGACTTTTTGACATTACGCATAGGAAGAAGGATGGATCTCCGATGACATCCGAAATTTCTGCAGAAATTTTGGTATACTTACTTAATAAAATTTGATTTATTATAAATATTTATAATGTTTAATTACAATAGTTTAATTCATCGTTTGTAGTTGTAAATTTATAATTTTAAGTTATGTTCCATTCCTTTTATTATATATTTCGTTTCTAACTCTTTTTTTTTTATTAGGATAAACTAAAGGAGAAGAAGGCGGAGTATGAAGCGGTTGCTTGATCGACGATTCTGTTAATCTCGAGGAGATTGATAGCGTAATTATTGCTTGATGTTTTGGGTCCCGAAAAGTACGATCGCTTGATTGATAGTTTTGTTAATTTTGAGTATATTTATAACAAAACTATCACTAATATTTTGGATCTTACAAGGTATGGTCGGGTTCAATGTCAAGGATCGGTGTTACCCGACTCAATATTTTGATCTGCTCCGGCAATACATGCCTTCCGGAGTCAATCTCGTCTTGAAGTTCGAGACCGAAAGACCGGATATCTCGATGGAAGCGAGCACAGTGAGCAAATTTCTCGACTTAGAGCGGAGGCGGCGAGGGAGAGGCGAGTATATTGCTCAACTTAGAGTGGAGGCAACGATGTGAGAGAGAAAGCGTAACAAAAGTATAAAGAACTCTAGCTACAGCTGCAGACTATGATGAAGTTGTTCCAGCAGCAGTCGCAGAGGCCGCCCTCTTAGACATTTGTTTTATTGTTGTACGATTTTTTTTAACGTTGTTACAGTTAACATTATTGTAAAATTATTTGAATTATTATTCATTTATTAATAAATATCATATATCTTTTATTAAATTTGAAGTATCGTTTAGATTTAATGCTTTTGGTGAGATTTAAATCTTTTATTTACTGCCTTCGGTTGGAATTATATGCAATTGCTGCTATTTTTGGTTGGTTTTTAATGTAGGGAGGGTAGGATATAGTAGAAAAATAGCACTACAAATTTGTACAAATTAGTGGCGTTTTTTGGAAAAGCGCCGCTAAAGGTCTCTTTTAGCGGCGTTTCTTAGAAAAGCGCCACTACAGGTCTGGTCTTTTAGCGGCGTTTATTAAAAAAGCGCCTCTAAAGGTCAAAACTTATAGCGGCGTTTCTTAGAAAAGCGCCGCTACAGGTCTTGTCTTTTAGCGGCGTTTATTAGAAAAGCGCCGCTAAAGGTCTAGACTTTTAGCGGCGTTTCTTAGAAAAGCGCCGCTAAAGGTCTGGTCTTTTAGCGGCATTTCTTAGAAATGCGCCGCTAAAGGTCTAGTCTTTTAGCGGCGTTTCTTAGAAAAGCGCCGCTAAAGATCTAGACTTATAGCGGCGTTTTTTCACAATAAACGATCTAGACTTAACTTTTTCACAATAAACGACGCTAACTTTTGTGGCGCGTGTTTTAGCGGCGTTTTTTGAAGCGCCGCAAATTATATTAGTGGCGCTTAAAAATTTCGCTAAAGGCTATAAAAAAAGCCGCTAAAAGTCTGTTTTGTTGTAGTGAGTGGGCATAAGGTGGCGCCATAAGGGGGGAGAAGTTGGGCCCTTGTGTGGCCGATTGGGCCTTAGGAGATGGGTCAAATTCGACACTTAAATGGGAAGGGGGTGGATGGCCTTAGGCTACTAATTAAGGAGCTTTATTTCTTTTTATTTAAGTAATAAAAGATGATAAACAATGATGGAGGAGTTGGCTTTAGTGAGGGCTCTTCAAAAGGGTAAGATAAGGATTGAGGTTATCAGGTGAGATGAAGGCTATCAAGAGGGAAAGAGTTGGCAGAAACTCCAACTCTGTGTATGGGTATGATATGCCGAAATTGGGAGGCCAGATTTCATCTTTTCCATTTAGTTTTTCTCACTTTCTCATCTATTCTCCTCAACCAAAAATTCTTTCTATTATGTACCTCTGCTTCTTGTCAAAACCGAAAACTCTCTAGCTCTTCTCTTTTCTCCTAGATCCCTTCTAAAGTCGAATACTCTTAGTGCCTATCTTCTTCCTCTATAGCCAAATCTACAAGGGAGATTTCTGTTTTCCCGAAGGTGCACTGTAAGCCGTATACTCCTTAGTAATCCGGTGAGTTTCAGGATTTCTCCTTTTTATGATTCCTTTATTTTCATCAAACTCCTAATCTAAATCATTATTTCCAAGGCCTTGCCGGTTATACTTTTACTCCTCAAAGCCGAAACTGTCCCATTAAAGCCGATTTGGAGGAAAACTCGAAGGTAGGTAGTGGTAAGTATGGTCGAATGGTCTTCCATGAATCTTGTGCTTTGGCCGAATACTATGTGGGGTTAGGTTAATTGTGTGTATCAGTTGGTTTGATATTTGGAGGATGGCCGAATGTAGGAAGGTTGGTGGAGACAATTTCTAAAAGATATTTGGGATTCGGCTAACTAGGTAAGTGTTCCTTTTAAAGGTTACATTTAACTAATGAGTTAGATCTCATCGTTTATTTGGTTTAGTGATTAAGGGATTGTTATGGACTCAACTAACAGTCAAGAAGAGAAGGTTGGATCCTTAAAACCATCGCCCAAATTCAAGAAGCGATCTGTTTGATGAGTCTGAGATTATTAACAGGTGTGGGCCAAAATCAAGTCGATCATGGGCCAATATTAGTTGTTTCAAGTGATAGTAGCGTAGACATAGCAAAAGCCTTAGTACGCGAATCAGGTGTGTAATACTTCCCCACCGTCTAAATCTAATTAATAATATATATATATATATGTATATGTGTTCATAAGATTTACATGTTACATTAAAAGCTAAAATCTCGGATTTAAATGACGAACCCTCAGGTTAGTAAATAATCTGACTATATGTTACAAGTAAACTGATGTACATGTTTTAAATTATTGTGCATGATGCATGGGTTGGGTGATGAAAGGAGAAAGTTATATGTACATGTATATGAGTAACGGTTTTTACCGTGAATTACCGTAGCGACTAATGCCTTGATTTGTTATACAGGCTTCGGCCAATATATGTTGATGAGTAGCATGTCTGCCATCCTGGAGAGTAGCGGTGTGGGTTGATTGTAGAAATCCCCTATGGTGTGTTGGTTGGTACGGGGGCATGTAGCGGATGGAAACCTAGGCAATTGGGTTGGGCTTTGCATATTATATGTTTCCATGTGAATGAAATTATTATTATGTTTAATGAGGCCCAAGTCTAGTGGTGCATGAGGGTTGCACACTGAGTCTCGCGACTTACCTCCTTTAAACTAACCTTTCCGGTGACGATTAGTGCATTGGACCGGGCCGGAGTGGAGCGCAAGGTGGCCATGCAAAAGCACATGTGGATCCGGCTATAAAGTTCCATATTAGTTTTTTTAAGTATTTTATATGATGGGTTTAAACTACGTTGTAATAAGGCCATGAGCCATTAGTTTACATTTCAGTTTTATTATGGGCCTTTATCATTTATTCTCATTTTAATTTTTTTTCAAGAAATGTAATCTAGTTTTGTGCTTTTGCTTATTAAGGCACAATTTATGTAATTTCTATTTAGGCTTTCTGTCTACACGATTGGTTTTATAAAAATTTTCTTAGTGACATACCAGATCTGGTAGTAGTGTTTGGGCCGAGTTTGGGGTGTTACAAATTGGTATCAGAGCCCGGTTCAAAACTCAGCTTTGGGATTTTGGGCCCAAAAGATTTTCTAAAAAAATGGGTTTTTCTTTTTAAAACATGGATTTTTATTAGCAAAGTTTTATTAGTTCAGCATGGCACCTGCGTCTCCGGCCAAGTTCGCTAGGTAAGTACTCTAAACCATTATGTGATATAAATGTGGGCTTAATGGGCTTATGGGACGTAGACTAATAGGTTAGAACTTGATGGACTCTAGGCTTAGACAAACAAATTCTTAAAAAAATCCATAAGACTTAACTTCATTAAACAAAACCTATAAACAAGTCACAAGACTAAAGTGTGGTAACAAGCATTTGCATGTCTAGAGTAGATCCTAAGAGCTTGGTATTTAAGCGATCTGAGTGACTCACCTCCTCTTCGCAGAATCTCACCGTGCATAGTGATTGTTCACTTTAGCCATGACAGGTGTGGCAATAGGCATAAGCATGTCTAGGAGTGGATTCGTGGAAAGCTTGGTACTTAGCATCTAGTGGCTCACATCCTTTTCACTAGAATCCTACCTGGTGCATAGTGACTATTCACCCTAGTTACAAGTACGTGTTGACAGGTCAAAACTACAATTAAAACCCGAAAGGGACCAACCACCTGTTTTTCTCACAAATTTTTAGAATATCCTTACTTTGAAAAAAATTACCTATGATTTACGAATATACCCCGATTTACAAAGTCAACATAATCTTTCCATAGAAAACAAAAACAACAACAACAACAACAACAACATCAAAATATCCTTGAATTGTAAAATTACCGAATTACCCCTGAGTTATAAATGACCAAAATACCCCTGATTGGCAAAATTACTGAAACACCCCCAACTTTTCAAAATTTCTAAAATAACCCCAGATTTTCAAAATTTTGAAATAACTCCAGATTTTATAAATTATCAAAATGCACTTAGATTGCAAAATTACTGAAATACCCCTAGATTTGCAAAATTACTGAAATACCCCGAGTTAAAAAATTACCAAAATACCCTTATTTCGCCAAATCACCTGAAACCTTATTTTGGAAAATTACAAAAATACCCCTGTAGGATAAAATTACGAAAATACCACTGGGTAGCGAAATGACAAAAATACCCTTAGGTGATGAATGATACTTGTATGAGCGTTGTGTGCGCATAATTCCTAGAACAGGAAGATTGAAAACTGTAGATAGGTTCGAATTCGAAAGAATCACTTTTAAACTATGTTTCATAAGACTGTTCGGGGATAATTAGTGGAAACAACTAATAACTCATAAAATTTTTAAATCAGATAAACGCGAACTAGAAGAATGAGTACAAGAGGTCGAGGACGTCCGCCACGTGGATGCGGTAGAGGTAGGATAATCGTGTCAGAACATGTAGGATCGGGTCATGGGTCAGGAAGTGAGATATTGGTTCCACCAGCTACTGAGGTGAAATTTGAGGACCAGACATGTGGAGAGGACGTGGTGTCTCAGGCCGTACTAAGGGTTTTGGAAAGAGTGGCTGAGGCTGGTATGGGCAGAGGAGCCCGAAAATCTGTGCCTGAAAGGTTGATGAGCAATTGGGCCGAAGTATTTAGGGAAGTCTCTGGTGTATCCCCGAGTTCCACTGAATATTAGTTAGAGGTAGTGGAACGTATAATGGATGGCCTAGATTTCACGGTGGAGGAGAAGCCGAAGGGGGTCGTGTCTCTTCTTAGAGACGAGGCCTACCAATGGTGGCTCACAGTGAAGGAGGGTATGGCATGAACACGATTGATCGGGATTTCTTTAAGGAGTCATTCAAGGGAAAGTACGTTGGGGTTAGTTATATGGATGCTCAAAGGAAAGCATTCCTAAATTTGGTGTAGGGAAGTAAGTCTGTGGCTGAGTATGAGGCTGAGTTCCTCGCTTTGAGTCGTTCGCCGGGGAATGGTGTCAGCGAGTATGAATGATGTGTTCGGTTTGAGGATGGGCTAAGAAATGAGCTAAGGGTTTTGATCGCGCCACAACGAGAGAGAATTTTTGCGGTCCTAGTGGATAAAGTTAAAATAGCTGAGGAAGTGAAACAGGTGGAGAAACAAGAGAAGGATAAGGATCGGGGCAGGAGTAAGAGGAGTTTTAGACCTTCCAGAGCAACTGGAAATTTTTAGAAGAGGCCTAGAACTGATGGGCCAGCTCGTGCTCCATCGGGCTAGAGTCAAACATGTTCTATATGTGGGAGAACCCATTATGGGGAGTGTAGAGTGAAAACTGGTGGATGCTTTAGGTGTGGGTCCACAGAATATTTGATGAGGGATTGTTCTCAGATGGATCGTGGGCAGCCAACGGGTCAAGGTTCTGATCAGACTAGGAGGGGTGATCAGCTTGGATCAAGGGGTAGAGGTACAGCTAGAGGAAGAAATGGACCCGGTCGGGGTCGTGGAGCATTTAACAGAGGTACATGCAATACGGATGTAAGACAGTCGGGTTTAGTTTATGCGGCTCACCGAAGGGAGGACGATGACGCACCGGACGTTATAACCAGTACGTTTCTTATCACTGATAACCCTTTTCTTGCTTTAATTGATATTGGATCAACCCACTCCTATGTTGCATGCTCAGTATCTGAGACTCTAAGTATAGATTATGAGATAACCACTAGGAAGATGACCATGGTTAATCCCCTAGGACAATCTAGGGTAGTGGACAAGCGGTTTAGGGAAGTACCTTTAGAGACTCAAAGGGTAGTATTCTCGGCAGACTTGATGGAATTTCCATTTGGAGAGTTTGACCTCATCTTGGGAATGGATTAGTTAACTAAGCATCATGCCAAATTGGACTGTGAGAACAAGCGTATGATGTTGGGTACCCCGGAAGGTGGAGAGGTGGTTGTGTTAGGAGAAAGGAGGAATTACTTGCCTAACGTGATATCCTCCTTAAAAGCTATTAAGATGATTCAGAAGGGGTGTAGTACATATCTAGCTTTTATTAGTGCGTTGGATGCTAAGGAGGTGACTGTTAATGAGGTCCGAACAGTCAAGGATTTCACGGATGTCTTTCCGGAGGAATTGCCAGGATTACTCCCGGATCGCAAGGTGGAATTTGGAATAGACCTACTTTCGGGTACAGCTCCAGTATCTATCGCTCCTTATAGAATGGCGCCAAAGGAGTTGGTGGAGCTCAAGGCTCAAATTTAGGAACTATTGGATCGTGGGTTCATTCAATCGAGTGTGTTTCCATGGGGAGCGCCGGTCTTGTTTGTGAAAAAGAAGGACGGATCCATGCGTATGTGCGTGGACTATCATCAATTCAACAAGTTGACGATCAAAAACAAGTATCCGTTATCGAGGATCGACGACCTGTTCGATCAGCTTAAAGGACCATCGGTCTTTTCTAAGATTGACCTACGGTCTGGTTATCATCAATTAAAATTTAAAGAATGGGACATTCATAAGATGGCATTTCGGACTCGGTACGGGCATTATGAGTTCTTGGTAATGCCGTTCGGGTTGACGAACGCACCAGCGGCCTTTATGGATATGATGAATCGGGTGTTTTAGCCATATCTTGATCGGTTCGTGGTGGTGTTCATCGATGATATCCTAGTTTACTCTAAGTCAGAGGAGGAGCATGACGAGCATCTTCGCGTGGTGTTGCAAACTCTAAGGGAGAAGCAATTATTTGCAAAGTTCAGTAAGTGTGAATTCTGGCTGAAGGAAGTGGCTTTCTTAGGACATGTGGTTTCGGCCGAGGGAATCAGGGTGGACCCTCGAAAGATAGAGGTTGTATTGGATTGGAAACCACCAAAGTCTGTGGTGGAGGTTCAGAGTTTCTTAGGCTTAGTAAGGTGTTATCGAAGGTTCGTTAAAGGGTTTTCTCTAATAGCGGCTCCACTAACTAAGTTGTTGAGGAAGGAAGTATTGTTTGTATGGACCGACAAACAGCAAGAGAGCTTTGAGAAGCTAAAGAGAATCCTGACGGAAGCACCAGTATTAATTCAGCCAGTGGCAGGAAATGAATTTATTGTCTACTATGATGCGTCGCACACGGGTTTAGGGTATGTGCTAATGCAAGAAGAAAAGGTGGTGGCATATGCGTCTCGACAGTTGAGACCGCATAAGTTGAACTATCCTACGCATGACTTGGAGTTGACGGCGGTAGTGTTTCCTTTAAAGATTTGGAGGCACTACTTATACGGGGAGAAGTCAGTAATTTACACCGACCATAAAAGTCTGAAGTACCTCCTTACCCAGAAGGAGCTGAATTTGAGACAACGTCGGTGGATCGAGCTCTTGAAGGATTATGACTGTTCGATCGAATATCACCCTAGAAAGGCGAATGTGGTAGCATATGCGTTAAGCCGTAAGGTAGTATCGGAGTTAAGAGCCATGTTTGCTCATTTGAGTCTATTCGATGATGGGAGTTTGCTGGCTGAGTTGCAAGTAAAGCCAACATGGGTAAGTCAGGTTAAGGATAAGCAGTTAGGAGATAAAGACTTGAGTGCTCGACTATTGCAAGTGAGGGATGGTGAAATAGAGGACTATAGTCTGAACAAGGATGGAGTTCTGTGTTATCGTGGGAAGATTTGAATGCCTAAGGATGATGAGCTAAGACAGAGGATTCTTCGAGAATCGCATAGTAGCCCCTATGCTATGCATCCTGGAGGAGTCAAGGTGTATCGTGATTTGCGAGAACAATTTTAGTGGCCAGGTCTAAAGAAAGAGGTAACAGAAGTCGTAGAAAAATGCTTGACGTGTCAGCAGGTCAAAGCTGAACATCAAATGCCATCGGGATTGTTGCAGTGATGAAGATTCCCCAATGTAAATGGAGAGAATCACGATGGATTTTGTTAGTGGGTTGCCCCTTACACCCACTAAGAAGGATTCAATTTGGGTGATTATTGACCGATTGACAAAGTCTGCTCACTTTATACTGGTTCGGTGGACTTTTCTTTACAAAAGTTGGCTAAATTGTATGTGGCTGAGGTTGTAAGATTACATGGTGTGCCAGTGTCGATCATATCAGATAGGGACCCTAGGTTCACGTCACGATTTTGGAAGGCTCTTCATCAAGCAATGGGAACAAGGTTAGACTTTAGTAATGCCTTTCACCCACAGACTGATGGTCAGTCCGAGAGGGTAATTCAAATCTTAAAAGATATGCTAAGAGGTTGCATCATCGACTTTAGAGGCAGTTGGGAGAAGTATTTGCCCTTGGCAGAATTTGCATATAATAATAGTTATCAAGCTATCATTCAGATGGCACCTTATGAAGCATTATATGGAAGGAGATATCGTACTCCAACATGTTGGACAGAGTTGGGTGAACGTAAGGTGTTAGGTCCAGAATTAGTTTCGAAAACTGAGGAGAAAATGAAGTTAATACGGGCTCGACTAAAGGAAGCGTCGGATCGACAAAAGTCTTACGCGGATTTAAAATGGAAGGAGGTGGAATTCGCGGTAGGTGATCAAGTCTTCTTGAAGGTATCTCCGTAGAAGAAGGTAATGAGGTTTGGTCGAAAGGAGAAGTTAAGTCCACAGTTTATTGGGCCTTACCGTGTACTAGAACGTGTGGGCCCAGTGGCTTATCGGTTGGAGTTACCTTTGGAGTTGGAGCAGATACATGATGTGTTCCATGTCTCGATGCTAAGACGTTATCGATCTGACCCATCGCACGTAGTGCCGATAGAAGAGATAGAAGTAAGGCCGGACTTGTCCTTTGAGGAGGAACTAGTACAAATTCTGGATCAAGATGTGAAAGTGTTAAGAAGAAAGTCTGTTCCGTTAGTTAAAGTTTTGTGGCAAAATTACGGCGCAGAAGAGGCGACATGGGAGCCAGAGGATGTTATACACCAGCAGTATCCCCATCTTTTCTGACCAGGTAAATTTCGAGGCCGAAATTTATTGTAAAGGGGGTAGAACTGTAACATCCTTAAAGTGGGCCTATGCATTTATATGATAGTCTAATATGTTAAATTGAGATTGTAAAGGTTGGGCTGACTTTTTGATTAAATATTTGAATTAGGGTTAAAGTTAGTGCTCTGGGTAATTTAAAGTGAAATATTTGGCTTTAAAAAATTTGGGTTAGGTGGCTAATAAATGGTGTTAGCTTATAATTTAAGAAGATGGTTAATTAAGTGACAAGCTGGGCTTGTGGCCCAAAGAATTAAAGTGTAAGTGGGCATAAGGTGGCGCCATAAGGGGGGAGAAGTTGGGCCCTTGTGTGGCTGATTGAGCCTTAGGAGATGGGTCAAATTTGGCACTTAAATGGGAAGGGGGTGGACGGCATTAGGCTACTAATTAAGGAGCTTTATTTCTTTTTATTTAAGTAATAAAAGATGATAAACAAGGATGAAGGAGTTGGCTTTAGTGAGGGCTCTTCAAAAGGGTAAGATAAGGATTGAGGTTATCAGGTGAGATGAAGGCTATCAAGAGGGAAAGTGTTGGCAGAAACTCCAACTCTGTGTATGGGTATGATATGCCGAACTTGGGAGGCCATATATCATCTTTTCCATTTAGTTTTTCTCACTTTCTCATCTATTCTCCTCAACCAAAAATTCTTTCTCTTATGTACCTCTGTTTCTTGTCAAAACCGAAAACTCTCTAGCTCTTCTCTTTTCTCCTAGATCCCTTCTGAAAGCCGAATACTCTTAGTGCCTATCTTCTTCCTCTATAGCCGAATCTAAAAGAGAGATTGCTTTCCAGAAGGTGCAATCGTAAAGTATACTCTTTAGTAATCCGGTGAGTTTGAAATTTTACTTTACGTGATTCCTTTATTTTCATCAAACTCCTAATCTAAATCATTATTTCCAAGGCCTTGCCGGTTATACTCTTTACTCTTTGAAGCCGAAACTGTCCCATTAAAGCTGATTTGGAGGAAAAATCGAAGGTAGGTAGTGGTAAGTATGGCCGAATGGTCTTCCATGAATCTTGTGCTTTGGCCGAATACTATGTGGGGTTAGGTTAATTGTGTGTATCAGTTGGTTTGATATTTGGAGGATGGCCGAATGTAGGAAGGTTGGTGGAGACAATTTCTAAAAGATATTCAAGATTCAGCGAACTAGTTAAGTGTTCGTTTTAAAGGTTACATTTAACTAATGAGTTAGATCTCATCGTTTATTTGGTTTAGTGATTAGGGATTATTATGGACTCAACTAACAGTTCAAGCAGAGAAGGTTGGATCTATAAAACCGTCGCCCAAATTCAAGAAGCGATCTGTTTCGGTAGTGCGAGATTGGCCAACGGGGTGTGGGCCAAAATCGAAGTCAGATCGTGAGCCAATAGTAGTTGTTTCAAGTGATAGTAGCGTAGACATAGCAAAAGCCTTAGTACGCGAATCAGGTGTGTAATACTTCCCCACTGTCTAGATCTGATTAATAATAAATATATATATATATATGTATATGTGTTCATAAGATTTACATGTTACATTAAAAGCCGAAATCTCGGATTTAAATGACGGACCCTCAGGTTAGTAAATAATCTGACTATATGTTACAAATAAACTGATGTACATGTTTTAAATTATTGTGCATGATGCATGGGTTGGGTGATGAAAGGAGGAAGTTATATGTACATGTATATGAGTAACGGTTTTTACCGTGAATTACCGTGACTAATCCGTGATTTGTTATCTGAGCTTGGCCAATATATGTTGATGAGCGGCATATCCGCCATCCCGAGAAATAGCGGTGTGGGTTGATTGTAGAAATCCCTATGGTGTGTTGGTTGGTACGGGGGCGTGTAGCGGATGGAAACCTAGGCAATTGGGTTGGGCTTTGCATATTATATGTTTCCATGTGAATGAAATTATTATTATGTTTAATGAGGCCCAAGTCTAGTGGTGCATGAGGGTTGCACACTGAGTCTCGCGACTCACCCCCTTTAAACTAACCTTTCAGGTGACGATTAGTGCATCGGACCGGGCCGGAGTGGAGCGCAAGGTGGCCATGCAAAAGCACATATGGATCCGGCTATAAAGCTCCATATTAGTTTTTTTTAAAGTATTTTATATGATGGGTTTAAACTACGTTGTAATAAAGCCATGGGCCATTAGTTTACATTTCAGTTTTATTATGGGCCTTTATCATTTATTCTCGTTTTAATTTTTTTTTCAAGGACATGTAATCTAGTTTTGGGCTTTTGCTTATTAAGGCACAATTTATGTAATTTCTATTTGGGCTTTCTATCTACACGATTGGTTTTATAAAAATTTTCTTAGTGACATACCAGATCCGGTAGTAGTGTTTGGGCCGGGTTTGGGGTGTTACATAAATATTATGTTTGAATTTTTATTAAATTTATTCTGAGTTTTAATTTTATTAGTTTAGGTCTAATTTAGTTGTGTCAGACTGATTATACAAAGTTATATTCCTTCAAGAAAGCAAGATGTATGCTAAAATGGTAAAGGAGTAATTTAATACTGACGGTGTGGCAGCAATTAGATGGTGCCCTCCGCCTGAAGGTACTCTAAAATTTGACTGGTAGGAGTGGATATGGAGGTGCCCTACGCAATGATAAAGGAATAATTTTAGCCTTATTCTCTGGACCGATCTGTGCTCTTGATCCTAATTTGGTTGAATTGTTGGCAATTGGATGTCTTTGTTCAAACCGATTGGCTGCACAAAGTTAAGTTTATTGTTGAATCAAATTCTTCAAATGCTCTTAAATGGATTTCCCATGTATTTGACTAGAGATTGAGAAGCCATCATTGATTTATCCTTTGTGTTTGTTGTTAGTTAGCGAAGCAAACTGTTTAGCTGATACCTTGGCTAAAACAGGCATGGAAAGATCGTCTTTATATTTAGCTTCCTGGTAATTTGTTGTTGATCTTGCTCAAAACGAAGGGATTTGTTGGAGGTGGATTTTTCTGGATTGTCTCATTGCTATGTTTTTGTCCCTCTTTATGAAATGCAGGGATTTTCTCACCCTGTGCTTTACTGTTTTACTTTCTTAATAATAATAAAACAAAGATGTATGTTGTTGCTACAGAAATAGGCTATTATAAATTATATTCCACAATAAAAACATACTTAATAACATGAGCGAGGAATAAATGCAGTTGATTAATACACTTTTACTTTCAGCATCTAGGATTTTTAACTTTCATCCTCCTTTTCATGAACACAAATTGCGTTATTATACATAAATTATATTTTGCAATAACAACATAATAAATAAATATTATAGACATCTATTTTTGTCCGGATCTTTCGATTCGATTTTCATGGCGAGCAATCCTCAGTTTCTTTAAAAATGGGCTTCATACAAGATTATAGACTAATTAGATTTTTTAATTTAATCTTGGGATTAAACTAAATCTTAGTTACTTTTATGGATTAAATTGATTTTCCATTTTCAGGATTAGATTAAATCTATGATAAAAAAAAAAAAAGCAAGATTAGAGGTATAAAATTCCTTTAATTGTTTTTGAAAATTAATTAAACTTTTCTGACTTAATTCCTATATAATTGAGCTTTTATCATTAAATTTAAAAATCAATTAAACTCATTCGTTAATGATTTTCATTTTAACATTGTTAAAACCATCCAGAAGACTAATTAGATAGCAGAATGTGATATCCTAGATTTAATACTTCATTTTTCTAATAAAATATTATAAAAATTATAAAAATAATAAAATTGTAAAAAAATTATAAAGAATATTTTTAAAATTGTAAAAAAAATTATAAAATTATAAAAATATTAAAATTTAAAAATTACATAAACACATACATATGATAAATGTCGTAACCATTTTTGATGAAAACAGTAAACGACGCGGTCGACTCGATTTTTAAAAAAGAAAAGGAAAGGAGTCGCCACCGATCTTTATTTGGTGTGATCGGATCACCTTTGTTTTAATAAAACATTTAATTTACTAAAACAGTGCTTTTTGGTCTACGAACTTTGAGAAAACGGGTTCGGAAGTCGATTACGTGTGAGGAAGGATTAGCACCCTCGACACGCCCGAAATTGGTACCAAACTGATTGATTGATGTCCTTTTTATTGAAAACTTTGAAATGGTTCGAAAATACGATGCCTTTTATTTTCAAAATTTGATCGAATTGAAAGGGACATTAAGACTCTCTTATTATCGAAGAGATAAAGCATCATGTCCAGTAAGTTAGGGCGCAATACTTTAGACTCCCGAAACTAAGCTCGTCTTTTAAAACTTGATTTTTGTTTTTGAAGAGGATTTTTCGTCATTTGTCGAACGAGAAATTAGAACCCAGTAAGTTAGGGCTTGTTTTCCCGAAAATCCAAATTAGGAATATTTCCTCTATTTTTTAAAAAAAGCTTATCTCGAAGAATGCGGATGTCGAGTCCGATGAAGTTAGGACACGACATTTGAATTTTCGAGATTAAGTATTTTGTTTTCTAAAATTGCAACTTCAAAAGAGATATCCGTTGTTTAACATAAGCGAGAAAAAGCGGAACCCGTAAGTTAGGGCTCGATCTTCCCAATTTTTAAATACCGAACATTATCTTTATTTTGAAGATTTGATTGATTAATATTAGACAAAGTAATGATACTAACAAATTAAGCGAACATGCGAATAAATCTAATTCTTATAAATAAATGAATGAGCAAATAAATAATGACATAAGAATGACGATAATAGAACTATAGAAACAAATAGAATGATAATAATAACAATAATAAGAAAATAAAGAATATGATACATAAATAAATAAATTGCTTTAAAGTACTAAAAAGGTAAAGAGCAATGAACGAATAAACAATAAGTAAATGAAATGATAATAAATAAATAAAATAATAAAAATGAATAACATAATAAAAAAATTCTTAAATGGTGAAAATTAAGAGAATGGAAATCAAATTCAAATTAAATAATTGTAATAATAAAAATAATGATATATTAAAAGAATGATACATTAATGAGCGAATAATAAAAAGGGGTGAATAAAGTAATAAATAAACAAATAAGAGTAGAATGAAAATAATAATAATAATGGTATTAATAATAAAAATGGAACAACAATGGTAATAATAAAATAACAATAACAAATATAATAGTAAATGAATAAACAAGAGTAAAAATAAAATGATAATAATAGTAATAATAATAATAATAATAATAATAATAATAATAATAATAATAATAATATATAATAATAGCAATAATATGTAAATAATATGTAAAAAAATGCGATTCAAACTAAATAAGGATTGGATTGAAAATAAAATGTAATTTTAGGGGCCAATCTGAAATAAAAATCACAAAAGGATCAATTTAAGCGCAGAGAAGCGGAGGGACCATGTGTAATAATTCCTTCAGTAGAGACTTATAGCGAGGGGGACCAAATTGGAAACCAAACCAAATGTTCGGGCCGTATTTTAAAACAATAAAAATTTAATTGAAAATAATAAAAAAGGCGGAAGGGCTAAAAGTGCAATTAGCCCTTCCGTTCAAAAACGCGCGGATCCTAGGTGGTGCGGTCGGATTCAGGTCGGACGAGGGCAAAGCAGCGTCGTTTTGGGGCTTTTGGACGCCTTGCCAAAAGCAGCGTCGTTTAAGCTTGCTATATAAACCCTTTTCTACCAAAAAATTTCATTTTTTCATCTCTTAAAAAAAAACTAACTTTGGTTTTCTTTTTTTTATCTGCAGGTGGGTGCAGATCCGTGAAGGGGCCATGGGCCGTCACGTCGTGCGCCGGTGCTCGACCACCGCCTGATGGTCGAAAAAGGTAAAAACTTTATTTTTTTGTTTTTTTATTTTTATTACCAGTTTACATATATGTGTCTAAACGTATCTGCGTGAAATAAAAAAATATAAAAAGGGTTTTGAAAAATAATAAAAAAATCACCTCTTGCTTCGTCGTTGCAGGTCTATTGCGTTTTTTTGTTTTTGAATCTCTGCTTTTTTTTTTTTTCTTTGAAGTCTCTTTTTGATTCAAAGAAAACTCCCCTTTTGCTTGAATCATTTCTTGTATATATTCAAAAGAAAAAAAAACTTTTCTGCTATGATTTTCTCTCTATTTTTCTCCGAAAAAAAGTCCCCGTTTTACAATGGTTTTCCTGTGGTTTTATAGCCAATAAAGAAGACAAATTTCTTTACGCTATTTTTGTCCCTCTTTTTGCGTGTTTGCGGTGGTGGGGCGTGGTGGAAGCGGTGACAGACGGCCGGTGTCGAGACGTCTGTGTGAGAGGGCGGTGGAAGCGAGTCGAAGTCGAGGCGAGGCTCGGCTAGGGTTTTCTGTCTTCTTCTGTTTTGGCTGAAAGTGGGTTGATTTTTGGGCCATTTGGGCTAATTGGGTTAATTTTAGTGTATTGGGTTTGGGTCTGCTATTGGGTGTACTGGGCTGAGAGAATTTGTAAAATTTTGTTTCTGTTTGTTTGTTGGGCATTAATGGGCTCCGGGCAATAATTGGGCTCTACAGCTGCCCCTCTTTGCTCATTGTCGTGTAACGATAATAGAGCAAAGACTTAAAGAAGCCCAATGTTGCCCGGCCTCGCCGAGTCTTGGCCTCCCAGGTGCTTTTCTTCAAGTAGCCTCCTCCCCGCATCTTATTGTTTCAATCCACTCCACCGATATGTCGCTTCAATTTGCTCTTCTTTGCGACTCAATGGGATGTGACTTGTTTTATTTTAGATTACTCCATTGCATCTCCGGAGATGAGGTCTTTGGTCTTGACCTATCCCACCTCTAGTTAAGGCAATAGGACTAAAGCTTGACCATGCTCCCTCTTGGTTAGGGGCAGAATTACAATTTTGACCTATTCCACCTTGGTGGGGACATAGGGCGATGGCCTAAATCATGTTCCCTACTGGTTTAGGGAGCCATGATTTGCCTTCGACCTTGCCCCACTACTGGTTATGGTGACAAGATCTACAATTTTTTGACCTATTCCACTGCTGGTCAGTGGCAATAGGACGGTGGCCTAAATTATGTTCCCTACTGGTTAGGGAGCCAAGATTTGCCTTCGACCTTGCCCCACTACTGGTTAGGGCGACAAGATCTACAATTTTTGACCTATTCCACTGCTGGTCAGTGGCAATAGGATGGTGGCCTAAATCATGTTCCTTACTGGTTAGGGAGCCAAGATTTGCCTTCGACCTTGCCCCACTACTGGTTAGGGCGACAAGATCTATAATTTTTAACCTATTCCACTGCTGGTCAGTGGCAATAGGACAATCTTCAACCTATTCCACCACTGGTTGACGGCGATAGGACAATCTTTAACCTATTCCATCACTGGTTGATGGTAATAGGACAATCTTCCACCTATTCCACTGCTGGTCAGTGGCAATAAGGTAAACTTATTCCACTATTGGTCAGTGGCAATAGGACCACCATTCCACCGCTGGTCGATGGTAATAGGATAATCTTCGATTGTGTTGCTACACCGTCCTCTAGGGACATATCCTGTAGACTCGATTTTATATGTTTATGTTTATGCCAAATGGTGAGGATGCTATGGTCAGAATGACTCGAATGCTCCTAACTAATGGATGACACTTGCATGAATGCACAATGTCATGAGAATGATGATTTTTCGTTAAGATGCAATGATTATAATAAATCGGATGCTCCTAACTAAATGATATTACGGAGGACATTTGCATGAATGCAGGATGTCATGAGAACGATTTTTTTCTTTAAAAAAAAGGCTTAGGGCTGTAATTGCTCACTCGCACGACACAGACGCAACATCTTGTTTGATATCTATGACTGTGAATCTGAAGAAATGGTCATAATTTTAGACTCCTCTTCCTCGAACGTTTCCAACCCCTAATTGTGGTGGTTACTAAACAACAGTCTTGTTTCAGGTTCCTACGCTGTTTAGAGGCTTCCAGAGTAATAGGCAGGACTCCTTTTATGGAAGCATTATGGGTCAATGGGTCGTTATTTCAATTGCAAACAACTCAAAGATTTAAAATAACAATGGAATTTATAAAGAATGGAATTGGATTAAATCAACCAAAGTAAACATTATTGGAGTACAAAAAATGGGTAAAAAGAAAAAGTAGGTGCCCCAGATATCGCAGTCTGGGCTTCACCACCGGATCCTTCCGAAGATCATTTGAGCTGAATAGACGTTGGGAGATCTGCAGTGCTTTGTAGATGTTCCGAGGTGTAACATTCCTCCTTTTGCTAATTCTGGGGGAAAAAGATTGTCACATACCTCTTTTTCGTGCTAATTTGAGCCGCCCTTATCGGGTTTTCGACTCAAGGCCCCTTTGGTCTCGAAGCGCCCTTCTGGGTTTCGCTTGACCTCTCCGTTTTTTTTTGGTAGTAAAGCGCCCTTTGCGGGTTTTCACTTTAGCCTTTCCCTTCTTCAAGCATAATACTTCTTAACTGAATCTGAATTTATGGGATTGGGTAGATTTTTCCCATCCATCTCGGCCAAGATTAGTGCCCTCGGAGAAAGCCTTTTCACCACATAAGGTCCTTCCCAATTTGGCATCCATTTCCTCTGAAATCCTTTTGTATGGGAGAATCTTTTTCAAAACTAAGTCTCCCTCGTGGAATTCTCTTGGGCCTTTTCTTGTTGTATGCTCGCATCATTCGCTTTTGGTACATCGACCATGACGGATAGCTTCGACCTCTTTTCTTGATCGATTCAATTGATCGTATCGAGCTTGGATCCATTCTGCTTCATCCAATTTCAATTCAGACAATACTCGAAGGGACGGAATTTCAACTTCGATGGGTAAAACTGCCTCCATTCCGTAAACCAAGGAGAAAGGAGTTGCCCCGGTGGAGGTTCTGATTGACGTTCGATAGGCGAAAAGGGCAAATGGTAACTTCTCGTGCCAATCTTTATAAGTCTCAGTCATCTTTCCTATTATCCTCTTGATGTTCTTATTGGCTGCTTCAACTGCACCGTTCATCTTTGGGCGATACGGTGACGAATTGTGATGTCTGATCTTGAATTGCCTACAGACTTCTGTGATCATGTTGTTATTCAAATTTAACGCATTATCAGATATGATCCTCTCAGGCATTCCATATCGACATATGATTTCCTTTTTTAGGAACTTGCTGACCGCTGATTTTGTCACATTGGCATATGAAGTGGCCTCTACCCATTTAGTGAAGTAATCAATTACCACGAAGATGAACCGATGTCCATTGGAAGCTTTTGGAGAGATTGGTCCAATGACGTCCATGCCCCACATAGAAAAAGGCCATGGGGAGGTCATAACATGTAACGGTGAGGGTGGTACATGAATCTTGTCCCCATAAATTTGGCACTTATGACATTTCTTAGCATAATCAATGCAATCCCTTTCCATGGTAGACCAATAATACCCGAATCTCATGATTTGTCTTGCCATTGCGAACCCATTGGCATGTGTTCCACAGACACCCTCATGGACTTCTTCTAGGATCTGCTTAGCCTCGGCGCCATCCACACATCTCAATAGCACTTGATCCTTTCTTCTTTTGTATAGGATCTCTCCGTCTAAGACATAGTCACAAGCTAGTCTTCTCAACGTCCTTTTGTCATTTTTGGTTGCTTGATCGGGGTATTTATGATCTTTCACGTATTGTAGTATATCGTGATACCACGGGTGATCATTTTGCTCCTCTTCTTCCACGTTGTAGCAATGGGCTGGGGCCTCATAAATGCTCATTTGTATAGGCCTTATATCCTCCTTGTTGTTTGCTTGTACCATAGAAGCCAATGTGGCTAGAGCATCAGCCATCTGATTTTCGTCTCTTGGTAGATAACTGAGAGTGATGTCCTCGAACTCTTTGATCAGTTCTTGGACCAATCTTTTGTATTCAACCAATTTGGGATCCCTCGTCTCCCATTCTCCTTTAAGTTGATAAATTACCAATGCAGAGTCTCCGTATACTTCCAGCACCTTAATTTTACGTTCAATAGCAGCACGGATACCCATGATGCAAGCTTCATACTCTGCCATATTGTTTGTGCAGTTGAAATCCAATTTACAAGTGAATGGGTAATGATCTCCATTTGGGGACACCAGAATCCCAATTCCATTGCCCATAGCATTCGATGCTCGTCAAAGTTCGGTTTCAAGGACGACTTTCCGTGGTATCTTCTTGATGGTTGCTACGTAAATTAGGTCTTCATTAGGAAATCAAAGTCCGAGGCTCATAATCTGCCAGAGCTCTACTAGCCAAAAATTCGCTATTGCACTCCCTTTTATCGCTTTCTGGTTCACATAAACTATGTCAAACTCGGAAAGTAAGATTTGCCATCGGGCCATCCGTCCATTCAAAGTAGTCGACTCCATTAGATATTTCAGTGGGTCTAGCTTCGAGATGAGCCAGGTCGTATGATACAACATGTACTGCCTCAGTCTCCGAGTTGTCCAGACCAAGGCACAACATATTTTCTCAATCGGTGCGTACCTTGTTTCACACTCAGTGAACTTTTTGCTAAGGTAGTATATTGCTTTTTCTTTCTTTCCCGACTCATCATGCTGGCCGAGCACACATCCCATTGAATTATCAAGTATCGTCAAATAGAGGATTAAAGGCTTCTCTGGATTAGGCGGTGTCAATACTGGAGGATTGGACAGGTACTGCTTTACTTTGTCGAAAGTCTTCTGACATTCCTCGTCCCACACACCTGGGTTGTGTTTTTTAAGAAGACGAAATATGGGATCACATTTCTCAGTCAGTTGTGAAATGAACCGAGCAATGTAATTTAATCTTCCTAAGAAACCTCGAACTTCTTTTTGCGTGCGAGGCGGAGGCAATTCTTGTATAGCCTTGACTTTATGCAGGTCAACCTCAATCCCTTTTTCACTGACTATAAATCCTAGTAGTTTCCCTGACCTAGCTCCAAAGGTACACTTTACCGGGTTAAGCTTCAGTTGGACTTTTCTCAACCTCAAAAATAATTTCCTTAAGACTTGGATATGCTCCTTTTCGGTCCGAGACTTGGCAATCATATCGTCGACGTAAACCTCAATTTCCTTGTGCATCATGTCATGGAATAGGGTCACCATGGCTCTCTGATATGTTGCTCCCGCATTCTTCAACCCAAATGGCATTACCTTATAGCAAAAGGTTCCCCACATGGTTATGAATGTGGTTTTATTCATGTCTTCAAGAAGCATCTTTATCTGGTTGTATCCTGAGAAGCCATCCATGAACGAGAACAATGAATAACCCGTCGTATTATCCACTAAGGTGTCGATATGAGGTAACGGAAAGTTGTCCTTCGGGCTAGCCTTGTTTAGATCTTTGTAGTCCACACACATTCGTACTTTCCCATCTTTCTTAGGGACGGGGACGATATTGGCTACCCATTCCGAGTACTTAACCACTTGCAAGAACCCTACATCAAACTGCTTCTTGACCTCTTCTTTTATTTTTAGCAAAATGTCTGGCCTCATCCTCCAAAGTTTCTGTTGGACCGGCTTGTATTCTTCTTTTATGGGCAAACGGTGTACCACGATATCAGTGCTTAAACCGGGCATGTCTTGATATGACCATGCGAAGACATCCTTGAATTCTTGGAGTAACTCAACGAGGTCTTGCTTTGTCTCTGCGGTGATACTGGTTCCAATCTTCACTTCTTTCTTTTCTTGTTCATCTCCTAGATTCACTATTTCCACTGATTCTCTGTGAGGTATGATTTGTTTCCCCTCTTGTTCTACCATCCTTAACAGTTCAGGAGCTAAGTCACAGCCCTGGTCATCTCCAAAATCCTAAAAATCTTCCGCACCCATATTTTGCTCAAAAGGACATTCTGAATCATCGGTAGCGTTAATCAAATCATTGATATTTGGGGACCTGTTATGGAGATGAATAAAGGCTCATAGAATCACAGAATCTAGGCATGATAAATGAAGAATAGAAATGTTTAGAAGAATATCTAAAGAAAGAATAATGAATGAATGAAATGAACATAAAAGGAAATTTGCTCAAAAGATGGCGGAGATGTATTTCATTGAAAATAGCGATGTCTTATACAAAATCATGTTTCACAAAAGGGGCTCTTATTGCTTCTAGACTTAAAGCAATAAGTGTGTTCCGAGTATTACTCTGAATGGGTTCTAAAGGCTATAGGAATCTCCTCCACGGTCCAATTGTTTAGAACGCTACCCGGCTCATAGGGGCGGATGCCATTCCGATTTTCTTCCTCAATTTCCCCCTCAGATATAGCGTTGACATGCACGATTTCTTCATTTTGTGTTTCTCGTCCCGGATGGATAACCCCTCCTGATATAAAGGTCTCACGAATATGAGGAATTATCATCGGTTGCCATTTCATCTCATCTCCCCTCAGACGTGCCTTCCTTCTTTCTTGTTTCTTTTCTAACTCTTCTCTTTTTTGCTTTGCGTTTGGCTTGAATCCTAGACCGAAGAAGTCTCGCTTTTCTTTTAGTCTTGGGACCTCGATTTCTCCTTGGAGGTACCTTCCAAGTCCTTTCCCTGGCACAGCTCCATTCCCGACCATCAGTTGTAGACCCATTTTCGTGGTTTTGGATAATTGAGGTACTGGGACCTTATTCCCCTCGGCGACGAATGTTGCGTTGACAAATTCCAAAGAACGGAAGGAACACTCAGCTGCTTCATCGTTGGCTTCTAAATAGGGTGCATTGTTTGTTACAGTTGCGATGATGTCCTCTTCAGCATTTATGGTCACTAGACGGCCCTCTGAGATTAATTTCAACTTTTGGTGCAATGATGAGGGCCTTGGCTCTGCCGAGTGTATCCAAGGTCTCCCGATAGCGGTTATAAGGCGGTAGGATATCCATCACGATAAAGTCCACCTCATATGTGCCCGGTCCGATTAAAGAGGTACTTGATCCTTCCATGACTTTTCTCTCGGTTCCATCGAATGCCCTTACTACGTTGTGACGAGCCTTCATGTGAGAACTATCAGCGGTGTCGATTCGATGTCGATAGTGGTAAAACATTGGCGCTGATCCATTATCGACTAGTACCCACGGTAATGTGTATCCTTTGCAGCGTGGTAATGTGGAGAGCCTTGATGGAACCCGTACCTCCGGAGGATCTCATCATCGTTAAAGAAAATGAAGTTATCAACACTTATGTTGCTAACTAGGCGATCCGACTTGTTAATTGTTATATCATTTGCAACATAAGTTTCATTCAATACCTTCATCGATGCATTACGGTGTGCTTGAGCTTAATAGTAAATCTAGCACCGATATCTGAGCCATTTGTTTATGTAGTCGCTCTCTACGACTTTGTATTCACTATGCTTGAAACTTTAAGAATTCCCTAGCTTCTTCCTCCTTCACTGGCTCGTTTATATGTGTCTCTTGCTTGGTCCCTTTTCTTTCTTTTGTTCGCCCATCAAATTTTTCCCTTTTGAGTGCTCCGTTCTTGTGTTTGATGGTCGTGGCGCTTTCCACTTCTGCGATGTAGGAGCCTTCCTCTTGGTTTTCTTTTGTAGTGTTAGGCGAATCTCCTTTCTCAGGAATCATCACATTGCAGTTATAGTTCCATGGGACCTTCTTGTCATCCTTATATGAAAAGGTGCGAGGTTTTGGATCACGATCTTAGGATACTCTGGCTCTCTTTTGTGGGCGGACCCCCTTTTAGGAATCGTCACGTTGCGATCATAACCTCAAGAGTCTTTTGGTTGTCTTGGATGAAAAAGTAGTAGGCTTTGAATCACGATTTTGAATTTATTTTACTCCATTGCCTTTTGATCGTGAGATGGTGACTAAAGGATAGCCCGCCTCGGAGGCTTTTCTTGCCAACTCATCCTCCAACGCGAGATGTTTCCCTCTTTCGGCCTTCATTGCTTTCAAAGAATTCTAACTCTTTATTGTCCATCGGTACTTTGTACCGGCATTCGAACTCGGTGCAACTTTGGATTTCGTGCCCTTCAAGTTATGAAATTCACGACCTTTTCGTGTTTCTTCATGTTTTCCCTTGGACATGTCACAACCAATCCCTTTTATCATTTCCTTCGGACTGTTTCATTGGGGTTTTACATCGAAATATCCTCTTAACTCTTCTTCTCGCATCTTCGCCTATCATGTTGACCCGTGATTAGGTAGCGGGTGCCCTTGCAAGAGTTGTCATCGACTTCTATAACGCCCATCTGGATGAGTCTTTCCACTAGTTTCTTAAAAGCGAGGCGATTTCTATAGAATGCCCCACGATTCTGCGTGGTATTCACCTTGTGTCGCATCATACCACTTAGGGTACGGGGGCTGCAAGGGTTTTAAGTAATGGGGGGAGACAATGTGTGCGTCAAATAATTTCTGGTACATTTCCTTGTATGGGACTGGGATAGGCGTGAATTGGATTTTCTCCGTATTTTGCCTTGTGTTGGACTCCTGTCTAAAGGGGCTCTGATGATCGGGGGTCACAGTCTTTGGCTGGCTCACAGTAATAGGCTTTGAATAACTTTTACCTATGTTGTTTATGTCATTCTCCCTCTTCTTCGGGACCGTCTTTCTAGCACTTTCTCCAGCCTCTATTTTACCGCTTCTGATCGCATTCTCGATCATTTCCCCTGACAGCACAATATCAGAAAAACTTTTAGTGGCACTTCCAAGCATGTGATTAATGAAGGGAGCTTTCAACGTATTGACAAACAGCATGGTTGTTTCTTTTTCTAGGAGCGGTGGCTGAACTTGTGTGGCTACTTCTCTCCACCGCTGGGCATATTGCCTGAAACTTTCGTTTGGCTTTTTCTCCATATTTTGGAGCGTGATTCGATCAGGAGCTATATCGGTTACATGCCCGTATTGTTTCAGGAAGGCCTGTGCTAGGTCCTTCCATGACCTGATCTGAGTGCAATGGTGATTGTACCATTTGGCCGCGGCCCCGGCAAACTATCCTAAAATAATGAATAAGCAGTTAACATATCCCGCCATCCGTCGATAGAACATTGTGATGTGCGCTTGAACAAGCTGGTCCCATTGTATTTTTCAAAATCTGGGTCTTGAACTTTGGCGGAAGTACGAGGTCTGGGACTAGGCTCAAGTCTTTAGCGTCTACCCCGTAGCGATGGTCAGCAGTCTCTATTTCCTTAAACTTTTCTTCTAACCATTTGCAACGATCCTCGAACTGCTTTGAAGATTCTTCTCTCGCCCCCAATTTCTCTATCAAATCTAAATCAGGTACAACAGGATTAGCCGGGTTATCTCCTGGATTGGATCCTGAGCCAGCGTGGGAGTTCGTGGGTGGTCTAGCGTCCACCTGCCCTTGTTGGGGTCTAATCGTAACTGGTGGCCTTAGGACATACTCCTCAGGTCTTGCTCTTGCATGTGGCGGGGTAAAACCTGGGGGAGCACCTTCGCTATCCTCATCGACCGGAGGCATTGGACCTTTCCCTTTGTCTGTTACTGCATTCATCATCTGGGCCATCTGTGCTATCATGTTTCTCTGAGCCTCCAGCATTTGGTCTTTCATTTCTTGCTGGAGTTTCATCATTTGCTCCTGCATCTGTTCTTGCATTTCCTTCTGAAATTGTTCAAATCTTTGATCCATTTTCTTTGTCTTAGCACGAGTCCCGTAGTAATGTTCAGTTCCCAGATTTCCTCTTTCTTCTCTCTTGTTTCTCTGTTAATCTTAACCAATTAGGCTTCTTTTTATAAATTTTAATGTATGTAATATGATGCAATGCAAATGCATGAATGCAGGAAAAAGACATCGATTCTGATCAACTTCATTTTAGAAAACTTTATTAGAAGGCAAAACCCTTTACATAAAGTAGATTACAAATATGTTCTCGCCCTAAGACCTAAGGTTTTGATTTTTCCAAGCAGGGAGATTAGCTCTTCATCATGACCCGGTAGTAGCCCATATCTCATGCCCAATATGTCAGCCTCCTCACCCAAAGTCTGTAGGTGATCAGCTACTTCTCGAATCTGGATTATTGCTTCACCCATGAGGTAGTCCCGGCTTCGAACTTGCTCGCAAGAATGGCGAAGCTCCTCCTCCCAACGTCTTTCTCTCGTTTCCAGAAGCTCAATCCGGAGCTCGCTACTATGTAATGCCGATTCCAACTCTTCAACCCTACCTTTCATTTCCTCTATTCTGTTCAGGCTTGACTTTAGTTGGCTTTTCGAGTCTCGACTTCGATAGTGGTGTAGAGATCGCCCAAGCTCATTATTCTAGCTTCTAATCCTTTTTCTCTTTTGGTCTTCATCTTGCCTTCTTCTCTAAGTCTTCCTTTTTTGCTTTCGTATTTCATGAAACTTTTCTCCCAACTGCTAACTTTGGCTCTTTCCTCTCGACCTCTTGTTGCCTTTGCTCAAAGTTTTCCCTAATCCGCATTTTTTATCGTTAAGCGCATCCTCTTGTACTCGTCTTCAAGTTATCTCGGTCTTCCTCTACTTTTCGCTTTTCCTTTGTGAGTTTCTCACCTCGATTTTGATCATCCACTTCTAATTGGAGGAGCATCTTTTTTCCTCCAACCTTTCTATCCTTTTCCGAGTTCAACTCATTCGTTTAAAATCTTGCTTCACAATCTCTAATTCTAATGGGACCACTCGCATGCATTCTTCTCTTGATCGGGTGCCTTCTGGATTTGGCTCAGGAATGTTATCATTGACTCTCCTAACCCTCCATTCAAGGTATTACGGGGTCGTCCTCGGGCACATAGATAATCTCCTCATTCTGTGAATCTGGTTCCAGGCACTAGAAATCTCTTTAACCCTTTTCTTATAGCTTTCCCCTTCATATGAGAACTCGCATTGAGCTAGCCCGTATGTTGTTGGTACAAACTGTCTTGAACTATACTGTCTTAGGACCAGAGAAGGCGTGGCGGTGGCACCCCAAATTCCCAATAGGGGAACCCAGTCAAAGCTTCCGCAACGATAAAGGATCCTGTCGGGAATCATCCAGGGAGCCTTCCACTCGATGTCGTCCTCTTGAAGGTTTTGAAAGAGCGCGAACCAATTTTCTTCGGACACATCCTCTCTTCTAGGCGTAGTTGCTATCTCTTCTAGCGGGGAGTACTTTTCTGACATGAACCGGCAAGACACTTTCTCTTTTCCAAAAGTGACTATGGAACCAAGCCAATAACAATTGCACATCCAATAAACACGCCTTCACCTCTTCTCGACATGCGATCAAGGATCTGAATGTTTGGCTAAGATGGCGAGGAGCAGGTGTGACCCTTTGTCCAATCGGTTGAATAGATCAATAATTGCTTCATCAATGTGCCTTAAAGCTTTGGAAGATTACCGGTAGTAAATACACAAGGCCAAGATGTCTATCTTTTCTTCGTGTCGGGATGCGCCGAGGATCGAGTCTCTCAAACATATCCGGGGTATGCATTTACCTCGCCCTTCTTCGCATTCTAGTGAGACCCATTGTTCGCTCATTCGGTGATATTCATCAACTTCTTTGCGAAGGTTGGGCCATTAACCGCCTTGGAATAAGCTTTGTCAACTTGAATTCTGGGGCAATGTAGCAAGGTCGTATACTCTTCTACTGTGGGAACCAGATCCACTTTCCCGAAGGAGAAAGCAGACTATAAGCGGTATTCGAGCGGGTCATTGCTCGGAACAGGTGCTTGTCTATTTTGACCTCAAGCAGGTAAGGCAGGTCACCGTAAGTACCATAGAACAGCTGCTTCGCTTCATCATCCCACTGAGTCCAAATTTCTTTCAACTCTTGGAGCTCGTTCTGCGTGACACTGATATTGGTGAAGTTCCGTAGCTCCGACACATACCCTTCGACTAAGCTATCCCCTTTTTCTATTTGGCATTGCTCTGACCATATGCGGACGGCCACATTGTCTTCTACTTTATCAAGGAATTCGCTTTCCATAACCAGCTTCCCAACTCAGAAACGGACCGTGAATCGATGTCTCTTTAAAATATGAAATGATATGCACAAAAGGAAAGAAACACAAAAAGTTAGTACCATGGAATATAAAGCAAGTAAAATAAGCAAACGTCTATCTGGGTGACCACTAAGGTTTGCCATGGCTCTACCTAAGGTGGGCTCTTAGGGTTTGCTATATGTGGCTTAGTTCTAAAGTACGAGGTACCCGAACCAGCAGATTCCTCGATCCTCACCCATTATAGGCTCATACGGACCGAGTTTGATTCAGGGGAATACATTTCCCTATGGCCATGCGGAAGTGAAAACTTCACGGAGACATAGGTACGGATGTATTCCGAAAGCAGTCCACTAGCCCATGCGGAGGTGAAGACCTCACGAAGGCATAGCTTCTCGCTCCCACTTAAAGGTGTGACCACAACGGTCATGCAATGCAATGCCAAAGTATTTACGAGGCTAATATTGAAGGTGAATTAAAAGAAGCATGATTTTTCCAAAACCATTTTAATTAAAAGGACAAAAATCAATCAATCTATGGCTTGACCCTCGTGTCCCCAGTGGAGTCGCCAAGCTGTCGTAACCATTTTTGATGAAAATAATGGCAATACGCGATCGACTCGATTTTTAAAAAGAAAAGGAAAGGAGTCGCCACCGATCTTTATTTGGTGTGATCGGATCACCTTTGTTTTAATAAAACATTTAATTTACTAAAATAGTGCTTTTTGGTCTCTGAACTTTGAGAAAGCGGGTTCGAAAGTCGATTACGTGTGAGGAAGGATTAGCACCTCGACACGCCCAAATTGGTACCAAACCGATTGATTGATGTCCTTTTATTGAAAACTTTGAAATGGTTCGAAATCGATGCCTTTTATTTTCAAAATTTGATCGAATTGAAAGGGACATTAAGACTCTCTTATTATCGAAGAGATAAAGCATCATGTCCAGTAAGTTAGGGCGCAATACTTTAGACTCCCGAAACTAAGCTCGTCTTTTAAAACTTGATTTTTGTTTTTGAAGAGGATTTTTCATCATTTGTCGAACGAGAAATTAGAACCCAGTAAGTTAGGGCTTGTTTTCCCGGAAATCCAAATTAGGAATATTTCCTCTATTTTTTAAAAAAAGCTTATCTCGAAGAATCTGGATGTCGAGTCCAGTAAGTTAGGGCACGACATTTCGAATTTTCGAGATTAAGTATTTTGTTTTCTAAAATTGCAACTTCAAAAGAGATATCCCGTTGTTTAACATAAACGAGAAAAATCGGAACCCAGTAAGTTAGGGCTCGATCTTCCCGAATTTTTAAATACTGAACATTATCTTTATTTTGAAGATTTGATTGATTAATATTAGACAAAGTAATGATACTAACAAATTAAGCGAACATGCGAATAAATCTAATTCTTATAAATAAATGAATGAGCAAATAAATAATGACATAAGAATGACGATAATAGAACTATAGAAACAAATAGAATGATAATAATAACAATAATAAGAAAATAAAGAATATGATACATAAATAAATAAATTGCTTTAAAGTACTAAAAAGGTAAAGAGCAATGAGCGAATAAACAATAAGTAAATGAAATGATAATAAATAAATAAAATAATAAAATGAATAACATAATAAAAAAATTCTTAAATGGTGAAAATTAAGAGAATGGAAATCAAATTCAAATTAAATAATTGTAATAATAAAAATAATGATATATTAAAAGAATGATACATTAATGAACGAATAATAAAAAGGGTGAATAAAGTAATAAATAAACAAATAAGAGTAGAATGAAAATAATAATAATAATGGTATTAATAATAAAAATGGAACAACAATGGTAATAATAAAAATAACAATAACAAATATAATAGTAAATGAATAAACAAGAGTAAAAATAAAATGATAATAATAGTAATAATAATAATAATAATAATAATAATAATAATAATAATAATAATAATAATAATAATACTAATAATAATAATATAGTGATAATAGCAATAATATGTAAAAAAATGCGATTCAAACTAAATAAGGATTGGATTGAAAATAAAATGTAATTTTAGGGCCAATCTGAAATAAAATCACAAAAAGGATCAATTTAAACAGCAGAAACAGGAGGGACCATGTGCTAATAATTCCTTCAGTAGAGACTTACAATGAGGGGGACCAAATTGGAAACCAAACCAAATGTTCGGGCCATATTTTAAAACAATAAAAATTTAATTGAAAATAATAAAAAAGGCGGAAGGGCTAAAAGTGCAATTAGCCCTTCCGTTCAAAAACGCGCGGATCCTAGGTCGGGCGGGTCGGATTCGGGTCGGACAGGGGCAAAACGACGTCGTTTTGGGGCTTTTGGACGCCGGCCAAAACGGCGTCGTTTTAGCTTGGCTATATAAACCCTTTTTCTACCAAAAAATTTCATTTTTTCATCTCTTAAAAAAAAAAAACTAACTTTGGTTTTCTTTTTTTCTCTGCAGGTGGGTGCAGATCCGGCGAAGGGGGCAGCGGTGGCCGTCGTCGTGCCAGCAGGTGCTCGACCACCGCCCAGATGGTGAAAAGGTAAAACTTTATTTTTTTTTTTTTTATTTTTATTACCAGTTTACATATATGTGTCTAAACGTATCTGCGTGAAATAAAAAAAAATATAAAAAGGGTTTTGAAAAATAATAAAAAATCACCTCTTGCTTCGTCGTTGCAGGTCTATTGCGTTTTTTTTTTTTTTGAATCTCTGCTTTTTCGTTTTTTTTTTTTTTGGAAGTCTCTCTTTTGATTCCAAAGAAAAACTCCCCCTTTTTGCTTGAATCTGTTTCTTGTATATATTCAAAAGAAAAAAACTTTTCTGCTATGATTTTCTCTCTATTTTTCTCCGAAAAAAAAAAGTCCCCTTTTTACAATGGTTTTCCTGTGGTTTTATAGCCAATAAAGAAGACAAATTTCTTTCTGCTATTTGCTGTCCCTCTTTTTTGCGTGTTTGCAGGTGGTGGGAGCGTGGTGGAGCAGGCGACGGACGGCCGGTGTCGACGTCTTGGCAGAGAGGCGGTGGGGGGTAGAGTCGAGATGTCGAGGCGAGGCTCGGCTAGGGTTTTCTGTCTTCTTCTGTTTTGGCTGAAAGTGGGTTGATTTTTGGGCCATTTGGGCTAATTGGGTTAATTTTAGTGTATTGGGTTTGGAGTGCGCTATTGGGTGTCTTTGGTGAGAGAATTTGTAAAATTTTGTTTCTGTTTGTTTGTTGGGCATTAATGGGCTCCGGGCAATAATTGGGCTCTACAATAAATATTATTAAAAATTGAAAAAAAATTCTGAATTTTGACCTAAAAATATATTAAAACCATAAAAATTATAAAAAGTATTAAAGAAACCTTGACGTAAATTTCATTTATATGGACCCTTCCCTTTCGATCCTACACAAGCTTAAAGCAAAACCCCCCAAAAAAACTTAAACGCTTTTGGAGTCTCTAGTGTTCATCCATGGAAGAGGTTGTCGACATTGTAGTCAATTTCGAAGACAAATTTCCTTCAATGATGGAGAGATATGATGTCAAATGGTTGTTGGGGGAGCTTTGCAATGAGTTCTGGCTGTTGATGGATAAGGAAAAAAGGAGCGATAATGTTGGAGAGCTTGAAGACGAAGGGCGTGATATTGAGACCGAGTGATATGGAGAATGAGAAGGTAGTTTGCATGTTGAGTGAAGGTGCTTTGGATAGAGATGATGCTTTGAACCAGGTTGAGTTTTATATTTATATTTATTAAAATTTTATATGTTTATATCAATTATACAACATGGTATTGATAAAGGCTATAAAATATAAGCCGACTTAAGATACTTGGGTTTGAGATTATCTAAGTTATTATACCAACAGAAATAGTTATCTAAAATAAATTGCTAATATTCATTACTGAAAGAACTATTAATTATTAATTCTAAATTTTATATTTTTTACTTAATTTAGATAAATTGTCGAAATAAAAACTACTCATTAACTAATTAGTTGGCTAATTTATTAGACTGCATATTTAGTTTTATAACCCGATTTTTATCGGTATCGAAAAATTCGATTTTAGGGTTGAATTTTTTAAACTAAATCGCTTCACGAAGTTCGTGGACGAGAATGAGAATTGAAAGAGAAATTACTTAGTTCCCAAAAAGCAATTATAACCCTTAGATTAATTGTAATTAATGTTAATTACTAGAAGAAAATAAAAGAAAAGACTTTGGTTCATTCATCTTCTTCCATCGAAAATAAAGAGATTAGAAAAAGGAAGCTTTGCATGGTTATTTCTTCTCATTGTTGTGAGCTATCAACAAGGTTAGGGACCATTCATTAAATGTGGAATTTGTTAAGGTTTTGAACACTTTTAAGGTAGAGAGAGAAAGTGATGGGAACTTTGGATAAAATCATGTCTTTAGATAGTTTGACAGCTCTAAAATAGAAATTAGATTCAAACGTACGTGAGTTTTAGACAATAGGTTTCTAAGAAAACAAATGAATTCAATGATTGAATGTGCGTGAGTAACTCATTTTAATATTGGAAATCACCGAACGTAAGATCAAAATGTCAAAAGGGTAAAGGAAAAGAAAAACGGTTGACGAGTAACAATATCAGTTTGTGCTAATATAATTTGTTTTTCTTACAAGTTTGTTAAGTATTTAAACTTAAGGTATTATTAACAATGATTTGAGATATGAATTATGCCACTCTGTTTTGATGGTTTGAGTATGGTTAGTAATGAGGTAAGTATCAATGGGATTAGTTGTGATATTATGATGAAGTTATGATGATTCATATCATATTCACTACAACAAAACAGACTTTTAGCGGAGTTTTTAGTGGCGTTTTAAATAAAAACGCCGCAAATATTATACATTAGCGGCGTTTGAAGGAAAACGCCACAAAAAAATTAGCAATAGCGGCGTTTATTTACAAAACACCGCTAAAAAGGATATATAGCGGCGTTTATTCGTAAAACGCCATTAAAGGTCTGAGCATTAGCGGCGCTTTTGGAAAAACGCAGCTAATAGTCTTAGTAGTAGCGGCGCTTTCGAAAAAACGCCGCTAAAAGTCTGAACATTAGCAGCGCTTTTGGAAAAACGCCACAAATAATTTTAAAGTTTTTTTGGATATATATGACTGATTGTTTTAAATTTAAATATTAAATAATTTCTTATATAATTGTAAAAGAGATAACATTAATTTTAATACATTAAAATTATGATTCTAGTTTAAATTATTTAAGAGAAAATATTTGTTAAAAATGAAAAAATATTAAATAATTTCTTTTATAATTGTAAAAGAGATAGTATTAATTTTAAAATATTGAATTAATTCTCATGATTGTTTAGGGTTTATAGTTTAGCATATATAGTTTAAGGTGTAAGGTTTAGGAGTTACTATTTTAATGTTTAGGGATTATGGTTTATGATTTGCGGTTTAAGGTTTAAGGGGGGATGTGTTAGGGTTTCATGGGTTAAAAGTTAAGGTTAATGGGTTTAAAGGTGAATGGTTAAGGGTTTGGGGTTAATATGTTAAGGGTTAGGGTTAGGGTTAAGGTTTTATGGTTTATGATTTAGGGATTATGGGATAGAGGATAGGGGTTATGGGTTTAGATTAAATTAGTGTCTTTTAATTTATATATTAAATAATTTCTTATATAATTGTAAAAGAGATAACATTAATTAATACATTAAAATTATTATTCTAGTTTATATTTTTGAGAGAAAATATTTGTTAAAAATGAAAAAAATATTAAATAATTTCTTATATAATCGTAAAAGAGGTAGTATTAATTTTAAAATATTGAATTAATTCTCATGATAATTTGGGGTTTATGGTTTAATTTAGGGTATATAGTTTGTGGATTAATCTTTATAGTTTAGGGTCTAGAGTTTATGTTTTAGGGTTTAATGTTTAGGATTTAAGATTAAGGGTTAGGTTAGGGTTTAGGTGGGTTTATTAATTTAGATTGTATTATTTTCAAAACTCATGCACTCTTTTATCCTCTTGATCTATTATTTAACTAATTTCTTTATATCAATTAAAATAAAATTTATTTGTAATTCAATTTTAAAATATTCAAAAAATTAATGATACTTAGAAAAATTTAGAACTAATAACATTGAAAAATATATGTTAAAAATGTAAAATTAAAATACTATTATTTAAAATACTTTTAAAGTTTTTTGGGTATATGACTTATTATTGTTTAAATTATATATTAAATAATTTACTATATAATGGTAAAAGAGATAATTTTAATTTTAATAATATTTTAAATTATTTAAGAGATATTAGGTAAACTTTATGAATAATAAAATTTTAAAAAATTGCAAAAAACTTATTTTATATTGAGTTCATGTATTAGCGGCGCTAGGTTAAAAGTGCCGCTATAAGTAGGCAATAGCAGCGCTAGTTTAAAAAACGCCACAAAGTTTAGATTTTTTTTGGAAAAACGACGCCGTTTCTTTGTGTTGTGTTTTATTCAATTTTATGACCCGATCGAAATCCCTTAGAGTCTTCACCTTATTTTCACAATCCCTAAATTCCCAAATCAGAATCCTCCTCAAATCCTCTCTTGCTTTGTCGTCGATTCTCCATTCTTCCTTATCGCGTCGACCTTCATCACCCTAAATGCATGATCGCCGTCGCCATCCACCAACGTGTAAGTCACCATCGCCCTTTTATTATTTTCTTCAGTCTTGACAGTAGAAAAAGAAATTATTTTCATGGCTACCAAGCTCTCCTTGACATTCCAATTCCCTGTACAGAAATCCCCAAAACTAAGAAAATCAAAATCGAGAGTTCCACAGCTAAATTGTTGTAATGGGTATGGGTTCTCCAAGAACAACTCAGGCTTTAGAGGACAATTATCAATGAAAGTGAATGCTGTCCAAGATTAAGCAATTCAGGTCTTCAAATTCGAAACTACCGTTCTTTCCCAAATAATTCCCCTTCTTCCCTAAACTTGTTCTTTTCTTTTCGGTGAGCACCTCCTTTTCTTTTCCCTTTTTTTTTTTTGCATTTGTATAATTCTCTTGTATTTGCTTATTTGGGTATTACTTGTAAATGTATTGATTGAACTGCATTTGGCTAAGTTTAATGTTTAGAAAGCATCCGTAGTATTCTATTTTTTTTAATTCCCTTAAGTTGAACTAACAATTACTTGCGTGGTTGCTCACCTTTTCATTTCATCACATATTTAGACAAGAATCTAGGCTATAATCTTCCAAATATATACAGACTAATTAGAAAACAAAATTGCATTGGTGTCGACTATCTGTCACTCACCTTAACTACTCTAGTTTTGCTTTCTGCAATTTATGAGTTTTTTTTTCTTGTTTTATCAATTAGTGAATTTATTTGTAGCATTTACTTTTTTTTTACACTTAATACCAATTCTTACGTTCTTATTCTATATAAGATAACATAATACAGTTATTGATATATTTTTGGGCGATTCTTACGTTCTTCTAGTACCGTGAGTACAAGATAATAATAATGTGATTCATATTAAAAATGCATTGTGGAAATAAAGATATAGACTAGAAGAGATCCACTGTATCATTGTCTAGCGAAGTTACATTCTAGTTTCTTGTTTGCAGCTGAAGAGTGCATATACAATTGCTAAGTTAAGGAAAGCGGGTACTCAAAGCGAAGTTCTATAAGGAAGTAGAATTATACAAAGAGGTATGCGGATCCAATATCCTGAACTTGCTATTACAATTATATTGTGCACTCTCTTAAATTTATTCCATTGCTAAAATTACTTCTCATTTCTCACAGAAAAGTACTCTTATAGCAAATGGTGACAAAACATCATTACGGAAAATATGTTCTCTGTATGTCTCTGCTCCTTCTACATGTGGTCATCCTGTTGGTTTCTAAACTTCGTGTTTCCTCTTTTAATGGGTTGGTTAGGCTACTAACACATATTGCTTTCTAATTTATACCTAATCCTCGTGATTCATCATTTGATATCGATAGGCACTCAAGAATGAAATTAAGCAAAGGGAATCTATATGGAGTAAGGTTTACTGGGAGTTGGTTGAACCTATTTTTAAAATATGAACTTTGCGAGCCCGATTGGTTAGTACCTAATTCATTATTTCTTTGAAGGTGTCATTGACCCAATACAATTTTAGGTCTTGCATCTTGGCATGGTAACTAAAATATTTCAATCAGCATAATGAATGTTGTCTATATGCTTGCAATATTCATTATTTCTTTGAAGGTGTCACTAACCCAATACAATTTTAGGTCCTGCATCTTGGCATGGTAACTAAAATATTTCAATCAGCATAATGAATGTTGTCTGCATGCTTGAATAATCTGAATTTCAATTTTTATATTTATATGAAAGAAATAATTATATTTACTCAACATGAAAATAATTTTTTGGTTTTTTAAAATGTAAAATGAATCAAGGTTGGTGTATAATTTTGATAATTTGAAGTTATATTATTGTACATATTATAACTTAAAAATTAAAAGATGATTACAACGATTATGCGGATTTTAATATACATGCGTGTTTGTTTTGCTTTATATTTATTTACATTATACTTGCTTTGACATATATTTGTATTTACTTGTGAATGTACTCGGCTTT